>JASJET010000242.1:327500-1527500 GCA_034092305.1 Diaprepes abbreviatus
TAAAAATTTACTGTTCTTATCTTTAACTACTATAATCGTTTAAATTAAAGTGACATATAGCCGACCACACCTATGTACGTATGTATGTGAGGATGTGGATGAATACTTTACGATCTAATAGATCTATTGTGTTCCCCTTCTGCTGCCAAGTTGTTAGGGATACTTTACCGATTAGAGCAGGCTTTACAGTCCTATTTCATTTAGGAACTTTATTGGTGCACTCCCAAGAACCGCATTCTAGGATTTTCTAAAGCGCTGCACTCTGAAAGGATGTAGGCAAAGATTTCGTCCTTTTCTTCACCAAATCTGCACTCTTCTCTCCCTATTAATCCGATTCTTGTAGTGTTTCTTCAAGTGGCAATGCCCTGTCAGGAATCCGGTCAGAATTCTAAATTGGTTTTTACTTAAGCTTATGCATTCCTTGAATCTCTTCTGGTTGTAGTTCTTAAGAAGTATCTTCGCTTGTCTTATTCCTTGCAGGCTCGTTCAGTAATTGGATCTTCAGCTCTCTTCCTCTTTTTTTTTAGTTTTTCCAGCATTACGCTCCTACTGATTCCACTGAAATGTTCAGGCCCCAGAAATGGTGTTTCAGCCCCTTTTCTCACAAGCCGTATCCTTATTATTCTTGCTTAATACGTTTAGTTCCTCTAGGCATTCCCAGACTATCTTGGCGTTGATTACGTAAGAACTCTGCGCATTTATGGTTGCTTGACTATCCGACATGATAATAATCTCTTGTCCGCGATAGTTTTTTTTTTGCTGAATTGGATGCATTTCCTGAAGGCGTGTATTTTCCCTTAAAAGACGATTGGTGACTAATCCCAACTTACTAGGTGTTTGGTACTGGATCCATAAATTCTTATTCTAGTTACCTCCGTTGCAGGCGCGGATTCAGGAGGGAACGGTCGCCCCCAAAGAGATTCAAATTCAGAAAAATAGACTTGCTCCTGCCTGCTATATTAGAAACGTTAATGTCGCTGACACCCCCCTCCCCCCGTCCACAACTCGCTTTTGTTTATCATACCATTTCCGACACCCCTCCCCTCGTCTAAAAAGAGAGGCTGAATCTGCTCCTGCTCCGTTATCTTGAAGCCATTGTTGGAATTTCTGTTAAGTTTTTCAGTGGTATTTCTGTCCCATTCACTTCTGCGATTCAACTTTGTGTTAATGTTTTTCACTCAGTTGAAACTTAAATCTAATAAAGAAGGTCATACCGTATTGCACACATTCAGTCAAACTGGTAACAATGAAGAAATCCTAACCTAATTGTTAAATTCAGTTATAGACGACACAACTCTTAAAGTATTTAATACATGTTTTTTTTTAAAGGACCGTTATAAAAAGGTTAACACTGGACTAAATTGCCTGCAAAGCTAACAGTTCTGTTCGGAAGTTTAGTTAAATTTCGATTTTAAATTACCGGAAATAGTCGACGATTCTCGACTAGTTGACTAATCTGCAAATTCGATTAATCAATAATATAATATATTATGTTAATCGGAAAATTAATTCATTTGTTGACTGATTATTTTTTGATTTATTAATTCCTTTTTCAATTATTCTAATAAATAGCTTTTCTTGATTAATTAATTTTTCTAACTTAATGCTTGTATATGGAGCATTTATCAGTGGATTTTGATCGTAATTTCCCATATATCGTTGACTATTAAACTGTTTTAACTTGATCTTTATGCCACAGAATACTTACATTACGTCATTTATTGGGTTTTATATTTCAAACTAAATATTCCTTCATATAACTATTTTTATGCTCTGTAAACATTATAACGAAGAGCTAGGAAAATTCAGCCGCGTTTTTATAGACATATTATATCAATGTATCATCATTGTTTTTCATGCTTCAAGTAGAATTCTAGACTTTTAACCGTGAACAATGAATGTGTAAGCAAGTAGTTATTAAATAGTTGAGAGTATGGTAATTAGTGAAAAGTGTTGTTTTTATTAAAATCCAGTGAGAATATGGAGAGAGAAAATCGCAACAATATCAAAAATGTTATAAATTCATTTAAAATTAATCTAATTAAATTTATATGTATACATATACATAATGTTAATGTTTGTGAAGTTCGTTTTTATTTAACTTAGTGAGTTGAAAATCGCTTCGTTGTTGTGGAAAGCCAACAATCAGCTAAATTTTTCACAAGTGATAAAAACTTAAAACATGGGAGTTAGTACGCCTTAGTTTGTGTTTGTTACCTATGGGGAAGACAACAAATTATTAATTTTTAAGTTTGAAATTTAAGATTGATTCTAAACAGATTTTAGATTGCATGTAATTAAACTAATTCATTTTTGAGATACTAACAAAAGAAATATAGTTGGAACGTTCAAAATCCAATTAAAAAACAACTCGTGAATTTCTTGTACCTGAATAGCAATCTGTTGCTTCCTTTTTTGTAAAAATAATAACAACTATAGAGTGTCTCCAAGTGTCGGGAATTATAATCATGTTTATGTACGTTTCAAATGTAAATTTCTGATTGCTTTAGTTATTACAGAAGGAACACAAAATTGAGTAAATAATACTGCATTTTTATGTTTAAAGTACCGTCTTTCTCTTTTGCATTTTGTTGAATGTTTACAAAGATGTATGTTTTGTTTTCTTTACTGGCTCTTTATATTTAGCTCCTCAAACAATTTGATCAGCAGCTACAGATATATTTAATATATTTCATCCTTGCCTAATAAAGCGAAACCGTATGAATCTCTCTGTTCCATGTTAAATCTTAGTTCATAATAGAAAAAATAGTTGATCAAAAGAGATCGATTTGGTCTTTAATTTCGTCTGTTATCCCATCTTCCTAGTCCATAAACTCTGACATAATTTCAGCTTCGTGTTATTTTAATGGGCTTAGGTGAGATCTTAATGTAACCCATCTATATGTCCCACCATTGATTATTTAGATGTCCTATTAGAATTATAACCTACAACAAATTGTTGCTGAATTTATTGATCGTTATTTTATAAAATGATTATTTGGAAAATATTATTTAAAATTAACTCAGTAATAAAACATTATTAAAATAAAGTCATACGGTATAATAATAAATTTATAATCATATTTTATCATACAGGGTGTCCGGAAAATACGTGTACAACATTTGATGGGACACTCTTGACTTCAAAATGGGTCGATTTAAGCGCACTTAGCGATATCCGATATTGCTTCGTTTAGGCGGTAGAAGACATCAAAGTTTTTAGAATATATTGATTTTTCTCCAATTTCTTGAAAACGTGGTAACTGAATTTAATGATTTTTGGTGTGTCGTCTAACACTATAAAATGTGGTATTGCGACCGCTATAAAGTAGTGTAAGTGTTATAAAAGTGACGTCATTTGTAAACATCGCTTCTAATTTTTAATATCATCAACGTTGTGACAGTCCAGATATTTATATCGGCTAACCGCATGTATTTGAAAGCTTTTTTACCTCTTGAAAAAATGTTCATTCGGTTTGGAGAGGAAAAAATATTTTCAATTATATGTATACACCAGTTTCCTGTAAAAATACAATAATTTTTAAAACAAATGTTGGAGATGCGTGCATGTAATTTCAAAAGATTAAAAAAACTAAAAAGAAAACATTAATTAAGCAAATGTGAAAAATAGCATCCATTTTGCTGAATACACTTATTAACACTTTAATAAAATTTTTATGAAAAAATTGTGAACCGACTTCTAAAAGTGCGCTAAAAAGGGAAAAATAACTAGAAATTTTTATATAAAATTGAAATTTTTGGAGTCGGCGCCAAACTAATACCTGCCAAAATGTGATTCGCATAAACAGATTAAAAATACTTTATTTGCAATTGCTTTCTTTCCATAATTTGAATATATTAGTAGTTATTTATTTAATTTAGAAATAATTTCGCGCCGACTTCAAAAATTTCAATTTCATATAAAAATTTATAGTTATTTTTCGCTTTTTAGCGTACTTTTAGAAGTCGGTTCAATTTTTTTATAAAAATTTTATTTTTGGATTTTTAGTTTTGAATTCACTATGATATTCATAAATTATTTGAACTAAGTGCTAATCGAGATTAATGTTCCTCGCAATGACTCCAAGGTAGCAAAAAAGTATCCATTTTATCCAGAATTGAAAATTACCCTGAAATGAACAACTAAAAATTCTATGATTCTTAGAGTTCTCCAAATACTAATGAAATTGTGTCAAACAAATATTTAGTCTGTCATAGTAAATTTACTATCTTAAATTTCAAATTAATCTTAGATTGGTAATATACTCCCCAAAACCTTCCAATATCGATATTTAAAGAATTTGAGATGTAAATTTCTTAGTCCGATATATTTTATATTGTATATTGAGCTTGTATACGTCCCAAGAACCCCTCAATATCAATTCTAGATAAAACCTGAAATTGTAAAAATTTTTAGTCCTTCATATTGTATCTTATCAACCAAATAGTTGTAAAAAATTAACTTCATATTATTAATACGCCACCCCCAACGCCCCAATAACAAATCTGAAAAAATGTGAATAAGGTAAAATTTTCAACCCACCATATTGGATCCGCCACATTCAACTTCAAAAAAATAATTTTAACGTCTTAATTTAATCTAAATCTAAACCTTTCAAAACCCCCTAATATCAATTTTAGATGAAATCCAGAAATTTAAAATTTCTAAACGGTCATAGTGCATCTGACATATCAGATTTTCTTAAAATAATTTTATATTTGCTATTTGCATCCCCAAAAACAAACAAAATCGAAAAAGGTAAAATATTTAGTCAGATATATTGCATTCGCCATATTTAATTCTGAAAAAATACTATTAAATTCCTAATTTACACCCTAAAGTACCCTCTATATCAGTTTTGAAGAAAGTCGAAAAATGGAAAATTTTTTGGACACTATATTGAATCTGCCTGATTGAGTTGTTCAAAAAATATTTTAATTTCGTAATTAACACTAATAAAAATCCCCCAATACTGACTTTACACAAAATCGAGAGATGTAGAATCCTTAATACGGGATCTTAGATCCGCCATATTTATTTATTTTTTAAATAATATCAGATTCGTAATGTGCTATCCCAAAAACTCCCCCATATCAATTTTGAGAAAAATCGGACACAATTAATTTTTTATCCACCATATTGGATACGCCATATTGAATTTTTTAAAAATATTCTTAGATTCGTCATGTAAGACTGAAAACTCCCCTTACCAATTTTGGAGAAAATTGATTTATTGTCCGCCATATTGGATCCGCTATATTAAATTTATTAAAAATAATCCCATATTCGTTATGCGAGACTCCGAAAACTCCCCCATATCAATTTGGGAGAAAATCGGACAAAATTGATTTTTTGTCCGCCATATTGAATTTTCTAAAAATATTTTGAATTCTTAATGTACGACCTCGAAAACTCCCTCATTCCAATTTTGGAGAAAATCGGACAAAATTTAATATTTTGTTCGCCATTTAGAATTTTTAAAAAATACTTTCAGATTCGTTGGGTACAACCCCGAAAATTTCTCCATACCAATTTTGAAGAAAATCGGATAAAATTATTTTTTTGACCGCCATATCGTAAGCGTCATCTTGGATTTTACTGTACCAATTTCATCTAAAGAAAATATGGGACCACCGCAGCAACTTTCTGGACATAACGCAAAAAATTTCATTCAAATCGGTGCAGCCGTTCCGGAGAAATCGGTGTACGTACATAAAAAAAAACATATATGGTCGACGAATTGAGAACCTCCTACTTTTAGAAGTCGGTTAAAACATGAAATGAATCTCATATCTCAGGATTATTGAAAAGGTTGATTATTCGTGGGTGTTCACTGGAGTCTTGTATACTTCTGTTTTAAGCGCGTCCCACAAAAAGAAGTCACACATATTTAATTTTGGAAAACATGGGAACCATCTTACTGGGGCCTCATTGCCTCCTCCAATCCATCGACTGGGACATCGTGTAAATTTTTCCGAACAGCAACGGAAAAATGACGTGGGGCACCATTATGCATATACCATGGCTGCTGCAAATAGGCAAATTTTCCTGAAGAACTGGTAGTGTTTTGCAAAAAATTTGGATAAATATTTACATTTATTCAATCTGGAATCACAACAAGACCAATAATAATACCTGCCCAGACATTTATTTTGAAGTTATGCTGATGGTGTGCAACTTTAATAAAATATGCATTTTCATCTGCATTAACATGTTTTTTGTGAAGGTTGGTAACTCCAGATCTTGTAGAGCACTCTCGTCAGGAAACGAAATTTTTCTACAAAAATTTGAATCACAAATTCTTTTGTTTCGAATAAATTCATAAAATGTAAAGAGCATGGGGGGATCAATCGGTAAAAGTTTCTGAACTTTCTGAACGTGATATGGATGTGGCAGTTATCATTTACAGTAGTTTTAGATATATCCAACTCACGTTCTAAGCAGCGGATACTAACACTTTGTTCTTCTTCTACTCTTTCCAAAATTTCCTCTTCTTTTTCGACTGTTCGAGTTGTTCGAATAAGATCCCTACTTTCAAATTTTTTCTGAAAGCTGCCCGTTTCTCGGGGTGACCCTCAATGTTGGCAAATGTTGGATAGTTTGGTATTCGGCGGTTAGAAAACCTCTCCATGTAAACCGATGCTCATTTCCTCCACAAAACCCATACACCGGGGGTGCGTGTAGTTGTCCACGTTTAATAATAAAATATGCTTAGAAACTTTGAATGTTGATCTTACTTTAATCAAATTCTTAGACAGTGATGGCAATTTGTCAGTAGTCCAATTATTAAATGTCACATAGTCACTCAGAAAATTATTGTTACAGATATTTTTTATTATTACATGCATGTTACATGCATGTAATTGAAAAAAAATCCTGTCGAAATCGTTCATCCAAAGAAAATTCTTCAAGAGGTCACAAGCTTGTAAATATATGAGATTATCCGATAGTAATGTATTCATTCAGTGTTCTAATCTCGTGAAGTACAGATCCTGAAGATGCCTAGTATAATTGTAGGCGAAACGTGGGATAATAATTTCAATTTGATATGGTCTAAACCCAAGAACTATTATTTTCGACTTGACCAAAGATGTGAAAGCTTTTGTTCTTGACTGGATATAAATGCTAAATTTAACGCCCAAATTCACTAACATAGTCCAACCTTAAAACCATTTTAAATTGATAGCAGAGTGTTTAAACTGATAAGATTATCAATTTCAAGCCTTAAAGATACTGACATAGAAAATCATTAACTTTTATAAATGAACCAGAAAAAATGAAGAATTTCATTTATTTATGTATCTAACATACTTCAAGGTTTTATCGCTTTGTTCTTATCCTTAATAACCCTATATTAGTATTAATTTGTTGATATATGTAATACAAATTATGATAATATCATAAGCAAAATAAAACTGGTCGATTAGAAGATCTATTTTTCACAGCAACTAGATCGGGTTTCGATTTTCTTAATGAATCTGGATGAAACATTTTTCATTAGTGTGAAGTAGGCTTTGACCATAATTTCTAAATTTTCTGTTGTTAAAAACATTCTATTTTTGTCAAGTGGGCTTTGACTATGACATCACTTCAATTCAATATTTGACGTTTAGTTTTTTCTCCAATATTATTACCAGTTCCGAAGCAAATTTTTAATTGTATAAAATTGTTAGTAAATTTCTCTAAATACCAAATTATCTACATAATATCATAGTTTCCTAAAGCGTTTAGTTGGACAAAAGCAAAATTCTCTTGTAGTTATTGGTGTGATCACCGAATATATGTATGGAACAAAAATATTCCTGAAAATGTTTTAATAACCTAAAAAATAAGTGGAAATAAAGGGCTTTACATAAACGTAAGTCTTTATTGGTTGGTATATACGTTCAAAAATTAACAAACGTATGGCTCATTTTCAGCAAATAGTTTTTTTATTAGATATTAAAGTAAAAACTAAAAATGTCTTCATCTACGAAATGTTAAAAGTTTGTATTGTATGTCAAATTTGCCATATTAAGAATATAGAAATATACCAAATAATCCATTTTCAATATTTTCATCAAGTGTTTTGTCAATCTTTTGATTATAGAAGTGTCAATAAAGATTAAGATTATTTGATTGAATAATATATAAAAATAACCTTTTTTGTTTTTGTCGAAATGAAGCAGACATGATAAAACAAGTTGTTTGATTGTATGATCAGCGATATCGACCAATTAAAACACTCATAATTATAAACATTCAAATATCATAAACATATTTATTCGTATTTTGTACGTTTGACCTTGGTAAAGTGTCATAATAAATTGTAGAGGTGGTTATTTTAGTGTAATATATGAAGACTTTTTTTAGACTCACATTTTAAGGCACTCTCAGAATCACTTCTCTAATGGGTCAAAACACAGCTTCAAAAACGACGGTAATGGTTACCTAAATTAAACAAGGAGACCAGAGGTGTTAAAAAATACTCACTCAGTTGTCATTCTCATAAGACGTTACTAAGTACATCTTTTTAAAATGAAATTATTAGATGTTGATATCTGGAATAATTGATATTTTGCGGGAAATGATTCTCTTTGAAAGGACACATGGATTTGTCTTGTCTATTTCTTATAAAGACCCACAGTGCCACCTTTACCTTTCGTAGCACCCTCCTGCAAGATTTCCTTCGGCGCCCTTTTAAGGAATAAAATTGCAATATACGATATATACAGGGTGGCACAGAGCAACTTGATTATTTGAATTTAGCGCCCTGAAGCGTTCTCTGAGGGGGTGGAGGTAGGTAATGTCATATTATTACGCATATTTTATGGCGAAATATTAAATTTTAGATTAGATACTATCACTATAAAAGAGAAACGTCAGCTGCGAAATTAAGAATATTATTGGTTGCTCTTTTGGAGTTAACTCGTTCTTTTTCCGATCGAGCTTGGCTCTCGGGAGCCACGAGATAGATCGTGGTTCTCATGTAGGTTGTGTAGACAATATACCATCTTCTGACAATAAAAACCGTACACGTATTCCTTAATTCCTGAAATTGATATCATCGATAAAAAGGCGGAATTAGTGGCGTGTAGGAATGACTTTACATTTACTCGAAAGGTAAATAATTCAGGATTTGGAGATTGAATCTAGTTTAGTAGGGATCTTTCATTAAGCTGTGACGACTGCATGTTCGGGAAGAAAAGGCTACGAGTCGAGTCAATGCTCGGCAGAGCTCAACATCAAAGATTTCTTGCCGATCCTGAAGGATTTAGTAGTCCCAAAAAAATGCTTTCTGACTTAAAAATAATTATCAGAACGTGACCAACCTGATTTAACATTGTAACTAATAGTCAGCTTCGTGTGGGCTATAAAGTTGTGATAATTCCGATCTTGACAAATAAATCCTGAGCGTGACCTGCGGAAAACAATACTGAAATTAGAATAATAAATTAGCGGAAGAAGTTAGGAAAAGTTAAATGCGGAAAATGAATAATAATAGGGAATAAGTGGTAAATAATAATAATAATAATAATCATCGGGTGTTATTATTATTAGAAATAATGATAACCTTAGCTACAAATAATTGCGTAAATAAATAATGCATTATTTATTAATTAGAAAATCAACTTTAATGTCGTAGCCAAAAATAGATAAAATAAGATCCTGAAATAGCGAAGTCAAAAGAAAAATAAACTAACTAAGAGTCAAGGATGAGTCTTACTTGATAACCTCTTCTTAACTGGATCAGTCCCTAGAAACGTTCACTGATAAAAGAAAACTTAATAAATTTTCGTTCATTCTGAGCTTCACTCATTCCCCTTCTATCCCGGTGAGGGAGGACAGGTAAGGTGGCTAGGGTTTTCAGTCTAGTCGGGAAGCTTGGTGAAACCTCACAAACAAACCCTGATTTGTGTTAAATTGCAGATTAACACAAATAATTGAATAATCTTAAAATAATTAATCTCGATGGAAACGAACTTCCACGTTTTTAGAGGATAAAAATAATCCAATACATCCGATAATTGCGGAAGTAGGTCCATATTCTCGGAAATGAGTACGAAAAGAATACTAAATAATGGCATAAGAGTAGTGAAAAGAGACTATTCGAATAAATGAAATAAAAAATTCGGTAATAAAATCCTTAACACAACATGGAATCCAAACAGAGAACATGACTGTTATTGACGTTGCGCAAATAATGAATTCAAAACAAGTACCCATCGTTCATTAATACAGCAATACATTGGAGAGAGCAGAGCGTAGGATTGTAGCTCCGCTTGGTTTAGTTAGCGTCGTGGAGTAGACGAAGGAGGAGGACGCGTTCGTTGTAGAGGCATAATTTGCTAATGGTTACTCTATCATAGCCACGTAACGTACAATTCCTACTTATTTCAATATTGCGCCCCGTGGTCATATTCCTTCCGGCAATAAATTATTTCATGAGTAAACAAGTTCATGCAAACTGGTGATGTTAAAAAAAAAACTTGGCCTTCCACGAACAACAAAGTCACCCCAAAATATTGACATGGTAAGGCTTTCTGTTTTGCTATTAGGTTATCTACTCGTTCTGTGAGGCGAATTCTTCATGAACAACTAACATTTAATTCCTACAAACTGGCTGTGTTTAAGGAACTTAATCCACGCGATTTTGTTGCTCGAGATAATGCATGTAAAGCGCATCTTGACATGCCTCACAATACACTGGTTTTCTTCAATGATGAGGATAACTTTCAACTTTCGGAATTTATAAATAAGCGGAACATGCGTTATTGGAGCCCTGATAACCCCAGACAATTTCATTGTTGTCTCCTACATTCACAACACGTAACTGTTTAGTTTGCACTTTCGCAAGTTTGAATAATTGGTCCATGGTTTTTTTTTAAGTAAATGAACAGGTAATTTCAGTGAATTTTGAGCGTTATATTCAAATGATTCAGACGTTTCTCCTGCCAACACTCAACCAGATGTATGGTTCCAGCCGGACGATACCACAGCACATACAGCGCTATGTAGTCTTATACAACAAAACTGGATGTTTTTAAAATAACTCTAAGGTACCTTTAATGAGGAAAACTTTAAAAAAATTATTGACAGTATTGAAGACTACCCTGGGTTTTTTAAAGGGTCCACTGCCAGGAGAAAAATCATAATTATTAATGCAAATATCACGAGAAGCCTCGGAAATAAAAGTCAGCTACAGCAGAGCCAGTATACTGAGTAAGGCCAATCTCTACTAGAGGACGCCCAGTATCTGGCAGGTACCGTTTGCAACTCCTTACGCAGAGCGATTTAACTCATTTGGACGGTTACTAACACTGGAAAATTACATTTATATATGAAATGGACGATTACAAAATTTCACAAATGTGACTCGCATCCCTCGGGATTGTCTATTCCCGTAATTAATGATGACGCCAGCCCCTTAAGGAGTGTTAGAAAATATATTATATTTACACGCTGTTTAAGACCGATAAATGTATCGTTTTATTTACTTTTCGTAATTAAAATTCAGTAATAATTGACAAAAAAATAAATGACTATGGGGAGGGGTTCTTTATTGTTACCATTTCCAAGATAATCTTGTGTTCCTGTTATTTTAATACCAATTTTTTTAATAACTTATACTTTAGTAGAAATATAACAAGTATAAAGAGATAAGTTTTATCAGAATCTTATCTAATCGTCCCATAAATAATATAAATATGTTTATTTGCGTAATGTGCAATCATTGTGCAGTGAAATACTTAACTGTCGTACGTATATTCTCAGATATTTTAGTGTAATTTTAAAATGAATACACCACAAAAGAGTTCGGTAAGTAATACAGTGTCTAAATAAGGGTAGTCAATCATGCATCGATCAATTTTGATTTTTATTTTTCTAATCGTTCCCAGAACTTGATTATATATAATTAAATTTAAAGAGTTCTACTTTTCTTATCTTTCATTACTTATAATCGTTTAAAATGAAGTGAGATATTGCCGACCACACCTATGTAAGTATGTGAGTATGCGGATTAACAATCCTGCGACCTAACAGATCTATTGTGTTCCCTTTCTGCTGCCAAGTTGTTAGGGTACCTTGTCGACTAGACCAGGCCTTTCAGTCCTATTTCATTTTGGGAACTTTATTGGTGTGCTCTCAAGAAGCCCATTCTAGAGTTATTTAAAGCACTGCCCTCTGAAAGGATGTAGACAGAAGTTTCATTCTTTTCTTCGCAAAATCTGCACGCTTCTCTCTCTACTAATCCGAGTTTCTTGAAGTGTTCCTTCAGGTGGCAATGCCCTGTCAGGGATCCCGTCAGAATTCTAAATTGCTCTTTGTTTAGGCGTATGCATTCCTTGAGTCTCTTCTGGTTTTAGTTCTTAAGAACTATCTTCGCTTGTCTTATTCCTTGCAGGCTCGTTCAGTAATTGGATCTTCTGCTCTTTTCCTGTCTTTTTAGTTCTTCTAGAATAACATTGCTTCTGATTCCAGAGAAATGTTCGGGCTCTAGAAATGTTGACACAACCCCTTTTCTTACAGCTTGTCTACTATTTCAGTTCCCTCTACTGCGGTGTGTCTCGGTACCCACAAAGGCGTAACCTTATAATTTTTGCTTAATTCGTTCTCTAGGCATTCCCAGGCCATCTTGGCGCTGATTTATATATATATATATATATATATATATATATATATATATATATATATATATATATATGTTTATATATGTTTATATATGTTTATGGGGTTTTCACGGATTCCTCTGTGTGAGATGCAATAGCAGTGGATATATCCACATTATGTCGTTTTAGTGCTGAAATCACAGTCAGCAAACGTACAACTATTTGCATTTTACTTCATTCATACACGGAGTTGCAAAATTTCCTCTTCTTCGATTGTTTGAGTTGTTCGAATACGACCCCTACTTTCACATTTTTTCATAAAGCTGTCTGTTCCTCGGAATGACGCATAATATTGGCAAATGTTTGATGGTTTGGCATTCAGTGGTTAGAAAATTTTTCCATCTATGTAAACCCTAATACTTCTTCGCCCATTTCCTTCACAAAATCCATACACCGGCAATGCGTGTAGTTGTCCATATTTAATAGTAAAAATTTTTTATAAAAAAATTGAATCGACTTCTAAAAGTGCGCTAAAAAGTGAAAAATAACTAGAAATTTTTATATGAAATTGAAATTTTTGAAGTCGGCGTCAAACTAATACCTTACAAAATGTGATTCGCATAAACAGATTAAAAATACTTTATTTGTAATTGTTTTCTTATCATTATTTGTATATATTAGTAGTTATTTATTTCATTTAGAAATAATTTGGCGCCGACTTCAAAAATGTCAACTTCATTTAAAAATTTATAGTTATTTTTTACTTTTTAGCGCACTTTTAGAAGTCAGTTCAATTTTTTTTTTAATTTTATTTTTCGATTTTTAGTTTTGAATTCATTATGATATTCATAAATGTACCCATTTTATCCAAAGTGGCAAATCACCCTAAAATGAACCACTAAAAATTCCTTAATTCTTAGAGTTCTCCAAATACCAATGAAATTATGTCAAACAAATATTTAGCCTGTCATAATAAATCCTCTATTTTAAATTTCAAATTCATTTTAGATTGGTAATATAGGCCCCAAAACCAATATCGATATTTAAAAAATTTGAGATGTAAATTTCGTAGTCCGATATATTTTATATTGCATATTGAGTTTGTACACGCCCCAAGAACCCCGCAATATCAATTTTAGATATAACCGGAAAATGCAAAATTTTAGTTCTTCATATTGTATCATTCAGCCTAACAGTTGTAAAAAATTAACTTCATATTCGTAATACACCACCCCCAATCCCCTAAAACCAAATCTAAAAAAATCCTAATAAGGTAAAATTTTCAACCCACCATATTGGATCCGCCATTTTGAATTTCAAAAAAATAATTTGAACGTTTTAATATAATCTAAATCTAAACCCTTCAAAGCCCCCTAGTACCAGTTTTAGATGAAATCCAGAAATTTAAAATTTCTAAACGGTCATATTGCATCTGACGTATTAGATTTTCTTAAAATAATTTTATATTCGCTATTTATATCCTCAAAAGCGATACAGTTTCACATTTTAACAAAATCAAAAAATAAAAAATTTTTAGTCAGCTATATTGCATTTGCCATATTGAATCCTGAACAAATACTATTAAATTCATAATTTACACCCTCAAGAACACTCTTTATCAGTTTTGGAGAAAGTCGAAAAATGTAAAATTTTTAGGATACCATATTGAGATTGAATTTTTCAAAAAATATTTTAATTTCGTAATTAACAAAAATCCCCCAATACTGACTTTAGACAAAATCGAGAGATGTAAAATCGTTAGTCCGCTATTTTAGATCCGCCATATTTCTTTTTTTAATTCGTAATGTGCTACCCCAAAAACTCCCCCATATCAATTTTAAGAAAAATCGGACATAATTAATTTTTATCTACGCCATATTGAATTTTAAAAAATAATTTTAGATTTGTTATGTGAGTCCTCGAAAACTCCCTCATACCAATTTTGCAGAGAATCGGACAAAATTGATTTTTTCATCCGCCATATTAGATCCGACATATTGAATTTTTTAAATATAATTTTGGACTTGTCATGTGCGGTCTCAAAAATTATCCCGTGCCAATTTTGGAGAAAATTGGACAAAATTAAATTTTTTTGTCCGCCATATTAGACCCGTCATTTTGAATTTTTTTAAAAATAATTTCAGATTCGTTATGTGAGATCCCAAAAACTCCTCCATGCCAATTTTGGAGAAAATCGGATAAAATTGATGATTTCGTTAGCAATATTAAATCCGCCATATTGAGTTTTTCAAAAATAATTTTAGATTCGTCATGTGTGACCCCGAAAACTCTCCCGTACTAATTTTGGAGAAAATCGGACAATATTGATTTTTTTGTCCGCCATATTGGATCTGCCATATTGAATTTTTAAAAAATATTTTGAATTCGTTATGCGCGACCTTGAAAATTCTCCCATACCAATTTTGGAGAAAATCGGAAAAAATTAAGTTTTTTTGGCCGCCATATTAGATCCGCAATTTTGAATTTTTTAAAATAATTTCAGATTCGTTGGGTACAACCCCGAAAATTCCTCCATATCAATTTTGGAGAAAATCAGACAAAATTAATTTTTTTGGCCGCCATATTGTAAGCGCCATCTTGGATTTTACTGTACCAATTTCATCCAAAAAAATATGGGACTACCGCAGCAACTTCCTGAATATAACACAAAAAATTTCATTCAAATCGGTCCAGCTGTTCCGGAGTAATCGGTGTACATACATAAAAAAAATACATAGTCGACGAATTGAGAACCTCCTTCTTTTAGGAGTCGGTTAAAAATAGGCTTAGAAACTTTGAATGTTGATCTTACTTTAATCGACTTCTTAGACAGTGATGGCAATTTGTCAGTAGTCCAATAATTAAATGCCACAAAGTCACTCGGAAAATTATTGTTACAGGTATTTTTTATTATTACATGTTAAATGCAAATAACTGAAAATATTTTTTTCCTGGTGAAACTGCTCATCCAACGAAAATTTTTCAAGAGATAATAATATGTTCATTCAGTGTTCTAATCTCGTGGAGTACAGATTCCTGAAATTCGTGTAATCGTAGGCGAAACGTCAAATAATAATTCCAATTTGTCTCGGTCTAAACCCAAGAATTATTATTGACCAAGGCTCTGAAAGCTTTCGTCCTTTATTGGATATAAATGCTTAACATTAATGCCCAAATTCACTGACACAATGGTCTAACCTGAAAACCGTTTTAACTTGACAGCAGAATGTTTTAATTGATAACATGAACAATGTCAAGCCAGTTTTAGGTTCTAAAATTACAAACATAAAAAATCATTTGCTTTTATAACTGAACCAAAAAAAAATGGAGAATTTCGTTTATTTTAGGGATACAACTATTTGTCTTACATATTTCAAGACTTTACCGCTTTGTTCTTATCCCTAATATTCCTTGTATTGGTATTAATTTGTTGACATATGTAATATAAATTATAATAATATCATAAACAAAACAAAACTTGCCAACTGGAAGATTTATTATTCACAGCAACTAGATCGGTTTTAGATTTCCTTAATGAATCTGACCGAAACATTTTTCATTATTATGAAGTAGGCTTGGACCGTAATTTATAAATTCTCTGTTGTTAAAATCATTCTATTTTTGTTACGCGGGCTTTGACGATGACATCAAAATATTTGACGTTTAGTTTTTTCTCCATTATTATTACCAGTTCCGGAGCAAGTTTTAATTTTGTAAAATTGTTAGTAAATTTCTCTAAATACCAAATTATCTACATAATATTATAGTTTACTAAAGCGTTTAGTTGGACAAAAGCGAAATTCTTTCGTAATTATTGATGTGTTCAACGAATATATTTATGGAACAAAAATATTTATGAACATGTTTTAATAACCTAAAAATAATTGGAAATAAAGGACTTTAGATAAAGGTAAGTCTATATTGGTTGGTTCATAGGTTCAAAAATTAACAACTAACACTAAGAATTTATATAAATAATGTTCACCTGTAAATGATGACCTTTTTGTTCATAGTCGCAACTGAAAATAAACAGTTAACATCTGAAGAGTTCACGCAACTTCATCTTCTTAGTTTCAACTCTTAATTTCGGCCCAATTTGTGTTCGCTTTCGGAAGTTTTCGGCTAGACGAAAGAATGATAAGTATGTACATCAAAATAAAAAAAAAATAACACTTTCTATACATCTATATCTAAACATTTATACATCTTCTATAGATACAAATAAATAAAATTGAAGTGTCTGTCTGACTGTCTCTCTGCACGGGCTAACATTCGAAACGGCTGAACCGATTTCAATGAAACTTTACAGACATGAAGAGGAGGTTGTCAGGAATGATAAAGAGTACTTTTTTTCTGTAGGTTCTGTCTGTCTGTCTGTCTGTCTTTATAGGCTAATCTTCAAAACGATTGAACTGATTTCGATAAAACTTTCCAGACATGAAGAGAAGATTGGCAAGAGTCATATAAGCTGCTTTTTTCTGTTTGTCTGTCTCCACGAACTAATATTCAAAATGGCTAAACCGATTTCGATGAAATTGTACATATATAAAGAGGAAGTTGTCAGAACTGATATAGATTGTTTTTTCTGTTTGTGTTGAAAACGGCTAAACTAATTTCGATGAAACTTTACAGACATGAAGAGGAGGTGCTTAGGAGTGATATAGACTGCTTTTTTTGTTGTATGTCTATCTGTCTGTTTGAACAGACTAATCTTTTTTTAATTGTTTATAGTTAATAACAATTGTATTTATTATTTATTGCCCAAGTTTTTCGAGGACGAATTCGCAGGTAAAAGCTGGTATGAAGCAAAAGTCAACATTTTAGAAATATGTGAATATGTCCACTTATTACATGAATAAGATCGGCGTGAATATAAAATTAGTTTCAGGCAATAGGGTAACAAAAAATATTTGATAATTTTCCCGACGACTGTAGATCTAAAATATTTATCTTTCAATTTAATTTAGAAACAACTACTTTTATTTTCGACGAAACCTAGCAGTTATTAAATAAGCATTAGAAAAAGTAGTTTAATCTTTATTAATTACATCAAAAAATTGGGGAATTATCGCGTCCAAAATATAACAATGTCGCGTAATATAGCGCCACCACCGTCTATAGAAACAAAAAGCAAAGTAACGAATTTGGCAAGATTTTTTATATGCTGCTACTCGGTCAACTTTCTTTAGAAATGTAGTTCGTAGATTTTTCAAAGCCTTTTTACTGTGCCATAATTTACCCGTTTCTCCTTTATAGTTAACAACAAATCAACGTCAGAAGTAAAAAATAACTAATTTTATTTTGACCCGTCCTGTATATCAAATTGTGACGTATCGCAATGAATAATTTTTATGAAGAGTATACTATTTGAATGATATTATCTGTTTTGTTCATCGTATCGGTCTAAATCATTGGTTTGACTCATAAATATGAATGCTCATATATTCTGTGCAAACGATCCTTGTACAGGGCCACAATAAAGTGTAGAATATGTGTATTTTAGTGCCCTGTTAAAACGGATGCATCAGTAACTAAAGGCCATCAAATTGTCACTTTACTTCCAGAATCACATTAAAAATTTTAACACGGGTAAAAATGCATGTTCGAAAAAAAGCTAGGTTAACCTAAAAATAATTAAATGAATATTTAGAGGAAACCAACTGAAAAGGCCTTACATCAAAAGGACAGGCGTCATTTGTTTTAGTTAGGAATAAAAAGCACCACTTCAGATTACAAGAAACCATCAGAAAAAGTGCCAATTGCGTATGATTATAAGTTGGTTGATTAAGTATTATGGTTAAACTGAAATTTTGAGCTTTCAAGAAAATATATCAGGATATATAAATTAAACACCTAAAAACTTTTCGTCATCATAATTCGATTATATTATCTAAAAGTGTGCCAGTGATATTTGAGGAAATAGTCGACTTGATACGTATTGTTTCCTGTTATACAGGTCATAACTAAAAATTGGATAAAGTGTTGGGGAATAAAATAATATGTTGTATTTTCTTATTATCAAATAGTTTCTGTGGTCCGTTATTTTATAAATCAAATCTAATATCGTGTCATAAGTTCTTTGGTATTAATTGACCAGTGTTACAAAAAAATGGATAAATTTATTAAATATTTAGAAATTTTTATACAAAAGTTAAGTGTTGATGAATTAAGTCATTCAAACGCAGTCTTTTACGAAACATAGTTCATTTTAAAAATTTTGAGTATATAATTTTAAGTTAATATGAGAAGAAAATGGTGAAAAAAATTAATACTAAATGTAATGAAAATTAAAGGTACCTTCTATACATCAAATTGTTAATAGGACGGCGAATACTAGACTTTTGATAAAAATTAGAGTATTCACTCTTCGAGGTCTGTATCCAACTTGACATTACTAAGCAGAGTTTGAATGTATTCTTAAGGACTTGCGTCCTCTTCTACTGTACTGAGAAATGTTTACATCATTTGCGCCGTTTTTTCTGATTCATTAGTAGTGGTTCATTTTATTTAGGTGATCAAGATAATTTTTAAATCGGGAACGCATTGTGGTAGTCACCTTTTCAGCTGCTTGTTATCGAGTTTTCTTATGTAATAATACGAATTTTTCATATCCAATATGTAGAATTTATAGCAAAACATAATCTTACAGGATGTTTCCGATATAAAAGTTAATGTAATTGATCCAGTCACTTTCACTAGGTCAGCACATTCCTCCCAACTGGTACTTCCCCAATCGTGAAAAGAATATTTTTCCAATTCTAGGTATCCTTTGATTTTGGATGAGCTGTGGAATTTCCATAGGCTGTATTGACTTTAAACCTGTCTCTTTTAATCTTTCTGTAACTGTTTTCGAAAGTAACATTATTGTGTGTTATATTTAATAGCTCATTTTTGAGATGCTTTGATGTTAACCTGTGATTTATTATAAAATTTAGTATGAAAATACTTCCATCAGTCTTTGAACGAGTTGTTCAGTCTCTTGATATCCTTAAGGGTAAATGCGCTACAGGCAAACATCATTAATATAAACTAAAAGTCTATATTTTTAAAACAAGTGAATATATACGCCTATTAGATGAATAACATCAGTGAATGTATAATTTTGCAGCGCTAATGTACATTTACTTTCAAACAATAATTATTACTAAAGATTTTCAATAACTTTCTGCATGTATCTATATCTATTAAATCTTAAGTAATGTTCATATAAATAAATTGATTATATTATAAAAAGATAAATTTTAATATGCGTGCTATATTTAAAACAATTATTTATACAAAGAAAAACACAACGAAATCTAAAAATATAAGAAGAAACATAGTTTTAACTAAAAAGTACATAATTGGAAAGAAAAGTACTCCGTGTTAATAACTTTCAGCAGACATGACGCTTGTCGCACATTATGTCGAGTGATTTATTTTAAATGTTGGCAACTTCTCCATGGCGACATAGAGCTTCAACCTTGAATGAACATTAGTGTATAGTTCATATATATTATTATATCTGTAATTCAAGGTCCAAAACTGTCGGTTCGATATCTACAAATAAAAAAAAATTGCATGATTTATGCGTGGCCCTTTAATATTGGCGCTGTCAAGCTACAGTAATTACAAAACAAAAATGTAACAATAGAGATTGTTTATTTGTATTATTTTCATTGTAGGACGGTTATTCGTCGATTGAATTCAGTAATGAAGAAGGCAAGGATGGTGTACACGATCAGCCTTCAAGTACCAACAACAGTTGTTATGAAGAAGATGCAGATTTTTCAGGTATCAGACAAAAACTTGAAGAATTGGCGTTACTTAAACCCAGTACCAGCAGAATAGTGCCAAATTTTGACAGCGCTAAACCATTAACTTCAAAATACGGACTTATTGATCAGGTAAGGTTGCTCTATGAATTTTTCCTTGTAATCGAAACGCATAAAGTCAGACTTTTTGAGGGTTTAGTTTTCTAGCATATATCTATTTAGTGGTATAGATTTATTTGGGCTAAACATAAAATTAAAAATTTATTTCTTTGGAAAAAAATTTTAAAAAGCTCAATCTAGAATATAAAGGTTTCTCAGCAATACCTTTTACAAATATATTTTGAATCTTATTACGTCTTTTAAAGGAAATACGCCTTTAATAATGCTCCTTCGCAGTGGTTTTCTATTTACTCAAAAGTCGAATTTGCACACGTTGCTACGACTTATTTTGAGTGTGTCGAAGAAAATAATAACGACCTGATTTTAGTAAATCGACTAGATTTTGATGATATCATGGATAAAGACACACATCCAGTTATTGTAAACAACACACAGAGTGTTCTTATGTCAAAATGTTTTGAGTATGTATCCTGACTAAAATGTCAAACTTCACAATGGATATATCAAATTACAGTCAGCAACGTCAGTGTTGCCAGGTCCCCAGTTCAAAGAAGTGAAAAGTTTGAAAATATCTTGTATCTACGAACAGTTCAGGATTGATAAAAATTGGATATTAATAAATTTTTGTATTTAAGATTTAGTGAGAAGTGGTAAAAAATAAAGGATTGCGGGTTTTCCCTCAGAACTACCATTTTAAAGATATTTTTTAATAATAATTGTTTCAAATAACTTATTTTTATTGAAATACCAAGAGGTAAGTTTTATGGAAAATACACGTCTCCAAGAATCTTATCTAATCATCTTGCAAATGATAAAAATGGGTTTATTTGCGTTATCTATAAACAATCATTTTGCAGTAATATACTTTCTGTAATACGAATATTTTTGAGGTATTTTAGTAAAATACACCTGCTGTGTCTAAATAAGAGTGTTTAATCGAGCATCAATCTATTTTAATGTTTACGTTCTGGTTACTCCCAGAACTTGATTATACACAATTAGATTAAAAGTTTTAACCTTTTGAATTAAAATGAAATATTGCCAACAATACCTGTTTATTGATTACGATTTTTAAATTTAAACTTTTTTTGAGAACAAAAACTCAAAAGAGTCTTTTATGCCAGGTGACTGATTCCTCATTATTAGTGTGTAGATGGAAGTTCTCTTCATTGAAGTATGTTTTAGGTGAACAGTATAAAATGAGTCATAACGTAGTGACTTCATAATGACTTCTAGACGTAAAAATAAGACTAATATTTATATGGCGATATTAATTAATATAACAAATATTAGTGTATTGATTTAACTAAGATTATTCTCTCCTCAAGGTATGAAAACTCCATGCATTCATCTTGGCATGCTACAAAGTAGAGTTTGAATATATTTTTGAGAACTGCTACAAATCGAAGTTCTTTTACTGTATTGGAAAATTTTTTCGTCGTATGCGGCATTTTTCCTGCTCTCACATGTGCTGTTTTATATTCAAAGGTCAATTTAATTCTTAAATCTGGACAACATTGGTGGTAATTAGTCACTTTTCCAGCTTCCCGTTATCGAGAGTTATTTTATACTAATTTGAATTTTTTATATTCAGTATTAACGACGAGCAAAATATTACTTTACAGGACGTTTTCGGTAGAAAAGTTACACATAATTCGTCCAGTCACTTCTACTACTTCGTCACGTCCCGTTAACTTTAAACGTGATTCTTTTAATCTTCGTGTGACTGTTTTCGAAACTAACATTAAATTGTATTATATTTATTAGGTCATTTTGCTCATGAAAATGTAAACGTGTGATTTTGTGTAAAATTAAGTATTAGAAAATGGTCATTATAGTCTTTGTACGAGATTTTCAGTCTCTTAATATCTTTTTCAAATTTTCTATAGTGAATAATCACCTCTCCGTGTCAAATCACTCTGTCTACATTGTTCGTCAAACAAAGTTACAATTTGCACCATTTTAGCTTCTTTATAGTGGCATATTTTTGTTTTAAATAGAAGAGAGTGCAAACGCGAATCACTTGCACGGTTTATATGTGATTCTTTAATATTGACTTTGTGGGTTAAAATGGTGGTATTAGAAAATAAAAATGTAAATATATTGATTGTTTACTTTTATTGTTTTTATAACAGGAAGAAAGCAGTGATGATACAAATTATCAGTTTTCAAATGCCA
The DNA here is from genome assembly GCA_034092305.1 of Diaprepes abbreviatus. Taxonomy (NCBI): domain Eukaryota; kingdom Metazoa; phylum Arthropoda; class Insecta; order Coleoptera; family Curculionidae; genus Diaprepes; species Diaprepes abbreviatus. Next base: position 350,144 of record JASJET010000242.1, read on the forward strand.
TTAAGCGTCCTAATGAAGTTCATGTATATTACCCATCTAAAAGGCTTAGAGAGGAAGATCCAGAGTTCGATGAACCGAGTACCAGTGGAATTAGGTCAACTCGCAGCGTTGAATCATCATCCCTACAAGGAAATCAGGTAAGGATGCCCTAAAAATTTTTCCTTGCAACCAGGATGCACCAAGTCGGACTTTTTGAAGGTGTAGTTTTAAAGCACCCATCTTTCTGGAGATGAAGATTTCTTCAGACTAAATATAAAATTGATTACAAATATAAAAAAATCTTGTTGCGTTTTTAAAGAAAATGTGTTTTTAGTGATGCTCATTTGGAGGTGTTTTTTAGTTTTAAAAATGTTGGTTTTTCAGACGATGTTTTAATTTATTTAGAAAGATGAGAACCGGATATTAGTAAATCGACTAGATTTTGATGATATCATGGATAAAGACACACATCCAGTTATTGTAAACAACACATATAGTGTTCTTATGTCAAAATGTTTTGAGTATGTATCCTGACTAAAATGTCAAACTTCACAATGGATATATCAAATTACAGTCAGCAACGTCAGTGTTGCCAGTTCCCCAGTTCAACGAAGTGAAAAGTTTGAAAATATCTTGTATCTACGAACAGTTCAGGATTGATAAAAATTGGATATTAATAAATTTTTGTATTTAAGATTTAGTGAGAAGTGGTAAAAAATAAAGGATTGCGGGTTTTCCCTCAGAACTACCATTTTAAAGATATTTCTTAATAATAATTGCTTCAAATAACTTATTTTTATTGAAATACCAAGAGGTAAGTTTTATGGAAAATACACGTCTGCAAGAATCTTATCTAATCATCTTGCAAATGATAAAAATGGGTTTATTTGCGTTATCTATAAACAATCATTTTGCAGTAATATACTTTCTGTAATACGAATATTTTTGAGGTATTTTAGTAAAATTTTAAAATGGATACATCTGCTGTGTCTAAATAAGAGTGTTTAATCGAGCATCAATCTATTTTAATGTTTACGTTCTGGTTACTTCCAGAACTTGATTATACACAATTAGATTAAAAGTTTTAACCTTTTGAATTAAAATGAAATATTGCCAACAATACCTGTTTATTGATTACGATTTTTAAATTTAAACTTTTTTTGAGAACAAAAACTCAAAAGAGTCTTTTATGCGAGGTGACTGATTCCTCATTATTAGTATGTAGATGGAAGTTCTCTTCATTGAAGTCTGTTTTAGGTGAACAGTATAAAATGAGTCATAACGTAGTGACTTCATAATGACTTGTAGACGTAAAAATAAGACTAATATTTATATGGCGATATTAATTAATATAACAAATATTAGTGTATTGATTTAACTAAGATTATTCTCTCCTCAAGGTATGAAAACTCCATGCATTCATCTTGGCATGCTACAAAGTAGAGTTTGAATATATTTTTGAGAACTGCTACAAATCGAAGTTCTTTTACTGTATTGGAAAATTTTTTCGTCGTATGCGGCATTTTTCCTGCTCTCACATGTGCTGTTTTATATTCAAAGGTCAATTTAATTCTTAAATCTGGACAACATTGGTGGTAATTAGTCACTTTTCCAGCTTCCCGTTATCGAGAGTTATTTTATACTAATTTGAATTTTTTATATTCAGTATTAACGACGAGCAAAATATTACTTTACAGGACGTTTTCGGTAGAAAAGTTACATATAATTCGTCCAGTCACTTCTACTACTTCGTCACGTCCCGTTGACTTTAAACGTGATTCTTTTAATCTTCGTGTGACTCTTTTCGAAACTAACATTAAATTGTATTATATTTATTAGGTCATTTCGCTCATGAGAATGTAAACGTGTGATTTTGTGTAAAATTAAGTATTAGAAAATGGTCATTATAGTCTTTGTACGAGATTTTCAGTCTCTTAATATCTTTTTCAAATTTTCTATAGTGAATAATCACCTCTCCGTGTCAAATCACTCTGTCTACATTGTTCGCCAAACAAAGTTACAATTTGCACCATTTTAGCTTCTTTATAGTGGCATATTTTTGTTTTAAATAGAAGAGAGTGCAAACGCGAATCACTTGCACGGTTTATATGTGATTTTTTAACATTGACTTTGTGGGTTAAAATGATGTTATTAGAAAATAAAAATGTAAATATATTGATTGTTTACTTTTATTGTTTTTATAACAGGAAGAAAGCAGTGATGATACAAGTTATCAGTTTTCAAATGCCATTAAGCGTCCTAATGAAGTTCATGTATATTACCCATCTAAAAGGCTTAGAGAGGAAGATCCAGAGTTCGATGAACCGAGTACCAGTGGAATTAGGTCAACTCGCAGCGTTGAATCAGCATCTCTACAAGGAAATCAGGTAAGGCTGCTCTAAAAATTTTTCCTTGCAACCAGGATGCACCAAGTCGGACTTTTTGAAGGTGTGGTTTTAAAGCACCCATCTTTCTGAAGGTGGAGATTTCCTCAGACTAAATATAAAATTGATTACAAATATAAAAAAATCTTGTTGCGTTGTTAAAGAAAATGCTTTTTTAGTCATGCTCATTTGGAGGTGTTTTTTAGTTTTAAAAATGTTGGTTTTTCAGATGATGTTTTAATTCATTTTGAATGATGAGAACCGGATATTAGAAAATCGACTAGATTTTGATGATATCGTAGAAAAAGACATAAAATGCCGATAAAGACAGAAAATATTTTTGAATTAAAACAAGATATGAGATCTAAGAAATAAATAGTCCAAAAATTTTAGAACCCACAAAACTGTTTAAATAATATTTTAAGCGTATTTGTAAAGTCTCGGTTTTAAATGGTTTGAGAATTATCAAGATAAGAAAAGTGAGCATTTGTTTATTAAAGATAAAAAGAAGGTTTTAAAATCGCTAAATATTGAATCAATAGATTCAGGTGAAATTTTCCCATAAATTCTGCCAAACTGTATAAGTTTATCAAGCACATCCATACTGCGCCATTCAGTAATTTTTATGTTTATCGTTTCTGGCCTTTTAAATATCAAAAATGTTTTAAGCTGGTTTAAAATTAATTTTACTGTGACATTGTCTATATATGATTCATATCTGATAGATCGATACTTAAGCTCCAAAACCCATTCAACAATTGTACTCTGGTTGTCAATTTATTCCCAATATGACACATAAAGTTCGGTTAAGGAGAAGAAGGCTCCCGTGCTTTATTTTCTTTGTAGTTGCCACAGGTTCGAATAGATTTTCCATTGATTTTTGACACAAATCGAAGTAAAAAGAACAATTGAGAAGTGTGGTTTTGGAGCGCATTGTGAGAAATTCAGATGAGTTTTTTTTTTGCTTTTAGTCGGTTTTCCTGGTTCTGTTCCAGAGTTGTTGCCATTCAAAGACTCTTCATGCGTGACTTATTTTTAGACTATGGTAGAGGACAGTTTTTTATTTTTTAATGTATGAAATTTCAGGTTGATTCGAATCAGATTTTATATTACATTAGTTGCTGATATATTATTACTCAAAGAAATATGCAACAAGAGCGACAACATTCACATAACCTGAACTAACCGACATCTCATGAATATACTTTTAAGTATTTCCTCACCATCTGTGAAAATAAAAATATCTTTCCAATTCTTATTTTCCACTGTGGAGTTTAACAGGCCTTTTTGGTTTTAAACCTTCTTTTTTTAATATTCGTCTCACTATTTTTGAAAATAACATTTTTTTGAATTGTATTTATTGTTTATTTTTGAGATGTGTTAATGTCAGCATTTGATTTCATGTAAAATCAACATGCGGTCATCGAAGATTGTTATACACATTCATATACTTTTTGCGTGCTTGACCGAGTTTTTGTATGAAGTTTCCAGTCTCTTGTTATAATATAAGATATTCAATGTTGTGGATTAACCTCTTCTGGAACGTTGTACGACATCGTTTTTTATTGAGTTACAGTTTCTGCTTGGTCAGTTTCTTTACAGTGGCATTTCTTTTTATATATTCCCGGGTCCGTCCTAAAGCCGGATGCACTGCGACCAGAGTAGGCCTATTGTGCTTTACAGTGGCATAGTATTATTTTAAATAGAGGAAAAGGCAAATGCGAATCGCTCTTATTCAGTTATTTCATTACAAATAATTTAATTTCCTTTCATTTTGTAAGAAATATTATATGGAAAAATACGTAAAAGGTAAATGTCATTAATATAAACTAAACCTCAATATTTCCAAAACAATTGAATTTATCCGCCTATTAGATGAATAACATCGGCACAACGCTAATATAAAAGTACTTTCGAGAAATACTAATAATAAGAAATTTCGATAATTAATCTTAATTAAAGTTTATATTAATAAATTGATTAAACTATGAAAGATAAATTTTTAATATTTTTATTATTTGAAAACAATTATATATATAAAGAAAAACATATGACGGAATCTAGTGATAAGAAAAACAATTTGTGCTTGAAGATACTTAACTGGGATGAAAAGTGCCCCGTGTTGGTAATTTTCAGCACACGAGACATTTGTCATATATTATGTCTGGTGATTTTTTCCAATGTTGGCAGTTTCTCGATGACAACGTACAATTCTAACCTTGAATAAATTTTAGTATGCAGTTCATTTATATTTTTATATTTATGGTTGGATATTTATACTCCAAAACTGATATTTATAAAAGTATATAAAAGAAATTTAAATTTAGCATTGTCCCTGTTTGCTAAAATGAAGTTATTATAAAACGGAAATATAAAAATAGTGATCGCTAATTTTTGGTTTTTATTGTAGGACGATTATTCTTCGGATGAATCTAGTAACGATGAATGCAATGTTAAGAAAGTAAAGTTAGATGAAGCCAGTACCAGCGGAAGAGAATCAAACTTTTATAATGTCGAGTCATCAGCCCCAAAAAGAACCCTGCATGGACTTATTTATCAGTTAAGGCTGCTCATGCTGTTTGTTCAGCGGGTTCCTGATGGACAGGAATTTTACCTTTCGACTGAGATGCACGAAGCCGGCCTTTTTGACGATATAGTTTTACAGTATTTAGATGAAGGTGGTGTTTGGGCGTATAAATTTCTTCAGGCAAAATATAAAAATGATGATCAATATAAAATAGGGATAAGTGATCTCTTTAATAAAAAAACAAAATCAAAAATAAAATCCGGAACATCTAAAAATGCAGGGGAAGCTAAACCGTATCTCTTAAAGAAGTATTTTAAATCTTATTGCGACATTGAACAAAATGGTGACTTTAAAAATGCTAATTTGGAAGAGTTTTTGATCTGCACAAATGTCGGTTTCGCAGAAGAAGCGATGACTTATTTTGAGTGCTCAGAAGAAAATGATGAGTTATTGCTAAATTTCGAAGAGATAAACGAAAAAGGCACAAAACCAGTGAAATACAAATTAAAAGAGGAACATATTTCTAAACTAAATGAAGATTTTGAAGTAAACAATAAAAATAAATATTGCTTTCAGAATTTTGTCGCAAAGTTCAGGTTTTTGCCCAATTATGGAGATGATGTTTTAAACAAAAACATTGAATATTGTTTAAAAAAATGTTTTAAATTGGAAAATGTCGTTTTAGCAGATGCGTTTGTGCAAAACTGCGTCCTTAAATGGTTTGAAAGTTACAAAGATAAGAAAAGTAATTATTTTCGTATTGAAGATAAAGAAGAGTTTGTAACATCACTGAATAAAAACATTGATTCGCTGCTGGTGGCAGGATATTCCAATTTTTATATTGAGGAACTGAAGAATTACGGAGTACAATTTGAGAATACTTCACTCCTGCGTGACTTTTTCGATCATAAAAAAGACAAGATAATGTTTATTATAACCGCAACTCCAAAATTAAGTATTATTAAGTTGAGTCAGCTGTTTTGGGAAGTTGAATTAACTCAGGATAAATTTATATTCACAAGCTGCGATCAATTAAATTATAACGAAAAAATTTCTACTACATTTTTTTCCGAACCGAGTTACAGATGGCTGGTCATTGAGTGTCTTAACGAGATCGAATTGAACATGAAAGTGTTAAATAAAATTTCAGAAATGGAAAATGAAAAGACAGTCGTAATAATTGGTCGGGAAAATCATGTTTTGAGGTTAAGGAAAGTCTTGGACTTAATTACGCCACCATTTTATGATAAAAATAATCTATTTAAGCATCTGACAATCGATTCACAAGAAAAGATGTTGGAAAAGAAAGTGATGTTTCAAGGAGAAAAAACTGATTTCAATGAACTCGTTGACATAGATTCGGGCGGGAATATTATTGACGAACTAACACTAGAAAGAGTTCTTAAGGAAACCATTGAAATAGGAAATAATGACGTCTTCGAATCAGATTTCTTAATAGAGGATTTTTATATGGAAAGAACATTAATTCGAAGAAAGTTAAGACTCGATATTTTACAAAATGTGGAGGTTTTAAAAAGATGTTTGTTTATTATTTCAGGTGTAAATATTGATCAACTTGAAGATTTAAGTATAAACAATGAATGGATTTTCGTGTGGGAAGACGGAAAAATGTTTGAAAATGGAATTATAATTTCAGAGGAATTTGAATCTGAAAACATATTTAAGGTGTTATGCATAAATAATAAAAAAAATATTTATTGGCTGAAATATATAAAAGAGGAGTTTTTAATTATGAATGTTAAAAACGGAACCGATATTCTTAATAAACCAGTTACTTGTTTCGAGGAACATGAGTTAAACAAGAACCAAATATTGGATGAAAAAATTCTGATTGTCGCTGATGGTCCGGGTTGTGGCAAATCCACTTTTATGACGAAAGTTGCACGTCAACTCAAGCAAATAATGTCAAATATATGGGTTCTGAGAATTAATCTTTCATCTTATGCATACAAGCAAGAAGGACGGAAACAGGTCATGAAATCTTTGAAAGATATTCAATTTGAAAATACTGAAACTAAGAAAGCAGCAGAATTTATGGCTCATCTGTTATTTCCACAAGAAAATGAAAGTGAGAATAAACATTTTGTAAGAGAACTTTTTATCCAGTCGCTGGACTGTTTGAATGGAAACATGAAATTTCCTAAAATAATATTTTTATTTGACGGTTTTGATGAAATAAGTCCCACATTTAAAGAAAAAACTCTGACTTTACTTCAGGCGCTCCGGTATTCGAATGTTAAACAAATGTGGGTTACAACAAGAAATCATGAAGAACTGAGCTTGGAAGTGGCTCTCGATTCATTTTCTTTCTTTCTTAGACCTCTTCATTTGACGGAAAAAGTTGATTTCTTACAAAAATTATGGAAATACAATTTGGCGCACTTTGATGATATAAAACTTAAACCTGATGGCGAAGATATCTTAACGTATCTTAAAGAAATAACAAATAACATTTGTAATTGTAATGATTACGGGATTAAAGACAGTTTTCGGGACTTTCAAAAACGTTTGCTACCTACTCTTAGTTATTCTGAGGTACAACATTTATTAAGTAGTGTTGACCTTTCAGACATTGCAGAACATTTAATAAATTACTTCAAATACAACTATAAAATGTCAGAGTTTACCGAAAATCCTCTACAAATTAAAATGTTGGCCGAAATAATTTTCTTTAAAAAGTTCAGCTCTTTAGACAATTTGGACATAGTTTCGTTATATGAAGAATTTATAAACTACAAATTGAGGGTTTTTCGTGACGATAAAGATGCTGCTGGAAAGTCCGTTGCAGGTCGTGGTTTCTTCGAAACACATTTGAAATATTTAACAACAGTTCACCAAAAAATTGCTTTACAAACTCTGCTTCCTCATTATGATAATATACAGTTTAGGGAAGTAATTAATAAAATAGAATTGACGAGGGCCGGACTGCTCGTAATTCATGACGATCGTCTGGAATTTGTGCATCGAAGTTTTGCAGAGTATTTTGTCAGTCAATATTTCGCTGAAAATTTTCATCGTCAGAATGTACAGAAAATTGTTTTTTCAGATATTTTAGTAAATGAAAATTACTCATTAATACGAACGTTTTTAAATCATAACGAAACATTTCTTGGCAAACTGGGTTCCAAAACGCAACAAATGAATGAAATAATCAGGGTCAATAATCCCATCTTACTTTATCAAATGTTGAAAGAAAAACTGTATAATTTATCCATGAAGTTTCTTGAAAATTTGCCTCTCGACTTATCTGAACATCTTATTTTGTTCAATAAAAATAGTGACGGAACAACAGTATTGCACATAATTTGTCAATATAAGAACGAGGAGCAAATTTTAGACAATATATTAAAAACAATAAAAGACAGTATTTCATCGGAAACACTTAAAGAACTTTTCTCTAAAAAGGATAACGTACAACGTACAGCATTACACTGCATTGATTTTTATCGAAAAAATTCAGCAGCGAAACAAAAATTACAATTTTTCAAACTTAATTGTACTTCTGAGTTATTTCATAAACTTTTACTTCAAGTTAATGAAAAAGGAGAGACCGTATTACACGTTGCTTGTTGGGCTGGATTTGATATAACTGATTTGTTGGAAGTATCTGACGAAAATAGAGACACAATTAAAGATCTTTTATTAAAAACTGACATTAAGAGGCGAACCGCCTTGTATAATACTATTTATACCGCTGGAAATCCTTCCTTGCTAACAAATTTACTTAACCTTATCAAATCATTTTGTAACTCTGAAGAAATTAATAATTTATTTGCAACGAAACCTAGTTTAAGCGACGTGTTGAATTTTGCTACAATAAACAACAAAATGTTTGTTACATTTTTAAATGCCATTAAAGACAACCAAGAAATAATTAGAACACTTTTTTTAGACACTGATAAAAATGGACTGTCTGCATTGCATTATACTGTGGAGTATTACTTTGATCTTAATGTGTTAAAAATATTACTAGACTTTCTTAATTTAAACTGTGGTACAGAAACGCTGCTTACAATTTTGTGTAAAAGAACAAAATATGGAGCAACTATTCTACACATGGCGGTGAACAAATTCAAAGTAACACATGATCATAACTCGTTGACACCTCTCCTGACTTATTTGTTTAGTTTAGTTGGGAATGACAAAGAAATATTTAATGAGCTTTTATTAACAACTGACACGTACGGGCGAACTGTACTACACTGTACCACCTATAAATTGGAATTTCCTTTTTTACTAAAAGAATTTCTAGATTTTGTTCAAACAAATTGTGGTGAAATTATTTTTACAGAACTATTACTTAAATCCAATATATTACACCTTGTCTGTCGTCAAAATGTCACAGATAACTTAACTTTTCTATTAAATAAAATTAAAGACAATCCAGAAATATTTAATAAACTTCTACTCCAGACCGACAAAGAAGGAAACACTGCATTGCATTATACTGTTCTCCAGCGCAATTCTTCAATGATGAGTGAATTACTGAATTTTGTTAAATTAAACTGTGACGAAGAAATATTTAAGAGTCTTTTATGCGAAGCAAATAATGAAGGTCTCAACGTGTTGCACTTTGCATGCATTCAAATAGAAAATAAAACAGAATACGAAGACAATCTGATATCTTTATTAAAATTTATAGAAAACGATGATACAATACTAAATAAACTTTTATTGAAAACATGTTGGAACGGCTGTACTCCACTGCATTATACAGTCCATGATTTTGATAACGCGTCTTTATTAAAAATTTTATTCGATTTTATAAAAAGATACAATTCTACAATGTTGGACACACTTTTATTAAAAGAGAGTAGTACAGGATTAAGTTTGTTGCACTTTGCTTGCAAACACAGTAATGAAGGAAACTTAAAGTACTTATTATATGCAATGCAGGATAACATCGCAATACGCGATATACTTATTTTAAAACCTAATCATAATGGACAAACTATACTGCATTATTGTGTTTATAACTTTAAAATGTTAAAATTCTTCCTTGATTTCGTTAAATCACAGTGCGATCAAGAAATGTTCACCAACCTTATACTTAAATGTGATCAAAAAGGTCGTACAGTATTGCACACGTTCTATAAAATTAGTGATGATAAAGAAAACTTGACTTATTTGTTAAATTTAGTTAAAAACAACACCACTCCCGAAATATTTAATTTATTTTTATCTAAAAAGGACTGTCATGGAAAAGTGGCATCGGATTACACTGCCCAGAAAACTAATAATTCTATTTTGTTGAAATTTTGGTAAATTTTGGTTTTCAATTACCGAAAATAATCGATGATTCTCGATTAATTGAATAATAACAAAATTCGATTAATCTATTTTTCACATAATCGAAAAATTAATTAATTTGCCCACTGATTATTTTTCGATTTATTATTTGTTGTAATAAATAGCCTTTTCTAATTATTCAATTTTGCCAACCAAAATGCAATTAATGACACAAATAAACGTATAACAGTGGATTCCGATCCTACTTTCTCATATATCGCTGTGTATCAAACTGTTTCAACTTTCTCCATATGTAACAAATAACTTATACTGCGTCATTTAAAAGGTTTTGCGTTTCAAACTAAATATTTCATCATATAAATATTTTCAAACTCTTGAAATATCAAAATTGTTTAAAGTTCGTTGATAATCTGCCGATAATTCATATTAAACTGCGTTTGGACTTAAACCGATACAAAAGTTACAAAACTCTTGTTTAAGTCTAATCAATGGAAAAAGGAAATTTTAATGTATTTTATATGAATCGAAAAAATGGGTTGTTTAAATCTCCGACAGTTGTTAATTTTGTTTATTTTAATCCGATAAACGCCGCCATAACTATCTTAAAATATCAAGTTTCCCAGTGCAAATTATTAACGTTCGGTTGTGGGAGCAACTTCCACGCTTTCTCTCCGAAATTATTGCTAAAAATCTGTATAGATGCTACATTGAATTTAGATCCGTGATTTTGGAGCGCATTATGAGTGATTCAAATGTATTTGTTGCTTTCCGCGTATGTTGACTTTCCTATTTCAATATTTTAGTTGATGAGTTGAAACTCGCTTCGTTGTCGAAAACAAACAATCAGCTAAATTTCGAAAAGTGATGGAAACTTAAAATTTGGGATCCCTGGATGTGAACCGCACCAGTCTTCTTGGTTATATTCCAAGAATATTAGGCTTTAAGGGCGCTTCATAAGTAAGCTATAAAAACTGATTAAATAAATAGTTACATTTGAAAGTTATGGTCATTTAAATTTTCATCCTAGTTTTGTTGCATCTGTCAGGTGTAAAACGAAAACAAATTATTGATTTTTTTATCTTTGAAATTTAAGATTGCTTCTAAACAACTTTTAGATTAGATGTAATTAAATAAATTAATTGTTGATATGTTACCATAAACATTATGTAGGTGGAATAACATCATTCAACTCAGAGAACTAAACTACATCTTGTGAATATTCTTTCAAGAATTTCCTTGACTGTTCGGAATAGTTCTGATGACGTTATATTAGTATTTAGAATGTAACTCGCAAATTCTTTATTCCTGTATAGCGATTGGTGATTTACTTTTTTTTATAATAATTTCGTTTGTAGAAATAGCAACATTTATAGAGTTTTTCCAAATGTCGAGAATTATAATCATACATATGTGCGGAGTGTCCCATTTTCAACACTTTTAAGGTTATTGGAATTATTATCAAAGATATAGTGTTGCCGTTTACACTTTAGTGTTCGACATTTTAACGAAACGAAAGATTCCGATGTTAAATTTGTAATCGTTCTCTCGGTTTTTAATTTACAGGGTGATTTTGAAAATCTTCGTTTTTGAGGTACATCTTGTATTAACGCATAACGTTAATTTATCAAAAAAATAAAAACTAATTGTTATAGGACTTTTACGTAGAGTTCAGTGACGCAATATATATATATATATATATATATATATATATATATATATATATATATATATATATATATATATATATATATATATATATAAATAAATATATTAGGTGATAATACATTTTTATATTTGTCTATATAGTTTTCTTTCTCTTCTGTGTTTTGTTGATTATTTACGAAGATCTGACAACAGTAGATGCTGCCTGAAATCGGAAATAGAAGGCGCAATCAAAGTATGTTTTGTTTTCTTTACTAGCTGTTTATAAGCAGCTCTTCAAACAATTTGATTAGCAGCTATGGACATATATAATATATTCATCCTTGTTTAATAACGCGAAAGCGTCTACATTTTTCTCTTTCTATATCAAACTTTAGTTCATCAAACGAATAGAAACAATAATATATTAGGAGAGAGATTGAGTCTTTAATTTTCTCTGCAATCTCATCTTGCCAATTTATACACTCTGATTAAATTTTTAGTTGATGTTACCCATCTATTGTTGTCCGATCTTAAATGTCTTATTAGAATTGTAACCTCTAAAAAATTGTTGTAACATTTATTCATAATTTTTTAAAATAAAGAAGGGATTGAATAAAATTTCATGTAATATTTGGCAAATATTATATAAAGTAATTTTTCGGTTATTTAGTCATATGATATAGCAATTAATTTATAATAATATTTTATTATACATTCTTACTATAAAGAAATCAATAAATATAATAATTCTGTAATTTTTGTTGTTTTAATTGCTCCTCAACAAAATGTTATAAATGATCCCCCTATGGAGAGAGAGAGAGAGAGAGAGAGAGAGAGAGAGATGCGTTATTGACGCATCGACGATTTTAGTCTTTTAGCGTCTATTCAGTTTAGTTTTTAACCGACTTCTAAAAGAAGGATGTTCTCAATTCGTCGACCATATATTTTTTTTTATGTATGTACACCGATTACTCCGGAACGGCTGCACCGATTTGAATGAAATTTTTTACGTTATATTCAGGAAGTTGCTGCAGTGGTCCCATATTTTTTTAGATGAAATTGGTGCAGTAAAATCCAAGATGGCGCTTACAATATGGCGACAAAAAAAATTAATTTTGTCCGATTTTCTCTAAAATTAGTATGGAGGAATCTTCGGGGTTGTACCCAACGAATCTGAAATTATTTTTAAAAAATTCAAAATGGCGGATCCAATATGGCGGACAAAAAAAAATTAATTTAGTCTGATTTTCTCCAAAATTGGTATAGGGGAGTTTTTGAGGTTGCGCATAACGAATCTGATATTATTGTAAAAAAATTCAATATGGCGGATCCAATATGGCGGATCAAAAAATCAATTTTGTCCGATTTTTACCAAAATTGGTAAGGGGGAGTTTACGGGATCGCATATGACGAATCTAAAATAATTTAAAAAAAATTCAAAATGGCGAATCCAATATGGCGGACAAAAAAAATTAATTTAGTCTGATTTTCTCCAAAATTGGTATAGGGGAGTTTTTGAGGTTGCGCATAACGAATCTGATATTATTGTAAAAAAATTCAATATGGCGGATCCAATATGGCGGATCAAAAAATCAATTTTGTCCGATTTTTACCAAAATTGGTAAGGGGGAGTTTACGGGATCGCATATGACGAATCTAAAATAATTTAAAAAAAATTCAAAATGGCGGATCCAATATGGCGGACAAAAAAAATTAATTTAGTCTGATTTTCTCCAAAATTGGTATAGGGGAGTTTTTGAGGTTGCGCATAACGAATCTGATATTATTGTAAAAAAATTCAATATGGCGGATCCAATATGGCGGATCAAAAAATCAATTTTGTCCGATTTTTACCAAAATTGGTAAGGGGGAGTTTACGGGATCGCATATGACGAATCTAAAATAATTTAAAAAAAATTCAATATGGCGGATCCAATATGGCGGACGAAAAAATCAATTTTGTACGAGAGAGTTTTCGGGGTCACATATGACGAATCTAAAATTATTTTAAAAAATTCAATCTAGCGTATCCAATATGGTGGATAAAAAATTAATTTATTTTCTTTAAATATCGATATTGGAAGGTTTTGGGGCCTATATTTCCAATCTAGAATTAATTTGAAATTTAAGATAGTGGATTTTCAATGACAGACTAGATATTCGTTTGACCCAATTTGATTGGTATTTGGAAAAATCTAAGAACTAAAGAATTTTTAGTGGTTCATTTTAGGGTGATTTACAACTTTGGATAAAATGGGCACTTTTTTGCCAGTTTGGAGTCATTGCGAGGTACACTATTCTCGATTAGTACTTAGTTCAAATAATTTATGAATGTCATAATGAATTCTAAAACTAAAAATAGAAAAATAAAATTTTTATTAAAAAATTGAACCGACTTCTAAAAGTGCGCTAAAAAGTGAAAAATAACCATAAATTTTTATATGAAATTGAACGTTTTGAAGTCGGCGCCAAATTATTTGTACAAGAAATGAATAACTACTAATATATACAAATTATGGTAAGAAAGCAAATACAAATAAAGTATTTTTAATCTGTTTATGCAAATCACATTTTGTCAGGTATTAGTTTGGCGCCGACTTCAAAAAGTTCAATTTCATATAAAAATTTATGGTTATTTTTCACTTTTTAGCGCACTTTTAGAAGTCGGTTCAATTTTTTAATAAAAATTGTATCTTTAATATTCGTTAGTTTAAATATGCATTTTCAGAAAAAAATGTTATGTAATATCTAACCGGAAAGTCATTATTGATGTTGTAAGTTTCTGATATTTTCAAATATTTGTTATCTGAACCTCTTTTTTAAAAATTTCTCATATGGAGCAGACCTTAATGGTGACATTGTATAATGGTAATCATGCAAATATGAAATTCGTAAATATATTCCTCCACCTTAACCAACAAAACCGCAACCAAATTTAAGTAGGTTATACTAGGTCTGTACCCAAACGTTGGCAATGACAACAGTTACCTTTTGTAAAGAAACAAAAAATATTTTGTTTGTGCTGCCTCTCCAAGTAAGCTTTGGCCCTAATGAAATAAAAACAAAAGTAAAATATAATAAAAAAATGAACGAAAAAATCAACCACAATTTTGTTGATCTGTTTCAACAATTTAAAATCAACAATTAATTTGGTTCTTTTTTGTTATTATTGGTATAAGTTTCGAGCTATCCTTTGCGCATCCGCAGATCACTGTACGATCTCTAGATCGCTGAGAATAAACAATCAAAAAACATAAAATCTTATAAACAAATTCACTCTGCAAAAAACTATTAAATATTTTAACTTGAAATTTTGCATACTTGTTGTATGCAACAAGAGGCTGCAGTATAAAGTTAACGTAATATTTTTTCTATCGTTTATTAACAATTGAAAAAACAGCCATTTTAGCAGGTTTTTTTACAATAACTAACAAACAAATTATCCGATTTGGATGAGCCTTAGCTCATTTTGTGGGTATTTTTAATGCGCACAACTTTTGTTTGAAACTTTTTTACTGAAAAATAATAGCTTTTAATAGAACTTGAAAAAACTGTTTTTTCACATCTTAATTGTTAAATAAAAAATGTTCCTCAAAAAAGAAAATGACATATAAGATACTACATAATTACTATTATCATTCTGAAGGTTTCTACGTAGTCAGAAATGTACTAACAATACATTTTTTCCAAATGCTAATTCCGCTGGTCTAAATTGACAAATTTTAAAACGAAGCAATTTAAGAGAGATAATTAAGTGATGCCTTGTAATTAAGAAGTTCATTGGCTATAAAATAAATGATATTTAAAAAATAAATAAAGAAGCTATCCAAATTTAATATAAAAAATAATATTACAAAAATTATTAATACAAAATTAAAAACATAATGAGAGAAATTTTCTTGTTAATTTTGATTTGGTGATAAAGTTTTAGTTTTCTATGTTTTCCTTTGAACTGGCGCAAGACTGCCTCAGAAGTGATCGCATTTTTCACTATTTCATGCTATAGCGTGCTAACTGTAGTGCTTAAAACATATTTAAGCGTAAGATGAGTCTATGAATCACAGCCATAGAGACTACTCGGAAGCACCCGTGGGCAGCTAACGGGATGGATAAAGCGGGAGACGGTATCGTTCGGGCACAGTTGGTTCTATCCGCACTTTTCTATTTTCACACGTGAGAGTAAGGCACACAGGTTATGTGTAATTATTAGTTAGTATTAGCGTTCTCCGAGAAAGCATTGCCTTAAATTCGCAAATAGAAAGATACATTTTTTTTTGATATATAATTTTTTATCGACAGTTTCCTTCACTTTTCAAGCTTAAAATGAATCTCAGAGCATAAATAGTTAATTAAATATTGACTCTTAAGTTTGAAACACGTTTTTTTTTCTAAAAAATCGAATTTTCAAAATAAAAAATTTGGCTTGACATCAAAATTTTTGTTTTGTCTTTAATAACTCGTCAAAATTTCCAAACGATTAGATTATTTCTCAGCTCTTTCGCACGATTGTTAACTAAATCAGGCAAAAATTTCAATTTTTTATTAATAATCAATTCTTAAATGGAAAAGGACGTTCAAATAAAAGTATTATAGTTTTTCTGAAGCTCTACGTTTTATCTGTTAATATCAACGACGCAGAACTTACAATCTGATTTTTTATTTATCAGTTTGTTATCAACAAATGAACAGCGCCCAATGGTTCTCACTGGAATCTCATATTATCCGGTCCTTCCGAAAAAAAATTCCCGTCAGTATCCAGTAAAATCAATGATATAGCCTAATTTTACCGGGCCACTAGACAATTCTATTGTATATGAAATGAAAATATTTTTTTAATTTTAAAAATAAATATAATTTTCATTTTTGTATTTGTAACAATGTCTACGTAATTGTTTATTACTAAACTGAAATTAAATTTTATTTGAAAAAAATTGTATTTTCAATTAAATATTTGCTTTTCGGTTACTTATATTTTTTATAGCTTTGATACATAAAATGCCTAAAATGCTTTGGTTCTGTCACGTATCTCACCTTACCTCACTGTTTTTTGGTAAATGGGGGTTTTCTAACGTGATAAAGTAATTTTACGAGGAATGGGATTGAATCTTTTTCTTATAAGATGAAAACAATGGAAACAATACATTTCTTTCATATTGTCGAATTTTCTAGGGTGGGCGGTGCTTAACCTTGCTCCCCACTAACTACGCCCATGCTTTTGAGCAAGTGCAATAGTTCAATTGATAGACACCCGATATTTTGTCTGTTTTAATTTTAGATTTAGCAGTTTTTGGCATTTTTCCGAGAGAATTGTTCGTTTTGAAAGATACGTTGATTTTGTATTTATTTAAGAAAGATGTAACTTTTTCGGAGGATTTATCGAGATACGTGATACTTTTAAAACTATTGTTTGTGTTTTTATTAAAGGTATGTACTTCCCAGAAAGCTTATTTTTGTTGTTTTTATGTTTAAAATATTTTTTATAAGAGTAAATATTAGTTATTGTTTACGATTTGTTTTATGATATTTAGTTCTTTATTAAAATCGGTTTCCGATAAAGGTTTGTTAATCACTCTGCGGATCGTGCTATTGAAGGTTGCAAATTTATGTCGTTTTGGATGTGATGAATAATTGCGTATTGTAGTGTCTGTATGGGATGGTTGTGGTTGATTGGGAATTTATGATTATGTGTGGTTCAAGTTATTGTAACATCCAGGAACTTTGTGGAATTATTCACTTCCTTTCTATTTTTAATTTGATATTTGAATGTATTATGTTGATATATTTTAGAAATGTGGTGAATTTCCTATCTGTGATGGTGAAACATGTAATGATATTATCAACATATCGGTATCAGCATAAAAAGTTTTTAGATACATGATGTTTGTAAACATATTATCCATAAAAAATTCCATTAAAAGTGAGCTTAGAGGACTACTCATAATACTGTCATAAAAGATATTGTAAAAAGCAAATTAACTTTGATTTAAGAGAGTTTTAAGCAACTTTATGAAGTCTGTTTCTATAGCTAAGTTAACTTTATTTTTGGTGGGGAGGCTCTCTACCAATTTTACAGTATCCTGTGGTGATATACTCGGAAATAAAACTATATCAGTTTTGAATTCTCTATTAACTCGATTTGTTTAATGTTATTAGTGCTTTTGAAAGAATGAAATTACAATAATTTTTTAAAATATTTATGAGACAATTTGTTAACTTATATGCAGATGCCAACATGAAAGATACGACAAGCCTAATTTGATAGTTTTTTGAAGCTCAATTAGAGAGTACAGTTGTGGGCTTGTTTGAAATGAAGCTTTTCGCATTTTTAATTATTTGTTTGATTGATGTTTGGTAATATCTGTAGGGTACGGAGAAGGGACCAGAGTTGTATATGCAGGAACTATACTGTTCTTATATATTTTTAAAATTTTCTCTGCTTGAAAGGAGAATAACTTATATAGACAATCATAGAATATGCTGTTCTGGTCAAAAGAATATATTTTTCTTTTTTTAAGCATTTTTGTGAAAATAACGTATTTTTTTGTGAGGTGCCTTGATGGAATCTCCATTTTGATATCCGCCAATGTTCTTTTTTTCACAAAAATAAGATGGGTAGATGGAGTGGCTGATTTGAAAAGACTTGGAATACCGAGCAGCCGTCGAGGGAGCATCACTTGAATGCTCGCTGAGATGTTGACGAAACGCCGTTAAGATTTTTTTACTCACGAACGGATTAAAAACCGGAAAAACATTAGTGCACACACCCACATATATATATATATATATATATATATATATATATATATATATATATATATATATATATATATATATATATATATATATATATATATTTACAGTTTAAGACACAACAAAACTGAAGTTCCAGAGTAGTATCTGCTGCATACCTGATAAAATAAAACAGCCATTCTGTATAACATCTAACATGAATTTTACAATAAATAATACAATAATTGAGGAAAAATCGAATAGAAAAAATAAAGAAATATCAATATCCGATGGGTTTAAAAACGCATTATTATGGAAATAGTTTTTAATCTCCCTCATAAAAAAACTGAGGCTACAAAAAAAGACATCTGTGGTGTTACAAAATTGATTGAATTGGAACTGCATTCTAATCTGGGATGTGTTCAGATTTAAATTCGTTCTGCGGAATGGGATATTCAATAAGTAGAAATTTCTAAGACTTCTTCCAGGTACATTAAAATTTAAGCAAGATAAGACAAAGGGGAATAAATTAAATTATTAACTAGTTTGAAAATGACATAAGCCCGAAATGGTACTTCCCTGATTCACAGACAGTATATTCAAACATCCAGTAACCTGCTCAACCGAGCAACCAGCCTTAAAAGCTAATATTTTAAGAAAACTGGTCTGAACTGATTCAACTCACTTCCTAGGTATATTATAGTAGGTGTTCCAAACGACTGATGCAAATAATAATTTGCTATATACATAAAAATAGTACACAGAATAAGGATACTTTCTGGGTTCTCAAATTTTTTGCAAGTTCTGTTAATAAATCTTGGTTACGTGTTTTTCGTAGTGAAAACTAAAAATCCATTGGCTGTCGAGAATGACTCCAAGATCCTTAATTTTAGTAACTTTTTCCAGGATAAAATTATTTAAAGTGTAATTGTTAAAGATTATATTTTTCCTTTTTGAAAAAGTTATAGTATTACACTTAGTAAGGTTTATAAAAATGTTATTTTTTTAGCAACATTGAAACAAATTGCAAAGGTCTTGAAGTTTATTGCAGTCATCTATGTCGTTAATGGGGCGGTAAGTCGTCAACGTATGAAAGAAATTTTCTGCTTTTAAAGCAATGTTCCTTGGGTTACTCCAGACGTAGCCTGGAAAGGAGTAGAATGATAACTATTCACTGCAACGATCAGCAGCCGAAAACAAATGTAGAATCGAACATACTTCAAAAGTCCCGCGTAGACACTCACTGCAGTAAGCCTCTCGATCAACCGGTCATGGCTGATCTTGTTGAATGCCGTACTGAAGTGAGTGTACACACAATCCAAGTGATCTCATCCCTCAAGTACCTCACGAATATCGTGAGAGTAAGAAAGCACGTTAGTTTCAAACAATTGATGGGAACAAAATCCAAATCCATGCTCTCCTTCAATAATTAAGTTTTTTTTTGACAATATTTAATATGTTTGGATATATTAGTTTTTCTAGCATCTTTGTAAAAATTGTGGTTTTAATAATAGGCCGGTAATTTGCTATATCGGTTGTGTTTTCAAATATATAATGTGGCGCCAAGTTTAAAGACTTCAATTCCATAAAAAAATTTGTATAGTACAAGTAAAAACACTATTCAATTTAAAATTTTTTTAGGCAATAAAAAAATCTGTTTATATAAATATAAATCGTTGCAACTCGTTTAGGCTCCAAAAAATCGGGCTATTTTCAGTCCTCGACTATTTATGGTTTTAGTGCCAGAAATTACAAAATATTGTGTCCTCGCAACGAAATGATAATGATATTTCACAGCCTGTATGTGAACTATGAGACTTGCGGCCGTTCACATCTAAGAACAATAAAGTTTTTTTACATGTTCCTACACTGTCAATTACGATTAGTTTTTGTGAGTATGTGAATGAATTCAAGTGTGCCACAATGTACCCATTTTTTCTTGAATGTTACCAAAAAATTCCCAAGAGTAAAAAATAATTGGTTTCATTATGAATTACCCTGTATGGCGAATGACGACATATTTCAGGGAATAATACAAATAGAGAATATTTTTAAAAATGACTCATTTTCATTTTCGCCGAAATGTAGCACATATGAATAATCAAGTTTTATGAAAATTACCTATCTCTGTTTATTCATTCTCTAGTATATATAACCAGCGGTTTGGGCCAGCTGATAACTAGTACGATTTATCGTTGTGAACGTTTACAGGCTATAACAAAAATTATTACAAATCATAACAAAAATTCTGCGCTTAACCCTTTTAAAGTGTAGATTGTATGAGATATTAGTTATTTTAGAAAATGGCTGCATCAAAAAACATCTCGGTAAGTGCCAAAAAAATTATAGTCGCCAATCAATTCTTAAATAAATTATTCCTTTACATTCAGGACTCTGCGAATACATTTTAATTGATGATAATTAAATTTGAAAGTTCATTCTTTTATATTTTAATTTTTGCTTTTTAAGAAAAAAATTTGAGGTCATCCACAATTAGCATGTAGATAAAGGTTGTTTTCATTCCCATACATGATGACCAAGTTTATATCGATGATTTCAAGTCCGTTTGAAAGTGAAACGGCTTTGCATCTAATTTTAAACCTAACCATTGATTCCGGTAACTTAAACCTGGGTTAAAAATCAGTTTTAAGCTGCATTCAGATTTACGTTCTTTTAGGAGCAACAGAACATAATCGATAATTTTCCTGACGAATCTAGGTCTACAATATTTATATTTCAGTTTAATTTAAAAAAAAAAGTTTTATTTTCGACCAAACGTTGCAGTTATTAATAAATATTTGAGGAAGTAGTTTCATTGTTATTAATTACAAACAAATTCACAAATTTTCCGGTAAATAAAATTTGTATATAAAAAAAATTGAACCGGCGTCTAAAAGTGCGCTAAAAAGTGAAAAATAACTACAAATTTTTATATGAAATTGAAAATTTTGAAGTCGGCACCAAACTAATACTTGACAAAATGTGATTTGCCTAAACAGATTAAAAATACTTTAATTCTAATTGCTTTCTTACCGTAATTTGTATATATTAGTAGTTATTTATTTCATTTACAAATAATTTGGCGCCGACTTCAAAAAGTCAATTTCATATAAAAATTTATAGTTATTTTTCACTTTTTAGCACACTTCTAGAAGTCGGTTCAATTTTTTTTTAAAAATTTTATTTTTCGATTTTTAGTTTTGGATTCATTATGATATTCATAAATTATTTTAACTAAGTGCTAATCGAAATTAGTGTACCTCGCAATGAATTCCAAAGTGGCAAAAAAGTACCCATTTTATCCAGAATTGTAAATCACTCTAAAATGAACCACCAAAAATTCTTTGATTCTTAGAGTTCTTCAAATACCAATGAAATTGTGTCAAACAAATATTTAGTCTGTCATAGTAAATCCACTATCGTAAATTTCAAATAAATTTTAGATTGGTAATATAGGCCCCAAAACCTTCCAATATCGATATTTAAAGAATTTGAGATATATTTTATATTGTATATTGAGTTTGTATACGCCCCAAGAACCCCGCAATATCAATTTTATATAAAACCAGATAATGCAAAATTTTTAGTCCCTCATATTGTATCTTATTGACCAAATTAGTAAAATTAACTTCATATTCGTAATACACCACCTCCCAATCCCCTAATATCAAATTTAAAAAAATGCGAATAAGGTAAAATTTTCTTCCTAGCAAATTGGATCCGCCATGTTGAATTCAAAATAAATAACTTTAACGTATTAATCTAATATAGATCTAAACCCTTCAAAGCCCCCTAGTACCAATTTTAAATGAAAGCCAGAAATTTAAAATTTCAATGGTCATATTGCATCTGACGCTTTAGATTTTCTCACAATAGGTTTATATTCGCTATTTACATCCTCAAAAACGATTCAGTTCCACATTTGAACAAAATTGAAAAATGTAAAATCTTTAATCAGCTATATTGCATTCGCCTGAATCCTGAAAAATACTATTAAATTCATAATTTACATCCTCAAAAACCCTCTATATCAGTTTTGGAGAAAGTCGAAAAATGTAAAATTTTTAAGACACCATATTGATTCTGCCAGATTGAGTTTTCAAAAAATATTTTAATTTCGTAATTAACACTAACAAAAATTCCCCAATATTGACTTTAGACAAAATCGAGAGATGTAGAATATGTAATTCGCCATCTTGGATCCTACATACTTATTTTTTTTTTAAATAATAGCAGATTCGTAATGTGCTATCCCAAAAACTCCCCAAAATCAATTTTGAAAAAAATCGTACAAAATTAATTTTTTATCCACTATATTGGATACGTCATATTAAATTTTTTAAAAATAATTTTATATTCATCATATCCGACCCCGAACACTTCCTCATACCAATTTTGGAGAAAATCGGACAAAATTGATTTTTTGTTCGCCATATTGGATCCGCCATATTGAATTTTTTAAATATAATTTTGGATTTATCATGTGCGACCCCGAAAACTCCCCAGTGCCAATTTTGGAGAAATTGATTTTTTTGCCCGCCGTTTTGAATTTTTCAAAAATAATTTCAGATTCGTTGGATACAATTCCGAAAATTCCTCCATACTAATTTTGGAGAAAATCGGACAAAACTAATCTTGGATTTTACTGCACCAATTTCATCTAAAAAATATGGGACCACCCCAGCAACTTCCTGAATATAACGTAAAAAATTTCATTCAAATCGGTGCAGCCGTTCCGGAGTAATCGGTGTACATACATATATATATATATATATATATATATATATATATATATATATATATATATATATATATATATATATATATATATATATATATATATATATATATATATATATATATATATATATATATACGCGACGAATTGAGAACCTCCTTCTTTTAGAAGTCTATTAAAAATATAAGAATGTCGCGTAATATAGTGCCATTAGCGTCTGTAGTGACGTAATGCAAAGTAGCGAATGGGGCATGATTCTTGCGAGTGTTCACATTTTTTCTCTTGCTCCTGCTCGGTCAACTTTACTTAGGAATGTAGTTAAAAGATTTTTCAGTCTTTTACTGTGCCACAATTTATCCGTCTCTTCTTTATGGTTAACAACAAATGTCTGAAGTAAAAAGTAACTAATCTCATTTTGATTCCTCCTGTATATCAAATTATGATATATTTCAAAGAATAGGTTGGATGAAGTTCATATTATTATAATATTATCCGTTTGCTCCTGGTAGAACCAGTGATTAGATCGGTCTAAATTATTGGTATGACATCATTATAAATATTCACATATTAGTAATATATTTATTCACAATTTGTGCAAATGATCCTTGGACAGTGTCGTAATATATTGTAGGACGTGTGTATATTAGTTATTTTAGTATTCTATTAAAACGGATGCCGTTTACTTCCAGAATCGTACTAAAAATTTTAACATGGGTTAAAAATAAAAACTAGGTTAAATTATGATGACCATTACGGTATTTTTTCTGAAGAGCGCTTTTTTTTTCTTTGACGCACTCAACGAAGTGGGCTATATATATATTATTCCGGAACGGCCGATTTTTGAACACACACTGTATTAATGAACACATTCTATTATTTCAAAAGCTCTTTATTGTCAACTTCAATGTCAAACACTTCCAAGTTGCATCGACGAGTTCTCAAACAAAACTGTCCCCGAAAGCCGATCTGGATCCTTTATATACCCTTTTGGTCGATACCCGAAGATTCCCTAATTTTCTAGAAGGATTTCCATGCCACATGGTGTAATAAAACTAAGAAAAAGGAATAATTCGGCGATTTCTAGACTTTCTATCATAGGCGTTCCATGCTAAAAATAAGGAAATAGAATTCTCTAGAAAGTTTCAGACATTTCATAGACGTCTAGGAAATTAACAAAGGTAAAATAAATTATGAACTCGTAGAAAATAAATCTAAAATCCTACAAACTACAAACACAAACGCTATAAAGTTCGTTACAGTGTCCTCTTCCAAGCCTTGATCCTCCCAATCAACCTTCTTGATCTTGATAATGGGCCAATCTGTCAAGATGCACGACTTTCTGAATTCGGTACACCAGATCGATTAGTCGGGTCACTACGTTGTACGGACCGTCGTATGACTTTTGAAGCTTTGGTGAATGCCCGTTAGTTCTTTTCGGATTGTACAACCAAACTTTTTCACCAGCCATGAATCCATCATTATTGGCTTTGAGGTTATAGCCGGTCTTCATTCTATCGTTTTCTATTTGTAATTTTTGACGGACTTCTTCGTCTAAGATCTGAAGCTCCTTACTGAGTTGATTGGCGTAGTCTTCCCAAGTTGCTTTAGAATCGGGTGGACGTCCAGTAAGCAAATCGACTGGAAGACGTAATTCTTTTCCAAAAATTATGCTAGCAGGTGTTTTTCAAGTGGTTCCGTGTATGGCTGAACGAAAGGCTAGTAAAAATGGCTGAATGCATTTATCCCAATCATTTTGTTGTTCATTTACTTGTATTCTGATGTAATTCTCCAGTGTTCTGTTAAATCTCTCAACCATTCCATCTGACTGTGGATGTAGGAGTGTTATTCAAGTCTTGTGGATTTTCAGAAGCTTACAAAGGTTCGTAAAAATGTCAGATTTAAAGTTTCTACCTTGATCAGAGTGTATCTCTCCTGGTACCCCATATCTACAAATCCATTGTTCTAAAAATATTTCGCTATCAGAGCTCTCCCAAAATTTTTTTAAACGACCATCGTACATAATCAAATAAACACTGTTCAAAAAATATTTCGGCAACGGTGGTGGCTTCTTGATTTGGTATCGCATATACTTCTGGCCATTTACTGAAGTAATCCATAGCTACCAAAATATAGCGATTTCCGGACTTACTAATAGGAAATGGTCCTGCAATGTCTATTGCAATTCTTTCAAAAGGTACTCCTACATTGTACTGTTTCATTTTACCATGGCAACGGGTCCTCGGTCCTTTAATGGCAGCACAGTCGGTACAGGTCTTGCACCAATCTTTTACATCTGCGCGGTTTCCCAGCCAATAGAATCTCTCTCGAACTTTTTCAAAAGTTTTCATAACCCCTAAGTGTCTGTCACCTACACCATTATGTAAATCTTGCAGTACTTTTGGAATCCATTTGATGGGTGAAATAGTCTGGAATTTGTAGTCTTTGCCACCAGAGCTCTCTCAAACTGTTTTTAAAAGACCATCGTGCATAATCAAGGAGTCCCATAAGACCCAGAAACCTTTGGCTTTTTGAGATTTTGACGAGATTTCTTGAAAAGTGGGTCAATTTGACTTATTATTCTTTAATTTAATGATAATATTAAGATCTGGAGCTTCTCGTTGTTCTTTGGTGGTGATTTTGGTATCCCAATCCAAAGAGCATTGTAGTTGTGTCTTTCGGTAATAGAAATCTTCAAGATTTTCTCGCTCTTCGTGTCTGTTACAGTGCTTGTACGTATGTATGTGAGGATGCGGGTTAATAGCCCTGCGACCTAACAGATCTATTGTGTTCCCCTTCTGCTACCGAGAGTAGGCCTTCCAGTCTTATTTCATTTAGGAAATTTATTGGTGCGCTCCCAAGAACCGCATTCTAGGATTTTCTAAAGCGCTGCACTCTGAAAGAATGTGAACATAGGTTTCATCCTTTTCTTCGCAAAATCTGCACTCATCTAGCTCTGCTAATCCGAGTTTCTTGAAGTGTTCCTTCAGGTGGCAATGCCCTGTCAGGAATCCTGTCAGAATTCTAAATTGGTTATTGTTTAATCGTATGCATTTTTTGAATCTCTTCTGGCTATAGTTCCCAAAAATTATCTTCGCTTGTCTTATTCCTTGCAAGTTGGTTCAGTAATTGGATCTTCTACTCTCTTCCTCTCTTTTTTAACCGACTTCTTAAAGAAGGAGGTTCTCAATTCGTCGTGTATGTACGTTTTTTTTTATGTATGTATACACTGATTTCTCCGGAATGGCTACACCGATTTGAATAAAATTTTTTGCGTTATGTTTAGGAAGTTGCTGCGGTGGTCTCATATTTTTTTAGATGAAATTGGTGTAGTAAAATCCAAGATGGCGCTTACAATATGGCGGCCAAAAAAATTAATTTTGTCCAATTTCCGGGGTTGTACCCAATCTAAAATTATTTTAAAAAAATTTAAAATGGCGGATCCAATATGGCGGAAAAAAAATTTAATTTTGTCCGATTTTTTCCAAAATTGGTACGGGGGATTTTTCGGGGTCCCATATGACGAATCTAAAATAATTTTTAAAAAATTCAACATGGCGGATCCAATATGGCGGACGAAAAATCAATTTTGTCCGATTTTCTCCAAAATTGGTAGAGGCGAGTTTTCGGGGTCGCATATGACGAATCTAAAATATTTTTAAAAAATTCAATTTGGTGGACCTAATATAGCCGACAAAAAAATCGTTTCTGTTCGATTTTCTCTAAAATTGGTACGGAGGAGTTTTCGGGGTCGCATATGACGAATCTAAAATAATTTCTAAAAAATTCAATATGGCGGATCCAATATGGCGGACGAAAAAATCAATTTTGTCCGATTTTCTCCAAAATTGGTATGGGGAAGTTTTCGGGGCCTCACATAAAGAATCTGAAATTATTTTTAAAAAATTCAATATGACGGATTCAAATGGCGGACAAAAAAATCAGTTTTATCCGAATTTCGCCAAAATTGATACGGGAGAATTTTTGGGGTCCACACATGACGAATATAAAATAATTTTTAAAAAATTCAATATGGTGTATCCAATATGGTGGATAAAAAATTAATTTATTTTCTTTAAATATCGATATTGGAAGGTTTTGGGACTTATATTACCAATCTAAAATTAATTAAAAATTTTAAGTTAGTGGATTTACTATGACAGACTAAATATTCGTTTGACACAATTTCATTGGTATTTGGAGAACTTTAAGAATCAAAAAAATTTTAGTGGTTCATTTTAGGGTGATTTATAATTATGGATAAAATGAGTACTTTTTTGCCACCTTGGAGTCATTGCGTGGTACACTAATCTCGATTAGCACTTAGTTCAAATAATTTATGAATATCATAATAAATTCAAAACTAAAAATCGAAAAATAAAATTTTTATAAAAAAATTGAACCGACTTCTAAAAGTGTGCTAAAAAGTGAAAAATAACTAGACATTTTTATATGAAATTGAAATCTTTGAAGTCGGCGCCAAATTATTTCTAAATGAAATAAATAACTACTAATATATACAAATTATGGTAAGAAAGCAATTACAAATAAAGTATTTTTAATCTGTTTATGCGACTTCAAAAATTTCAATTTCATATAAAAATTTCTAGTTATTTTTCACTTTTTAGCACATTTTTAGAAGTCGATTCAATTTTTTTAATAAAATTTTATAGTTCTTCTCGTTTTAGTTCTTACACTGCTACTGATTTCACAGAAACGTTCGAGCCCCAGAAATGGTGTCTCAGCCCCTTTTTTTACGAGCTTGTCTACTATTTCATTTCCCTCTACTGCGGTGTGTCTCGGTACCCACAAAAGCGTAACCTTATTACTATTGCTTAATTCTTTTAGTTCTTTTAGGCATTCCTAGACTATCTTGGCGCTGATTGCGTGAAAACTCAACGCATTGACGGCTGCTTGACTATGCGATAGTTTTTCTCTTTGCTGAATTGGATGCATTTCCTGAAGGCGCGTATTTCCCCTTGAAAGATCCAAACTTTCGTGGTGTTTGGTACTGGGTTCATATATTCATATTCTAGTTTCCTCCGTTGCAGGCGCGGATTCAGGAGGGAGCGGTCGCCCCCCAAGAGATATGAGTTCAGAAAAATAGACTTGCTCCTGCCGGCTATATTAGAAACGTAAATGTCGCTGACACCCCTTCCCCCTGTCCACAACTCGTTTTTGTTTGTCATACTGTACTATTGAAATATTGCCGATCACTCCCCCCCCCCCCTACTCGTTTAAAGAGAGAATCTTAATCTGATCCTGCTCCGTTATTTTGGAGCCATCTGTATACCATTTAAAGGAATTTCTGTTAAGTTTTTCAGCGGTATTTTTGTCCCATTCACTTTTACGACTCAACTTTGTGTTAATGTTTTTCACTAAGTTGAAACTTAAATCTGATAAAGGAGGTCGTACTGTACTGCACACATTTTATCAAACTAGTGACAGTGAAGAAATCCTAACCTAATTGTTAAATTCAGTTAAAGACGACAGAACTCTTGAAGTATTTAACACATGTTTTTTTTTAAAAGTACCGTCACGAAAAGGTTAGCACTGGATTAAATTGCCTGCAATGCTAATAATTCAACCTTGTTGGAAGTTAAATTTCGATTTTAAATTACCGGAAATAGTCGACGATTCTCGACTAGTTGATTAATCTGCAAAAACGATTAATCCATTATATAATATATTATATTAATCGGAAAATTAATTCATTTGTTGACTGATTATTTTCCGATTTGTTAATTTCTTTTTCAATTGTTCTAATTAATAGCTTTTCCTGATTAATTAGTTTTTCTAACTTAATGCAGTGCTTATATATGGAACATTTATCAGTGAATTTTGTTCGTAATTTCCCATATATCGTCTACTATTAAACTGTTTTAACTTTGTCCTTGTGCCATAGAATACTTTCACTTCGTTATTTATTGGGTTTTATGTTTCGAACTAAATATTCCGTTATATAACTATTTTTATGCTCTTTAAACATTATAACGAAGGGCTAGGAGAATTCAGCCCTGTCTTTATAGAAATAATGTATCGATGAATCATCATTGTTTTTCATGTTTCAAGTAGAATTTTAGATTTTTAATCGTGAACAATGAATGTGTAAGCAAGTAGTTATTTAATAATTTAGAGTATGGTAATTAGTGAAAAGTGTTGTTTTTATTAGAATCCAGTTAGAATATTGAGAGAGAAAATCGCAACAATATCAAAAATGGTATAAATTCATTTAAAATTAATCTAATTAAATTTATATGTATACATATACACAAGCACGGATCCAAGAGGAGGGGGCGGTGGGGGCGATCGCCCCCCCCCCCCAAGAGCTTTGAGCTCAGGA
The DNA here is from genome assembly GCA_034092305.1 of Diaprepes abbreviatus. NCBI lineage: Eukaryota > Metazoa > Arthropoda > Insecta > Coleoptera > Curculionidae > Diaprepes > Diaprepes abbreviatus. The sequence goes on from JASJET010000242.1 coordinate 379,756, forward strand.
AAATTGACCCGATTTTGCCTCATACTATAGTTTATTCAAGAACTAGAGAGAGTAATAAATTATTTTTTACCCTTTTTCTTTCTTCGCAAACTACCTGTGTTCTGTAGTCCGATGTCTTTGGCAAGATCTGTTAGACACATATATTTTTCATAGAAATGGGTTAGAAATTTTATAATCAAAAATACCAGTGTATAATGATGGACTATTTGGGTTGGATGGCAATAGATATTTGGATGTGTGAAGTGTTAAAAAGGATTTTAATCCTTATCATAGGCGTCGGAAGGAGGTTTGTTATCACTAAGTATTTATGGCATAGAATATTAACTCGGTAATAAACTTAAAATAAAAAGTTTTTATAATATTATTTTACTTCTTATGATTTCTTAATAATTCACATAAATTAGAAAATATAGCTAATTTGGACATATTTAACACAAATCGCAACTGTATTTTTGTTATTTTTAACTTTGGCATAGAACCTGTTTTAGACACATTCAGACTAAAACATACCCTTTTTAACGGACTTCTAAAAGAAGGAGGTTCTCAATTCGTCGAGTATGTATGTTTTTTTTTATATATGTACACCGATTACTCCGGAACGGCGACACCGATTTGAATGAAATTTTTTACGTGATGTTCAGGAAGTTGCTGCGGTGGTCCCACATTTTTTTAGACGAAATTGGTGCAGTAAAATCCAAGATGGCGCCGACAATATGGCGCCCAAAAAAATTAATTTTGTCCGATTTTCTCCAAAATTGGTATAGAGGAATTTTTAGGGTCATACACAACGAATGAAAAATGAAATTATTTTTAAAAAATTCAAAATGGCGGATCAAATATGGCGTTCAAAAAAATTTAGTTTTGTCCGATTTTCTCCAAAATTCGTGTGGGGGAGTTTTCGGGGTCGCACATAACAAATCCGGAATATTTTTAAAAAATTCAATATGGCGGATCCAAAATGGCGGCTCAAAAGTCACATTTGTCCTATTTTTTCCAAAATTGATACAGGGATATTTTAGGGATCACACATTCTAAATCTAAAATAATTTTTAAAAAATTCAATATGGCGGATCCAAAATGGCGGCTCAAAAGTCACATTTGTCCGATTTTTTCCAAAATTGATACAGGGATGTTTTCAGGATCACACATTCCGAATCTAAAATAATTTTTAAAAAATTCAATATGGCGGATCCGATATGGCGGACGAAAAAAAATCAATTTTGTCCGATTTTCTATAAAATTGGTACAGGGGAGTTTTCGTGACCATACATAGCGAATCTAAAATTATTTTAAAAAAATTTAATATGGAGGATCCAATATGGCGGACGAAAAAATTATTTTTTTTTTGATATAGGGAAGTTTTTGGGATCGCACATTACGAATCTGAAATTATTAAAAAAATTAAATATGGTGGATCCAAAATGGTAGATTAAAGATTCTAGATTTCTCGATTTTGTCTAAAATCAGTATTGGGGGATTTTTGTTAGTGATAATTACGAATTCAAAATATTTTTTGAAAAACAATCTGGTGAATTCAATATGGCGTCCTAAATATTTTACATTTTTCGATTTTCTCCAAAACTGATATAGGGAGTTCTTGAGGGTCTAAATTATGAATTTAAAAGTAATTTTTCAGGATTCAATATGGCGAATCCAATATAGCGGACTAAAAATTTTACATTTTTTAATTTTGTTCAAAGGTGGGACTAAATCGTTTTTGAGGATGTAAATAGCGAATATAAAATTATTTTATTAAAATCTAATATATCAGATACAATGTGACGGTCTAGAAGTTTAAAATTTCCAGATATCATCCAACATTGGTACTAGGGGGCTTTGAAGGGTTTGAATTTAGATTAGATTAAGACGTTATTTTTTGTTTTTTTTTTGAAATTCAATGTGGCGGATCCAAGTTGAAAATTTTACCTTATTAGCATTTTTTCATATTTGGTATTAAGGGGTTTTCGGGGTTGTATATTACGAATATGAAGCTACTTTTTTACAACTATTAGGTTGATGAGGTACAATATGAGGGACTGAAAATTTTACATTTTCCGATTTTGTCTTAAATTGATATTGCGGGGTTCTTGGGGCGGATACAAACTCGATATGCAATAAAAAATATATCGGGCTAAGAAATTTACATCTCAAGTTCTTTAAATATCGATATTGGAAGGTTTTGGGGCCTATATTACTAATCTAAAATTAATTTGAAATTTAAAATAGTGGATTTACTATGACAGATTAAATATTTGTTTGACACAATTTCACTGGTATTTGGAGAACTCTAAGAATCAAGAAATTCTTATTGGTTTCATTTAGGGTGATTTACAACTTTTGATAAAATGGGTATTTTTTTGCCACCTTGGAGTCATTGCGAGATACACTAATCTCGATTAGTACTTAGTTCAAATAATTTATGGATATCATAATGAATTCTAAAACTAAAAATAGAGAAAGAAAATTTTTATAAAAAAATTGAACCGACTTCTAAAAGTGCGATAGAAAGTGAAAAATAAATATAAATTTTTATATGAAATAAAAATTTTTGAAGTCGGCGCCAGACTACTTCTAAATGAAATAAACAACTACTAATATATACAAAATATGGTAAGAGAGCAATTACAAATAAAGTATGTTTAATTTGTTTATGTGAATCACATTTCGTCAGGTATTAGTTTGGCGCTGACTTCAAAAATTTCAATTTCATATAAAAATTTATAGTTATTTTTTACTTTTTAGCGCACCTTTAGAAGTCAGTTCAATTTTTTTTATAAAAATTTTATTCTCTGAAAAAATTCTAAGTTATAATTTAAATACTTACAAAATACCCATTGTCAAAAATACAAGAAGTTAAACATATATAAAAAAATAAATTCGTCCATATAATATTAAAACTTTTTTGGGGCTAACGGTCATTTTATTATTAATTAAAAACATTTTTGGGACATTTGACGTTTCAGTTTATTTATTTCTTAAACCATCTGCAGAATTACAATTAAACACTGAAAAGGGATTCAAATGTAATTCATTTTTATATGTTACAAAATTGTACGCTGGTAAATATTACGTATCTAATTCGTAATCAAAGTCAGTGGAGCTATCTTCGCTCAAAATAATTAAAATTGGTTCATCTACCTCACCGATCATGAGATCGAGTTTCCACATTTTCTTTTATTCTTTTATTATATGGATTTTCCAATTTTTTGCAGTAACTTTATTCAAGAAAGTCTTTCAAAAGTTCAGTTAAATTACTAATTTTGCAGATTGTGTTATTTCTAGCAACTCTACCTTTTACTAGAGAGAGATATTTCCTTCTAAATGGGCAATTTACGGACGATCTACAAGAATAGATATCCTATCTGGTTTTCCCCAGCAAAAATTAAGTTCTCTGAGGAATTTCCAGAGCTCAGTTCTTTTAATTTCAGGTAAATCCCGATCTTCATTGATTTTAGTTAGAATTTTGTCGACGGTTGGGATCTGCTTCTCATTATAAAGTGTATGTACAACTCCTTTTATTGCAGTTTACATCTCTTCTTCTAACGAGGTTTTTTGTTTGCCTGTGACCGAATGTAGTTTGGGAGTACTAATAATTCTAGTCTTTTTTTTCTCCTTCAGTATTCGGTACATAGTAGATTTTCCAACTCCTGTCATGTTGGAACACATCTCAACAGAGCTTTTAACATTATTATCTAGATATTGATATCTTAAGACATCATAAACATTCATCGTAATAAGTTTTTCGTTGAGGAAAAAATGCACTGATTTAACGATTTTGGAATAAATATAGAAGTGGAAGCCATATCTTTTGGGTATCTCACTAATCTCAAATAATATATAAAAACAAGCACAAACAAGATAAATCACACTGTAAGGTGTACTTTGCTCACTGACAGAAATTAAATTGAACTATCAGAAATTTTATTGTTGCAGTAAATTTATAAATGCTTATAATATTTAAATATAATTAAATATAATTAGATTTACGGCAGTCCTCAGTTACCTGCGGCATTGGAGCAGGTACGTTGGAGGTTTCGGTAACAGTTTTATTACTCTCTCTAGTTCTTGAATAGATTATAGGAATGTATATGCTTGCCATCGCCCCTCCCCTTCCCAAAAGCTTTGAGTTCAGAAAAATACAACCGATTCTGCTTTTTATATTAGGAATGTGTATATTGCTGGCACTCCCCCCCGTTGACAATTTATTTTTCTTGCGATAGCCCCCCCCCCCAAGGGCTCTGAGTTCAGGAAAATAGACACGATTCTGCCTCTTATACTAGGAATGTGTATGCTGCACGCATCCTCACCCCCTATCGGCAACTTGTTTTTTATTGTGATCACCCCCCACCTCTCCAAGAGCTTCAAATTCAGAAAAATAGACCCGACCCTGCCTTTTACACTAGAAATGGGAATGCTGCTGGTGTCCTCGTCGACAACTTGCTTTCGTTTGCCATACTGTACTTTAGTGATATCACCCTCTCCCCCCCCCCCCCAAGAGAGAGGCTGAATCCGACCCTGCATATACATAATGTAAATGTTTGTGAAGTTCGTTTTCGTTTAACTTAGTGAGTTGAAAATCGCTTCGTTTTTCACAAGTGATAAAAACTTAAAACATGGGATCCTTGGATGTGAATCGCATCAGTCTTCTTGGTTCTGTTTTAGAGAAATTAGGTTTCAGGAACACTTCATACCCAGCCTATAAAAACTGATTAAAAAGGTTTGGAAGTGATGGACATTCAAAGCTACACACTAGTTTGTGTTTGTTAGCTATGGGGAATAGAACAAATTATTAATTTTTTAAGTTTGAAATTTAAGATTGATTCTGAACAGATTTTAGATTACATGTAATTAAACTAATTCATTTTTGAGATACTAACATAAGAAATATAAAATTGGAGAGACACCATTCAAGTCTGAAAACGATGCTACATTTCGTGAATATATTTCAAAGTATATCTTTGATCGTTCTGATGGCGTTGTGTTAGTACGTTCAAAATCCAGTTAGGAAGTAACTCGTGAATTTCTTGTACCTGAATAGCAATCTGTTACTTCCTTTTTTTGTAAAAATAAAAACAACTATAGAGTGTCTCCAAGTGTCGGGAATTATAATCATGTTTATGTACTTTTCAAATGTAAATTCCTGATTGCTTTAGTTATTAGAGAACGAACACAAAATTGAGTAAATAATACTGCATTTTTATGTATAAAGTACCATCTTTGTCTTTTGCATTTTGTTGAATGTTTACAATGATGTATGTTTTGTTTTCTTTACTGGCTCTTTATATTTAGCTCTTCAAACAATTTGATCAGCAGCTATGGATATATTTAATATATTTCATCCTTGTCTAATAAATCGAAACCATGTGAATCTCTCTGTTCTATGTCAAACCTTAGTTCATCAAACTAATGGAAAACAATATTTGATCAAAAGAGATCGATTTGGTCTTTAATATTGTCTGTTATTCCATCTTCCTAGTCCACATACTCTGACATAATTTCAGCTTCGTGTTATTTTAATGGGCTTAGGTGAGATCTTAATGTAGCCCACCATCGATTATTTAGATGTCATATTAGAATTATAACCTACAACAAATTGTTGTTGAATTTATTGATTATTATTTTATAAAATGATTATTTGGCAAATATTATTGAAAATTAACTCAGTAATTTTTAGTTATGTAGTAATAAATAGAACATTATTAAAATAAAGTCATACGATATCATAATAAATTTATAATCATATTTTATCATACAGGGTGTCTGGAAAATACGTGTACAACATTTCATGGGAGACTTTCGATGAAACTGTACAGAGATGAAGAGAAGGTTCTCAGGAGTGATATAGGCTGCTATTTTTGCTGTATGTGTATCTGTCTGTTTGTACAAACTAATCTTTTTTAATTGTTTATAGTTAATAATAATTGTATTTATTGATTAGTTTCCAAGTTTTCCAAGGACGAATTCGCAGGTAAAAGCTGCGTTAAAATAAAATTATTTTCAAGCAATAGAGACAAAAAAAATATTTGATAATTTTTCCGACGAATATAGATCTAAAATATTTATCTTTCAATTTAATTTAGGAACAATTTGTTTTGTTTCCAACGAAACTTAGCAGTTATTAGATAAGCATTAGAAAAAGTAGTGTAATCTTTATTAATTACAAAAAAAAATTGGTGAATTTTCGCGTTCAAAATATAACATTGTCACGTAATATAGCGCCACCAGCGTCTATAGTCACGAAAAGCAAAGTAACTAATTTGGCAAGATATTGGCGAGTGTTCACCATTTTTTCATATATTTATAATCGGTCAACTTTGCTTAGAAATGTAGTTCGAAGATTTTTCAAACCCTTTTAATGTGCCATAATTTACCCGTTTCTCTTTTATAGTTTGAAGTAAGAAATACCTAATCTTATTTTGACCCATCCTGTATATCAAATTATGACATATTGCAATGAATAACTTTTATGCAGAGTATACTATTTTAATGATGTTATCTGTTTGTGCATCGTATAATCATTAATTAGATCGGTCTAAATCATTGGTTTGACTAATAAATATAAATATTCATATATTTTGTGCAAACGATCCTTGTACAGGGCCATAATAAATTGTAGAACATGTGTATTTTAGTGCCCTGCTAAAACAGATGCATAAAAAACTAAAGACCATCATATTGTCAGTTTACTTCCAGAATCACATTAAAAATTTTAGCACGGGTAAAAACGTAAGTTCGAAAAAAATCTAGGTTAACTTAAAAATAATTAAATGCATATTTGGTAGAAACCAACTGAAAAAGCCCTACATTAAAAGGACAGGCGTACTTTGTTTTAGTTAAGAATAAAAAGCACTACTTCAAATTACAAAAAACTATCAGAAAAAGGTGGAAACTTTTCCCACTACTAGTGTACCGCCATCTGTAGACCGGTTTCGACATAATTGGTTCTCGCCAATACAGAACAGGCGAATATACCTATGTTGATCTACTAGGAGACATAGTTATTAAGAAATACTCGCCTAATTGTCATTTCCAGAAAATCCCAATAAACAAATCTAATTTAAAACTAAATTACTAGATAATACGTCAGGAATAATTATCATTTTGAGACAAATAATTATTACTGAAAAAATTAATAATGTTCATTGTTTGATATGACCTTTGTTGAGCCTACTTCATATGATTATCAATTGGTTTTAAATACATTGTAAAATTTCATTCAGTTGTTGGGCCAAATTTGTTTATATTGATTAAGTATCGTCGTAAAACTGTAATTTTGAGATTTCAAGAAAATATGTCAGGATATAGAAATTAAATATTATCTAAAAGTGCGGCATTTTTGTTTGGGGGAGTGTTGACTTCATATGTATTGTTATTTTTTGTACGAGTCATAACTAAATATTGTGTAAAGTGTCGGCGAATGAAATAATATGTTGTATTTTCTTATTTTCAAATGGTTTGTGTGGTCCGTTACTTTTATAAATCAAATCGAACTTCCTCTCATCGGTACTTTGGTATTAATTGATCAATGTTGTAAAAGATATGTTCATAGAAAGATTTATTAAATTTTTATACAAAAAATACGTATTGATGAATTAAATTACTCAAACGCTGTTTTTTACGAAATATAGTTCGACTTAAAAAATTTTGAATGAAAATTTTTAAGCTAATATGAGAAGAAAGTGGTGAAAAAAATTAATACTAAATGTTATGAAAATTTAATATATCTATAAACTAAATTGTTATTAGGACAGGGAATATTAGTCTTTTGATTAAAATTAGAGTATTCACTCCTCGAGGTCTAAGAACAGCCTGCATTCAACTTGACATGTTACTAAGTAGAGTTTGAATGTATTCTTAAGGACTTGCGTCCCCTCCTATTGTGCTGCGAAATTTTTACAATTTTTCTGATTTCATTTATAGTGGTTTATTTTATTTAGGTGATCAAGATTATTTTTAAATCGGGACTGCATTGTGGTAATTAGTCATCTTAGTTTTATTATGCAGTAATAAGGATTTTTCATTTCCAACATGTAGAATTTATAGCAAAACATAATCTTACAGGATATTTTCGATATAAAAGTTAATGTAATTGATCCAGTCACTTTCACTAGTTCAGCACGTCCCTCCCAACTAGTATATCCCGATTTGTGAAAAGAATATTTTTCCGTCTCTTGATATCCTTATGGGAAAATGTGGTACAGATATTCGTCATTAATATAAACTAAACGTCCATATTTTTAAAACAAGTGAATACATCCGCCTATTAGATGAATAACATCAGTGCATGTATAATTTTGCAGCGCTACTGTATATTTATTTTGAAGCAATAATTATTACTAAAGATTTTCAATAATTTTCTCCATGTATCTCTATCTATCAAATCTTAAGTAATGTTCATATAAATAAACTGATTAAATTATAAAAAGATAAATTTTAATATTCGTGCTATATTTAAAACAATTATTTTTATAAAGAAAAACACAACGAAATGTGATAATATAAGAAGAAGAATTGTTTACATTACAAAATACGTAATTGGGAAGAAAAATACGTTGTGTTAATAATTGTCAGTTGACATAAAGTTTGTCGCACTTACGCCTGGTAATTTATTTTAAATGTTGGCAACTTCTCCATGGCGACGTAGAGCTTCAACCTTGAATGAACTTTAGTGTATAGTTCATATATATTATTATATCTATAGTTCAATGTCCAAACCTCTCGGTTCGATATCTACAAAAGTATAAAAGTAAATTTTAAAAAAATTGCGTGGTTTATGTGTGACCCTTTAATATTGGCGCTGTCAAACTGCAATAATTACAAAACAAAAAGGTAACAATAGAGATTATTTATTTGTATTGTTTTCATTGTAGGACGATTATTCGTCAGATGAATATAGTAACGAAGAAGGCAAGGATGGTGTGTACAATCAGCCTTCAAGTGCCAATAGTTCGTATGAAGAAGATGAAGATCGTTCAGGTACAAGACAAAGATTTGAAGAATTGGCGTTACTTAAACCCAGTACCAGCGGAATGGTGCCAAATTTTGACAGCGCTAAATCATTAATTCCAAAGGAAACACTATACGGACATATGGATCAGGTAAGGTTGCTCTATGAATTTTTCCTTGTAATCGAAACGCATAAAGTCAGACTTTTTGAGGGTTTAGTTTTCTAGCCTATATCTATTTGAAGGTACAGATTTATTTAGACTAAACAAGATTAAAAAATAATTTCTTTGGAAAAAAATTTTAAAAAATTCAACAATCTAAAATATAAAGTTTTCTAAGCACCACCTTTTACAAACATATTTTGAATCTTATTCTTAGTCTTTTAAAGAAAATATGCCTTTAATGTTGCTCCTTTGCAGGGGTTTTGAATTTACACAAAAGTCGGATTTGCACACAGTATTAGAAATTCGACTAGATGTTGATGGGATTATGGATAAAGACACACATCCAGTTATTGTAAACAACACAAATAGTGTTCCTATGTCAAAACGTTCTGAGTACGTATACTGACTAAAATGTCAAACTTTTCAAATGACATATCAAATTGCACCCAGCAACCTCAGTGTTGCCAGTTCTCAAAATATAAACGGTTACCTTCAGGAAAAGTGAAAAGTTTGAAAATATTTTATACGAACGAACAGTTTAGGATTAATAAAAATTCTATATTAATAACTTTTTGCATTTAAGATATAGTCAAAAGTGGCAAAAAATAAAGGATTGTGGGTTTTCAATCAGAATTACCATTTTTAAGATATTTCTTAATAACAATTGTTTCAAATACCGTATTTTTATTGAAATACCAGGAGACAAGTTTTATGGAAAATACACGTCTCTAAGAATCTTAACTAATCATCCTGCAAATGATAAAAATGTGTTTATTTGCGTTATGTACAATGATTTTGCAGTAACATACTTGAGGTATTTTAGTAATATTTTAAAATGGATACACCTGCTGTGTCTAAATAAGGGTGTTTAATCGAGCATCAATCTATTTTGAAGTTTATTTTTTGGTTACTCCCAGAACTTGATTATACACAATTAGATTTAAACTTGTAAGCCTTTGAAATAAAATGTGATGTTGCCGACCACATCTATTTATTGATTAAGATTTTTTAATTTAAGCGTTTTTTGAGAACATAAACTCAAAAGAGTCTTTTATGCGAGGTGACTGTTTCCTCATTATTAGTACGTAGATGGAAGTTATCTTTACTCAAATATGTACAAGGTGAACACTATAAAATGGGTCATAGCGTAGTGATTTCATGATGACTTTTTGACGTAAAAATAAGACGAATGGTTATATGACTTCATGTATCCATCTCGGCATGCTATGAAGTAAAGTTTGAATATATTTTTGACAACTGCTACAAATCGAAGTACATTTATTGTATTAGAAAATTTTTTCATCGTATGCGTCATTTTTCCTGATCTCACATGTGCTGTTTTATATTGAAATGGTCAATTTAATTTCTAAATCTGGGGACAGCCTTGTGGTAATTAGTCACTTTTCCAGCTTTGTGTTATCGAGAGTTACTTTATACTAATTCAAATTTTTTATATCCAGTATTAACGACGAGCAAAATATTACTTTACAGGACGTTTTCCGTAGAAAAGTTACATATAATTCGTCCAGTCACTTCTACTGATTCGTCACGTCCCGTTGACTTTAAACGTGATTCTTTTAATCTTCGTGTGACTGTTTTCCAAACTAACATTAAATTGTATTATATTTATTAGCTCATTTTGATCATATGAATGTAAGTAAACGTGTGATTTTGTGTAAAATTAAGTATTAGAAAATGGTCATTACAGTCTTTGTACGAGATTTTCAGTCTCTTAATATCTTTTTCAAATTTTCTATAGTGAATATTCACCTCTCCGTGTCAAATCATTCTGTCTACATTGTTAGCTTCTTTATAGTGGCATACTTTTGTTTTAAATAGAAAAGAGAGCAAACGCAAATCAATTGTACGGTTTATATGTGGTTTCTTAATAATGGCTTTGTGGGCGTTATTAGAAAATAAAAATGTAACAATATTGATTGTTTACTTTTATTGTTTTTATAACAGGAAGAAAGCAGTGATGATACAAATTATCAATTTTCAAGTGCCATTAAGCGTCTTAATGAAGATCTTGAATATTACCCATCTAAAAGGCTTAGAGAGGAAGATCCAGAGTTAGATGAACCGAGTACCAGTGGAATTAGGTCAACTTACAGCGTTGAATCATCGAGCCTACACGGAAATCAGGTAAGGCTGCTCTGAAAATTTTCCCTTGCAACCAGGATGCACAAAATCGGACTATTTGAGGGTGTAGTTTTTAAAGCATCCATCTTTCTGGAGGTGGAGATTTCTTCGGACTAAATATAAAATTGATTACAAATATAAAAAAATCTTGCTGCGTTTTTAAAGAAAATGCTTTTTTAATCATACTCATTTGGAGGTGCTTTTTAGTTTCAAAGATGTTGGTTTTTCAAACGATGTTTTAATTCATTTTGAATGATGAAAACCCGATATTAGTAAATCGACTTTTGATTTTGATGAGATCATGGAGACAGACATAAAAGGCAGATAAAGACAGGAAATATTCTTGATTTAAAACAAAATAGGACGTCTAAGAAATAAATAGTCAAATAGTTTTAGAACCCACAAAACTGTTGAAATAATGTTTTAAAGCGTATTTCTAAAGTCGCGGTTTTAGATGGTTTGAGAGTTATCAAGATGAGAAAAGTGAGCATTTGTTTGTTAAAGATAAAAAGAAGTTTCTAAAATGGCTGAATTTTAAATCAATGGATTCAGGTCAAATTTTCCCATAAATTCAGTCAAACTGTATAAGTTTATCACGCACATCCACACTGCGCCATTCAATAATTTTTGCCCTTAAAATTAAATGTTTATCGTTTAATTAATTTATGCCCTTTTAAATATCAAGGATGTTTTAAGCTGGTTTAAAATTGATTTTACTGTGACATTGTCTATATATGATTCATATCTGACAGATCGATACTTAAGCTCCAAAACCCATTCGGCAGTTGTACTTTGGTTGTCAATTTATTCCCAATATAAACCGAGAAACACCTGCATATTCTATTTGTGTAAAAGTGTCAGATTTCGATGTAATGTGCGTATAGCATATAAAATTTGGTTAAAGAGAAGGCTCCCGTGCTTTATTTTCTATGTAGTTGTCACATGTTCGAACGGATTTTTCATTGATTTTTTATATAAATCGAGGTAAAAAGAACAATTGAGAAGTGTGGTTTTAGAGCGCATTGTGAGTGATTATGTTCCAGAGTTATTGCCATTCAAAGACTCTTCATACGTGACCTATTTTTAGACTATGGTAGAGGACAGCTTTTTAATTTTTTAATATTTGAAATTTAAGGTTGATTCTAAACAGATTTTAAATTACATTAGTTGCTGAGATATTATTACTCAAAAAAATATGCGACAAGAGCGACAACATTCACATAACCAATTCTTGATTTCCGCTGTGGAATGTGATCGTCCTTTTTGGTTTTAAACCTTCTTCTTTTAATATTCGTTGCACTGTTTTTGAAAATAACATTATTTGTATTGAATTTAAAGCTCATTTTTGAGATGTGTTAACGTCAGCATTCGATTAAGTGTAAAATTAACCCACGGCCATCAAAGATTTTTATACATATACGTATACTTTTTGCGAGCTCGACCAAGTCTTTGTATAAAATTTCCAGTCTCTTGTTATAATATAAGACATTTAATGCTGTAGATTAACCTCTTTTGGAACGTTGTGCGACATCGTTTTGTCCATATCTTTCATTGTACAGAGTTATGATTTGTATCGCTTCAGCTTCCTTATAGTAGCATATTATTGTTCTAAATAATTTAATTTCCTTTCATTTTGTAAGAAATATTTCATGGGAAAATGCGTAAGAGGTAAACATCATTAATATAAATTAAACATCAATATTTCCAAAATAATTGAATATATTCGCCTACTTCCTGCAAAACATCGGCATATAAGTTTATGGCACCAATTTAAAATTACATTCAATAAATAGTAATAATAAGAATTTTCGATAATTAACTTTAATTAAGGTTCATATAAATGAGTCGATTAAGGTAAAAAAGATAAATTTTAATATTTAAAACAATTATTTATATAGAAAAAAACATACGATGAAATCTAATGATATAAAAGGAAAAACAATGTATACCAAAAATACTTAACTAAGACGAAAAGTACCCCGTGTTAATTGTTTTCAGCACACATCATATTTGTCATAAATTACATATGCATTGTTCGTCAGTATTGCACATGTGTGTTAAAATGCGGTTATTATAAAATAAAAATGTAAAAATAGTGATTGTTAATTTTTTTGCTTTTTATTGTAGGACGATTATTCTCCGGAAGAATCTAGTAACGATGAATGCAATTTTAAGAAATTAAAGTTAGATGAAGCCAGTACCAGCGGAAGAGTATCAAACTTTTATAATGTCGAGTCATCAGCACCAAAGAAAACCTTACATGGAAATATTTATCAATTAAGGCTGCTAATGCTCTTTGTGCAACGAGTTCCTGATGAACAGGAATTTTACCTTTCGACAGAGATGCATGAAGCCGGCCTTTTTGACGATATAGTTTTACAGTACTTAGAAGACGGTATTTGGAGGTACAGATTTCTGCAGGCAAAACATAAAAATGATGATCATTATAAAATAGGACTAAGTGATCTCTTTAATAAAAAAACAAAATCAGGATTATCTAAAAATAAAAGACAAAACTCTCGATCGTCTAAAAATGCGGGAGAAGCTAAACCGTATCTCTTAAAGAAGTATTTTAAATCTTATTGCGACATTGAACAAAATATTAAATTTGAAAATGCTAATTTGGAGGAGTTTTTGATCTGTACAAATGTCGGTTTTGAGGATGAGGCTAAGAAATATTTTGAGGGTGCCGAAAAAAATGATTCGATATTATTCAATTTCAAAGAGATAAACGAAAAAGATACTAATCTAGTTAAATACAGATTAACAAAGAAAGAAGAACAAACATTTGAATTAAGAGAAGAATTTGAAATAAATGATCAAAATGAAAAATGGTTTCTGAATTTTGTCGCAAAGTTCAGGTTTTTGTCCAATTATGGAGATGACGTATTAAATAAGAACATACAATATTGTTTAAAAAAATGCTTTAAAATGGAAAATGTAGATTTAATTGAGGCAGATTTGCAAAAACGTGTTCTTGATTGGTTTCAAAGCTATAAAAAAAAGAAAAGTAAATATTTGCATTTTGAAGATAAAAAAGAGTTTTTTAAATCACTGAATATTAACATTGACTCCCTGCTGGTGGCAGGATATTCTACTTTTTATTTTGAGGAGTTAAAGAGTTGCGGAAAAGTATTTAAAAATATTTCATCCCTGCGTAAATTTTTCGAACATAAAAAAAAAGACAAGATAATATTTATTATAACCACAACCCCAAAATTAACCGTTATTAAGTTAAATCAGTTCTTTAACGAACTTGAATTAAAGCAGGATGAATTTATTCTTACGGACGCAGATAAATTACGGGGTAACGAAAAAATCTCCACTACATTTTTTGCCGCAGAAAGTTACAAATGGCTGCTGATTGAGTGTCAACAGAAGGAAATAGATTTGAGCAGGAAAGTGTTGAAGAAAATTTCAAAAATGGAAAATGAAAAGACAGTCGTAATAATTGGCCGAAAAGACCATGTTTTGAAATTTAGACAATATTTGCCTTTTAACACGTCATGTTTTTATAATAAAACTAATTCATTCGAGAATTTGACGAGAAAATCACAAGAAAAAATATTGGAAAAGAAAATTGTATTTCAAGGAAAGAATATTAATTTAAATGAATTAATAGACATGGATTCGGGAGTGAAAATTATTGAAGAGCATACATTAGAAAAAATTCTCACTAAGACTATTGAAATAGGAAATAATAATGCGTTCGAATCAGATTTCTTAATAGAGGATTATTATATGGAAAGAAAATTAATTCGAAAAAAGTTAAGGCTCGACATTTTACAAAATGTGGAAGTTTTAAAAAAATGTTTGTTTATTATTTCAGGCGTAAACCAGGATCAACTTAAACATTTAAAAATAAATAACGAATGGATTTTCCTGTGGGAAATCGGAAAAAAATTTGAAAATGGAATTATAGTTTGCGAGGAAACTCAATCTGGAGACATATTTAGGGTATTATGCATAAAAAATAGGAAAAATATTTATTGGTTGAAATATATAAAAGAGGAGTTTTTAATTATAGATGTTAGAAACAAGACCGATTTTCTTAATAAATCAGTTGTTTGTTTCAAGGAACATGAGTTAAACAAGAACCAAATATTGGATGAAAAAATTCTAATTGTCGCTGATGGGCCCGGTTGTGGCAAATCCAGTTTTATGACGAGAGTTGCACGTCAACTCAGGCAAATAATGTCAAATATATGGGTTCTGAGAATTAATCTTTCATCTTATGCATACAAGCAAGAAGGACGGAAACAAGTCATGAAATCTCTGGAAGATATTCAATTTAAAAATACTGAAACTAAGAAAGCAACAGAATTTATGGCTGATTTGTTATATCCTGATAAAAGTTTTGTAAGAGAACTTTTTATTCAATCGCTGGACTGTTTGAATGGAAACATGAAATTTCCTAAAATAATACTTTTATTCGACGGTTTTGACGAAATAAGTCCCACATTTAAAGAAAAAACTCTGATTTTACTTCAGGCGCTCCGGAATGCAAATGTCGAACAAATGTGGGTTTCAACAAGAAATCACGAAGAACACAGTTTGGAAGTGGCTCTTGATTCATCTTCTTTCTTTCTTAGACCTCTTGATTCGACGGAGAAAGTTGATTTCTTACAAAAATTATGGAAATACAATTTGGTGCATTTTGATGATATAAAACTTAAACCTGATGGCGAAGATATCTTAACGTATCTTAAAGAAATAACAAATAACATTTGTAATTGTTATTATGGGTATATTAATGACAGTTTTCGGGACTCTCGAGATTATTTGCAGCCTACTCTTAATTATTCTGAAGTACAACATTTATTAAGTAGTGTTGACTTTTCAGCCATCGCAAGACATTTAATAGATTACTTCAATTACAACTATAAAATGTCAGAGTTTAGTGATAATCCTCTACAAATTAAAATGTTGGCTGAAATAATTTTTTTAAGAAAATTTGGCTCTTTAGACAAAGTGGACCTACTTTCGTTATATGAAGAATTTATAAAATACAAATTGAGGGTTTTTCGTGACGATAAAGATGCTGCTGGAAAGTCCGTTGCAGGTCGTGAGTTCTTCGAAACACATTTGGAATATTTAACAACAGTTCACCAAGAAATTGCTTTACAAACTCTGCTTCCTCATTATGATAATATACAGTTTAGAAAAGTAAAGAATAAAATAGAATTGACGAGGGCCGGACTGCTCGTAATTCATGACGATCGTCTCGAATTTGTGCATCGAAGTTTTGCAGAGTATTTTGCCAATCAATATTTCGCTGAAAATTTTCATTGCCAGAATGTACAGAAAATTGTTTTATCAGATGTTTTAATAAATGAAAATTACTCATTAATACGAATGTTTTTAAATAAAAACGAAACATTTCTTGGCAAATTGGGTTCCAAAACGCAACAAATGAATGAATTAATAAGGATCAGTAATCCCATCTCACTTGGTCAAATGTTGAAAGAAGATCTGTATAATTTATTTATGAAATTTCTGGAAAATTTGTCTCTCGACTTATTTGAAAGTTTTATTTTGTTTAATGAAAATAATGAAGAAACAACAGTGCTGCACGTAATATTTGAATATATATATAATGAGCAAATTTTAGAAAATATATTAAAAACCATAAAAGACAATGTTTCATCGGAAACACTTAAAAAACTTTTCTTCAAAAAGGATAAAAGAAAACGTACAGCATTACATTGCATTGATTTTTATAGAAAACAAACTTCAATAGTGGAACAAAAATTACAGTTTATTAAACTTAATTGTGATACGAAGTTATTTATTGAACTTTTACTTCAGGTCAATGATTCAGGAGAGACCGTATTACACCTTGCTTGTAAGAAGGGATTTGATATAACTAATTTGTTGGAAGTATCTGATGAAAATAGAGACACAATTAGAGACCTTTTATTAAAAACTGACATTAATGGGCGAATAGCCTTGTTTAACACCATTGATTACTCATATAACTCTTCTCTGCTAACGACATTACTTAATCTTATCAAATCATGTTATAACTCGGAAGAAATTAATTATTTATTTTCAATAAAAACAGATTCAAAGAACCTGCTGCACAGTCTTTGTATTAAAATGAAGAAAGATATGTTAGTTATATTTTTAAATGCCATTAAAGATAACCAAGAAATAATTAAAACACTTGTGTTAGACACTGACAAAGATGGACTGTCTCCATTACAATATACTATGGGTCGTTACTTAGATTTTGATAAGTTAAAAATATTACTGGACTTCGTTAATTTAAACTGTGGTACAGAAACGCTGCATACAATTTTGTGTAAAAGAATAGAATATGGAGAAACTATACTACACAAGGCCTTAGGAAAATTCAAAGAAACAGATGATCATAACTCGTTCACATCTCTCCTGACTTACTTGTTTAGTTTAGTTGGGAATGACAAAGAAATATTTTATGATCTTTTATTAAAAAATAACGAAAATGGGCAAACTGTACTACACTATACTGCCTCTCAATTGGAATATCCTCTTAAACTAAGAGACTTGCTAGATTTTGTTCAAACAAATTGTAGTGAAAATATTTTAACTGAACTATTACTTAAATTGGATAATAATAAATCCAGTATATTACACTGGGTCTGCTTTCAAAATGGCGTAGATAACTTAACTTTTCTATTAAATAAAATTAAACATGATGCAGAAACACTTAATAAACTTCTACTCCAAACCGACAAAGAAGGAAACACTGCATTGCATTGTACTGTTTTTTACTCTGATAAATCTTCAATGATGAGTGAATTACTGAATTTTGTTAAATTAAATTGTGAAAAAGAAATATTTAAAAGTCTTTTATGCAAAGCAAATAATGAAGGTCGCAACGTGTTGCACTTTGCTTGTAGACACATTAATGAAAAAAAATTAAACTACTTATTATATACAATACAGGATAACATCGCTCTACGCGATATACTTATATTAAAAGCTGATCATAAAGGACAGACTATACTGCATTATAGTATTAATAACTTTCAAATGTTAAAATTTTTTCTTGATTTCGTTAAATTGCAGTGCGATCAAGAAATGTTCACCAAACTTATACTTAAATGTGATAAAGAAGGTCGTACAGGATTGCACAGTTTCTGTCAAACTAGTTACAATAAAGATACATTAACCTATTTGTTGCACTCAATTAAAGAAAACACTACTCCTGCAATATTTAATACATTTTTATCTATAAAGGACCGTCATGGAAAAGTGGCATCGGATTATGTTTCCTGCAATGCTAATAATTCTCCCTTGTTGGAAGTATTTTCAAATTTTGATTTTCAATTACCGAAAATAATCGATGATTCTCGATTAATTGATTAATAACAAAATTGGATTAATCTATTTTTCACAAAATCGGAAAATTAATTAATTTTTTCAATGATTATTTTTTAATTTATTAATTGTTCTAATAATTAGCTTTTTCTAGTTAAATAATTTTGCAATGCATGACACAAGTGAACATGTATCAGTGGATTCCGATCCTATTTTCCCATATATCGCCGACTATTAAACTATTTTAACTTTCTCCATATCTAACAAAATACTTCTGCTGCGTCATTTAAAAAGTTTTGTGTTTCAAACTAAATATTTCATCATACAACTATTTTCAAAATTTTGAAATATCAAAATTGTTTAAAATTCGTTGATAGTCTGTCGATGATTCATATTAAACTGCGTTGGGACTTAAACCGATATAAAAGTTACAAAACTCTTGGTCAAGTCTAATCAAAGGAACAAGAAAATCTTCGAAAGAATCGAAAAACATGGGTTGTTTAAATCTTCGACAATTGTTAATTTTCTCCTAATTCAAACCGAGGAACGCCTCCATATCTGTCTTAAAGTATCAAGTTTCGATGTAACGTCCAAAATATTAACATTCGTTTGTGAGAGCAACTCCCACGCTTTCTCTCCGAAATTATTGCTTAAAATTTGAATTGATACTGCATTAAATTTAGCTCCCTGAATTAAAAGACCATTGTGAGTGTTTCATTTTTTTTTTGCTTCCCGTGTATGTTTAATTTCCGATCTAACTTAATCAGTTGAAACTCGCTTCGTTTTTGTCGAAAACCAACAATCAGCTAAATTTTCAAACGTGAGAAATAAAATTTAGAATCCCTGGATGTGAACCGCACCAGTCTTCTTCATAACTAACCTACAAAAACTGATTAAATAAACAGTTACATTTGAAAGTTATGGTCATTTAAGTTTTCATCCTAGTTTTGTTGCATCTGTCAGGTATAAAACAAAAACAAATTGTTAATTTTTTTATGTTTAAGATTGATTAAATTAATTAATTGTTGATACAGTAACATAAATATTATGTAGGTGGAGTGACATCATTCAAGTCAGGAAACTTGTGAATATATTTTCAAATATTTACTCGACAGTTCGAAATAGTTCTGACGACGTTATATTAGTATTTAGAATGTAACTCGCAAATTCTTTATTCCTGTATAGCGATTGGTGATTTACTTTTTTTTATATTATTTCGTTTGTAGAAATAGTAACACCTCTCGAGTTTTTCCAAATGTTCAGAATTATAATCATACATATGTACGGGATGTCCCATTTTAGACACTTTTTGGGGGTATCGGAATTATTACCAAAGATATAATGTTGCGGTTTTCACTTTAGTTTCCCACTTCTTGACGAAACGAAAGATTGCCGGGTCAAATTTGTCATGGTTCTCTTAGTTTTTAAATCCACAAGGTGATTTTAAAAATCTTCATTTTTTAGGCACATCTCGTATTAACGCATAACGTCAATTTAACAAAAAGGTAAAAACTGATTTTTATAAAGTTTTTATGGAGAGTTCAGTGGCGTAGTCAGTTTTTTTTTCTAAAAAGTTTAATTTTTGAACTATTAACCAAACTTATGATTTTTTAAACAGAACACCCTGTTTATTATTTTAGATATTGATTAAGTGTAATTTAGACTTTTCAAAAATATATAATGTGTTTACTGTGAAAAACAAGGTCAGAATTCGATATTTTCAATAATTTGCTTTACTTGTAATAGTACATCATGGCCAATTTATAAGAAACAAATGCAAAATTTTAACGATAATAAATATACCAATAATTGGACATTTTAAAAGTTAATTTTAATGTTTTTTTACATTTTCAATTGTAAACACTTAATTATTAATACATTTTTTATTTTAAACAACACAGTTATTACAAAACCAGAATATTGAAACAAGAACAACATTATTTCATAAAACTAAAGTAACAAATACAAAATGAAACATTGAAACTAAAAAGAACCACGAGTTTTTTTAAAGATGGTTTTCAAAATGTCGGTTGTTTTCTCGAACGCAGTATCGGGAAAGTTTTGTTATTCTTCTAATTACATTTAAAAGAATCATAAATCTATTATGAAAAGTTTGGAAGGCCTAAGCAATTGCCCCACGAAATTCTGCTATAGAGACCGGGGAGGAAAGTTATTGCCCAGAAATGGCCTCTACAGTCCCGAGTTGTGGCTCGGAGCACCGCCTTGTTGAAGATAAATGGAAATGAAATGGGCCAATAGAACATTCTCAAGCAATTCTGGAATAATTTCCTTAAGGAGTTCTAGGTATCTACGTGCCATGAGGCCCTCTTCATACATCCTATAAGCTATACGTCGTTCGAAAATAAAACACAAGACACCAACTGCGAAGCACCCCTGGTGTATCTTTTCGAAAATTAAATGGTGATTTTCTGCAGAGCAATGTCTCGTGTTGTGACGATTAAAATTCCCACACTTGAAAAATAACATTGCTCAGATCATTGGTGCGGATTTGTTCTAAAAACAACTGACAAAACGTTACTCGGCGCTCATCACCTCCGGGGTGTAAATGTTGCACTATTTTAAATTTATATGGACGGTATTTATATTTTTTCATAATTCTTTCAACTTCTTCCTCTATTTTTCTGAAGGATGATGAAATTGTTGCTGCTGCGTAAAATAACACATTTGTTTATTTTCTCTCCCTGTCTTCTTTGACGTATGTTTTGAGACGAGGTTGAATAAAAGATCCGATTCCTTTTTAAACGAGCAAATATGTCTGGAATGGGGTGCCTCCTTTTTGGATATCTCACATGAACAAAAACGATCCCACCAGATATGAGAAAGTTATCCTAATGATGACGATTTAAATACATTACCCATTGAAATATAATTCAGAAGTTTTCTGAGGACTTGCACTGCTTCGTATAAAACATTCTAACATATCATACTTTTTATAATTATCATAAACGGTAATTGTAAATGTAAAATAAATAAAAAGTAAAATAAAAAATACCCACTTAACAAAAATATTTGAAAAAACTGTCAAGGTTTGGACACTTGCATAACTGGTAACAATCTGACAAAAAAATGACAAATTTTGGACACCTGCCTTTTGTTTCCTATAAATTGGCCATAACCTACTGTTACAAATTTTGACCTCGTTTTTCAAAACAAAATAAACACGTTATATATTTTTTAAGAGCCTAAATTATTCTTAATCAATATCTAAAATAATATACAGGGTGTCCTATTTAAAAAATGATGTTTAGTTATTATCTCCAAAACTAAATTTTTAGAATAAAACTGACTGAGCCACTAAACTCTACGTAAAAAAACTCTATAAAAATCAGTTTTCACCTTTTTGATGAATTAACGTTATGCATTAATACGAAGATTTTCAAAATCACCCTTTAGATTAAAAACTAAAAGAGCCATTACAAATTTGACACCGGAATCTTTTGTTTCGTTAAAAAATAGAACATTAAAGTCAAAATCGCAGCACTCTATCTTTGATAATAACTCGAATACCCACCAAAAGTGTCGAAAATGGACATTTTAAAATTTAATTTTAATGTACAGGCTTTTTTATATTTAGCACCATATCTAAAGGCTTTATTACGAGAGATGGAAAAAACTTTAAGTAGGAAAATTGTAATATTTCTTCGATATTATATTTCAAATTTGTTGTTGTAAAGTTGAGAAGAAAAAGGAATTTTAATTCTTTAAATGAAACACTCTGTATATTCTCTGCTAAAATAAAACTGCGTTTTTTCCTGATTTCATAAATGTATAATAAGTAGTGTTGGGAGTAGCCATTATTTAATTAATTTAGTTGGAATTACTAATAAACTGATATAAAAAAAACGAGAAGACCTGGAAAACAAATGTTTTATTATAATTTGCATTGTGACGTTTTAATACAGTTTCGAATACTTATTATATTGATATATTATGTTCTATTCTATTCGGAAGAGGAAAAATATCAGATAATTTTATTTGAAAATAATTATAATAACGGGAATAACAGTAATAAGATAAACAAGTAGATATTTTTATTATAAATATTTGACACCAAATAATACTAATAAAAAAAAAATTAGAAAAATCTTTATACATTTTCCACCTATTCTTCACGATTAAAAATATTATCTTTTATTTTCTATTAATAAATTTTCAATTAAAATCTCTGTGGTCATGGTTAAGCAATATTGCTGTGCGTTCAATTTTTTTTCCTTAATATTTCTATGTTTTGGGGTCTTTTGATTTCCAATTCTTTTAAGAGCTCCATGAAAAAGATCTAATGGACTTAAATGTAGGCCATTTGTTGGTCATCTAATTGTGCCATGCTTTCAAACTACAAGTAACTAGTATCACATTGTGCGGCAATGCGCCATCTTTTTGCCAGATCGGATTATTGTATCGCTGAACTGGGTATTCTCTAAATGATCTTGCTCATTATTTTCAGTTAAATATAAATATCACTTACCATTTAAAATTCCATTTAAAATATTTGGCCCAATAATCTTATTTGCCAACATACTTCGGCAAACGTGAAATGATTGCCGACCCTGTATTTTTACGACTTGTATTTTGTGGGGTTATCAGTTGCCCAATAATGTTTATTCTTTCTATTGACTAACCTAGACATCATGAATGTCGGCTCGTCCGTGAAAATCATTTTATTTGGAAACTTCTCATCTTGTCCAATATGGCGTACCATTGCTAAACACACTATTGCAACCGTTGCATCATATTTCCTTCAGTTAAATTCTGTACCGGCATGAACTTATAAGGATGATGTTTATAAAACTGCAGTGTGGTGTAAATTTTATACCAAGTTTTATTGAAATATGATGCGGCATTAGAAATAGATTTTTCCGGATCTTCTAAAAATCATATGATCTAGTAATAATTTGTTTTACAATGCTAGGGGGAAAATTACTTCTTCTTGATTTTTCACCTAAGATTTTTCATTTCATTACATTTTTTGGCATTGTATGTTATTATACTTGTAGATGGTACTCGACGACCAGGACATATATTACGGTATTCATGTTGTACTCTAGATATCTTTTTATTATTAAAATAATAATGATATTTTTTCTTCTTTCGAATAGCCCACGCCAAAGTATGTATTAGCCAATATAATATGTCAAGATAATAAGTATTCAAAACCATATTAAGACGTCACAATGATAATTAAAATAAAGCATTTGTTTTTCAAGCGTCCTTGTTTTTTTTTAAGATCAGTTTATTAATAATTTAAACTTAAATAATGTTTAGTCCGAACTCCAACTTATTCTGCATTTTTGAAATCGGAAATAAAATAATTTTCATTCTAACACAGAATGTAAAGACCCCAGTGGCGTGAAGTGTGTGTCCCTGTTAAATCATTTTTTCAATATCTCAAAACCTAGTGGAAAATTTGTTTTTTGCTATTAATATCAATATGTTTTTGAATAAAATAACACTTGGCAGCATGGCTCATCAGCCAATGCCAATAAATAAATAAAAAAAAGAGGATATACAGAGTATTCCATTTAAAATAAAATTTTCATTAAAAAATTGAACCGACTTCTAAAAATATGCTAAAAAGTGAAAAATAACTATAAATTTTTATATGAAATTGAAATTTTTGAAGTCGGTGCCAAACTAATACCTGATAAAATGTGATTCGCATAAACAGATTAAAAAGACTTTATTTGTAATTGCTTTTTTACCATAGTTTATATACCAATATATATATATATATATATATATATATATATATATATATATATATATATATATATATATATATATATATATATATATATAATATGTAATCGAAGATTTTCGGGCATATCGTGTATGTGCTGAGTCCCTCTCAGGACTGCAAGGCAGCTGACGTTTCGGTGAAATCTCATTCACCATTTTCAAAGCTCACTGTATGGAGTCTACGAGCAAACGAATATAATATTTGATAAATTATTTGAACTAAGTACTTTGTATTTTTCAAAAGTCTTCGAAATTATATTACAAAAATTTCTATTTTCCAAAATCCAGAACCGCCTATCAATTTATCAACACGGGTTTTTAATAAAAGATCATGCATGACTAATCTTTTCAGTATCTTCTCCTGTGTCTGCAGCGCCCTTAACGACAGAAGTCAGATCGTTGTCATCTACACTGATTTTTCACAAGGCTTTTGATTAGTTCGATCAGTCCATTCTATGGAAGAAGCCATTTGATCAGTTTCGTTTCTTTAATACACTTTTCAGAATATTAAAATCTTATCTCCTAGACGGTCGCCAGTTCGTAGAGATTGAGAGTTTCATATCAGATTCGTTTGTGCCGACCTCGGATAAAGCTCAAGGTTCCAATCGAAACAGTTTGTCAATGGTTTGAGTCTAATAAACTCGCTCTGAATATCTCTAAATGCTATTAGGTATCTTTCAGTCGCACATACTATTTAATTATTTAATTAATGCTTCTACCTTGAGCAGGCTCGCTTGTGTGGGAGATATGGCATTTGTTTTTGATGATAAATTCTCCTTTATTTCACATATTGCTTACATGGTAAGCATGGCATCTCGATCATTAGAATTCACATTAAAAAACTGTAAATACTTTTCTAATCTATCTACATCTAAGTTATTGTATTACTGCTTCGTTAGAGTCAAATTAGATTGTGGTTCAGTCATATGGTCTCCTGTATATAACTTTCACAAGCATTTTATGGAATCCATTAAAAAAAAAAGATTTCTGAAATATTCAAGGTTTAGGGAGGACGGTATTTATTCTGAGCAGAATATTGACCAAAAGTTGATTTTGACCAGGTTTGGAAAGCTCCCTCTAACCTTTGGCCCGGATTCCCAGTCTGTAACATTTTTATACAATTTCCTAAAGGCAAAAATTGATTGTTCATTTTTAGTGTAGCAAATATATTTTCTGGTACCCAGTATTGGTATCAGGCGTCAGCCTTCCTTTTTCTTAAGTACCTAAGATCACATGCACTTTGTCCCAACCCAATTTATGATATATGTCAAACTTTTAAAACAATTTCCGACCTTGTGACATTTATTTTAACAATCTTGCAATAATTTTGAGGCATCCACAAGAGGTGTTTAGTTATCTGTAAGTCTTGGTTTAGTTGTTTGCATTGTATTATTATTTTAGTGTTGCATTTTTTACATTTTTAAGATGGATTAGGGTTAGTTAGAATTTACAATTTAAAATGAAATATAAAATTTATGAAGTCTAATCACTTGTAATTGGGCTTTTGCCTGTTTGAAATGTAGTGCTGAATAGATAGATAAATAGGTAAATAAATAAATATGTATATGTAATATGTAATTGTATTTTATAATGTATTGCTATTAAAAAGAAATAAATAAATGTAAAAGCTTTGTAGTTTATGTTGCTTTACTTATTCAAATTGACCTATTAATTACTGGAGGTACTTTAAATTTGTATGTAATGCAGAAAGACTATAATTTACTGCTCAAATATCTTTTCAGATTTCGTTATGTCCTTGTTATCGCAAGTAGGAACCATTAAATAAAATTGATTAGAAAACAGACACCTTTTTTTTCAGTTACGAACTTGTTAACAAAATTAGCATAAAAAAATGATTACTTTGAAACTAGAGCTACAATTGTATTTATTGTTAGTTGATTATATTCATAATTTTTTAACTCTTTTTTTTCTCGACTATTTTATTTTACATATGATAAGTTTTTTGATAAATTATTTATTGGAAGTAAAATCCAGTTAGTTAAAACAAAAGTAGTTCAATTTTCCATGATTAAATTTAATTCGAGAGTAAGTTCGTTTATTGATTCGGTTTCTTATGAAAATTGGCTGACATTTCGGCAAAATTTCATTTGGCATCTTCCGTGCTTACTAGTTGAAGATCAACTGTTGTGATTATATGATTTTTTTGTATCCAATAAGTGCGATCTATGGCAAAATATTTACAAGATACATTCAATATAAAAGTCAAAACTTAATTTTTCACTTATGCCAGGATGATGCTTAAGAGACAATAAAAGCCATTAATATGAAATAATAGCTAACATTTTTGAAATAAATGAACGTATGCGCCTACGAGATGAATAACTTCGACTCACATTTGAATATCCAGCCCCAATTTAGAATTATTTTCAAGCAAGAGAGATAACGAAAAATAGGCGATAATTTTCCCAACAAGTGTAAATCTACAATATTTATCTCTCAGTTTTAATTAAAATGAGTTGTTTTGTTTTCGTCGAAATGGAGCAGATAAGAAAAGACAAGTTTTAGTGATGCTTTCTGTTTGTTCATGGTATGATCAGCCATTTAGTCCAATTAAATGATTAGTAGATATAACTCATAAGTGAAATTGCAACATATATACGCTTTAAGGAATTGTTTTGAACGGAAAAATTATGAATTTGAGGATATTTAAAACTAAGAATTTCAAGTTAAATATATTGTTTTGCAGAAACATCTTATTTTTCCGGTCTTTTCTATTGAATATTATCTATTAATCAGTCACCTAAAACAAGAAAGAGGGATCTTTTGTTTTAAATATATTGTATAGGTTGAGTCAACGATTGGATGAAGTAGGTTTGTGCCTTTTCGGTAAAATTAACAAAGAAACTATATTTATTGTTTGATACAGTTTATTTTCACGCAGGTTTTAAAAATATTTAGGACTTTACAGGGTGAGCCAAAAAACTAGGACAGCATAAAGTTGTATTTTTTTAAATAGAACACCCTATATACGAATCGTATTTTCGATTTAACTTATAATTTTAAATCTTTTTTATTAAGGGTTTACTATAACAAAACTTTATAGTTTCTGAGATAATTAAGTTTAAAGAAAAAAAGTCACATTTTCAAGCATCAATTCAATCCTAAATAACGTTATCAATTTTGTGACAAATATATTCAAATTTGGAATTTAGCAAGGCCAAGGACAAGTTAACATAATTTTTACCTAATATTTGCAATAAAAGCTACAGAGTGTTGAACATATCGGCTCAAATTTGAACAAGTTTAAATGATTAAATATCTTTTTTTTTAAATGGTACACCCTGTATATTTTGATGTTATTTAATAGAGTAATAAAAACCCTAAAAGTTTTGTCCAACATATCCTATACCTATTTATAATAGTTTTTGAGATATTTCAGTTTTTCTTATTTTCCATACATTTTTACAGAAATAGTCTTCATTATCATAGTAGCCATGTAAAATAATAAAAAGAAACTACAGAAACAAACAGAATGTGGTTAAATATGATGAAATACATTATTCGTTATATTACAACGGCAATAGTTTAATTAAACATAATGTGAAAAAATTAACACAACAATAACGACAAGGCAAATACATATTTACTTTTATACTAAATTGAAACAAAAAATTACCTATTAAATACTGAGATTAATTATTTCTTTTTAATAAGTGTTCGAATAAATGACCCTCTTGTACAATGCACAAATTTAGTCTTTTTTGCAGATTTTTTTCGGACCCTGGACAAAATTAGTGGCGTTATTGTTCTACAGGTATCCCTAATCCTGTTTCGCATATCTTCCACTGTTGTTGGTGGATTAACATACACCTTATTTTTAATATAACCCCATAGGAAGAAATCTAATGGGGTGATGTCGCAAGACCTTGGTGGCCACTCAATGAAACCCCCACGTCCAATCCATTTTTGCGGATATCGTTGGTCCAAAAACGCACGAACTTCACGATGGTAATGCGGAGGCGCACCATCGTGCTGGAACCACATACTGTCGAGCTCATCCCTATCGAGACCTTGAAGCAGTTGGGGTAGTTCTTCTTGTAGAAAGTTCAGGTAACTATGGCCATTTAGTGGTTCATTAAAAAAGTGGGGTCCAATAATTCGATTATGATGAATACCACACCAAACATTTAATGACCAGTGGTTTTGATGCTGCACCTCTCTAATCCAAAATGGGTTTTCTGTGGCATAATAATGCATGTTGCGTCTATTTACGGCACCGTTACTTCTAAAAGTAGCTTCATCACTAAACATTACCTTGCATAATAAATTTGGATTTAATTGAATCTCCGCATTTATTGTACGACAAAAGTTTACACGACTTTCAAAATCCTATCCATGCAATTCTTGGTGTAATTCCATGTGATATGGATGATACCTATATTTCTTGGTAGTACGATTAGCGGTGGATTGTGATGTTTCACATAATGCTGCTAACTGACGGCTACCAATATAAGGATTTTCCTGAACATTTAACAATACTTGTAGTTCTTTTTCTTCATTAGTTACTGGTTTGTTGACCACTTTACGTTTTGGATAATCAACAGTACCAGAAGAATCAAATCTTTGCATTAAGTTTTGAAAAGTATGGGTATTAGGCTGGCGTCTCCTATTGTATAAGTCATATCTATTAACTCATTCTTTGGAAAATTCATTTTACAATATAAGATGAATGCAAAAAAAAACAAACTACACTACATAAAAACCAAAAGAAGCGATTGCGGTTATAAATTTGACACACAGAAAAATGTTCTTTTACATTGTTTTTGCCATGGCTACTATGATAATGAAGACTATTTCTGTAAAAAAGTATGGAAAATAAGAAAAACTGAAATATCTCAAAAACTATTATAAATAGGTATAGGATATATTGAACAAAACTTTTAGGGTTTTTATTACTCTATTAAATAACATGAAAATATACAGGGTGTACCATTTAAAAAAAGATATTTATTCATTTAAACTTGTTCAAATTTGAGCCGATGTGTTCAACACCCTGTAGCTTTTATTGCAAATATTAGGTAAAAATTATGTTAACTTGTCCTTGGCTTTGCTAAATTCCAAATGTGAATATATTTGTCACAAAATTGAAAACGTTATTTAGGATTGAATTGATGCTTGAAAATGTGACTTTTTTTCTTTAAACTTAATTATCTCAGAAACTATAAAGTATTGTTATAGTAAACCCTTAATAAAAAAGATTTAAAATTATAAGCTAAATCGAAAATGCGATTCGTATATAGGGTGTTCTATTTAAAAAAATACAACTTTATGCTGTCCTAGTTTTTTAGCTCACCCTGTAGAGTCCTAAATATTTTTAAAATCTGCGTAAAAATAAACTGTATCAAACAATAAATATAGTTTCTTTGTTAATTTCACCGAAAAGGCACAAACCTACTTCATCCAATCGTTGACTCACCCTGTACAAAGAGATAGTTATTGCCTAAACCTATTATACAGGACTTTTTAAGATGGTCACCCAACCAAGTACTAACTGCGCCTGGCCCCGGTTAATCAGACGTGAGACAGACTGACCACTGAAGTGAACACACGCCTAGACACATATTTTAACGTAAATTGTTCGCTTATTTTCAGAATTATGCCAATAATTTTAATATGAAAAAAAACCCAAGTTCGAAAGAAAATTAATCGAGGAGAACAGAACTGTTAAGAAATTGTCATTCCCACAAAATCTCACTAAATAAATATTTTTAAAATTAAATTAATAGATGTGCTATGAACACTGAAAACAAGCGAGTGAGTGAGCTAGATTTTCGTAACTTCAAACTCGCTAAATACGGATTTTATACCGTGAAGATGTTTAATGTGAGATTTTGTAAATGCACAGCTCAATTCGTCGTTTTTGGACGTAGAACCATGGCAAAGTTAATTTTCAGCAATAGCCCAATGATTTGATTTATGGGGAATTAGAAAAAATTAGTAGCATTTGGTTAAAAAGGGGTACCCTGGTATATATATAAACATAATTTATACCAATAAAACTGACACTGGCCATAAGCGTAGGTCTTATAAACCGACTTCTAAAAGAAAGAGGTTCCCAATTCGTCGCGTATATATATATATATATATATATATATATATATATATATATATATATATATATATATATATATATATATATATATATATATATATATACATATATATATATATATATATATATATATATATATATATATATATATATATATATATATATATACATATATATATATATATATATATATATATATATATATACATATATATATATATATATATATATATATATATATATATATATATATATATATATCATTTTTCTTTTATTTTGTCTTTTCTTGGGTTTAGGTTCTATATTTAATAAATACATAAAATTATTGACGTTTCGCCCTTTATTCAAGGCATTTTCAAAATTTCTGCCTCCTAAAAATATATAATTAAATTACATCACATAAAAAACATATTTAACATTTTCGAAAAACTAACAAAACACTTAAACAATAGTCAAAACTTTAAAAATTTTTAAAAATACTTAATTTTACCGGTACGCACCTTGACATTTTGCTGTTTTGTCTCTGAATAAAATTTAAATTTTACATCGTTTACTGAGGATACGTGGAATGCTAATGTGTTTTATTTTTTTAATATTTTTTATATTTTACAATGCATAAAAAAACAAATAAGGTATATGTTTGGTTTTATGTTTAAGAGGATATTCCATTTTTGATTCTTATTTGACTGGATCGAATACTTAATGTTTAAATTAGGTTTGCGTAAATGTGGCTCAAATTTCCCATATCTGTTCTGTCGTTAACAGTGTTTTTAACTTTTTTAATTTCAATCATTTCTTTTATCTGTAATTTTTGGTAATTCATATCTTTGTTTTTTATAATGGTACTGTTATAATCAAAAGTGTGTTTTTCGTCCTGTGTGTGTTTGTTTAACGCTGTTGAGGCGTTTTTTGTATATTTATGGCCATTTAATCTGTTCTTCAGTAATTGGCTCGTCATGCCTATATATTTTTTGGGACAATTTGTGCAAGGGATCGAATATATTATATTTGATTTATTCATTAGAGGAGTTTTACTTTTTAAATTTGTGAACAATGTATTTAATTTATTATGTGACCTGTGGCATACAATGATATCATGCTTTTTTAAAATGTATTTTATTTTTTCAGACAGCTCACTAGTGTACGGTAATGCCACACATTTTTTGTTGTTTATGTTCTATGTTTTTTGTTTTTACGTTATTATAAAACTTATATGTTCGTTTATCAATTATTTTGGTGATAGTCTTTTCGTCGAAATTATTATTTATTAGTGTCTCTTTTACTTTTTGCAGTATTTTTGGTCGGAATTCTGGAGATGTTAGGGAGATAGCACGATCAGATAGACCGATTATAACGCTATTTTTTTGAGTTTTTGAATGATTAGAAAAATAGTTTAGATATCTACCTGACCAAGTTGGTTTGGTGTACCATTCAATTAAAACTTTGTTCTTTCTGCGTATAAGTGTCATATCTAGAAAATTTATTTTATTATTATTCTCTATTTCGGACGTGAACTGTAATTTTTCGTTGAAACTGTTAAACTCTTGGAAAATTTCATTTATTTTATTTTGTGGTACAGCTGCTATGCAATCATCGACAAAACGTTTAAAAAATATTATGTTAAAGTTTAATTTTTTTAAAACTTTTTCCTCTAAATATTCCATTACTAGCTGAGCAATGGTAGATGAAATTGGTGATCCCATAGCACATCCATCGAGTTGTTTGTAAAACTTATTTTTGTACTGAAGTAATTTGTATTAAGAACGAGGTCAACAGCATCCATAAAATTATTTTTTGATAGCGATGTATGTTTTTTTAAAATTTCCCATTTTTCTGCTAAAATAGTGTGGACAAGTTGATTTGGTATGTTTGTATACAAAGATATAACATCTAGCGAAATGAGTCTGTAATTTTCAGGTAGGTTTATTTTATCAATAAATTTTTTAAAGGCGAATGAATCTTTAATAAAAAAATCGTTTTTGCCTGTAATATTTGAAATGCAATCTGATAAGAATTTTGATAAACTATAGAATGGCGATTGTATACAAGAAACAATAGGTCTTAGTGGTATATTTTGTTTATGTAATTTTGATAGGCCGTATATTTTTGGTGGAATAGCATTGTGAATAGTTAGTCTTTTTCCATCTTTTTCAGTTAGTTCTTTTACATTGAGCAATTTTTTTATAAAGGTATTATTTTTTTTTTTTTGATATAAGTTGGTTGGATCACTCTTAATATTTTTATATGTATTTTCGTCCTTTAGTACGTTGTTCATTTTTGTCTCGTAATATGCCTTGTTCATAACTACTGTTTTATTGCTTTTATCCGGCCTTAGAACAATGATTTGAGGATTGTCTTTGATAAATTTTTTTGTTCGATTCATTTTCTTTTTTAAACTTTTTTGGAGGCTGTCACTTTTTATTGTTTGGTGCCTTATTTTGATTTTATGATTAGTTAAAACGTTTGTTACTTCAGCTCTAATTGTGTCTTTCTTGTCGTCTGACTCATTGCTAATAACAAATTCAATGGAGGCTATATATTCGGTTATTGGAATATTTTTTTCTTTTGTAACATCTAATGAGAAATTTGGACCATATGATAAAACTTCATTAACTTCGGACGGTATCGGGGTATCAGATATATTTTCGATCCATTTGGACCTGTCGTTGTTTGTTTCTTTACAGATTTCACGTTTTTTAAATAATTTGTTTAATTTTTTAATGAATAAATCAAATATAATATATTCGATCCCTTGCACAAATTGTCCCAAAAAATATATAGACATGACGAGCCAATTACTGAAGAACAGATTAAATGGCCATAAATATACAAAAAAAGGCCTCAACAGCGTTAAACAAACACACACAGGACGAAAAACACACTTTTGATTATAACAGTACCATTATAAAAAACAAAGATATGAATTACCAAAAATTACAGATAAAGGAAATGATTGAAATTAAAAAAGTTAAAAACACTGTTAACGACAGAACAGATATGGGAAATTTGAGCCACATTTACGCAAACCTAATTTAAACATTAAGTATTCGATCCAGTCAAATAAGAATCAAAAATGGAATATCCTCTTAAACATAAAACCAAACATATACCTTATTTGTTTTTTTATGCATTGTAAAATATAAAAAATATTAAAAAAATAAAACACATTAGCATTCCACGTATCCTCAGTAAACGATGTAAAATTTAAATTTTATTCAGAAACAAAACAGCAAAATGTCAAGGTGCGTACCGGTAAAATTAAGTATTTTTAAAAAATTTTAAAGTTTTGACTATTGTTTAAGTGTTTTGTTAGTTTTTCGAAAATGTTAAATATGTTTTTTATGTGATGTAATTTAATTATACAGGGTGATTCAAAAATCGATCACGAATCTTAAGGGGGTGATTCTACTTGACAAAATAAGGGTAGAGCTTCATATAATTTTTTTTCAAAATGTCATTCGTTTTCGAGTTACAAGCCGTCCAAGTTCAAGTTTTTATTTTTTGTTTTTTGAATTACTCGCTTACAGGAAAACCGATTTGACTAATATTTGAAAGATAGGCTAAGTCTTCTGCGCTTCATCATTTTAGTAACAATTCACATTGATTGTTTGCCGCTAGAGGGCACTTTACCTACATTGAAAATTGTTTTTTTGTCATAATTTTTTAGTGTTGACAGCTACAGTAGTTTTTGGCATAATTTCTGAAAGACTGATGCCAGGCCTTTAAAAAAGATGCTCTTTATTTACATCGCTAAACCCAACGGTTTAGACGTAAATCACCCTTAAAAATTAAGTGGTAAATTTACTTTTCTCATTTCATTACCACCAGCTACCAGGTAAATAGCTATCAAAGTATACTAGAGCTGTCAGTTTAACATCAAATAAATTCGCTTTTTAAACTATTTAATTTATAATCTTAAAATAACTAATAATGGCTAATCAGTAAATATTCATATTATGGATTATTGCGATATACATTTAATTGATAAAAATTAATGAAACAGTACTAAACAAACTAAAAAAGATTCTCAAAATGTCCCCCATTTTCTTCCATACATTTCCTAACACTCTTCAAAAAATGTCGCCTAACTCGATGAAAAATTCCTGGTGTTTCTTTAATAATTTGGCACTTTTCGATTATCCTGAAGCGAAGATCCTCGACGTTGATTACTGGAATATCGTATACCAATTGTTTCAAATGACCCCAAAAGAAAAAATCCATAGGATTAAGGTCTGGTGACCTCGCTGCCCATGCCAATGGTCCACTTCGTCCTATCCATCGCTCAGGATACGTTGCATTCAAATACTGTCGGACACGTATACTAAAGTGGGGCGGAGCTCCGTCTTGGAGGATCCACATGTTGGCCCTTACTTCCAATGGCACATCTTCCAGATACAATGGGAGACGATTTTGGATAAAATCTAAGTATACGTCACCAGTTAATGG
Source organism: Diaprepes abbreviatus (assembly GCA_034092305.1). Lineage (NCBI taxonomy): Eukaryota > Metazoa > Arthropoda > Insecta > Coleoptera > Curculionidae > Diaprepes > Diaprepes abbreviatus. Next base: position 414,589 of record JASJET010000242.1, read on the forward strand.
GCCATCAAAGAAATGAGGACCAATAAGGTAATCTCCTATTATCCCTGCCCACACATTTAGTGAAAATCTACGCTGATGTTTCGTTTCTACCACATTGTTTGGGTTCTCGTAAGCATATGTGTGGATGTTGTGTAGATTTGTTATGCCATCACGAGTGAAACCAGCTTCGTCAGTGAATAATATGACGCCAATTAATCGATTATCGTGTTCATACTTAGCTAGGATCTGATTGCACATTTCCAACCGTCTCGGCCGATCATCGTCATAAAGAGCCTGCACCTTTTTTGAATGAAACGGGTGGAGTTGTTCTTCTCTTAGTATCCTCCATGAACTAGCCTGATAGAGCCGCACTTCATTCCCAATTTTTCTAGTACTAATACCTGGATTATCTTCAATAATTTCAAGCACTCTTTCTTGTTGCACGTTTCTAGCAGTTCTAGGTCTTCCCCTATTTCCATTATAACTTTTAAAGGAACCACATTCCGCAAGCCTCCTGTGCACACTGGAAAATGTTTGAGCATGAGGGATATTTCTTTCCGGATAACTCTCCATATAATATCTTCTTGCCAACTCTGCATTACTATTTGCTTTTCCATAACAAAAATGGATATCACAATATTCGATATTTGAATCTTGGTGATTAGCCATTATTAGTTATTTTAAGATTATAAATTAAATAGTTTAAAAAGCGAATTTATTTGATGTTAAACTGACAGCTCTAGTATACTTTGATAGCTATTTACCTGGTAGCTGGTGGTAATGAAATGAGAAAAGTAAATTTACCACTTAATTTTTAAGGGTGATTTACGTCTAAACCGTTGGGTTTAGCGATGTAAATAAAGAGCACCTTTTTTAAAGGCCTGGCATCAGTCTTTCAGAAATTATGCCAAAAACTACTGTAGCTGTCAACACTAAAAAATTATGACAAAAAAACAATTTTCAATGTAGGTAAAGTGCCCTCTAGCGGCCAACAATCAATGTGAATTGTTACTAAAATGATGAAGCGCAGAAGACTTAGCCTATCTTTCAAATATTAGTCAAATCGGTTTTCCTGTAAGCTAGTAATTCAAAAAACAAAAAATAAAAACTTGAACTTGGACGACTTGTAACTCGAAAACGAATGACATTTTGAAAAAAAATTATATGAAGCTCTACCCTTATTTTGTCAAGTAGAATCACCCCCTTAAGTTTCGTGATCGATTTTTGAATCACCCTGTATATTTTTAGGAGGCAGAAATTTTGAAAATGCCTTGAATAAAGGGAGAAACGTCAATAATTTTATGTATTTATTAAATATAGAACCTTTTTTAAAAAATTCAATATGGCAGACAAAAAACTCGATTTTGTCCGATTTTCTCCAAAATTGGTACGGGGGAGTTTTCGGGGTCGCACATGACAAATATAAAATTATTTTTAAAAAAAGTCAATATGGGGGATCCAATATGGTAGACGAAAAAATCCATTTTGTCGGATTTTCTCCAAAATTGGTAAGGCGGAGTTTTCGGGATCTCACATAACGAATCTGAAATTATTTTTAAAAAATTCAATATGGCGTATCCAATATGGTGAATAAAAAATTAATTTGGTTCGATTTTTTTTCAAAATTGATATGGGGGAGTTTTTATGATAGCACATTACGAATCTGATATTATTAAAAAAAATTAAATATGGCGGACTAAAGATTCTACACCTCTCGATTTTGTCTGAAGTCAGTATGGAGGGATTTTTGTTAGTGTTAATTACGAAATTAAAATACTTTTTGAAAAACTCAATCTGGCGGATTCAACATCGTGTCCTAAAAATTTTACATATCGCGACTTTCTCCAAAACTGATATAGAGGGTTCTTGAGGGTGTAAATTATGAATTTAATCGTATTTTTTCAGGATTCAATATGGCGAATGCAATATAGCTGACAAAAATTTTACGTGTTTCGATTTTGTTCAAATGTGGAACTAAATCCAATATGGTGGGTTGAAAATTTTACCTTATTCACATTTTTTAAATTTGGTATTAGGGCGTTGGGGGGTGGTGTATTACGAATATGCAGTTAATCAAATAATTTTTAGTGATTCATTTTAGGGTGATTTACAATTCTGGATAAAATGGGTACTTTTTTGCCACCTTGGAGTCATTGCGAGGTACATTAATCTCGATTAGCATGTAGTTCAAATAATTTATGAATATCATAAAGAATTCAAAACTAAAAATCGAAAAATAAAATTTTTATAAAAAAAATTAAACCGACTTCTAAAAGCACGCTAAAAATGGAAAAATAACTAGAAATTTTTATATGAAATTGAAATTTTTGAAGTCGGCGCCAAATTATTTCTAAATGAAGTAAATAACTACTAATATATACAAATTATGGTAAGAAAGCAATTATAAATAAAGTATTTTTAATCTGTTTATGCGAATCACATTTTGTCAGGTATTAGTTTGACGCCGACTTCAAAAATTTCAATTTCATATAAAAATTTCTAGTTATTTTTCCCTTTTTAGCGCACTTTTAGAAGTCGCTTCAATTTTTTTAAAAAATTTTATTTTCATCGAATAGTGTTTTTATTTAATATCAAATTAAACACCAAAAATTTTTTCACCTCCGAAATATTAAATATTGGTTTCGTAGAATGTCAAATGTGTCAAATTAAAAATATATAAATGTATTAGATAATCCATTTTTATTAGTTTCATTAAGGGTGAAGTTAATCTTTTGATTTTAGAAGCGTCAATAAAGATTAAGATTATTTGATTGAATAATGTATAAAAATAACTTGTTTTATTTTCGTCGAAACAAAGCAGGTATGAAAAAACAAGTTTTAACGACGTTATTTGTTTGTTCATCGTTTGATCAGCGATGTGGACCAATTGAAACATCAATAGGTATCATAATCATAAACAGTCAAATATTAACATGTTTATTCGCATTTGGTGCATATGACCTTGGGACAGTGCCATAATAAATCGTAGAACGTGTTAATATTAATTATTTTAATGTAATATGTGAAGTCATTTTTTGCACTCACATTTTAAGGTACCCTATAATCACGCCCATAATGAATTGGAACACAGTTGGAAAGCTACGGTAATCTAAACCTAAATTAAACTAGGAGACCACAGCTGTTAAAAATTTTTCACTCTTTGTCGTCACTCTTATAAGCTCGCACTAAATAAAACTTTTTAAAATTAAATTAATAGATGTTATATCTGGAGTAATTAATACTTTGTGGAAAATGCTTCTCTTTGAAAAGAAAAACAATATTAATGGTACTTGTGGGTTCCTCTTGTCCTTTCCTATGAGGACACACAGTGCCTCCTTTATTTCATCTAAAATTGGTACTAGGTGGTTTTGAAAGATTTAGATTTAGATTAGATTAAGACGTTAAAATTGTTTTTTTGAAATTCATTATGGTGGATCCAATATGGTGGGTTGAAAATTTTACCTTACTCACATTTTTTTAGATACGGTATTAGGGCGTTGGGGGCTGGTGTATTACGAATATAAAGTTAATTTTTTACAACTATTAGGTTGATAAGATACAATATGAAGGACTAAAAATTTTACATTTTCCGATTTTATCTAAAGCTGATATTCCAGGGTTCTTGGGGCGTGTACAAACTCAATATGCAATATAAAATATATCCGACTAAGAAATTTACGTCTCAAATTCTTTAAATATTGATATTGGAAGGTTCTGAGGCCTATATTACCAGTCTAAAATGAATTTGAAATTTAAGATATTGGATTTACTATGACAGACTAAATTTTTGTTTGACATAATTTCATTGGTATTTGGAAAACTTTAAGAATCAAAGAATTTTTAGTGATTTGGAGTCATTGCGAGGTACATTAATCTCGATTAGCATGTAGTTCAAATAATTTATGAATATCATAAAGAATTCAAAACTGAAAATCGAAAAATAAAATTTTTATAAAAAGATTGAACCGACTTCTAAAAGTACGCTAAAATGGGAAAAATAACTAGAAATTTTTATATGAAATTGAAATTTTTGAAGTCGGCGCCAAATTATTTCTAAATATAATAAATAACTACTAATATATACAAATTATGGTAAGAAAGCAACTACAAATAAAGTATTTTTAATCTGTTTATGCGAATCACATTTTGTCAAGTATTAGTTTGGCGCCGACTTCAAAAATTTCAATTTCATATAAAAATTTCTAATTATTTTTCCCTTTTTAGCGCACTTTTAGAAGTCGGTTCAATTTTTTTATAAAAATTTTATTTTCATCGAATAGTTTTTTTATTTAATTTTCATCAATATTTCTATGATGTGATCTAGGGGTAAAAGAAAAAATCAGTAGCATTTGGTTAAAAAGGGGTACCCTGGTATATATAAACATAATTTGTTACAGTTTAGTTCTTCAAATTACAACCAAAATTATAATAATCAGATTCACCAAGAAGGTTTAAGACTTAAATCAAATGTAGTTGCGATGGAAGTCAAGTCAGATCTTATAGTTGGTCAGTTTTGTTATACCTATGTTATTTCTATAAGTTGTATTATACAGAGTGTCCGAAATTGGTGATAACGGCAATGCAATCTCGAAAACTATAAGGGATATAAAGGCACTTAAATTGGGAAAGCTTTAGGCAATTACGTCCGTGGATTATTGATGCTTGTGCGTCGGTTTTAATTTTTTGCTTTTCTAACATATTAAAAAAAAGTTAAATATTATATTTTTTTAGATCGGCTAGAAGTTTTTTATTTCTCAATATTTTTAAAATCTATAAATACTTTTGTATGGCCACTATGAACGCAAAAGATATACACAGAAGAAGTGAGAAGTTTGAAATTATCTTATATCTACGCTAGTTACATCCCTGTATACTGCTGACAACATCATTTATTGCCACTTCTGTAATATTAAGATAAGAAATATTATCATAAATATATGTCAAGAAGCATTGTTAGACACTTCTATTGTTATAATGGTTCTGTTTAATTGTTAAGCTCTCCCAAATAAATTGTTGTATTCATGAAATTGATAATAAAAGATTTTTCTGAAAAGAAAATTTTTTAAAAACATTATTCCTTCATCCTGAAACTCAACTTGCGCTGTTTGAGGCTGATAAAATTTGTATACAAAAATTAAATCGACTCCTAAAAATGCACTTAAAAGTGAAAAAAAACTGTAAATTTTAATATGACATTGAAATTTTTGCGCCAAACTAAAGTCTGACAAAATGTGATTCGCATAAACAAGTTAAAAATTAATTTTTACTTTTTTATTTCGGTCATATTATTACTTTATAAAAAATTAACACATGTTTTTTTTTCTGACGTTTTGGTTTATTTTATTGATTGAACCATCTTCAGAGAATTACTGTAAATATGAAAAGGAATATGTAAATTTATGTGATATAAACTGAAAATTTTACTTTCTTACCTAATGTTAACAGGTGGTTCACTTGAATAACTTACATTTAACTATTTTATTACTTTAATACAACATAATTAAAAACTTCTTTTTTAGTATAAATATAAATATAGAGAACTATTATTTTTTGAATGCATTTTTTTTTCACATCTGGTTTGTTTTGCTTTTGACACAGTACTACCAAAGGGTTTGAAAGTTTCTGGACCATCTGCAATTTTATTGCCCTATTAGATTGGTATATACATTACGTCGGAACGGGCACAAATGACCTGAGTAATGTATAGGTTTGTTCCAACCTTGCATTACAAACAGATTTCTAACAGTTTGCTAATTCTTTTCAAGGCGCATGTCTGTAAAATAATTGGTTCCTGATCAATTTTTGTCTAGGGTTGGAACAACTGATATTTTATTTGAAGTTTGTGAGCATTGACGTTTGTAACCTAACCTAACTAAAATAAGTGTAGAGGTGTCAAAAGGAAAATATAAACAATAAATTCGCACTCCCTAAATTATTGTTATTGTTATTATAGAGTATAAAATGGAACATAAAGGTAGGAAGATCACCACTACATTTAAGAATTGTAATTACATATATTACATACATTATTTTGGAGCTAAACAATCGTATCTCGTCTCGAATTAGATTTTAGGTGTTGATTAAATGTAGTCAATGTAAATTTTTAAAAATTTATAATGTTGATAAGGAACGTGTTGTATAGACGATTGTTACATTTCGAAATTAGAAACTTTTTTTTACCTAAATTAACAGTATTGATGATACAATTGTTTTCCTCTAAGGTACAAATATTTTGAATGAATATATTAAAAATTAAGTGCCCAAAAAGATGTATCTTCTTCTAAAATATTGTTCTATTTTAGATGTTGTTGAGGAGTTCTTAGTCTTTTCGACTCCCTCAAAGATAAGTAGCCGTCCAACCAGCATAGAACATATACCAGTATTGCAACAAATCCATCTTAAACCTGAAGAAAGATCAGAATTTGTTGCAAATTGGACAGTGAATGAAACTAAAGTCCTCTTAGATTTATATAAAAAATACCGTGCAAAAGTGGGGAGTTTTGAAATTAAAAATTACAAAAAATTATGGGAAATCATATCCTCAGAATTAAACCAGATTTTAAATACCAATTATAACTCAAGTCATGTTGAAAATAGGTGGAGGGTAGTAGAACGGTCGTACAAGAAATTTATTGACAACCAAAAAAAAACAGGAAGGGGTAAAAAGTATTTCGAGTATGAGAAGGAAATGGGTGATATTTTTAAAGGCAAAAAAAATGTTAAGCCTGAAGTTCTACTGTCTACAAATACAGTAGACCATTTAGTGGTCGAGGCTGAAGAATCCAATTTAGTATATACTGCAGCTAGTACCACAACTGAGACCCCGATAAAAACTATACTAAAAAGAAGAAATCCGGCAACTAGAACTATGACCTTAGATCAAATAAGAAAAGATAGGAAGGATTATAATAGGGAGAAAATCGAAATTGAAAAAGAAAAGTTAGAAATACAAAAGCAAAAAATGATTTTAATGAAGGAGAGAAATGAGCTCATAAGAGAAAGGAATGAATTGTTAAGAAATACATGTTCTACTTGTAGACGAGGCACCTAATTCATTATTTGTGTTATTTTTATCAAATAATTATGCTTTTATTTTTTGTGTTCATTATTACCAAAGGATTATTTATTTTGTGATATACTTGTGTTCTTTTACCAAAGGATTATTCTTTTATTTTGTGATTATATTTGTTATTTTTTTATTTAATATGTTTACCTTTACTACGTTAAGTGTGTTTATTTGTTAATATATGTTGTTTGTTGTATTATTTATTTTGTGATATACTTGTGTTCTTTTACCAAAGGATTATTCTTTTATTTTGTGATTATATTAGTTATTTCTTTTATTTAATATGTTTACCTTTACTACAATGTTATAATTAATAAAATGTTAAGTTTGTTTATTTGTTAATATATGTTGTTTGTTATTTTCACCAAATATAAATACAGCGAGTCCACGGCTAGAGTTGATGATGAAAAAATTTTATTATTGATTTTATATAGAAAAGTCATTCTTTATTAAACATTTGCTTGTTAAAAAAATGAATTTATCTTATAATTCTATATTAGATATACAGGGTGTTAATAAATTAGGAAAATATGAAAATTATTCAAGAGAAATATTATTATTTTGGATACAATTTTTATAAAACAAAGTTGTTGATAACGTAAAGGCCAAAGATAAATTTCGAGATAAAAATTCTTGGAGTAAACTTTCGAATATTACTTATTTTATGTTATCATTTGCATTTATTAATACCCTGTATACCTGATCTTAGATTTTTATATAATAAAATTATTTTTGCGATAAACAATCATTAATTTATCATGAAATCAACATTTCTTTAACTACTTCCGTAAAAAAAAAATTAATTTAGACTTCAATTTTCTTGTTGTCTTCGTTTTAGGTTATAAAAAGTTCGTTTTATGGAAATTTTGTGTAATAAATCCAGTACTTTACTTCCCAAGCATTTTCTTGTTCTACTAATTTATAACTCGCTTCTAATTGGATATGACATTTTTTTTATGGTAAACTTTATTTTTCAACAAGCTGAGCTTTTTATAAAAAATGATTATTCTTAAAATCAATAGTTTTATTTCCTTGTAAATTTGTATGGGTTGAGGCAATAAAATGAAGCACAAGGTCGTAGATTTTTTTCTTTAATTTTAAATTAACAACCAGTAATTTATATATATATATATATATATATATATATATATATATACATATATATATATATATATATATATATATATATATACATATATATATATATATATATATATATATATATATATATATATAGATTATAATTACAAGATATACAGATTTTATGCACTAAAGTAACCTTCCCATTGGCAAAGTGTTTGCTATCCTATCCCTAATAGCACGAGCTTCCAGGTCTTCTGCATCATCTTCATTATTTTGTTGTTCATCACCTGGTATATTATTTTCATTTACTTCCACTTGTTCATTGTCCACAACAAACTCATCATCTAATGCAATATTATGTAGTACACATGCTGCTCTGATAAAATGACAAATGAACCTAATTCTCCTTAATTTTAAATGGTACAACTGACGAAACTTCTGCTTCAGTAGACCAAAACAATGCTCTATGACATATCGATTTTTTGAAAGTTTCAAATTATAATTTTGCTGTTGTCTATTTAAGTTGCCCCTGTCTTTGTAAGGGGTTAATAAATTTCGATGCAAAGGATAGCCACTATCGCCCAAAATATAATTCCTTCCACATTTCACTTCCAGATCGTTTTTCAATGGAGAGTTTCGAAATACTCTGCTGTCATGCACAGACCCAGGATATCCAATAAAAATATCTATTATTTTTTTTCTGTGATCACAAACAGTTTGCATCTATAAAAAAATAATAAATTATTAGATGGTAGTATGAAAGTATTTTGGTTAATAATTTGGATTAGAGTTAATCTAGAGGAGGGTTTCTTTTGGTTTTGATAATTTTCTAGATTTTTCCGATAAAAAAAAATACCAATTTATGAATTTTTATATAATACAGATGCTTCTATTAGTCTGCACTTTTTGTTATCGGAAAAACAAAAAAATGATCAAAAACAAACAAAACCAAAATGGCACCCACCTCTAGATTTACTGTAATCCGAATTATTATCGTATGTTGTCTTAAATTTTTTATATCAATGTTTTTAGTAGACATAAAAAACATTTTAAACCTCTACCTGAATAGAATAGTATCCTTTTCGATTTAAGTAGGATTCTGGATCATTTTCTGGTTTATCTAATTTTATATGGGTTCCATCAATGGCTCCAATTACATTTGGAAATCCATTATCTCGGAAATGTTCTTCACTGATCCGCTTTTCATTTTCATTTGGCCATTTTAGTATTTTAGGAGACAAGTTACTCAAAAACATAGTGATTCGATGAATTATTCTACTTATAGAACTTATTGTCACATCAAATCTATCAGCAACGTCTCGAAAACTGGCAGTCTGATGTCCCATGTACCATAAATAAATAAAGACTTAAAATTAAATTATCCATAGGTGAAAATATCAACCTCAGCAAATACTTTTATTATAATATAGTACTTACTTGATGCAAAGCAGGTATATTTCCATACTGGCCCACTTGCCTATTAAAATATTCACTCATTTCGAACCTCTCACTTATGTGATTAGCAGTGTCTTTTGTTATCCTAAAATGTTCAAAGAACACTTCTGCGGAATATTGTGGTACTGTTTCCTCTGAAAATATTACAATAAGATACAATAATACTACTCAAGTGAAAAAAAGTCAACCTTACCTAAATAGTTTTGGTTTTTTATTCTACGCTCCTCTGGTAGAAATTCGAAATCTTCATCATCACTACTTTCCATGGACGATAGGTCACTCACCTCACTATAAAGATACTCTTCGTCACTCATATTTTTCGATTTAAAAATGCAAGCAAATTCCAAAGCAGACGAATCTAGAACTAATTTAGCGGATTATAGGCACACACGAATAAAGCATTTTTTGAAATTTGTTGTTGTAGGTTATATTTAGCTTTAGTATTTTGAGGGTTATGTCTTACAATCAAAGAAAAATCAATACGCATGCGCCAAATAAACAGTCCGAAGATAATTCGCAAACCCTTCTGATAGTTTTCAAACAGGTTAAAATTTTGGATGGAACGAATAACTGATTGTTTGCTAATCGTTAGTAACTCCGGTTGGAACGCATTTAGGTCACTGCGCAGAATCCTGACAGTCAGAAACTGTTTCTGACGTGGGTTGGAACAAACCTTATATACCAATCTAATAGGGCAATAAAATTGCAGATGGTCCAGAAACTTTCAAACCCTTTGGTAGTACTGTGTCAAAAGCAAAACAAACCAGATGTGAAAAAAAAATGCATTCAAAAAATAATAGTTCTCTATATTTATATTTATACTAAAAAAGAAGTTTTTAATTATGTTGTATTAAAGTAAAATTTTCAGTTTATATCACATAAATTTACATATTCCTTTTCATATTTACAGTAATTCTCTGAAGATGGTTCAATCAATAAAATAAACCGAAACGTCAGAAAAAAAAACATGTGTTAATTTTTTATAAAGTAATAATATGACCGAAATAAAAAAGTAAAAATTAATTTTTAACTTGTTTATGCGAATCACATTTTGTCAGACTTTAGTTTGGCGCAAAAATTTCAATGTCATATTAAAATTTATAGTTTTTTTCATTTTTTAGCGCATTTTCAGGAGTCGGTTCAATTATTTTTTTAATTTTTTAGTTTTAAATTCATTATGATATTCATAAATTATTTGAATTTTGAATTAATCGAGATTAGTATACCTGGCAATGACTCCAAAGTGCCAAAAAGTATCCATTTTATCCAAAAATGTAAATCAGGCTAAAATGAACAACCAAAGATTTTTTGTTTCTTAGAGTTCTCCAAATACTAGCTTTGAATGAAATTGTGTCAAACAAATATCTAGTCTGTCATAGTAAATCCGCTATCTTAAATTTTAAATTATTTTTAGATTGGAAATATAGGCTCACGAAACCTTATATAATACCGATATTTAAAGAACTTGATACGTAAATTTCTTAGACCGACATATTTTATCTTGCATATTGAATTTGTATACGCCCCAAGAACTCCGCAATAGACAAAATCGGAAAAATGTAACATTTTCAGTCCCTCATATTGTTTCTGCCATATTAAGTAGTAAAGATCTAACGTCATATTCGTAATATACGACCCTGAAAACCCCTTAATACCATATCTGAAAAAATGTTAATAAGATGAAATTTTCAATACTGATTTTAAATAAAAGCGAGACATGTTAAATCTTTAATCCGCCATCTTGGATTCGCCATATTTAAATTTTTAAAAATAATTTTAGATTCGTAATGTGCGATCGCAAAAACTCCCCCATATCAATTTGGAAAAATCAGGCAAAATTAATTTTTTTGTCCGCCATATGGATCCGTCATATTGAATTAAAAAAAATAATTTCAGATTCGTTATGTGCGACCTCGAATTCTTTCCATACTAATTTTGGAGAAAATGGAACAAAATTATTTTTTTGTACACCATATTGGATCCGCCATATTGCATTTTTTAAAAATAATCTCAGATTCGTTGTGTACATTTTGGATTTTACTGTACCAATTTCGTCCAAAATAATATGGAACCACCGCAACAACTTCCTGAACATCAGGTAAAAAATTTCATTCAAATCTGTATCGCCGTTCCGAAGCAATCGGTGTACATATATAAAAAAATACATGGTCGACGAATTGAGAATCTCCTTCTTTAAGAAGTCGGTTAATAAAAATTTTGTGTTCATAACTTCTTGAATTCAAAATTTTTATAAAGAAATTGAAGCGACTTCTAAAAGTGCACTAAAAAGTGAAAAATCACTAGAAATTTTAATATGAAATTGACATTTTTGAAGTCGGCGCCAAACTAATACCTGACAAAACGTGATTCGCATAAACAGATTAAAAATACTTTATTTGTAATTGCTTTCTTACCATAATTTGTATATATTAGTAGTTATTTATTTCATTTAGAAATAATTTGACGCCGACTTCAAAAATTTCAATATCATATAAAAATTTCTAGTTATTTTTCACTTTTTAGCGCACTTTTAGAAGTCGGTTCAATTTTTTTATAAAAATTTTATTTTTCGATTTTAAGTTTTGAATTCATTATGATATTCATAAATTATTTGAACTAAGTGCTAATCGAGATTAGTGTACCTTGCAATGACTCCAAGATGGCAAAAAAGTACCCATTTTATCCATAATTATAAATCACCCTAAAATGAACCATTAAAAATTTTTTGATTCTTAGAGTTCTCCAAATACCAATGAAATTGTGTCAAACGAATATTTAATCTGTCATAGTAAATCCACTACCTTAAATTTCAAATTAATTTTAGATTGGTAATATAAGCCCCAAAACCTTCCAATATCGATATTTAAAGAAAATAAATTAATTTTTTATCCACCATATTGGATACGCAACATTGAATTTTTTAAAATCATTTTAGATTCGTCATGTGTGACCCCGAAACCTCTCCCGTACCAATTTTGGTGAAAATCGGACAAAAACGATTTTTTTGTCGACCATATTCAATCTGCCAAATTGAATTTTTTTTAAATTATTTTAGACTAGCGACCCGCCCCGGCTTCGCACGGGTGCAATGCTGATACTAAATACACTACAGAAAAACTGTGACTATTTATTTTATTTTTACAACAATTATTACATCGGCCTCCGACGCGCTATTTATAGGCACGCTGCCGCCGCCCCGGTCGGCCAGTACCGCCGCAAGCGCTACTTCCCGCAATTTTAAATCGGTAATATCTTCGAAAATATTCATTTAAATCTTGTGCTGTAAAGGACCATATAGATCTATATTAAATCAACAATGTATTTAAGCTATTTAATTGGATAAGGATTAATGTTGTATTGGTTAAAATCGCTTCAAAATTTGCCATTATTTGTCGTAAAAAGTAAATGACAAAAAAATGTTATTGTGGGATATCCATGAGAGATAGACATATACCATCGCGGAGTTTTCTGTAGACCTTTTCAATGTGTACAAATAATTAGTACATTATTTTGATAAATCTCGTAGGGTTCAGCCTGCGTTTTCAATGTAAGCGGAAAAAAATATGATAATTAACGACATCACATTAGAAACCTCAAAAATAACAGTATTTCTCCACTATTTAATGGATGTTATTATACATATAAACCTTCCTCTTGAATCACTCTATCTATTGAAAAAAACCGCATCAAAATCCGGTGCGTAGTTTTAAAGATTTAAGCATACAAAGGGACATAGGGACAGAGAAAGCGACTTTGTTTTATACTATGTAGTGATTCGTCATATGCGACCCCGAAAACTCTTCCGTACCAATTTTGAAGAAAATCGGAGAAAATTGATTTGTTGGTCGGCCCTATTAGATCCGCCATATTGAATTTTTTAAAAATAATTTCAGATTCTATATGTGAGGCCCCGAAAACTTTCCCATACCAATTTTGGAGAAAATCGGACAAAATTGATTTTTTCGTCCGCCATATTGGATCCGCCATATTGAATTTTTTAAAAATTATTTTAGATTCGTCATATGCGATCCAGAAAATTTCCCCGTACCAATTTTGGAGAAAATCAAACAAAATTGTTTTTTTTCGTCCGCCATATTGGATTCATCATATTGAATTTTTTAAAAATTATTTTAGATTCGTCATATGTGAGCCCGAAAACTCCTCCGTACCAATTTTGGTAAAAATAGGAAAAAACTGATTTTTTCGTCCGCCATATTGGATCCGCCATATCGATTTTTTAAAAAATAATATGAGATTCGTTATGTGAGGCCTCGAAAACTCCCCCATACCAATTTTGGAGACAATCGGAATTAATTAAATTTTTTTGTCCGCCATATTGGATGCGCCATTTTGAATATTTTAAAAATAATTTCAGAATCGATGGGTACAACCCCAGAAATTCCTTCGTACTGATTTTGGAGAAAATCGGACGAAATTAACTTTTTTGACCGCCATATTGTAAGCGCCATCTTGGATTTTACTGCACCAATTTCATCTAAAAAAATATGAGACCACCGCAGCAACTTCCTTTACATAATGTAAAAAATTTCATTCAAATCGGTGCCGCCGTTCCGGAGTAACCGGTCTACATACATAAAAAAATAAATAACTGCATAGTCGACGAATTGAGAACCTCCTTCTTTTAGAAGTCGGTTAAAAATTGGCCAAAAAATAAATGACTCATTGTTTTTGCTTGTTTTCTTAATACCCTTGGTTTCAAATAACATTTATTTTCATAAAAATATGGTGGGTATTAAGAGATAAGTTTTATACGTCTTTAGAATCTTATATTATCGCCCGGTAAACAATATAAATGTGTCTATTTGTGTTACTTACAATCATTGTGCAGTGGCATACTTACTGTAGTACGTATATTCTCAGGTATTTTAGTGTAATTTTAAAATGGATATATCAGGAAATAGTTCGGTAAGTAATACAATGTTTAAATAAGAGTGTTCAATTATGCATTAATCAATTTTTAGATTTATAGTCTACAGGGGCTTAGTTAGGGGGGGGGGGGAGCAAGGGTGGGCGCTGATTAACCTACAAAACTCATTGCCCACCTTAGAAAAATCGACAATATAGACATTTCTACAAATACAAAAATGATAACTATATTTATCTTTGAAATGAAAATAATACTGCATTCCACATACAATAGAATAGTCTAGAAGTCCGTTAAATTAGGATATTTTACTGATTTTACTGTATACTGATGGGAAAATTGTTTCTTTCCGACATACGGATACTCAACCGGATAATATTAGATTCCAATGAGAACTGTTGGGTGTCCTTGATTTGTTTATAACAATCGATTAATAGAAAAATCTGATTAAAAAAAATTATATTTTAAAAATTACAAGTTATCAAGAGAGAAAATGTAGAGCTTCAAAAAACTTCAATTTTTTTTAACATCCTTTTCTAATAAATAGTTTATTATTTATCAATATTTAAATTTTTTGCTTGATTTCGAAATTTTGACCAGTTATTATTAAAGACAAAAGAAAAATTTTAATTTCAAAGCAAATTTCTATTTTGAAAATTTGATTTTTTAGAACCAAAAACCATGTTCCAAATTTAAGAAGAGTCAAAAATTGTATATCTCAAAAAAATTATCTTTACATCGGCAACGGTAATTTGCGAGTTTAAGGCAATGACTGACACGAGAACAACTGGTTTCGGCCTCTCTCACTCACACGAGCAACAATATGTGCTGTTCAGCCAATGAGGTGCATTGCATCGTCGCGTTCGTTTTTGACACTTTTGGTTCCCATTCCAAATGACTGTAAAAGAAGCTTCGCTTCAATATTGATGAACTATTACTAACACAATTATACACAACCTGTGCCTTACTCACAGGCGAGTCTTCCGCTTCGTCCAGCCCGTCCGCCTCAAGATGTAATCTCTACAGTCGGCATTCATAGTTCCTAGGCCAGCCGAATAAAAATTATTTAAAAAATTACAGCCGGATTCCCTAACGTGGTTTAAATTTAAAACCGCCTTAAATTAACAGCTGAGGTCTTAAATTGACAAATGCAACAGTAAGTCAAGCAAGTTTTAAACCCTAAAAATAAAAGCATAAATAAAATTTTTATAAAAAAATTGAACCGACTTCTAAAAGTGCGCTAAAAAGGGAAAAATAACTGGAAATTTTTATATGAAATTGAAATTTTTGAAGTCGGCGCCAAACTAATACCTGACAAAATGTGATTCGCATAAACAGATTAAAAATACTTTATTTGTAATTGATTTCTTACCATAATTTGTATATATTAGTAGTCATTTATTTCATTTAGAAATAATTTGGCGCCGACTTCAAAAATTTCAATTTCATATAAAATTTTCCAGTTATTTTTCCCTTTTTAGCACACTTTTAGAAGTAGGTTTAATTTTTTTATAAAAATTTTATTTTTCGATTTTTAGTTTTGAATTCTTTATGATATTGATAAATTATTTGAACTACATGCTAATCGAGATTAATGTACATTGCAATGACTCCAAGGTGGCAAAAAAGTACCCATTTTATCCAAAATTGTAAATTACCCTAAAATAAACCACTAAAAATTCTTTGATTCTTAGAGTTCTCCAAATACCAATTAAATTATGCCAAACAAATATTTAGTCTGTCATAGTAAATCTAATTTCTTATACTTCAAATTAATTTTAGATTGGTAATATAGGCCCCAAAACCTTCCAATATCAATATTTAAAGAATTTCAGACGTAAATTTCGTAGCCCGATATATTTTATATTGCATATTGAGTCTGTACACGCCCCAAGAACTCCGCAATATCAATTTTAGGTAAAACCGGAAAATGTAAAATTTCTAGTCTCTCATATTGTATCTAATCAACCTAATAGTTGTAAAAAATTAACTTTATATTCGTAATACACCACTCCCCAACGCCCTAATACCAAATTTAAAAAAATATGAATAACGTAAAATTTTCAACCCACCATATTCGATCCGCCATATTGAATTTCAAAAAAACAATGTTAACGTCTTAATCTAATCTAAATCTAAACCCTTCAAAGCCCCCTAGTACCAATTTTAGATGAAATCCAGAAATTTAAAATTTCTAAACGGTCATATTGCATCTGACATATTAGATTTTCTTAAAATAATTTTATATTCGATATTTACATCCTCAAAAACGGTTCAGTTCCACATTTGAACAAAATCGAATAATGTAGAGTTCTTAGTCAGCTCTATTGCGTTCGCCATATTGAGTCCAGAAAAAAATACCATTAAATTCATAATTTACACCCTCAAGAACCCTCTATATCAGTTTTGGAGAAAGTCAAAAAATGTAAAATTTTTAGGACACCATATTGAATCCGCCAAATTGAGTTTTTAAAAAAATATTTTAATTTCGTAATTAACACTAACAAAAATCCTCCAATACTGACTTTAGACAAAATCTTTAATCCTCCATCTTAGACCAGCCATATTTTTTTTTTAAATAGTATCAAAATTCGTAATGTGCTATCATATCAATTTTAAAAAAAAATCGGATAAAATTAATTTTTTTCCACCATATTGGATCCGCTATATTGAATTTTTTAAAAATAATTTCAGATTCGTTATGTGTCACCCCGAAAACTCCCCCATACCAATTTTGGAGAAAATCGGACAAAATTAAAATTTTTTTGTCCGCCATATTGGATCCGCCATTTTGAATTTTTTTTAAATAATTTCAGTTTTCTTGGGTACAAACCCGAAAATTCCTCCATACCAATTTTGGAGAAAATCGGACAAAATTAATTTTTTTGGCCGCCATATTGTAAGCGTCATCTTGGATTTTACTGCACCAATTTCATCCAAAAAAATATGAGACCACCACAGCAACTTCTTAAATATAACGTAAAAAATTTTATTCAAGTCGGTGCAGCCGTTGTGGAGTAATCGATGTACATACATAAAAAAAATACATAGTCGACGAACTGTGTACCTCCTTCTTTTAGAAGTCGGTTAAAAATAAAAGGATGGTAGACTCCCTTCCCCGGTAGAGAATAAAATTAATTTCCCCTTTCTAATAGTAATGCTGTCTGGAAGATCAAAAATTAAATGTAAGACAAGAACAGCAGAAAAGACAGCAAAGAGAAACCTTCTTACACTGGTAAAAACACTAAAACATACGCCAACTGACTTAGACGGATTCCAAATCATAACTAACGTTAAATAATTTCTGAAAATCAAATTCAACTTTCAACCCTTAGAATCTCCTCCGGTTTAGTACTTTCGCGATGCATCCCCGTCCGCTAAGGGTAGTTTCCGTTTCCTGAACCTCTGGAAGGTTTTGGTCTCCTGGCTCATAAATGGCGTCCATGCGTCGAATTTTTAATATTAAAGCAGCCCAGAGCTAAAAACTAATAATTATTTTATACAAATGAAATTAGTAACTCTTCTACACTTATAATAAAAATATGTATGTGTGCCCATAAAAAAACCATTTTCTTATTCTTATTTTCGTCGCATGGGGAGAAAATGGACAACAGATGCGGGCTTTGTACAGGGTGAGTCAACGATTGGATGAAGTAGGTTTGTGCCTTTTCGGTGAAATTAACAAAGAAACTATATTTATTGTTTGATACAATTTATTTTTACGCAAATTTTAAAAATATTTAGGACTCTACAGGGTGAGCAAAAAAACTAGGACAGCATAAAGTTGTATTTTTTAAATAGAACACCCTACATACGAATCGTATTTTCGATTTAGCTTATAATTTTAAATCATTGTTATTAAGGGTTTACTATAACAAAACTTTATAGTTTCTGAGATAATTAAGTTTAAAGAAAAAAAGTCACATTTTCAAGCATCAATTCAATCCTAAATAACGTTTTCAATTTTGTGACAAATATATTCAAATTTGGAATTTAGCAAGGCCAAGGACAAGTTAACATAATTTTTACCTAATATTTGCAATAAAAGCTACAGGGTGTTGAACACATCGGCTCAAATTTGAACAAGTTTAAATGAATAAATATCTTTTTTTTTAAATGGTACACCCTGTATATTTTCATGTTATTTAATAGACTAATAAAAACCCTAATAGTTTTGTTCAATATATCCTATACCTATTTATAATAGTTTTTGAGATATTTCAGTTTTTCTTATTTTCCATACTTTTTTACAGAAATAGACTTCATTATCATAGGAGCCATGTAAAATAATAAAAAGAAACTACAGAAACAAACAGAATGTGGTTAAATATGATGAAATACATTATTCGTTATATTACAACGGCAATAGTTTAATTAAACATAATGTGAAAAAATTAACATAACAATAACGACAAGGCAAATACATATTTACTTTTATACTAAATTGAAACAAAAAAATTACCTATTAAAAACTGAGATTAATTATTTCTTTTTAATAAGTGTTCGAATAAACGACCCTCTTGTGCAATGCACAAATTTAGTCTTTTTTGCAGATTTTCTCGGACCCTGGACAAAATTAGTGGCGTTATTGTTCTACAGGTTTCGCATATCTTCCACTGTTGTTGGTGGATTAACATACACCTTATTTTTAATATAACCCCATAGGAAGAAATCTAATGGGGTGATGTGGCAAGACCTTGGTGGCCACTCAATGAAACCCCCACGTCCAATCAATTTTTGCGGATATCGTTGGTCCAAAAACGCACGAACTTCACGATGGTAATGCGGAGGCGCACCATCGTGCTGGAACCACATACTGTCGAGCTCATCCCTATCGAGACCTTGAAGCAGTTGGGGTAGTTCCTCTTGTAGAAAGTTCAGGTAACTATGGCCATTTAGTGGTTCATTAAAAAAGTGGGGTCCAATAATTCGATTATGATGAATACCACACCAAACATTTAATGACCAGTGCTTTTGATGTTGCACCTCTCTAATCCAAAATGGGTTTTCTGTGGCATAATAATGCATGTTGCGTCTATTTACGGCACCGTTACTTCTAACAGTAGCTTCATCACTAAACATTACCTTGCATAATAAATTTGGATTTAATTGAATCTCCGCATTTATTGTACGACAAAAGTTTACACGACTTTCAAAATCCTGTCCATGCAATTCTTGGTGTAATTCCATGTGATATGGATGATACCTATATTTCTTGGTAGTACGATTAGCGGTGGATTGTGATGTTTCACATAATGCTGCTAACTGACGGCTACTAATATAAGAATTTTCCTGAACATTTAACAATACTTGTAGTTCTTTTTCTTCATTAGTTACTGGTTTGTTGACCACTTTACGTTTTGGATAATCAACAGTACCAGAAGAATCAAATCTTTGCATTAAGTTTTGAAAAGTATGGGTATTAGGCTGGCGTCGATCAGGATACTTCATTTTGTAAATTCTTTGAGCAAGAAGGCAATTTTTTTGAGCCTCTCCTATTGTATAAATCATATCTATTAACTCATTCTTTGGAAAATTCATTTTACAATATAAGATAAATGCAAAAAAAAACCAAACTACACTACATAAAAACCAAAAGAAGCGATTGCGGTTATAAATTTGACACACAGAAAAATGTTCTTTTACATTGTTTTTGCCATGGCTACTATGATAATGAAGACTATTTCTGTAAAAAAGTATGGAAAATAAGAAAAAGTGAAATATCTCAAAAACTATTATAAATAGGTATAGGATATATTGAACAAAACTTTTAGGGTTTTTATTACTCTATTAAATAACATGAAAATATACAGGGTGTACCATTTAAAAAAAAAGATATTTATTCATTTAAACTTGTTCAAATTTGAGCCGATGTGTTCAACACCCTGTAGCTTTTATTGCAAATATTAGGTAAAAATTATGTTAACTTGTCCTTGGCCTTGCTAAATTCCAAATTTGAATATATTTGTCACAAAATTGAAAACGTTATTTAGGATTGAATTGATGCTGGAAAATGTGACTTTTTTTCTTTAAACTTAATTATCTCAGAAACTATAAAGTTTTGTTATAGTAAACCCTTAATAAAAAAGATTTAAAATTATAAGCTAAATCGAAAATACGATTCGTATATAGGGTGTTCTATTTAAAAAAATACAACTTTATGCTGTCCTAGTTTTTTGGCTCACCCTGTAGAGTCCTAAATATTTTTAAAATCTGCGTAAAAATAAACTGTATGAAACAATAAATATAGTTTCTTTGTTAATTTCACCGAAAAGGCACAAACCTACTTCATCCAATCGTTGACTCACCCTGTACATAATAACCAATACTAATATTGCATTTTAGTGATTTTATTTAAATATTCTTTTGTTTTCTTATGATGGGAAAATTTGCTCAGGTTAAGTAAAAGAAAGCTCTCCCACGGGTCAGCCACATGTTGGATATATATTTAGCGTTTAACCTTAGACCCCTAACGAAGTGGATGATAAATCTATTAAGTTACTTTAACAAATTTATATTAAAATCTTCGAGATGGTAGAACCGTTTGGATATTCTGACACATAAATTGACTGAGTTTATCTTCTTTTTTTAGAAAAAAATAACTAACCCAAAATTAATAAAATTGAGTTTAGGTTAAGTATGTTAATGGATTTACATTTCCCTGATATATGACGATTTTTGGATAGACATAAGATATAAAGGGCGTTTTTTATAGAGGTATAGAACTTTTAAATGGAATAAAACAAAGATGAATTTTTTAAATTGACATGAAATTCACTTTATTCGAAAGATAACCTTCTGGCATTATAATTTAAATATGACTTCTGGCATATGACCACCACGGCTGGCTCGTACATAGTCTAATCTGGAGGTCCAATTTTCGATGACTTTTTCCAACATTTGTGGCCGTATATCAGCAATAACTCAGCGAATGTTGTACTCCAAGTGATCAATCGTTTCGGGTTTATCGGCGTAGACTAGCGACTTCATATATCTCCACAGAAAATAGTCTAGCGGCGTTAAGTCGCACGATCTTGGAGGCCAATTCACGGGTCCGAAACGTGAAACTATGCGGTTACCAAACGTTTCCATCAATAAATCAATTGTGGCACGAGCTGTGTGACATGTTGCGCCATCTTGTTGAAACCACAGCTCCTGCACATCATGGTTGTTCAATTGATGAACGAAAAAGTTAGTAATATGGTTCTATAGCGGTCACCATTGACTGCAATATTCTGACCAGCATCGTTTTTAAAGAAGTACGGACCAATGATTCCACCAGCCCATAAAGCACACCAAACAGTCAGTTTTTCTGGATGTAACGGTGTCTCAACATACACTTGAGGATTATCATCACTCCAAATACGGCAGTTTTGTTTATTGACGTATCCATTCAAACAAAAGTGAGCTTCATCGCTAAACTAAATTCGCTTATGAAAATCGGGATCAACGGCAATCTTGTTTTGGGCCCATTCGCCGAATCTACGCCTTGCTAGGTGATCGTGTTGCTTCAATTCTTGCGCGAGTTGGATTTTGTAAGCACGCAAACCAAGATCTTTCCGCAAAATCTTCCATACAGTGAATGGACACATCCAATTCCTGTGCACGATGGCGGATAGACTGATTCGGGTCTTCCTCTACGCTACGCTCTACAGCAGCAATGACTTCTTCTGTACGCACTGTACGACGTCTCTGTGGATGCGTATTATCATTTAGAGTAAACGTGGTGCGAAAACGTTCCATAGTTAATCGAATTAATTCCTCTGATGGACGATTATGTTGACCGTAAAATGGACGTAGTGCGCGATACCTATTTCGAACAGAACCATGATTTTCAAAATAAGTTTGCACAATTTGGAAGCGTTGTTCAGGCGTCAGTCTATTCATGTTGAAATGCCAAACCAAACTAAACATAAATCACTTGACAGCTGACAAAATGGCCGCCAGTTAAAAAAGTGTTGCCAACTTAAAGTTCTATACCTCTATAAAAAACATCCTTTACATTGCAATGGTTCAAATCTTTATACAGTGGCTCAAGTAAATTCCTCCATTCAGTAGATTTTATTTAAAGTTAATAAATGTTAAAATAATTAAAAATCACAAAGAACTTTTGTTCCCTTACAGTATTAAAGTAAATTGGAAAAAAATTACATGATTTATGTATGGTCCTTTGGTATTGGTTCAGTTAAACTGCATGGGTTACAAGACAAATACGTAATTATATTGATTGTTTACTTATATTATTTTCGTTGTAGGACGATTATTCGTCAGATGAATTCAGAAACAAGGAAACCAATGATGCTGTGTTTGATCAGATTTCAAACGAGAATAATTGTTCTTATGAAAAAGACCGAGATTGTTCAGAGATAGGGCAAAGACTTAAAGAATTGAATTTGCTTCAACCAGGCCCCAGCAAAATAACATCATATTTTGGCAACGTTGAATCATCAACTTCGAAGATAACACTACACGAATTTATTGATCAGGTAAGGCTACTCTAAGAAGTTTCCCTTACACCCGAAATGCATAAAGTCGGATTTTTTAACGGTATAGTTTAAAGCATCTATCCACTAGGAAGTACAAATTTATTAAGGATAATTCTAAATTTAAAAAAAAAATTTTTTGGTAAAAAATTTAAAATAAAAAACTCAACAATCTAAAATATAAAGTTTTCTATGCCACGCTTTTTACAAACATATTTTGAATCTTAGTGCGTCTTAAAAAGAAAATATGCCTTCAATAATGCTCCGTTCGAGGAATTTTCAACTTGCACAAATGTAGGTTTTACAGACGATACTACAACTTATTTTAAGTGTACCGAAGAAAATTATGATGACCCGATATTAGAAAATCGGCTAAATTTTGATGAAATCATAGGTAAAGATATAAATCCAATTACTGCAAATAATACTAATAGCTTCCATATGTCAAGACGTTCTGAGTACTGATTAGAGCAGAGGCAGGGGGGGGGGGGTTGACACCGGAAAAATTCTCATTTCTAGTGTAAAAGGCAGGGTCTATTTTTCTGAATTTGAAGCTCTTGAAGACGGAGGGATGCCAGCAACATACACATTTCTAGTATAAGAGGCAGAATCGGGTCTATTTTCCTCAACTCAAAACTCTTGGGAGGCGGCTATCGCAAGAACAACAAGTTTTCAAAGGGGGGGGGGAGTGCCAGCAGCATACACATTCCTAATATAAAAGGCAGAATCGGTTCTATTTTCCTTACTTCTTAGCTCTTGGGAGGGGGGGGGGGCGATCGCAAGCTTACACATTCTTATACTCTATTCAAGAACTAAAGAGAAACCTCAAACGTACCTGCTCCAGTGCCGCAGCTAACTGAGGACTGCCGTTAATCTAATTATATTTAATTATATTTAAATATTATAAGCTTTCATAAATTTAGTGCAACATTAACATTTCTGATAGTTCAATTTAATTTCAGTGAGCAAAGTACACCTTACTGGGTGTCTTTGCTGATTTATCTTGTTTGCGCTTGTTTTTATATATTATTTGAGATTAGTAAGATACCCAAAAGATATGGTTTCCACCTCTATATTTACTCCAAAATCGTTAAAGCAAGGCATTTTTTCCTCAACGAAAAACTTATTACGATGAATGTTTGTGATGCCTTAAGATATCAATATTTAGATAATAATGTTGAGATGTGTTCCAACATGACAGGAGTTGGAAAATCTACTACGTACCGAATACTGAAGGAGAAAAAAACGACTGGAATTGTGAGTACTCCCAAGCCACACTCGATCACAGGCAGACTTAAAACCTCATTGGAAAAAGAGATGAAAACTGCAATAAAAGGAGTTGAACATACATTTTATAATGAGAAGCAGATCTCAACCGTCGACAAAATTCTATCTAAAATCAATGAAGATCGGGGTTTACCTGAAATTAAAAGAACTGAGCTCTGGAAATTGGTCAGAAAACTTAATTTTTGCTGAGAAAAACTAGATAGGAAATCTGTTCTTCTAGATTGTCCGGAAACTGTCCCTTGGAGAAGAAAATATCTCTCTCAAGTAAAAGGTGAAGTTGCTAGAAATAACACAACTTACAAAATTAGTAATTTAACTGAACTTTTGAAAGATTTTTTGAATAAAATTACTGCGGAAAATTGGAAAAAATGAGTATAATAAAAGAATAAAACAAAATGTGGAAACTCGATCTTATGATCATTGAGATTGAGGAACCAATTTTAATTAATTTGAGCGAAGATAGCTTTCACTGACTTTGATTACGAATTAGATACGTAATGTTTACCAGTGTAAACACAATTTATTATTAAAATTTTTTTTCGTTGTATTTTATATATTTTTTTTTATTTTTTTATATATTTTTATTTCAGTGTGTCCCACTATTTAATTTTATATATATATATTTAATTCCTAATAACCGTAATTTTTTTTATTAATTTATTATTGTATTTGTGTCTTTTTCTTAAGCGTGTAGAATTAACACGTTTATTTAATTTTTTGGGACTATCGGATTTCCATATAATAAATTAAATTAAATTAAGATGGCAGTGCAATAAAAATAAAAATAAGTAGGTCTAATTTTAACTGTAACATATAAAAATTAATTATATGTGAATCCCTTTTTAGTGTTTAATTGTGATTCTGCAGATGGTTTAAGAAATAAATAAACTGAAATATCAAATGCCCTAAAAATGTTTTTAATTAATAATAAAATGACCGATAGCCCCAAGAAAATTTTAATATTATATGGACTAATTTATTTTTTAATAATGTTTAACTTTTTGTATTTTTGACAATGAGTATTTAAATTATAACTTAGAATTTTTTGAGAGTATAAGGGTATGTTTTAGTCTGAATGTGCCTAAAACGGTTTTAATGGCAAAATTAAAAATAATAAAAATAGTTGTGATTTGTGTTAAATATGTCAAATTTATCTATATTTTGTAATGTATTTGAATTATTAAGAAATTGTAAGAAATAAAATAATATTATAAAAACTTTTTATTTAAGTTTGTTACCGAACACTTCACACTTCCCAATATCTATTGTTATCCAACCCAAATAATCTGTTATTATATATCGGTATTTTTGATTATAAAATTTCTAACCCATTCCTATGAAAAATGTATTTGTCTAACAGATTTTTCCACACCGGACTAAAAAACAGGGGTAATTTGCAAAGAAAAAAAGGGTCACAAATGATTTATTACTCTCTCTAGTTCTTGTATAAACTATAGTATAAGCTGCAAAATCGGGTATATTTTCCTGAACTCAAAGTTCTTGGGGGGGGGGGGGCGATCACCCCCACCGCCCCCCCTTGGGTCCGCGCCTGGATTAGAGTGAGGATATTCCCTCCTCGAAGTCTAGGAATTGCGTGTACACATTTCGGCATGCTACTAAGTAGAGTTTGAATGTATTCTTGAGCCTTTGTGTTCCATTTATATTTTGCTGAAAACCGAAGGGAAAATGTTTCGTCTCATGCGGCATTTTTCCTGATCTCACACGTGCCTCCCAACTTCCTCAGCCGTGAAAAGAACATTTGTCTCGTTCTGGCTATTCTCTGAATTTTAAAAGAACTATGAAATATCGATAAGCCATGTTGACTTTAAACCTGCTTCTTTTAATCTTCATGTGACTGTTTTCGATACTAACATTAATTTGTATTATATTTATTATTTCATTTTTGAGATATACGGATGTCAACGTACGATTTCGTGTAATATTAAATATCAAAAGAGTATCATGAAAGTCTTGGTACGAGATTTTCAATCTCTTGACATCCTTTAAAACTTTCAATAGTGTAGATTGACCTCTTCCTGCGAAATTATTTTGTCGATATTGTTTGCTATATTGTTGTTTTAAATATAGAGAGAGCAAATGCGGATCACTTGCATGATATACAGGTCTGGAAAATCCACACCAGAAACTGGACGATTCTTAAGTAAAATAAAGAAAATACTATATTAATCATCAAATCAGAATGAGACAGAAGAATAAGCATCGTAAGCATCGACGTACGTGTAAATTACCAGTTTGGCCCTCGGATGAGGGGTAATCCAATGCTGGCGCGGTGAGAGTGGGCGGCAGCATACGCCACGCCCTAGCATAACAAGAGGATTCCAAGTTATTTGCTTTCATTCAGGCCGTCGAAGCATAAGTACCGTGTGTCGCGCCATTTTTTTTTTGTTACAATGGTAGTTTATTCCACGGAACAAAAAGATAACATTATTAAAATTCTATTCTGATAAATAATCGGCAGATTTGTATTTACGTGCGAAAATCATCCTGTTCCTTGAAAATTTAGAATTTCGGAAATTATTAAAAAATTTCAGACAACCAGTTGTCTAAAAATTTGTAAAAATGTACTGATAATAATGAGGAGCAACTGATTCCTCAAAATACTGAAGAACGAGTAAATCGGGGAGACTGACGTTTGTAGTTTAGCAGAAATTAATTTTCCTTGCAATAGTACCCTAATTGCCTAAGAAATTGATATGAACGCTCGGACAGTTCGGAATATTTTAAAGCTAATAGGGATATAACCCCTGGAGTTTTGGCAAATACGCGAACCGTATTTTACAATAGACTGGGTTATTGTCTCGTTCAAAGTGGAGGCCTGTTTCAATACCTCTTGTAGACTTTCAGGTGTTTTTGTTGATTTAAATTGAATTTAATTATTTGTTTATTTATTTACAATTACTGAACGTGTTACTTTTATTTTTTACCAGAATAAAAGTTTATTTTTGATAATGATTTTTAATTTTAAAGTGGTCTATTAGCTTATTTACTTAGAAATTACCGTTGCGTTTCACTAGTGTTTTTATTAGAATAAATGTTTATTTTGTAACAGAAATATCAATTTTCTTTACGCTCAACGCCCAACAAAAACTATTTTTTTTGTATTTCGACTATTTGATGCATTTAAAACAATCAATGTATCAAATAGTCATTAAATATTCCAAATTCCGTCGATTACGTTATAAGTTTAGACGAAAAGTAAATACACCCTCTCATTCGTTTCATGGTACTGCTCGTCTTCGTGTCGCACGGAAGTTAGCAGGGGTAATATTGCGGTAGGCGTTCCCTACGATCTTCTGTCCGAACTTATCTGAAAGAAGTTAGACGGGCTTAGTGGGTTAGAATTTGAGAAACGGCCAAAATAATTTCTAGTAAAGAAATTTAAAATAGAAGTTTGGCTATAGTAACGTTTCTATTAAACCTCGGTAATATGAACGGCCAGTCTTTTCTTTCTAAAGTTTTGTCTCAGGTCAAAGGCAACAGCGTTGTGGTTGCGTCGCGCCCAATTATATTTGTGCGCCGCTCTTCTATTTGACATTGGATTGTCGAGAAACAAATATCGACGATTACAAAATTGGGCTAAACAGAAAGGCAGTAATATATTTTCACCATAATCTGGTGTGTAAAATACAAAAAAAAAGCATGTTATCCACATGAAGAGTATCTAACTTTTACTAAATCAAAAGCCGAGGTTAAATTCTAAGGCTTACTAGATCATACAGTGGATCGAATTATATTGCTTAAAATTAGACGCTCTTGAACAAATCGATAAATTAGATTTGCAGATATGAGTTTCTTTTGCAAATGGGGCTTCGATGGAATGTCAGGTCAGAGCCAGTACAAATGAAATTCACTGATCCGAATATTTCTGATACAAACTTATTCCTAACCTTTCTTATTCCACTTCAATTAGCAGGTATTAACACGCAAACTCAACAAGAACAGATTGTGTTGTACAATTCCAAACCCTCGTCTACTATGAATTGCGGGCCTCTGAAATTTGAATTTATTAAGGCAACTGAACTAAAAGTCTTTAAAGAAAATAGAAAATTATGAACTCGAACCAGACAACTTGCACCATATAAAAGAGTTCTATTTGTCACCCGAGCTTCAGTACAGTACAACTTATCTATGACGATGATAGACGTCTAGGTGAATGTTGCTGGAGCGAAATCGGTCCAACGTTGTTACCTCTGCCAAATAACATCTCAGTTCAACAACATTGATACTGTGTCCCAGTAAATACAGAGTATTTCAAACTACAACCATTATAACAAGAGTAAAGCGAAGACTGATCCTCCGGTTTCCCGTCACTTTGCAAACTATTGGAAGCGGACATTAAACGGCAATAGAGAAGTTTTGGGAATACAAACTTCAAACAGCAAGAATATTCTTCAAAGGATATTCTTGGTACAACATTCCAACAGGAATCCACAAATGACTTACTTCATTGACCAGACATCATAGCATTTGCAATATTACCGATAGGTGAACTATCGAAAGATGCATAAAAATCAACGGACAAGTTGATAAGAAACTATCGCCTAGACTTTGCCCGAAAATCTTCTCGAGAAAAAATATGGAGGATGTGTTCCAAAACTTTTGGCGTCGATGGATCCTTACACTGTTTTTGACATAGTAAGGATTCGGATAACAATTCGTACGTATTGGAGAATGAGAAAAGAGCTGTTAACAAAGAAGGCAATGATTGAAAAATTCTTTTTATTATTTTTATTGCAGTCGTATTATTTATTCATTTATGTGAATCAATAAATAATATATTACTTACAAATTATTTGCATTGGTATTTATTAAGAAGTTTTAAGCAGAGAGGAAAAAGTACTTTCGCCTTTTTAACTATTATCGATATCCATGTATTTATTATTAGAGTATTGTATTTAAAATGTACCCCTTAAAGTCAAGCGAAATATTTTATTCATGGAAATACAATTATTCTTTTTATTTTATTTTTAAAGCGTTGAACCACATTAGACGTTTTTCGAATTTATTTTCATGATTTTAAAGTTTCAGTCTGCTATGTTGGATTCGATTTTTATTTTTAATATCAAATCTGTGCTTTCGATCCACTGTGTTTTGACGACCCGAAACCAGCGAAAAGTCCTTGCCCGACGCCATTTTTTCCGGAAACCAGGAAGCAAGCTACGATACAGCAGTATGCTTTATTTCACTTCTTCAATATGGCTAAACGGGTTGTCTGTCGCTTTTTGTTACGTTCCCTTTTTTTAAGAGGTTCTGATCTCGACTTTCCACACCTGTATATGTGGTTCCTTAATACTGGCTCTGTGAGATAAAATGATGTTGTTAGAAAACAGAAATGTTCTGTTAAAAATAACCTTAAATTTAATGCTAATTTAATGTCCATTCTACATTAAATTTAATGATTTTGTATATAAAATCGTGAATAATTTACATTTACGTTGAATTTAAAGCAATCTATTCAAATATCAGTTTGTTGTATATTAAATTTGATTAAATGGTATCTTAAATTTCAATAAAGTAACTGAAAACATATTTCAGTTCAAATTCAAAAGGAATTTACATTATTATTCATAATACATTGCATGGGATTCCGGGAGATAGCGCAATTTGAATTGAACTTTTTATTCAGTATGATATAAGTTGTTTAAAGGACTCAATTTTCTTGTAATGAGATGTATAGGGTTTTCCAATAAGAGGTGTTATTTTGATATTCAAAGAAAAATGCCATTTTTTAAGATAAATGAACGGATATTTATTACATTATAAAGAGGAAGGTATGCCGTTAATGATGGAAAATAACATCAGCCAAATGACCACCACGACCATGCCTACAGGACCATATCCTTTTCATGAAATTTTCCATAACCAAATCGCAAAGTGGCTGCCCTATGTCCTCGATAGCCTCACGAATTCCATCTTTGAGGTCTTGAATCGACGCTGGGCTGTTGGCGTAGACCTTGTCTTTCACATGGCCCCAAAGGAAGAAATCGCAAGGTGTCACATCACAAGATCTCGGTGGCCAATTGTGATCACCTCTTCGAGAGATAACACGGCCCGGAAACTTTTCCCGTAAAAGATCAATGGTTTCGTTGCTTGTGTGGCACGTAGCGCCGTCTTGTTGAAAGTAAACGTGGTCCAGATAAATACCATCCAATTCCGGCCATAAAAAATCATTAATCATCTCTCGATAGCGCAATCCATTCACCGTAACTGTTGCTCCAGCCTCATTTTCGAAAAAGTAAGGTCCAATGACCCCGCCGGACCATAAACCGCACCAAACAGCCACACGTTCATGATAGAGAGGCTTTTCAACAATAACTCTTGGGTTTTCCGAGCCCCAGATGCGACAATTTTGTTTGTTGACGAAGCCACCGAGGTGGAAATGGGCCTCATCACTGAAGATGATTTTTCGATGGAATTCCGGATCATTTTCATGCATTTCAAGAACCCAATCAGCAAAGGCACGACGTTGTTGATGATCGGCCGGCTTAAGTTCTTGCGTTAACTGAACTTTATAAGCCTTAAGACCCAAATCTTTATGCAAAATACGGTGTAATGACGTTTGTGGAATCCCTAATTCCAAAGAACGACGAGGAATGGACAAACCTGGGTTTTCTTCAACACTTTCGGCTACAGCAGCAATATTCTCGGCTGTTCTTGAGCGACGTGCATGGGTTTTCTTCTTCACATAACTAACTTGTCCCAACAGCTCGAATTTTTTCACCAATTTCTTTATTGCGCTCCGACAAGGTGCTTCATGACGACTCAAAAATGTTCGAGTTTTACGAACCGTCTCTGCCAAATTTTCACCATTTTTATAGTGAATTTTAATAATTTCAATGCGTTGTTGAAGCGTGTATCGTTCCATCTTTATTTATGGCGTAGTTTCTACTTGTCAAACGTCAAAAACTTACAGCTTCAAAAGTGACATCTACCGAAATAGCGGGCTTTTCAAAATGACACCTCTTATTGGAAAACCCTTTACATGTCTGCCGGTACTAACGGAAACCAATGAGTTCGAAACCGGTCTACAGATAACGGTACTCTACCTATGAGAAAAATTTCCACCTAGCAGAATTTTTTTATCTTATATTAATGTTGATGCATTAAACATGTGATAACATATCCTAAATTTAATGAACATTGGTCGTAAATTTAATGTACATAGTCATCTTAAACAGAAACGATCAAAAGTTTAAATTAAATATATGATTACATTAGATTTAATGCAATAAATTAATTTAGATTAACGTAAATTATTTAAATTTAATGCATTACATTAAACGCATTTAATAAACTTTTATGAAATTTGCTTACCTTAAATTTAACGCATTTCCTTTTTACAGTGTGTATCAGTAGTAATTGTATATTGTATTTGTTTTTTATAACAGGACAATGATTCGTCGGATCAATTCAAGAACGAAGAAAGCGGTGACGATGCATTTAATCCGCTTTCGAGTGCAAACAAGCGTTCCAATAAAGATCATGAAGATTATCCATTTAAAAGACTCAGAAAGGAAGAACCAGAGTTAGATAAACCGAGTACCAGCGGAATTAGATCAACTTGCAGAAATAGGGTAAGGCTGCTCTGAAAATTTTTCCCTGCAGTTAAAATGCATAACGTAGGCCTTTTTAAGATGTAGTTTTATACCCTTTTTCCATTTGGTGGTACAGATTTCTTCAAGCGAAATATATTGATTACAAACTAAAAAAAACTCAATAATCTAAAATATAAATATATTTTCATAATGTTCATTTGGAGATGTTTTTTATTTGCACAAATGTCGATTTGGCAAAAAATGTTATAATTTATTTTGAATGATGATAATCCGATATTGGAAAATCGGCTGGGTTTTGATGAGATCAGGGAGAAGGATACAAAATGCCGATTAAGACAGGAGATAGTGTTTGAAGGTTGTAGACAATGTTGAAGATTGACTACAATTGGTTGTCGGACTTGCATTGTCTTTATTTTTATTTATTTTTACGACGTTTCGATCAAGTTGTATCTCTAATCGTTATCAAGTATAAACTGAATGTTTTGTCTTAAGACTACGAGCTTATATAGGGACTGTGTCCATTGAAGCGCAACGTTTCGCTTCACTGTACACACCTCAATGATTTGATGTTACAAAGTAGAGGTTGCCAAAGATTAGGTATCTCAACACTCGGTTTACTGAATTCCATTATTGTTTTTAATGTATGCTGCTTCTATTAATTTTTTTTTTCATATTGGGTTCCATATATATTGCCGCAGCCTCAGACCATTTTATATAGTGTTGTTTATCCCAGGAGTGTTCTGCAATACCTGATCTCGACGTTTCCCCTTTTTGTGTATGAGTTTTATGTTCTTTAATTCTAACTTCTAGTGGTCGTTTGGTTTCTCCAATATACATTTCACCACACTCACATGGAACTTTGTAAACACATTCTTTCTTATTAGTAGTTTTAGGTTTTGTTTTTGGTAAATGAGCTCTAAGTGTATTTCCTGATTTAAAGGCTGTTTTTTCTAGTTTATTTCGGTGCTTCCTCGCCATATGTTCTAGCACTAATAAGAACACAAATAAATTATCACCGATGGCGAAAAGCCATTCTTCTGGATGAATCTACACAACTCTACGAAGAAATCAAAGCCGAAACTTTGTCAGATGATCATGAGTCAATTTTCAATAAAATAGATAATATATGCAACAAATTGAAAAAAAATATGGTGAAGAAACTCCGAAATAAGCTAGAAAATCTAAAATCACATCAACAACCGACTCTACCTGAAATAACTTCAAGAAAAACCATCATAAACTTATCTTCAAGAATACTTTCAACAGCAGAAGAACAACTACTAAGCAAGGGGCTTAATTTCGCAGTAACACCAAAAAGCATGCCTGTTTTAGATATCATAAGCTATGTAGAAAGTATACAAGTAAACGAAAACCATTCCGATGAGTTTAGGTGGAAAATAAAATCAACTTTGGAAGACAAGAAACATCCACTTCAAAATCTCTCCAAACTAGAAGCATCGGCCTTAAAAGAACTTCGTAAGGATGAATCCATAAAGATTTTACCAGCAGAAAAGGGAAATGCAACAGTGATAATGGACATCGTAACGTACGACCAAAAAATCGGAGATATCCTGGAAAAAGGAAAATATAGACAATTAGTCTGTGACCCCACAAAATCCATAGAGTTAAAAATCTACAAAACACTCAGGAAATGCCAAAACAATATACCTGACAACCTACGATCGGTGCTCACACCACACTACAGTAAGCCATCACATTTTTACGGACTTCCAAAAATTCATAAAACGAACATACCATTGAGACCAATAACCAGCTCCAAAGGATCCTCAACAAATGCACTGGCGAATTTCTCTTAAAAATCATACAACCTTTAGAAGCTAAGACAAACATATATGTTAAAAATTCTACACATTTCGTGAATATTATTAGTAGCATCAATCTAGAACCAGACGACAGACTAATAAGCTTCGATGTGGAATGTCTGTATACTAATGCACCATTAGGGGAATCACTAGACATAATCAAAACTAGACTTTCAAATGATACTACTTTATCAGATCGAACCACGTTTCCACCGGACGGGCTGATGGATCTTTTGGAGTGTTGCCTGCGTAGTGCTTACTTTCAAGTAAAGGACAAGTTCTACGCTCAGGACGACGGGCTTCCGATGGGTTCTTCACTCTCTCCAGTTGTCGCCAATATATATATATATATATATATATATATATATATATATATATATATATATATATATATATGAAATGGTTCAAAACTCTTGCCATAGAAACGCAAACAGTAAAACTGAAAGTCTGGTTGAGATATGTCGATGATACTTTCATCGTATAGAAGGGCAATGATCAAGAACTTAATGATTTCCTGAAACATCTGAATACCATTCGACCTACAATTAAGTTTACCATGCACAGTAAAAAAAATTTATGTAAAATTACCATAACTTTCATTGGTAATATATTGCCTTGTGTATCTAAGTAAAAACTTACTTGCATTTCAATGTAAAAAATATTCATGAATCACTAAGTAATTTTCGTATTTATATCATGTAATTTTTGTTGTTTTTCCGTGTCGATTTACTTGTTAGATGTAGTATAATCAACACATCATGTCAAAAAATACGTATTCCACCATGTCAGATTACGTAAAAATACGTATTTCACCATGTGAGATTACGTGAAAATACATTTTAATATATGTTAGAAAATTTAAGTCATCAAGTAAAAAGGGCCCCCCCACACTCTTCTTATGAAAAAGTGACCTTGATTAAACAAATTTAATTTTTAATATGATGCAATTTATGTCATCCTGACTAAAAATTATCCTTGTCACAACTCGATAATTTTGATGTTTTCTCAAATAATCTTTAGAAGACCTATATTAAAAAATACATATTTCACAAAAAATAGATCACGGAAAAATTCAGCCTGCTTCCGTACTGATTATATGAGAAAATTCAATTTAATTTCGGATAAGCGAGAATATGAAAAACTACACAGTATATTGAATATTAACAGAAGTAACTGAAAATAGGATATAAATTACATCATATTAGGAATTGAATACGTTTGACCAGGAATACTTAACCATAAAAAATGTGCAGGGCTCCTTACCTATCTGTTGTTAAAGGAATTCGTGAATTAGACATATGGATACGTCAGTAGGTAGGGACTTTTATTCATCTTCTGAATAAAACAACGAATAGTTGCTGTTAACGAAACTTTTTTTATTGTAATGATCTGTATATGAATAAAGAAATAAAAGCTGACATGCGCATTTAAAATACTAACTATAAATTCTGTGTTTAACTTACCAATATCAAAGATTGCTGTAATTGAAAATTGTATTGAAGATTTACTTAATAAATACTTAGTTTCTAATGTTAAATAAAGATTAGTAAACAAGTTTAATGCCAGTGATAGGTCCTCTTTACTTTCTTCACTACTAAAAATCGTTTCAGATTTACAACTAAATGTACACTGAAATGTTTTTCTCGACTTACTTGCCAATATCCACTTATAATAAAACACAATATACTTTATGAAAAGAAACTATTGCACCAAACGTGTTACCTACGCAATTAGTATAAAAATAATGGCCGACTGCCATGTCTCGCTGCTGCTCTTGGGGGATGAGTGGGGGAAGCGTCATGGGCGATTCAACATTATTTTACATTATCTTACATTATTTTACATTATTTTACATTGTTTTACACTATTTTACATTATTTTATATTATTTTACACTATTGCACATTAATTTATTGTTTTTATGTAATCATACTTAAACGGGAAATAAATACATTGTACACTTTGTAAAATTTCAATAGCAGTGAAAGTATTTAGATGTAGATTTACATGCGTTTTTTACTGTGTGGAAAAAGAGGTAAATGATCAATTGCCCTTCCTAGATGTTATAGTGAACTGTTCAAGCGAAACTATTAAAACTTCAGTATACAGAAAGCCAACACATACTGGACAATATCTAAATCATGGTTCTAATCATTCGGTTGTAACAAAACGAGGAATTATACGCAACCTCTATAATCGCGCTATATCTACATGCAATAATGCCGAATCATTGGAAAAAGAGGTAACAAATATTAAATCCGATTTACAACATAATGGTTATCCTTTAAAACTAATTGACGATGTTATAAATAATTTTAAAACAACGAACACTGGACAGCAAGAAACACATTCATTCTTCACAATTCCGTACATTAAGGGAACATCGGAGAAAATAAGACGAATTGCCAGTAGTTATAATATAAAAACAGCCCTTAAATCAGGAAATACACTTAGAGCTCATTTAACAAAAATAAAACCTAAAACTATCGATAAGAAAGAATGTGTTTACAAAGTTCCATGTGAGTGTGGTGAAATGTATATTGGAGAAACCAAACGACCACTAGAAGTTAGAATTAAGGAACATAAAACTAGATCAGGTATTGCAGAAGACTCCTGGGATAAACAACACCATATAAAATGGTCTGAGGCTGCGACAATATATATGGAACCCAATATGAAAAAAAGAAAATTTATAGAAGCAGCATACATTAAAAACAATAATGGAATCTTCAGTAAACCGAGTGTTGAAATACCTAATCTTTGGCAACCACTACTTTGTAACATCAAATCATTGACGTGTGTACAGGGTGAGTCAACGATTGGATGAAGTAGATTTGTGTCTTTTCGGTGAAATTAACAAAGAAACTATATTTATTGTTTGATACAGTTTATTTTTACGCAGATTTTAAAAATATTTAGGACTCTACAGGGTGAGCCAAAAAACTAGGACAGCATAAAGTTGTATTTTTTTAAATAGAACACCCTATATACGAATCATATTTTCGATTTAGCTTATAATTTTAAATCTTTTTTATTAAGGGTTTACTATAACAAAACTTTATAGTTTCTGAGATAATTAAGTTTAAAGAAAAAAAGTCACATTTTCAAGCATCAATTCAATCCTAAATAACGTTTTCAATTTTGTGACAAATATATTCAAATTTGGAGCAAGGCCAAGGACAAGTTAACATAATTTTTACCTAATATTTGCAATAAAATCTACAGGGTGTTGAACACATCGGCTCAAATTTGAACAAGTTTAAATGAATAAATATCTTTTTTTTTAAATGGTACACCCTGTATATTTTCATGTTATTTAATAGAGTAATAAAAACTCTAAAAGTTATGTTCAATATACCCTATACCTATTTATAATAGTTTTTGAGATATTTCAGTTTTTCTTATTTTCCATACTTTTTTACAGAAATAGTCTTCATATCATAGTAGCCATGGCAAAAACAATGTAAAAGAACATTTTTCTGTGTGTCAAATTTATAACCGCAATCGCTTCTTTTGGTTTTTATGTAGTGTAGTTTGGTTTTTTTTGCATTCATGTTATATTGTAAAATGAATTTTCCAAAGAATGAGTTAATAGATATGATTTATACAATAGGAGAGGCTCAAAAAAATTGCCTTCTTGCTCAAAGAATTTACAAAATGAAGTATCCTGATCGACGCCATACTCATACTTTTCAAAACTTAATGCAAAGATTTGATTCTTCTGGTACTGTTGATTATCAAAAACGTAAAGTGGTCAACAAACCAGTAACTAATGAAGAAAAAGAACTACAAGTATTGTTAAATGTTCAGGAAAATCCTTATATTGGTAGCCGTCAGTTAGCAGCATTATGTGAAACATCACAATCCACCGCTAATCGTACTACCAAGAAATATAGGTATCATCCATATCACATGGAATTACACCAAG
Organism: Diaprepes abbreviatus; assembly: GCA_034092305.1. Classification (NCBI taxonomy): domain Eukaryota; kingdom Metazoa; phylum Arthropoda; class Insecta; order Coleoptera; family Curculionidae; genus Diaprepes; species Diaprepes abbreviatus. The sequence continues at coordinate 452,154 of JASJET010000242.1, forward strand.
AATTGCATGGACAGGATTTTGAAAGTCGTGTAAACTTTTGTCGTACAATAAATGCGGAGATTCAATTAAATCCAAATTTATTATGCAAGGTCATGTTTAGTGATGAAGCTACTTTTAGAAGTAACGGTGCCGTAAATAGACGCAACATGCAATATTATGCCACAGAAAACCCATTTTGGATTAGAGAGGTGCAACATCAAAATCACTGGTCATTAAATGTTTGGTGTGGTATTCATCATAATCGAATTATTGGACCCCACTTTTTTAATGAACCACTAAATGGCCATAGTTACCTGAACTTTCTACAAGAAGAACTACCCCAACTGCTTCAAGGTCTCGATAGGGATGAGCTCGACAGTATGTGGTTCTAGCACGATGGTGCGCCTCCGCATTACCATCGTGAAGTTCGTGCGTCGTTATTGTTGTGTAAATTTTTTCACATTATGTTTAATTAAACTATTGCCATTGTAATATAAGGAATAATGTATTTCATCATATTTAACCACATTTTGTTTGTTTCTGTAGTTTATTTTTATTATTTTACATGGCTACTATGATAATGAAGACTATTTTTGTAAAAAAGTATGGAAAATAAGAAAAACTGAAATATCTCAAAAACTATTATAAATAGGTATAGGATATATTGAACAAAACTTTTAGGGTTTTTATTACTCTATTAAATAACATGAAAATATTTAAAAAAAAAGATATTTATACATTTAAACTTGTTCAAATTTGAGCCGATGTGTTCAACACCCTGTAGCTTTTATTGCAAATATTAGGTAAAAATTATGTTAACTTGTCCTTGGCCTTGCTAAATTCCAAATTTGAATATATTTGTCACAAAATTGAAAACGTTATTTAGGATTGAATTGATGCTTGAAAATGTGACTTTTTTTCTTTAAACTTAATTATCTCAGAAACTATAAAGTTTTGTTATAGTAAACCCTTAATAAAAAAGATTTAAAATTATAAGCCAAATCGAAAATACGATTCGTATATAGGGTGTTCTATTTAAAAAAATACAACTTTATGCTGTCTTAGTTTTTTGGCTCACCCTGTAGAGTCCTAAATATTTTTAAAATCTGCGTAAAAATAAACTGTATCAAACAATAAATATAGTTTCTTTGTTAATATCACCGAAAAGGCACAAACCTACTTCATCCAATCGTTGACTCACCCTATACAGGGAAGCGAAATGTTGCGCTTCAATGGACACAGTCCCTATATAAGCTCGTAGTCTTAAGACAAAACATTCAGTTTATACTTGATGACGATTAGAGATACAACCTGACCGAAACGTCGTAAAAATAAATAAAAATAAAAACAATGCAAGTCCGACAACCACATTTTAGTCAAACAGGAGATATTCTTGAATTAAAACAGGATATGAATTTAAAGAAATAAATGGTCAAGTAGTTTTGGAACCCACAAAATTGTTTAAATGATGTTTTAAAATAGAAAGTCCTTAATTAGCATAAGCGTATTTGTAAAGCTGCGGTTTTTGGATGATTTGAGAGTTATCAAGACAAGAAAAGTGAGCATTTGCTTATCAAAGAAAAAAATAATTTTCTAAAATCGCTGAATAATAATATTGAATCAATAAATTCAGGTCAATTTTTCCCACAAACTCGGTCAAATTGCATAATTTTATTCAAAACACCTATACTGCGTTATTCAATAATATTTACCACAATTGAATGTTATATTATTTAACTAATTTAAGGCTCATTAGATATCAAAGACGCTTTAAGATGGTTCGAAAATAATTTTAATGTAATACTGCCTATGATTCATGTCTGATTGACCGATATGAAACTCATTCGATAATTGTATTCTGGTCGATTTATTCATAATATAAACCGCGAAACACCTGTGTAAATGTGTCGGATGTCGATGTAATATGCATATAATATATAACGTTCAGTTATGAAGAAGACTCCCATGCTTTATTTTCTATACAGATCTGAAAAGATTTTCCATTTATTTTTTAAATAAATCGATGTAGAAAGAACAATTGAGAACTATACTTTTGAAGAGCATCGTGAGTGATTCAGTTGTGTTTTTTTATGCTTTTGGCCGGTCTTCCTGGTTATGTTCCGGAGTTATTGGTCTTCAAAGATTCTTCATACGTAACTTGCTAGAAAACAACCTGTTAACTTTTTAATATTTGAAATTTAAGATTGATTCTAAACAGATTTTATAAAGGGTGTTTTTTATAGAGGTATATAACTTTAAGTTGGCAACACGTTTTTAACTGGCGGCCATTTTGTCAGCTATCAAGTGATTTATGTCTTGTTTTGTTTGGCATTTCAACATGAATAGACTGACGCCTGAACAACGCTTCCAAATTGTGTAAATTTATTTTGAAAATCATGGTTCTGTTCGAAATACGTATCGCGCACTACGTCCATTTTACGGTCAACATAATCGTCCATCAGAGCAATTAATTCGATTAACTATGGAACGTTTTCGCACCACGTTTACTCGAAATAATAATACGCATCCACAGAGACGTCGTACAGTGCGTACAGAAGAAGTCATTGCTGCTGTAGTGCGTAGCGTAGAGGAAGACCCAAATCAGTTTATCCGCCATCGTGCACAGGAATTGGATATGTGTCCATTCACTCTATGGAAGATTTTGCGGAAAGATCTTGGTTTGCGTGCTTACAAAATCCAACTCGTGCAAGAATTGAAGCCACACGATCACCTAGCAAGGCGTAGATTCGGTGAATGGGCCCAAAACAAGATTGCCGTTGATTCCCGATTTTCATAAGCGAATTTTGTTTAGCGATGAAGCTCACTTTTGTTGGAATGGATACGTCAATAAACAAAATTGCCGTATTTGGAGTGATGATAATCCTCAAGTGTATGTTGAGACACCGTTACATCCAGAAAAACTGACTGTTTGGTGTGCTCTATAGGCTGGTGGAATCATTGGTCCGTACTTCTTTAAAAACGATGCTGGTCAGAACGTTACAGTCAATGGTGACCGCTATAGAGCCGTGATTACTGACTTTTTCGTTCATCAATTGAACAACCATGATGTGCAGGGCTGTGGTTTCAACAAGACGGCGCAACATGTCACACAGTTCGTGCCACAATTGATTTATTGAAGGAAACGTTTGGTAACCGCATAGTTTCGCAAGATCGTGCGACTTAACGCCGCTAGACTATTTTCTGTGGGGATATGTGAAGTCGCTAGTCTACGCCGATAAGCCTGAAACGATTGATCACTTGGAGGACAACATTCGCCGCGTTATTGCCGATATACGGCCACAAATGTTGGAAAAAGTCATTGAAAATTGGACCTCCAGTTTAGACTACGCCCGAGCCAGCCGTGGCGGTCATATGTGAGAAGTCATATTTAAATTATAATGCCAGAAGGTTATCTTTCGAATAAAGTAAATTTCATGTCAATTTAAAAAATTCATCTTTGTTTTATTCCATTTAAAAGTTCTATACTTCTATAAAAAACACCCTTTACTATATAAGTTGTTGATATATCATCATTCAAAAAAAATAGCGACCAAAGTGACAATATTTTTTCAATTCTTGATATCCGCTGTAGAATCTGACAGGAGTTTTTGGTTTTAAACCTTCTTTTTTTAATATTCGTTTTTGAAAGTATTGCATTTATAGCTCATTTTTGAGCTTGACCGAGCCTGTACGAAATTTTCAGTCTCTTGTTACAATATAACATATTCAATATTGCAGATTAACGTCTTCTGGAACGTTGTGTGACATCGTTTTGTCCATATTGTTACGAACTTTGTAGCGTTTTATATTTCTTAGTATTAGTTTGTGTTCGTAGTTTGTAGGGTTTTAGGTATATTTTCTAATGTAACGAACTTTGTAGCATTCTATATTTCATAGTATTAGTTTGTATTCGTAGTTCGTAGGGTTTTAAGTATATTTTCTACGAGTTCATAATGTATTTAAGTAATTTTACCTTTCTTAATTTTCTCAGGAGACGACTATGAAAGAAGATCTGGAACTTTTTAGAGAATTCGATTTCCCTATTTTTAACATGGAACGCCTATGATGGAAGGTCTAGAAATCGCCGGATTATTCCTTTTTCTTATTTTGATTACCCCATGTAGTATGGAAATCCTTCTAGAGAATTAGGGAATCTTCCGGTATCAACCAAAAGGGTATATAAAGGGTCCAGATCGACTTTCTCGGTCAGTATATTTTGAGAGTTTGTCGACGCAAGTTGAATTAGTTTGACAAGTGTCAAAAGTAAGGGTGACAATAAAAAGTTATTAAAATTATACAGTGTGTGTAGTTTGTCTGAAGACGTCCGGAACAATATTATTCGTTGTATAGAGTTACAATCTGTACCTTTTCAGCTTCTTTACACAGTGGCATACGGTTGTTTTAAATAGAGGAAAAAGCAAATACGAATCGCACTTATTATTTCATCACAAATAATTTAATTTCTTTTTATTTTGTAACAAATATTTTATGGGAAAATGCGTGACAGACGACCGTCATTAATATAAGCTACACATCAATATTTGCAAAACAAGTGAATATATCCGTCTACTACATGAATAATATTGACACATAAGTTTACGGCGTCAATTTAAAATTACTTTTAAGAATTTTCGATAATTAATCTTAAAGCTGATATAAATAAACTGATTAAACTATAATAGATAAATTTTTATTATTTTATTTAAACAAAGAAAAATACATGAAGAAATCTAATGATAAATAAAACAATTTGTACCAAAAGATACTTAACTGAGATGAAAAGTGTCCCATGTTAGTAATTTTTAGCACACATGACATTTGTCGTATATTATGTCTGGTGATTTTTTTCAATGTTGGCAGCTTCTCGATGACGACCTAGCCTAGAACTCTAATCTTGAATAAACTCTAGTTCATTTATATTTTTAACCGACTTCTAAAAGAAGGAGGTTCTCAATTCGTCGACTATGTATTTTTTATTTATGTATGTATGCACACCAACTATTCCGGAACGGCTGCACTGATTTGAATGAAATTTTTTACGTTATATTCAGGAAGTTGCTGCGGTAGTCCCATATTTTTTTGAATGAAATTGATGCAGTAATATCCAAGATGGCGCTTACAATATGGCGGCCAAAAAAAAATTAATTTTGTCCGATTTTCTCCAAAATTGGTATGAGGGAATTTTCAGGGTTGTACCCAACGAATATGAAATTATTTTTAAAAAAACCAATATGACAGATCCAATATGACGGACAAAAAAAAATCAATTTTGTCGGATTTTCACCAAAATTGGTACGGGGGAGTTTGCGGGGTCGCACATGAATCTAAAATTATTTTTAAAAAATTCAATATGGCGTATCCAATATGGTGGATAAAAAATTAATTTTGTTCGATTTTTTTCAAAATTGATATGAGGGAGTTTTTGGGATAGCACATTACGAATCTGATATTATTTTAAAAAACATTAAATATGGCGGATCTAAGATGGCGGATTAAAGATTCTACATCTCTCGATATTATCTGAAGTCAGTATGGAGGGATTTTTGTTAGTGTTAATTACGAAATTAAAATATTTTTTGAAAAACTTAATCTGGTGGATTCAATATGGTGTTCTAAAAATTTTACATATCTCGACTTTCTCCAAAACTGATATAGAGGGTTCTTGAGGGTGTAAATTATGAATTTAATCGTATTTTTTCAGGATTCAATATGGCGAATGCAATATAGCTGACAAAAAATTTAACATGTTTCGGTTTTGTTCAAATGTGGAACTTAATTGTTTTTGAGGATGTACATAGCGAATATAAAATTATTTTAAGAAAATCTAATACGTCAGATGCAATATGACCGTTTAGAAATTTTAAATTTCTGGATTTCATCTAAAATTGGTACTAGGGGGCTTTAAAGTGTTTAGATTTAGATCAGATTAAGACGTTAAAATTGTTTATTTGAAATTCATTATGGCGGATCCAATATCGTGGGTTGAAAATTTTACCTTATTCACATTTTTTTAGATTTGGTATTAGGGCGTTAGGAGGTGGTGTATTACGAATATGAAGTTAATTTTTTACAACTATTAAGTTGATAAAATACAATATGAAGGACTAAAAATTTTACATTTTCCGGTTTCATCTAAAATTGATATTGCGGGGTTCTTGGGGCGTGTACAACCTCAATATGCAATATAAAATATATCGGGTGTTTTCGGGATTGTGGTATTACGAATATGAAGTTAATTTTTACAACTATGAGGTTGATAAGATACAATATGAGGCATTGAAAATTGTCCAAAATTGATATTGCGGGGTTCTTGGGGTGTATACAAACTCAATATGCAAGCTAAGACGTAAATTTACGTCTCAAATTCTTTAAATATTGATATTGGAAAGGTTTGGGGCCTATATTATCAATCTAAAATTAATTTGAAATTTAAGATATTGGATTTACTATGACAGACTAAATATTTGTTTGACACAATTTTATTGGTATTTGGAGAACTCTAAGAATCAAAGAATTTTTAGTGGTTCATGTTAGGGTGATTTACAATTATTTTTTGCCACCTTGGAGTCATTGCGAGGTACATTAATTTCGATTAGCATGTAGTTCAAATAATTTATGAATATCATAAAGAATTCAAAACAAAAAATCGAAAAATAAAATTTTTATAAAAAAATTGAACCGACTTCTAAAAGTGCGCTAAAAAGGGAAAAATAACGAGAAATTTTTATATGAAATTGAAATTTTTGAAGTCGGCGCCAAACTAATACCTGACAAAATGTGATTCGCATAAACAGATTAAAAATACTTTATTTGTAATTGCTTTCTTACCATAATTTGTACATATTAGTAGTTATTTATTTCATTTAGAAATAATTTGGTACCGACTTCAAAAATTTCAATTTCATATAAAAATTCCTCGTTATTTTTCCCTTTTTAGCGCACTTTTAGAAGTCGGTTCAATTTTTTTATAAAAATTTTATTATATTTATAGTTGAATAGTTCTAATCCAAAACTATTGATCTCATACCTGCAAAAGTATGTAAAAGATGTTAAATTTAATATTGCCCTTGTATGCTAAAATGAAGTTATTATAAAACGAAAATATAAAAATAGTGATCGTTAATTTTTTGGTTTTTATTGTAGGACCAGTTTTCCTCGGATAAGTCCAGTAAAGAGGAAGGCAATGTTAAGAAATTAAAGTTAGATGAAGCCAGTACCAGCGGAAGAGTATCAAACTTTTATAACGTTGAATCATCAGCTCCAAAAAAGACCTTGCATGGACTTATTTATCAGTTAAGGCTGCTGATGCTGTTTGTACAACGGGTTCCTGATGGACAAGAATTTTACCTTTCGACCGAAATGCACGAAGCCGGCCTTTTTGACGATATAGTTTTACAATATTTAGGTGAAGGTGGTATTTGGAGGTATAGATTTCTTCAAGCAAAACATAAAAATGATGATCAATATAAAATAGGAATAAATGATCTCTTTAATAAAAAACCAAAATCAAAAACAAAATTACGATTATTTAAAAATACAGGAAACAAATCTCAATCGACTAAAAATACACGAGAAACTAAACCGTATCTCTTAAAGAAATATTTTAAATCTTATTGCGACATTGAACAAAACGGTGACTTTAAAAATGCTAATTTGGAGGAGTTTTTAATTTGCACAAATGTCGGTTTCGCAGAAGAAGCGATGATTTATTTTGAGTGCTCAGAAGAAAATGATGAGATATTATTAAATTTCGAAGAGATAAACGAAAAAGGCACAAAACCAGTGAAATATAAATTAAAAAAGGAACATATTTGTAAACAAAATGAAGAATTTGAAGTAAGCATCAAAAATGAAAATTACTTTCAGAATTTTGTTGAAAAGTTCAGGTTTCTGCCTAGTTATGAAGATGACGTATTAAATAAGAACATAGAAAATTGTTTAAAAAAATGTTTTAAAATGGAAAATGTCATTTTAGCTGATGCGTATGTGCAAAACCGTGTTCTTAAATGGTTTGAATGTTATAAAGATAAGAAAAGTAAATATTTTCATATTGAAGATAAAGAAGAGTTTGTAACATCACTGAATATAAACATTGATTCTCTGCTGGTAGCAGGATATTCCAATTTTTATATTGAGGAACTAAAGACTTACGGAGTACAATTTGAGAATACTTCACTTCTGCGTGAATTTTTCGACCATAAAAAAGACAAGATAATGTTTATTATTACCGCAACCCCAAAATTAAGTGTTATTAAGTTGAGTCAGCTGTTTTGGGAAGTTAAATTAACTCAGGATAAATTTATATTCACAAGTTCTGATCGATTAAACTATAACAAAAAAATTTCTACTACATTTTTTGCCGAACCGAGTTACAAATGGCTGGTCATTGAGTGTAACGAGATCGAATTAAACATAAAAGTATTAAATAAAATTGCAGAAATGGAAAATGAAAAGACAGTTGTAATAATTGGTCGGGAAACTCATGTTTTGAAGTTTAAGAAATTCTTGGGATTAATCACGTCACCTTTTTATGATAAAAATAATTTATTTAAGGATCTGACGATCGATTCACAAGAGAAAATGTTGGAAAAGAAAGTGATGTTTCAAGGGAAAAAAATTGATTTAAATGAACTTGTTGACATATATTCGAGTAGGAGTATTATTGACGAGCTAACACTAGAAAAACTTCTAATTGAAACTATTGAAACAGGAAATAATGATGCCTTCAAATCAGATTTTCTAATAGAAGACTGTTATATTCCAAGAAAATTAATTCGAAGAAAGTTAAGGCTCGATATTTTACAAGATGTGGAAATTTTAAAAAGTTGTTTGTTTATTGTTTCAGGTGTAAATAAGGATCAACTTAAACATTTAAAAATAAACAATGAATTGATTTTCGTGTGGGAAAACGGAAAAAAATTTGAAAATGGAATTATAATTTCCGAAGAAAATAAAAGTGAAGACATATTTTGGAAGTTATGCAAGAAAAATTCGAAAAATGTTTATTGGTTAAAATATATAAAAGAGGAATTTTTAATTAGAAATGTTAGTTATGATACCGATATTCTTCATAAACACATTGTCTGTTTGGAGGAACATGAATTAAACAAGAAGCCAATATTGGAAGAAAAAATTTTAATTGTCGCTGATGGGCCCGGTTGTGGCAAATCCACTTTTATGACGAAAGTTGCACGTCAACTTGAGCAAATAATGTCTAATATATGGGTTTTGAGAATTAGTCTTTCATCTTATGCATACAAACAAAAAGGACAGACACCAGTCATGAAATCTCTGGAAGATATTCAATTTAAAGATACTGAAACTAATAAAGCAATAGAATTTATGGCTGATCTGTTATTTCCTCAAGAAAATGAAAGTCAAAATAAATGTTTTGTAAAAGAACTCTTTATCCAATCGCTGGCCTGTTTGAGCGAAAATATGAAATTTCCTAAAATAATACTTTTGTTTGACGGCTTTGATGAAATAAGTCCCACATTTAAAGAAAAAACTCTGACGTTACTTCGGGCGCTCCGGAATTCAAATGTCACACAAATATGGATTACAACAAGAAATCATGAAGAACAAAGTTTGGAAATGGCCCTGCATTCATCTTCTTTCTTTCTTAGACCTCTTGATTATAAAGAAAAAGTTGATTTCTTACAAAAATTATGGAAATACAATTTGGTACACTTTGATGATATAAAACCTAAACCTGATAGCGAAGATATCTTAACGTATCTGACAGAAATAACAAATAACATTTGTAGTTGTGATAATGAATTAATTAGTAGTAGTTTCCGGTACTTCCAAAGTCATGTGCTACCTACTCTTGGCTATTCTGAGGTACAACATTTTATAAGTAATGTTAATTTTTCAGTCACTGCAGAATATCTAATAATTTACTTTAAATACGACTATAAAATGTCAGAGTTTACCGATAATCCTTTACAAATTAAAATGTTGGCTGAAATAATTTTCTTTAAAAAGTTCAGCTCTTTAGACAAACTGGACCTACTTTCGTTATACGATGAATTTATAAAATACAAATTGAGAGTCTTTCGTGATGATAAAGATGCTGCTGGAAAGTCCGTTGCAGGTCGTGGCTTATTCGAAACACATTTGGAAAATTTAACAACATTTCATGAAGAGACTGCTTTTCAAACTCTATTTCCTCATTATGATAGTAAACAGTTTAGGAAAGTAATTAATAAAATAGAATTGACAAGGGCCGGACTACTTGTAATTCATGACGATTGTCTTGAATTTGTCCATCAAAGTTTTGCGGAGTATTTTGTTAGCCATTATTTCGCTGAAAATTTTGATTGCGAGAATATACAACAAATTGTTTTTTCAGATGTTTTAATAAATGAAAATTACTCACTAGTACGAAAGTTTTTAAATAATAACGAAATATTTCTTAGCAAATTGAGTACTAAAACGCAACCAATGAATGAAATTATAAAGGTCAATAGTCCCATCTCACTTAGTCAAATGTTGAAAGAAGAACTGTATAATTTATTTATTAAATTTCTTGAAAATTTGCCTCTTGACTTTGCTAAAAACAGTATTTTATTTAATGAAGATAATGAAGGAAAAACAGTACTACACGTAATTTATGCCTATATAAAAGACGAGCAAATTTTAGAGAATGTATTAAAAGCAATAAAAGAAAGTGTTTCGTCTGAAACACTTATTGAACTTTTCATGAAAAAGGATAACCGGCAATGGACAGCATTACATTGCATTTATTTTAGAGGACCTATTTCAATAGTGAAACAAAAAATAGAGTTTTTTAAACTTAATTGTACTTCTAAATTATTTTATGAACTTTTACTTGAAGTCAATGAGAGAGGAGAGACCATATTAAGCCTTATTTGTCAAGGTGGACATAATATTACTGATTTATTGGAAGTATCTGGTGAAAATAGAGACGCAATTAGAGATCTTTTATTAAAAACTGACAATTATGGGGATACAGTCGTGCATAAAACTATTTATGGCTTTAAAAACTCTTCTCTGCTAACAACATTATTTAACCTTATCAAATTATTTTGTAACTCTGATTGCACAATGGCAGGGTATATTGTGTTTTCTAAAAGGTTTAAATAAATTTGCCCAGTTAAATTATTTTCCAAAAAAAATGGCCCGATGATTTCATTGCCATAATTTCCTGCCCACACGTTAATTTTTTCGGGATATTGAGTATGCCCTTCTCGGAAAAGGTGCGGATTTTCATTATCACAGTATCTGCAGTTATGTCTGTTAACCAGTCCATTTAGAAAAAAGTTGATTCATCACTAAAGCAGATATTCTTAGGTAAATGGGGGTCCTCGTCAATTCGTTGGCACATTAATTCGCAAAATTGAATTCTCCTATCAAAATCGTCTTCTCCGAGTTCTTGAAGAATTTGAATTTTGTAGGGAAAAAACTTATTTTGTTTTAAAACTTTATGCACAGAGCCAGCAGAAATGTTGGTTAAATCTGCGACCTTTGAGATGGATAAAGTTGGATCTATTGCAAACTGTCCTAGTACCTCGATTTGGCATGCTTCATCTACAACCCAATAGATTTTTTATTACAAACGGATCCCGTTTCTTCAAACTTTCGTACCAATTCGAGTACATATTTATGGCCCACGTTTTTGTCTTGATGCCTCTCGTTAAATGCTCTGGCGGTTCTACGAGCGCACCGATCTTCAGCTCCATAGAGAAAAATTATTTCTATTCTTTCGGCTAGCGTATACACCATTTATATTCACGTTTCAACTAGGCGTCACAATGACAATTTTAACAATAATAAACAACTGGTGTTTAAAGATCTTAAAAATTTTATTTATTGCAGTGATTTCTTGTACTATCAGGTACCGCAAAAAATATCATTGAAATAAATACACTAGATTGATTAGACTGCAATGAATTTTGCGATGAATTTTAAAACAGGCTTAGTTTTTTTCTCGCAAATATTTTAACTGTTTATTATTTTAAAAAAATATTTATTTTAAATTTAAAATAATATTTTACTCTATGAAGTAGCCATTTGACATAATAAAGTTTAATGTGATAAGGTGTCTATTATTACCACACATCTTTTCTTACTATTCGCTTGTACATCAACAGATTTTGTTTTTTTTTTATTGGCTAAATAGGAGATAGTATGCCCTTTAAAATGATGTATCACACTATAGGGTAATCATTTGACATACTAAAGTTCAAGGCCGATATATTATGCATTATTACAAGACATTTTTGCACACTGTTCGCTTGTACGTCAACCGATTTAATTTTTTTTATAAGGTTGGATAGACAATTTTATGCTGCTTACAATGATGTGTCACAAGGTGGGGGTTCCCATTTGACATATCAAAGTGAGGTTAGCTGGAGGTGAGGAGGTGATTGACAGACTTTTAACAAATGCAAAATTAAACTTCCCCCTGTATATCTAAATTGACGTGTTTTTTCTTTTTTTTTAAATTTTTCTATTTAACAAAGTTATTAAGGATGGTTCGTTTTGAAATGAAGGCACTGTATATATATATATATATATATATATATATATATATATATATATATATATATATATATATATATATATATATATAATATAATAAGGGAAAATGCCCCTTTTATTCATACATTGTAGTCCGTTATCAACCGGATGCAGGTGTTTATCTTTAGATATCGTATTACAGTAATTCACATTAAGCTACGTCAACATAATTAAACTAAGACGCAGTTTCTCACATTAATAGCTGATTTAGCATCAGACTTCCCTAGAAGTTATACAACAAAGAAACAGACGTGTCATCATAATGTGCAGAACCTCTAAATACCTGCAGCCTCTAAATAAGGTTAATTCGATCTAGTTATTCTTAAAGTAACGTACTATTCTTGTCAATTCGATCTATTCATCCTTAACATAAAGTACTATTATTTTAAATTCGAATTTCATACTCTTAACTTAACGTTAGATTCTGTCCAGTTAAACTCTAAAAATAAAATAAATAATTAAACTTCATAAAATCTAATTATTTTGTTAAATAAATAAAGTTCTTTTTTAAAAAGCAATTTTCCTCGGTCACGATATAACATATATATATATATATATATATATATATATATATATATATATATATATATATATATATATATATATTGTTACGAATTTTATAGCGTTGTACATTTCATATTAGTTTGTGTTTGTAGTTCGTAGGGTTTTAGGTATATTTTCTGCGAGTTCATAATGTATTTAAGTAATTTTACCTTTGTTAATTTTCTCAGGAGACGACTATGAAAGAAGATCTGGAACTTTTTAGAGAATTCGATTTCCTTATTTTTAACATGGAACGCCTATGATTGAAGGTCTAGCAATCGCCGGATTATTCCTTTTTCTTATTTTGATTACCCCATGTAGTATGGAAATCCTTCTAGAGAATTAGGGAATCTTCCGGCATCGACCAAAAGGGTATATAAAGGGTCCAGATCGACTTTCTTGGTCAGTATATTTCGAGAGTTCGTTGACGCAAATTGTAATAGTTTGACAAGACACACACACACATATATATATATATATATATATATATATATATATATATATATATGTTTGTCTGTGTGTCTGTGTGTCTGTGTGTCTGTGTGTCTGTGTGTCTGTGTGTCTGTGTGTCTGTGTGTCTGCGTGTCTGCGTGTCTGCGTGTCTGCGTGTCTGCGTGTCTGCGTGTCTGCGTGTCTGTGTGTCTGTGTGTCTGTGTGTCTGTGTGTCTGTGAGAGAGAGAGAGAGCATGAATACACTAAGACCCAATAGATTTATTGTGTTCGCCTTCTGCTGCCAAGTTGTTAGGGATACCTTGCTGACAAGAGCAGGCCTTCCAGTCCTATTTCTATGAGGAACTTTATTGGTTAATCTGAAAATTCGGTTAAACCATTAATTATTAATCGAAAAATGAATTCATGAATTCATTTGACTGATTATTTGTCGATTTGTTAATTTCGTTGCCAATTTTTCTTAAATAGCTTTTCCTGATTAATCAATTTTGCTAACTAAATGCGGTACATGTATTCTGAACATTGATTTTTTGATTTTGATCGTACTATCGTTGACTACTAAACTATTTTAACTTTATCCTTATACCACAGAATAACTACATTGCATCATTTATTGGATTTTATGTTTCAAATTAAATATTCCATCATCTAACTATTTAAAAGCATTTTAAATATTGTAACAAAAGATTTGGAGAATTTGGCTGCGTCCTTATAGAAATATTAATGAATCGTCATTGTTACTCATGTATTATGAAATTCTAGACTTTTAATCGAGTATATTTTATAAGTGTATATAAATATCTCAGGTACGATTAAGAACGTTAGTTTTATTTGAACAGTGAAACTGTAAGCAAAAAGTTATTAAATAATTGAGCATAATTAGTGAGAAAGATTGTTTTTATTTGAATTCAGTGTGTAATTCGATGTAACGTGCATAATATTAATGTTCGTGAACGAGAAGGCCCTTCCCTTCCTTTACTACATTGTTGCTAAAGTCTGAATAGATGCTCTATTAAATTTATGGCCGTCATTTTAGAGACCATTGTGAGTGATTCAAATGCGTTTTTGCTTTGATCATATGTTTACTATGCTATTTTATTGTTTTTCTTAGTGAGTTGAAAATCGCTTGGTTGTTGTGGAAAGCCAATTATCAGCTAAATTTTCAGAAGTGATGGAAATGTAAAATTTGGATCTCTCGATGTGAATCGCGCCAGTCTTTCTGGTTGCGTACCCGGGGATATTATGCTTTAGGGACGCTTCATTTATAACCTATAAAAATTGATTAAAAAATTTGGAAATTATGGTCATTCAAAGTTGCGCTTTATTTTGTGTTTATACCTGTAAGGAATAGAACAAATTGTTAATTTTTTCATGTTTGAAATTTATGATCAATTCTAAATACATTTTAAATCACATGTAATTAAATTAATTAATTTTTGAGATATTAACATAAAAAATATGTAGGTGGAGCGGCACCATTCAAGTCTGAGAACGATGCTACATGCCGTGAATATAATTTCAAAGGTTTCTTTGATCGTTCTAAAAAATTGCGGTGGCTTTATATTACTGGATTCAAAATCTAATTAGGAAACAACTCGTAAATTTCTTGTTCCTGTATGGCAATCGGTTATTACCATTTTATTTTATTATGTTTGTAGAAATGTGCCCGGAATTATAATGATGCGTATGTACTTGTCAAATGTAAATTTCTGATTACTATGGTTCTTACAGAAGGAACACAATATTGAATGAATAATACATTTTTTATGCCTAATTTTTTAATCCTTTTCCTCTTCTGCATT
Organism: Diaprepes abbreviatus; assembly: GCA_034092305.1. Lineage (NCBI taxonomy): Eukaryota > Metazoa > Arthropoda > Insecta > Coleoptera > Curculionidae > Diaprepes > Diaprepes abbreviatus. Next base: position 467,474 of record JASJET010000242.1, read on the forward strand.
TTGCTGAATATTTTTGAAAATCTGGCTGATATCAGAAATTGAACTCGTAACCAAAATATGTTTTGTTTTCTTTACTGGCTGTTTATATTCAGCTCTCCAAATATTTTTTGAGCAGCTATGGATATACATAATATATTTCATCTTTGCTTAATAACGCGAAATAGTATGAATCTTATGTTTTCTATGTCAAAATAAGTGACTACAGGTTGTTCCTTACTGTTACTATTTCCAAAATAGTCTTTTTTTTTGTTATCTTAATACCAATTTTTTTCAATAATTTTTACTTTAATAGAAATATGGCAAGCATTAAGAGATAAGTTTCATCAGAATCATATCTAATCGTCCCATAAATACTATAAATATGTTTATTTGCGTTATGTGCAATCATTGTGCAGTGACATATTTACGGTAGTACGTATATTCTCAAGTATTTTAGTGTAATTTTAAAATGAATACACCAGAAATGAGTTCGGTAAGTAATACATTATCTAAATAAAGGTGGTCAATCACGCACAACCAATTTTTAAATTTATTGTCTGATGATTCGCAGAACCTAATTATATATTATTAAATTTAAAAATTTACTGTTCTTATCTTTAACTACTATAATCGTTTAAATTAAAGTGACATATTGCCGACCACACCTATGTACGTATGTATGTGAGGATGTGGATGAATACTTTACGATCTAATAGATCTATTGTGTTCCCCTTCTGCTGCCAAGTTGTTAGGGATACTTTACCGACTAGAGCAGGCTTTACAGTCCTATTTCATTTAGGAACTTTATTGGTGCACTCCCAAGAACCGCATTCTAGGATTTTCTAAAGCGCTGCACTCTGAAAGGATGTAGGCTAAGGTTTCGTCCTTTTCTTCACCAAATCTGCACTTTTCTCTCCCTATTAATCCGATTCTTGTAGTGTTCCTTCAAGTGGCAATGCCCTGTCAGAATTCTAAATTGGTTTTTACTAAAGCTTATGCATTCCTTGAATCTCTTCTGGTTGTGGTTCTTAAGAAGTATCTTCGCTTGTCTTATTCCTTGCAGGCTCGTTCAGTAATTGGATCTTCAGCTCTCTTCCTCTTTTTTTTAGTTCTTCCAGCATTACGCTGCTACTGTTTCCACTGAAATGTTCAGGCCCCAGAAATGGTGTCTCAGCCCCTTTTCTCACGAGCCGTATCCTTATTATTCTTGCTTAATTCGTTTAGTTCCTCTAGGCATTCCCAGACTATCTTGGCGTTGATTACGTAAGAACTCTGCGCATTGATGGTTGCTTGACTATCCGACATGATAATAATCTCTTGTCCGCGATAGTTTTTCTTTTTGCTGAATTGGATGCATTTCCTGAAGGCGTGTATTTTCCCTTAAAAGACGATTGGTGACTAATCCCAACTTTCTAGGTGTTTGGTACTGGATCCATAAATTCTTATTCTAGTTACCTCCGTTGCAGGCGCGGATTCAGGAGGGAACGGTCGCCCCCCAAGAGATTCAAATTCAGAAAAATAGACTTGCTCCTGCCTGCTATATTAGAAACGTTAATGTCGCTGACACCCCCCTCCCCCCGTCCACAACTCGCTTTTGTTTATCATACCATTGCCGACCCCCCCTCCCACTCGTCTAAAAAGAGAAGCTGAATCTGCTCCTGCTCCGTTATCTTGAAGCCATTGTAGGAATTTCTGTTAAGTTTTTCAGTGGTATTTCTGTCCCATTCACTTCTGCGATTCAACTTTGTGTTAATGTTTTTCACTCAGTTGAAACTTAAATCTAATAAAGAAGGTCATACCGTATTGCACACATTCAGTCAAACTGGTAACAATGAAGAAATCCTAACCTAATTGTTAAATTCAGTTATAGACGACACAACTCTTAAAGTATTTAGTACATATTTTTTTTAAAGGACCGTTATAAAAAGGTTAACACTGGACTAAATTGCCTGCAAAGCTAACAGTTCTGGTCGGAAGTTTAGTTAAATTTCGATTTTAAATTACCGGAAATAGTCGACGATTCTCGACTAGTTGACTAATCTGCAAATTCGATTAATCAATAATATAATATATTATATTAATCGGAAAATTAATTCATTTGTTGACTGATTATTTTTCGATTTATTAATTCCTTTTTCAATTATTCTAATAAATAGCTTTTCTTGATTAATTAATTTTTCTAACTTAATGCTTGTATATGGAGCATTTATCAGTGGATTTTGATCGTAATTTCCCATATATCGATGACTATTAAACTGTTTTAACTTGATCTTTATACCACAGAATACTTACATTGCGTCATTTATTGGGTTTTATATTTCAAACTAAATATTCCTTCATATAACTATTTTTATGCTCTGTAAACATTATAACGAAGAGCTAGGAAAATTCAGCCGCGTTTTTATAGACATATTATATCAATGTATCATCATTGTTTTTCATGCTTCACGTAGAATTCTAGACTTTTAATCGTGAACAATGAATGTGTAAGCAAGTAGTTATTAAATAGTTGAGAGTATGGTAATTAGTGAAAAGTGTTGTTTTTATTAGAATCCAGTGAGAATATGGAGAGAGAAAATCGCAACAATATCAAAAATGTTATAAATTCATTTAAAATTAATCTAATTAAATTTATATGTATACATATACATAATGTTAATGTTTGTGAAGTTCGTTTTTGTCTAACTTAGTGAGTTGAAAATCGCTTCGTTGTTGTGGAAAGCCAACAATCAGCTAAATTTTTCACAAGTGATAAAAACTTAAAACATGGGAGTTAGTACGCCTTAGTTTGTGTTTGTTACCTATGGGGAAGACAACAAATTATTAATTTTTTAAGTTTGAAATTTAAGATTGATTCTAAACAGATTTTAGATTACATGTAATTAAACTAATTCATTTTTGAGATACTAACAAATGAAATATAGTTGGAACGTTCAAAATCCAATTAGAAAGCAACTCGTGAATTTCTTGTACCTGACTAGCAATCTGTTACTCCCTTTTTTGTAAAAATAATAACAACTATAGAGTGTCTCCAAGTGTCGGGAATTATAATCATCTTTATGTACTTTTCAAATGTAAATTCCTCATTGCTTTAGTTATTAGAGAAAGAACACAATATTGAGTAAATAATACTGCATTTTTATGTTTAAAGTACCGTCTTTCTCTTTTGCATTTTGTTGAATGTTGACAAAGATGTATGTTTTGTTTTCTTTACTGGCTCTTTATATTTAGCTCTTCAAACAATTTGATCAGCAGCAATGGATATATTTAATATATTTCATCCTTGCCTAATAAAGCGAAACCGTATGAATCTCTCTGTTCCATTTTAAACCTTAGTTCATAATAGAAAAAATAGTTGATCAAAAGAGATCGATTTGGTCTTTAATTTCGTCTGTTATCCCATCTTCCTAGTCCATAAACTCTGACATAATTTCAGCTTCGTGTTATTTTAATGGGCTTAGGTGAAATCTTAATGTAACCCATCTATATGTCCCACCATTGATTATTTAGATGTCCTATTAGAATTATAACCTACAACAAATTGTTGCTGAATTTATTGATTATTATTTTATAAAATGATTATTTGGAAAATATCATTTAAAATTAACTCAGTAATAGAACATTATTAAAATAAAGTCGTACGATATAATAATAAATTTATAATCATATTTTATCATACAGGGTGTCCGGAAAATACGTGTACAACATTTGATGGGAGACTCTTGACTTCAAAATGGGTCGATTTAAGCGAACTTAGCGATATCCGATATTGCTTCGTTTAGGCGGTAGAAGACATCAAAGTTTTTAGAATATATTGATTTTTTCCAGTTTCTTGAAAACGTGGTAACTGAGTTTAATGATTTTTGGTGTGCCGTCTAACACTATAATATGTGGTATAGCGACCGCCATAAAGTAGTGTAAGTGTTATAAAAGTGACGTCATTTGTAAACATCGCTTCTAATTTTTAATATCATCAACGTTGTGACAGTCCAGATATTTATATCGGCTAACCGCATGTATTTGAAAGCTTTTTTACCTCTTGAAAAAATGTTCATTCGGTTTGGAAAGGAAAAAATATTTTCAATTATATGTATACACCAGTTTGGTCTAAAAATACAATAATTTTGAAAACAAATGTTGGAGATGCGTGCATGTATTTTCAAAAGATTAAAAAAACTAAATAGAAAACATTAATTAAGCAAATGTGAAAAATAGCATCCATTTTGCTGAATACACTTATTAACACTTTAATAAAATTTTTATGAAAAAATTGTGAACCGACTTCTAAAAGTGCGCTAAAAAGGGAAAAATAACTAGAAATTTTTATATGAAATTGAAATTTTTGAAGTCGGCGCCAAACTAATACCTGCCAAAATGTGATTCGCATAAACAGATTAAAAATATTTTATTTGCAATTGCTTTCTTTCCATAATTTGAATATATTAGTAGTTATTTATTTCATTTAGAAATAATTTCGCGCCGACTTCAAAAATTTCAATTTCATATAAAAATTTCTAGTTATTTTTCCCTTTTTAGCGCACCCTAAAATGAACAACTAAAAATTCTATGATTCTTAGAGTTCTCCAAATACCAATGAAATTGTGTCAAACAAATATTTAGTCTGTCATAGTAAATCCACTATCTTAAATTTCAAATTAATCTTAGATTGGTAATATAAGCCCCAAAACCTTCCAATATCGATATTTAAAGAATTTGAGACGTAAATTTCTTAGTCCGATATATTTTATATTGTATATTGAGCTTGTATATGCCCCAAGAACCCCTCAATATCAATTCTAGATAAAACCTGAAATTGTAAAAATTTTTAGTCCTTCATATTGTATCTTATCAACCAAATAGTTGTAAAAAATTAACTTCATATTATTAATACTCCACCCCAACGCCCCAATACCCAATCTGAAAAAATGTGAATAAGGTAAAATTTTCAACCCACCATTTTGGATCCGCCACATTCAACTTCAAAAAAAATAATTTTAACGTCTTAATCTAATCTAAATCTAAACTTTTCAAAACCCCCTAGTACCAATTTTAGATGAAATCCAGAAATTTAAAATTTCTAAACGGTCATATTGCATCTGACATATCAGATTTTCTTAAAATAATTTTATATTTGCTATTTGCATCCCCAAAAACAAACAAAATCGAAAAAGGTAAAATATTTAGTCAGATATATTGCATTCGCAATATTTAATTCTGAAAAAATACTACTAAATTCCTAATTTACACCCTAAAGAACTCTCTATATCAGTTTTGAAGAAAGTCGAAAAATGGAAAATTTTTTGGACACTATATTGAATCTGCCTGATTGAGTTGTTCAAAAAATATTTTAATTTCGTAATTAACACTAATAAAAATCCCCCAATACTGACTTTAGACAAAATCGAGAGATGTAGAATCCTTAATACGGGATCTTAGATCCGCCATATTTATTTATTTTTTAAATAATATCAGATTCGTAATGTGCTATCCCAAAAACTCCCCCATATCAATTTTGAGAAAAATCGGACACAATTAATTTTTTATCCACCATATTGGATACGCCATATTGAATTTTTTAAAAATAATCTTAGATTCGTCATGTAAGACTGAAAACTCCCCCGTACCAATTTTGGAGAAAATCGGAGAAAATTGATTTTTTGTCCCCCATATTGGATCCGCTATATTAAATTTTTTTAAAAATACTTTGAATTTGTTATGTGCAACTTCGAAAACTCCTCCATATCAATTTTGAAGAAAATCGTACAAAATTATTTTTTTTTGTCCGCCATATTGAATCCGCCATATTTAATTTATTAAAAATAATCCCATATTCGTTATGCGAGACTCCGAAAACTCCCCCATATCAATTTGGGAGAAAATCGGACAAAATTGATTTTTTGTCCGCCATATTGAATTTTCTAAAAATATTTTGAATTCTTAATGTACGACCTCGAAAACTCCCTCATTCCAATTTTGGAGAAAATCGGACAAAATTTAATATTTTTGTCCGCCATATTTGATTTGCCATTTAGAATTTTTAAAAAATAATTTCAGATTCGTTGGGTACAACCCCGAAAATTTCTCCATACCAATTTTGAAGAAAATCGGATTGACCGCCATATCGTAAGCGTCATCTTGGATTTTACTGTACCAGTTTCATCTAAAGAAAATATGGGACCACCGCAGCAACTTTCTGGACATAACGCAAAAAATTTCATTCAAATCGGTGCAGCCGTTCCGGAGAAATCGGTGTACATACATAAAAAAAACATATATGGTCGACGAATTGAGAACCTCCTTCTTTTAGAAGTCGGTTAAAACATGAAATGAATCTCATATCTCAGGATTATTGAAAAGGTTGATTATTCGTGGGTGTTCACTGGAGTCTTGTATACTTCTGTTTTAAGCGCGTCCCACAAAAAGAAGTCACACATATTTAATTTTGGAAAACATGGGGGCCATCTTACTGGGGCCTCCTTGCCTCCTCCAATCCATCGACTGGGACATAGTGTAAATTTTTCCGAACAGCAACGGAAAAATGACGTGGGGCACTATTATGCATATACCATGGCTGTTGCAAATAGGCAAATTTTCCGGAAGAACTGGTAGTGTTTTGCAAAAAATTTGGATAAATATTTACATTTATTCTATCTGGAATCACAACAGGACCAATAATAATACCTGCCCAGACATTTATTTTGAAGTTATGCTGATGGTGTGCAACTTTAATGGAATATGGATTTTCATTTGCATTAACATATTTTTTGTGAAGGTTGGTAACTCCAGATCTTGTAGAGCACTCTCGTCAGGAAACGAAATTTTTCTACAAAAATTTGAATCACGAATTCTTTTGTTTCGAATAAATTCATAAAATGTAAAGAGCATGGGGGAATCAATCGGTAAAAGTTTCTGAACTTTCTGAACGTGATATGGATGTGGCAGTTATCATTTACAGTAGTTTTAGATATATCCAACTCACGTTCTAAGCAGCGGATACTAACACTTTGTTCTTCTTCTACTCTTTCCAAAATTTCCTCTTCTTTTTCGACTGTTCGAGTTCTTCGAATAAGATCCCTACTTTCAAATTTTTTCTCAAAGCTGCCCGTTTCTCGGGGTGACCCTCAATGTTGGCAAATGTTGGATAGTTTGGTATTCGGCGGTTAGAAAACCTCTCCATGTAAACCGATGCTCATTTCCTTCACAAAACCCATACACCGGGGGTGCGTGTAGTTGTCCACGTTTAATAATAAAATATGCTTAGAAACTTTGAATGTTGATCTTACTTTAATCAACTTCTTAGACAGTGATGGCAATTTGTCAGTAGTCCAATTATTAAATGTCACAAAGTCACTCAGAAAATTATTGTTACAGATATTTTTTATTATTACATGCATGTTACATGCATGTAATTGAAAAAAAATTCTGTCGAAATCGCTCATCCAAAGAAAATTCTTCAAGAGGTCACAAGCTTGTAAATATATGAGATTATCCGATAGTAATGTATTCATTCAGTGTTCTAATCTCGTGAAGTACAGATCCTGCAGATGCCTAGTATAATTGTAGGCGAAACGTGGGATAATAATTTCAATTTTATATGGTCTAAACCCAAGAACTATTATTTTCGACTTGACTAAAGATGTGAAAGCTTTTGTTCTTGACTGGATATAAATGCTAAATTTAACGCTCAAATTCACTAACATAGTCCAACCTTAAAACCATTTTAAATTGATAGCAGAGTGTTTAAACTGATAAGATTATTAATTTCAAGCCTTAAAGATGCTGACATAGAAAATCATTAACTTTTATAAATGAACCAGAAAAAATGAAGAATTTCATTTATTTATGTATCTAACATACTTCAAGGTTTTATCGCTTTGTTCTTATCCTTAATAACCCTTTATTAGTATTAATTTGTTGATATATGTAATCTAAATTATGATAATATCATAAGCAAAATAAAACTGGTCGATTAGAAGATCTATTTTTCACAGCAACTAGATCGGGTTTCGGTTTTCTTAATGAATCTGGATGAAACATTTTTCATTAGTGTGAAGTAGGCTTTGACCATAATTTCTAAATTTTCTGTTGTTAAAAACATTCTATTTTTGTCAAGTGGGCTTTGACTATGACATCACTTCAATTCAATATTTGACGTTTAGTTTTTTCTCCAATATTATTACCAGTTCCGAAGCAAATTTTTAATTGTATAAAATTGTTAGTAAATTTCTCTAAATACCAAATTATCTACATAATATCATAGTTTCCTAAAGCGTTTAGTTGGACAAAAGCAAAATTCTCTCGTAGTTATTGGTGTGATCACCGAATATATTTATGGAACAAAAATATTCCTGAACATGTTTCAATAACCTATAAATAATTGGAAATAAAGGGCTTTACATAAAGGTAAGTCTTTATTGGTTGGTATATACGTTCAAAAATTAACAATTAACACTAAGAATTTATATAAATAATTTTCACCTGCAAGTTAAATGATACACTTTCCGTTCATAATTGCAACTCAAAATAAACAGTTAACATCTGAAGAGTTCACGCATATTTATCTTCTTAGTTTAACTCTTAATTTCGGTAAAATTTGTGTTTGCTTTTGGACGTTTTCGGCTAGACGAAAGAATGATAAGTAGGTACATCAAAATAACAAAAATAACATTTTCTATACATCTATATCTAAACATTTATACATCTTCTATAGATACATATAAATAAAATTGAAGTGTCTGTCTGGCTGTCTGTCTGCACGAGCTAACTTTCGAAACGGCTGAACCAATTTCAATGAAACTTTACAGACATGAAGAGGAGGTTGTCAAAAATGATAAAGAGTACTTTTTTCTGTAGGTTCTGTCTGTCTGTCTGTCTTTATAGGCTAATCTTCAAAACGATTGAACCGATTTCGATAAAACTTTACAGACATGAAGAAGGTTGTTGAGAGTCATATATGCTGCTTTTTTTCTGTTTGTCTGTCTCCATGAACTAATCTCCAAAATGGCTGTACTGATTTCGATTAAATTGTACAGATATAAAGAGGAAGTTTTCAGAATTGATATTGATTGCTTTTTCTGTTTGTGTTGAAAACAGAGATGAAAAGGAGGTGCTTAAGAGTGATATAGGCTGTTTTTTTTTGTTGTATGTCTATCTGTCTGTACGGACTAATGTTTTTTAATTATTTATAGGTAATAACAATTGTATTTATTATTTATTGCCCAAGCTTTCCGAGGACGAATTCGCAGGTAAAAGTTGAAGCAAAAGTCAACATTTTAGAAATATGTAAATATGTCCGCTTATTAGATTAATAAGATCGGCGTTAATTTAAAATTAGTTTCAGGCAATAGGGTAACAAAAATTATTTGATAATATTTCCGACGACTATATCTAACATATTTATCTTTCAATTTAATGTAGTTTGTTTTATTTTCGACGAAACCTAGCAGTTATTAAATAAGCATTAGAAAAAGTAGTTTAATCCTTATTAATTACATCAAAAAATTGGGGAATTTTCGCGTCCAAAATATAACAATGTCGTGTAATATAGCGCCACCACCGTCTATAGAAACGGAAAGCAAAGTAACGAATTTGGCAAGATTTTTTATATGCTCCTACTCGGTCAACTTTCTTTAGAAAAGTAGTTCGTAGATTTTTCAAGGCCTTTTTACTGTGTTATAATTTACGCGTTTCTCCTTTATAGTTAACAACAAATCAACGTCAGAAGTAAAAAATAACTAATTTTATTTTGACCGGTCCTGTATATCAAATTGTGACGTATTGCAATGAATAATTTTTATGAAGAGTATACTATTTGAATGATATTATCTCTTTGTTCATCGTATCAGTTTAAATCATTGGTTTGACTCATAAATATGAATGCTCATGTATTCTGTGCAAACGATCCTTGTACAGGGCCACAATAAATTGTAGAATAAGTGTATTTTAGTGCCCTGAATGCATCAATAACTAAAGGCCATCGAATTGTCACTTTACTTCCAGAATCACATTAAAAATTTTAACACGGGTAAAAACGCATGTTCGAAAAAAAGCTAGGTTAACCTAAAAATAATTAAATGGATATTTTGGAGGAAACCAACTGAAAAGGCCTTACATCAGAAGGACAGGCGTGATTTGTTTTAGTTAGGAATAAAAAGCACCACTTCAGATTACAAGAAACTATCAGAAAAATGTGGACACTTTTCCCGCTAGTAGTGTACCGCCATCTGTAGACCTGTTTCGAACTCACAGGTTCTCGTCGGTATAGAGCAGGCAAGTACATTTATGTTGATCAACTAGGAGACCAAAGTTATTAAACAATACTCGCTTAATTGTCGATTCCAGAAGATCCCAATAAACAAATCTAGTTTAAAACTAAATTACTAGATAATATATAATACAATAATATTCATTGTGTGAAATGTCCTTTTTTGTGCCAGTTGTGTATGATTATAAGTTGGTTGATTAAGTATTATGGTTAAACTAAAATTTTGAGATTTCAGGAAAATATATCAGGATATATAAATTAAACACCTAAAAACTTTTGGTCATCGTATCGATCATAATTCGATTATATTATTTAAAAAGGTGCCAGTGTTATTTGAGGAAATGGACGACTTAATATGTATTGTTTTGTTGTATGGGTCATAACTAAAAATTGTATAAAGTGTCGGGGAATGAAATAATATGTTGTATTTTTTTTTATTATCAAATAGTTTCTGTGGCTCGTTATTTAATAAATCAAATCCAATATTCTGTCGTAGGTTCTTTGGTACTAATTGACCAGTGTTGCAAAAGATATGTTCATGTACAAATATTTAGTAATTTTTATACAAAAGTTAAGTGTTGATGAATTAAGTCATTCAAACGCTGTCTTTTACGAAACATAGTTCACTTTCAAAATTTTGAGTATATAATTTTAAGTTAATATGGGAAGAAAATGGTGAAAAAAATTAATACTAAATGTAATGAAAATTAAAGGTATCTTTTATACACCAAATTGGTAAAAGGACGGCGAATACTAGTCATTTGATAAAAATTAAAGTATTCACTCTTCGAGGTCTAAGAATATCCTGTATCCAACTTGGCATGTTATTAAGTAGAATTTGAATGTATTCTTAAGGACTTGCATTCTCTTTTTTTGTACTGGGAAATGTTTACATCATATGCGGCGTTTTTTCTGATTCATTAGTAGTGGTTTATTTTATTTAGGTGGCCAAGATAATTTTTAAATCGGGACTTCATTGTGGTAAGTAGTCACCTTTTCAGCTGCTTGTTATCGAGTTTTATTGTGCAATAATACGAATTTTTCATATCCAATATGTAGAATTTATAGCAAAACATAATCTTACAGGGTGTTTCCGATATAAAAGTTAATGTAATTGATCCAGTCACTTTCACTAGATCAGCACGTCCCTCCCAACTGGTATTTCCCCATTCGTGAAAAGAATATTTTGCCAATTCTAGATATTCTGTGAATTTTGGATAAGCTGTGGAATTTCCATAGGCTGTATTGACTTTAAACCTGTCTCTTTTAATCTTTCTGGAACTGTTTTCGAAAGTAACATTATTGTGTGTTATATTTAATAGCTCATTTTTGAGATGCGTTGATGTTAACCTGCGATTTCGTATAAAATTTGGTATGACACGATTTCCATCAAAGTCTTTGGACGAGTTGTTCAGTCTCTTGATATCCTTAAGGGTAAATGCGCTACAGGCAAACGTCATTAATATAAACTAAAAGTCTATATTTTTAAAACAAGTAAATATATCTGCTTATTAAATGAATAACATCAGTGCATCTATAATTTTGCAGCGGTAGTGTACATTTATTTTCAAGCAGTAATTATTAATAAAGATTTTCAATAACTTTCTGCATGTATCTATATCTATCAAATCTTAGGTAATGTTCATATAAATAAACTGATTAAATTATAAAAAGATAAATTTTCATATGCGTGCTATATTTGAAACAATTATTTATACAAAGAAAAACACACAACGAAATCTAAAAATATAAGAAGAAACATAGTTTACACTAAAAAATACATAATTGGGAAGAAAAGTGCTCCGTGTTAATAACTTTCAGCAGACATGACGCTTGTCCCACTTTATGTCTGGTGATCTATTTTAAATGCTGGCAACTTCTCAATGCCAATATAGAGTTTCAACCTTGAATAAACTTTAGTGTATAGTTCATATATATTATATTTCAAGGTCCAGAACTCTCGGTTCGATATCTACAAAAATATAAAAGTAAATAAAAAAAATTTCATGATTTATGCGTGGCTCTTTAAAATTGGTGCTGTCAAACTACAGTAATTACAAAACAAAAATGTAACAATGAAGATTGTTTACTTGTATTGTTTTCATTGTAGGACAGTTATTCGTCGGTTGAATTCAGTAATGAAGAAGCCACCACCAGCGGAATGGTGCAAAATTTTGACAGTGCTAAACCATCAACTTCAAAATATGGACTTCTTGATCAGGTAAGGTGTCTCTGTGAATTTTTTTTTTTGCAATCGACAAGCATAAAATCGGACTTTTTGAGGGTATAGTTTTCTAGCATATATCTATTTGGTGGTATAGATTTATTTGGGCTAAATATAAAATTAAAAATTTATTTCTTTGGAAAAAAAATTAAAAAAGCTCAATCTAAAATATAAAGGTTTCTCAACAATATCTTTTACAAATATATTTTGAATCTTATTACGTCTTTTAAAGAAAATACGCCTTTAATGTTGTTCCTTTGCAGGGGTTTTCTATTTATTCAAAAGTCGAATTTGCACACGTTGCTACGACTTATTTTGAGTGTGCCGAAGAAAATAATAACGACCCGATTTTAGTAAATCGACTAGATTTTGATGATATCATGGATTAAGACACACATCCAGTTATTGTAAACAACACATATAGTGTTCTTATGTCAAAACGTTCTGAGTATGTATCCTGACTAAAATGTCAAACTTTGCAATGGATATATCAAATTACATCCAGGAACGCCAGTGTTGCCAGTTCCCGAAATTAAAACGGTTACCTTCAAAGAAGTGAAAAGTTTGAAAATATCTTGTATCTACGAACAGTTCAGGATTGATAAAAATTTGGTATTACTAACTTTTTGTAATTAAGATTTAGTGAAAAGTGGTAAAAAAATAAAAGTTGTGGATTTTTCATCAGAATTACCATTTTTAAGATATTTTTTTTTCTTAATAAAAATTGTTTCAAATACCTTATTTTCATTGAAATACCCAAAAATGATATATGGAAAACACACGTCTCCAAGAATCTTATCTAATCATCCTGCAAATAATACACTTGTATTTATTTGCTTTATGTAAATACAAACAATCATTTTGCAGTAACATACTCGAGGTATTTCAGTAAAATTTAAAATGAATATACACCCGCATCAATCTATTTTGAAGTTTATTTTCTGGTTACTCCCAGAACTTGATTATACACAATCAGAATAAAACTTGTAATCCTTTGAAATAAAATGTGATGTTGCCCACCACACCTACTTATTGTTTTTTAATTTAAACGTTTTTTGAGAACAAATACTCAAAAGAGTCTTTTAAGCGAGGTGACTGATTCCTCATTATTAATATGTAGATGGAAGTTCTCTTCATTGAAGTCTGTTTTAGGTGAACAGTATAAAATGAGTCATAGCGTAGTGACTTCATGATGACTTCTAGACGTAAAAATAAGACGAAAAATTATATGGCGATATTAATTAATATAACAAATATTAGTGTATTGATTAAACTAAGATTATTTTCTCCTTGAGGTCTGAATATTCTATGCATCCATCTCGCCAAGCTACTAAGTAGAGTTGCTGCTGCAAATCGAAGTTCTTTTATTGTATTGGGAAAATTTTTCGTCGTATGCGGCATTTTTCCTGATGTCACAAATCTGGATAGCATTGTGGTAATTAGTCAATTTTCCAGCTTCCCATTATCGAGAGTTATTTTATACTAATACGAATTTTTATGTCCAGTATTAACGATATAGAACAAAAAACTATTTTACAGGACGTAGAAAAGTCACATGTAATTCGTCCAGTCACTTCCACTAGTTCAACACTTCCCTCCCAACTTTCTCGTCCGTGAAAAGACCATTTTTTCAATTCCAGATATTCTCTAAATTTTTGAACAGCTGTGGAATGGATGGAAGAAGGAATGGATGACAAACGAAATACTGAACTTGATGAACGAAAGAAGGAAACATAAAAACAAAGACAAACAGAAGTATAAAGAGCTGCAGAGGGAAATTCGCTCGAGGATACGTTCAGCTAAGGAAAAATGGTTCGGGGAAAATGTGAAGAAATTGAACAGCTGCAAAATAAGCACGACAGCTTTAATACACACAAGAAAATTAAAGAATTAACAAAAAGGCAAGACAGTAGACACAACGTATTGATGGACGAAAGAGGAAACATAATTATGGACACAGAAGAAAAATTGAGAGTCTGGAAAGAATACATAGAGCATCTGTATAACGATCAACGCAATGAGGTAGAAAACGAATATATCAGCAGTGACACAGGACCAGAAATAACAAGTGAAGAAGTGGAACACACGATAAAAAGAATGAAGACTGGGAAAGCTACAGGTCCAGATGAGTTACCAACAGAAATAATCAAACTCATTGAGGGACGTAATTTAGAAATGATTGTGGAACTATTTAATAGCATTTATAAATCTGGTATAATACCGAAAGAATGGCTACTAACAACAATAATAACTTTACCTAAAAAGCCAAACGCGAAGCAATGCTCCGAACATCGGACCATCAGTCTTATGTGTCATATGATATTCTTAAAGATCATTCATGGTAGAATATATAAGAAATTAGAAACAGAAATCGGACAGACACAATTCGGATTTAGAAACGGACTAGGAACTAGAGAAGCACTATTTGCTTTTAATGTCGTAATACAGCGATGTCTGGATGTAAACCAAGACGTGTTTGTCTGTTTCTTGGACTACAACAAGGCGTTTGATACAGTTCAACATAAGACATTGTTACAATTACTCAGAAATAAAGAAATTGACTCAAGTGACATTAGAATAATAACCAACCTATACTACAATCAAGAAGCTACAGTGCGCATTAATGGCGCCGAATCAGAAAAAATAAAGATAAAAAGAGGTGTAAGACAGGGCTGTGTGTTGTCGCCAACGTTGTTCAATCTCTACTCGGAAGAAATAATTAAGAAAGCCCTGGAGAACGAATCAGCCGGTGTAAAGATCAACGGTCATCCTATTTGTAATATACGATACGCTGATGACACGGTACTCATGGCAGAAAGTACCGAAGATCTCCAGAGACTATTAGATAAAGTAATAGAAACAAGCGAGGAATTTGGTTTGTCACTGAATACAAAGAAAACTAAATTCATGATAATTACGAAGAAACATATCGACAATATCAACCTATATGGAAACAACGAGCGAATAGAACGAGCACGAAACTACAACTATCTAGGAGTAAATATTAACGAGTCAAATGAATATACACGGGAAATAAGAATAAGAATAGAGAAAGCCCGAAGTGCGTTTAACAATATGAAGCAAATATTTTGTAGCCGAAATCTAAGCTTAAAATTGAAAGTGCGATTGCTTAAGTGTTATGTTTTTTCGGTCTTGTTGTATGGTGTGGAGGCGTGGACGCTGAACAAACAGTGTATAAATAAATTGGAAGCATTTGAGATGTGGGCGTATCGTAGAATCTTGAAAATCTCCTGGAAGGATAGAACAACTAATCAAGAAGTACTTGACAGGATGAACAAACAAAAAGAGGTAACACTGACTGTTAAAATAAGAAAGCTTCAGTACTTGGGCCATATTACAAGAGGCAATAAATACCAATTGCTCCAATTGATTATGCAGGGGAAGATTCAGGGCAAGCGCAGCATCGGGAGGAGAAGGATGTCTTGGCTGAGGAACCTCAGAGAATGGTTTTCTTGCAGTTCTGTTCAACTGTTCCGGGCGGCAGCTTCTAAGGTTAGAATTGCCATGATGATAGCCAACCTTCGCAGCGGAGATGGCACTTGAAGAAGAAGAAGGAATATCTATAGACAGTGTTGACTTTAAATCTGTTTCTTTCAATCTTCGTGTGACTCTTTTCGAAACTAACATTAAATTGTATAATATTTATGAGCTCATTTTGATCATATGGATGTCAACGCGTGATTTTGTGTAAAATTAAGTATCAGAAAATTGTCATTATAGTCTCTGTACGAGATTTTCAGTCTCTTAATATCGTTTTAAAATTTTCTATAGTGAATAATGATGTCTCCGTGGGAAATCATTCTGTCTACATTATCCATTATTCGCTAAACAAAGTTGCAATTGCAAATGTAGTTTCTTTATAGTGGCATATCACTTGAACGGTTTATATGTGATTCTTTAATATTGTCTTTGTGGTATAAAATTATGTTATAAGAAAATAAAAATGTAGCAATATTGATGGTTTACTTTTCTTGTTTTTATAACAGGACGAAAGCAGTGATGATACAAGTTATCAGTTTTCAAATGCCATTAAGCGTCCTAATGAAGTTCATGTATATTACCCATCTAAAAGGCTTAGAGAGGAAGATCCAGAGTTCGATGAACCGAGTACCAGTGGAATTAGGTTAACTCGCAGCGTTGAATCATCATCCCTACAAGGAAATCAGGTAAGGCTGCCCTAAAAATTTTTCCTTGCAACCAGGATGCATGTCTTTTAGAGGACATTGTTTTATAACATCCGTCTATTTGGCGGTGCAAATTTCTTTAGGCTAAATATAAAATTGATTATAAATATTAAAAAAATCTTGTTGCGTTTTTAAAGAAAATGCTTTTTTAGTCATGCTCATTTGGAGGTGTTTTTAGTTTTAAAAATATTGGTTTTTCAGACGATGTTTTAATTTGAATGATGAGACCGATATTAGTAAATTGACTAGAATTTGATGAGATCATGGAGAAAGACATAAAATGCGGATAAAGACAGGATTTATTCTTGAATTAAAACAAGATGTGAGCTCTAAGAAATAAATAGTTCAATAGTTTTAGAACCCATAAAACTGTTTAAATAATGTTTTAAAGCGAATTTGTAAAGTTGCGGTTTTAGATGGTTTGAAAATTATCAAGATAAGAAAATTGAGCATTGGTTTGTTAAAGATAAAAAGAAATTTTTAAAATCGCTGCATATTGAATCAATGGATTCAGGTCAAATTTTCCCATAAATTCAGTCAAACTGTATAAGTTTATCACGCACATCCACACTGAGCCATTCAATAATTTTTGCCTATAAAATTAAATGTTTATCGTTTAATTAATTCATGACCTTTTAAATATCAAAGAAGTTTTAAGCTGGTTTAAAATTGATTTTACTGTGACATTGTCTATATATGATTCATATCTGGTAGATCGATACAAAAGCTCCAAAACCCATTCGACAGTTGTACTCTAGTTGTCAATTTATTCCCAATCTAAACCGAGAAACACCTGCATATTCTATTTGTGTAAAAGTATCAGATTTCGATGTAATGTGCATATAATACGTAAAGTTCGGTTAAGGAGAAGGCTACTGTGCTTTATTTTCTTTTTAGTTGCCACAGGTTCGAATGGATTTTCCATTGATTTTTTAAATAAATCGAGGTAAAAAGAACAATTGAGAAGTGTGGTTTTGGAGCGCATTGTGTGTGATTCAATTGTGTTGTTTTTGCTTTTAGTCGGTCTTCCTGGTTATGTTCCAGAGTTATTGCCATTCAAAGACTCTTCATACGTGACTTATTTTTAGACTATGGTAGAGGACAGCTTTTTAATTTTTTAATGTATGAAATTTAAGGTTGATTCTAAATAGATTTTATATTACATTACTTGCTGATATATTATTACTCAAAAAAATATGCGACAACATTCACATAACCTGAACTGACCGACATCTCGTGAATATACTTTCAAGTATTTCCTCGCCATCTGTGAAAAAATACACCTTTCCAATTGTTGATTTCCACTGTGGAATGAGATCGTCCTTTTTGGTTTTAAACCTGCTTCTTTTAATGTTCCTCTCATTATTTTTGAAAATAACATTGTTTGTATTGGTTTTTGAAATGTGTTGATATCAACGTTCGATTTCGTGTAAAATTAAAGACTGTTATACACATTCATATACTTTTTGCATGCTCGACCAAGTCTTTGTATGAAATGTCCAATTTCTTGTTATGATATAAGATATTTAATGTTGTAGATTAATCTCTTCTAGAACGTTGTACGACATCGTTTTTTATTGAGTTACAATTTGTGCTTTGTCAGTTTCTTTACAGTGATATACTATTGTTTTAAAAAGAGGAAAAAGCAAATGCGAATCGCTCTTATTCAGTTATTAACCGACTTCTAAAAGTAGGAGGTTCTCAATTCGTCGACTATGTATTTTTTTTTATGTACGTACACCGATTACTCCGGAACGGCGGCACCGATTTGAATGAAATTTTTTACGTTATATTCAGGAAATTGATGCGGTGATCTCATATTTTTTTTGGACGAAATTGATGCAGTAACAAACAAGATGGCGCTTACCATATGGAGGTCAAAAAAATTAATTTTTTCCGATTTTCTCCAAAATTGGTATGGAGGAATTTTCGGGGTTGTACCCAACGAATCTGAAATTATTTTAAAAAAATTCAAAATGGCGGATCCAATATGGCGGAAAAAAATTAATTTTATCCGATTTTCTCCAAAATTGGTACGGGGAAGTTTTCGGGGTCCCACATGACAAATCTAAAATTATTTTTAAAAAATTCAATATGGTGGATCCAATATGGCGGATAAAAAATCAATTTTGTCCAATTTCAAATTGGTATGGGGGAGTTTTCGAGGTCTCACTTAACGAATCTGAAATTATTTTAAAAAAATTCAATATGGCGTATTGTGGACAAAAAATTAATTTTATTTGATTTGTTTCAAAATTGATATGAGAGAGTTTTTGGGATAACAAATTACGAATCTGATATTATTTAAAAAAAAATTAAATATGGCGGATCTAAGATGGCGGATTAAAGATGCTGCATCTCTTGATTTTGTCTAAAGTCAGTATGGAGGGATTTTTATTAGTGTTAATTACGAAATTAAAGTATTTTTTGAAAAACTCAATCTGGCGAATTCAATATGGTGTTCTTAAAATTTTACATTTTTCGACTTTCTCCAAAACTTATATAGAGGGTTCTTGAGGGTATAAATTATGAATTTAATAGTATTTTTTCAGAATTTAATATGGCGAATGCAATATAGCTGAATAAAAATTTTACATTTTTCGATTTTGTTCAAATGTGGAAATGAATCATTTTTGAGGATGTAAATAACAAATATAAAATTAGTTTAAGAAAATTTAATAAGTCAGATGCAATATGACAGTTTAGAAATATTAAATTTCTGGATTTCATCTAAAATTGGTACCAGGAGGCTTTGAAGGGTTTAGATTTAGATTAAATTAAGCCGTTAAAATTACTTTTTTTTGAAATTCAATATGGCGGATCCAATATGGTGGGTTGAAAATTTTACCTTATTCACATTTTTTCAGATTTGGTATTAGGGCGTGGGGTGTATTACGAATATGAACTTAATTTTTTACTATTAGGTTTATAGAATACAATATGAAGGACTAAAAATTTCACATTTTCCTGTTTTATCTAGAATTGATATTGCGGGGTTTTTGGGGCGTGTACAAATTCAATATGCAATATAAAATATATAGAGCTAAGAAATTTACATTTCAAAGTCTTTAAAAATCGATATTGGAAGGTTTTGGGGCCTATATTACCAATCTAAAATTGATTTGAAATTTAAGATAGTGGATTTACTATGACAGACTAAATATTTGTTTGACATAATTTTACTAGCATTTGAAAAACTCTAAAAACCAAAGAATTTTTAGTGGTCTATTTTAGGGTGATTTACAATTTTGGATAAAATTGGTACTTTTTTGCCACCTTGGAGTAATTGCGAGGTACACTAATCTTGATTAGCACTTAGTTCAAATAATTTATGAATATCATAATGAATTCAGAACTAAAAATCGAAAAATAAAATTTTTATATAAAAATTGAACCGACTTCTAAAAGTGCGCTAAAAAGTGAATAATAACTATACATTTTTATATGAAATTAAAATTTTTGAAGTCGGCGCCAAATTATTTCTAAATGAAATAAATAACTACTAATATATACAAATTATGGTACGAAAGCAATTACAAATAAAGTATTTTTAATCTGTTTATGCGAATCCCATTTTGGCAGGTATTAGTTTGGCGCCGACTTCAAAAATTTCAATTTTATATAAAAATTTATAGTTATTTTTCCCTTTTTAGCGCACTTTTAGAAGTCGGTTCAATTTTTTTTTATAAAAATTTTATTTCATGACAAATAATTTAATTTCCTTTCATTTTGTAAGAAATATTTTATGGGAAAATACGTAAAAGGTAAATGTCATTAATGTAAACTAAATGTCGATATTTTCAAAACAATTGAATTTATCTGCCTATTAGATGAATAACATCGGCACATAAGTTTACTACGCTAATTTAAAAGTACTTTCAAGAAATAGTGACAATTAAAATTTATTAAGGTTCATATAAATAAATCGATTAAGGTAAAAAAGATAAATTTTAATATATAAAACAATTATTTATACAGAAAAAGACATACGATGAAATCAAATGATATAAAAGGAAAAATAGTTTATACGAAACTGGAACAAAAAGTGCCCCGTGTTAGTAATTTTTAACACACATGATATTTGTCATACAATATGTCTGGTGGTTTTTTTCCAATGTTGGCAGCTTCTCGATGACAACGTACAATTCTAACCTTGAATAAATTTTAGTATGCAGTTCATTTATATTTTTATATTTATGGTTGGATATTTCTACTCCAAAACTGTTGTCTCAATATTTATAAAAGTATATAAAACAAGTTTAAATTTAGTATTGCCCCTGTTTGCTAAAATGAAGTTATTAAAAAAGGAAATTAAAAAAATAGTGATTGTTAATTTTTTTATTTTTATTGTAGGACGAGTTTTCCTCGGATAAGTCCAGAAAAGAAGAAGGCACTGTTGAGAAATTAAAGTTAGATGAAGCCAGTACCAGCGGAAGAGTATCAAACTTTTATAATGTCGAGTCATCAGCACCAAAAAAAACTTTTCATGGACTTACGTATCAGTTAAGGCTGCTCATGCTGTTTGTTCAACGGGTTCCTGATGGACAGGAATTTTATCTTTCGACTGAGATGCACGAAGCCCAAGATTTTGACGATGTAATTTTGCAGTATGTAGATGGAGATGGTATTTCGAGGTACAGATTTCTTCAGGCCAAACATAAAATTGATGACAAATATAAAATTGGGAAAAGCGATCTATTTCAAAATTCAAAAAAAGATTATCTCTTAAAGAAATATTTTAAATCTTATTGCGACATTGAACAAAATGGTGACTTTAAAAATGCTAATTTGGAGGAGTTTTTGATCTGCACAAATGTCGGTTTCGCAGAAGAAGCGATGACTTATTTTGAGTGCGCAGAAGAAAGTGATGAGATATTATTAAATGTCGAAGAGATAAACGAAAAAGGCACAAAACCAGTGAAATACAAATTAAAAGAAGAACATATTTCCAAACTAAACGAAGAATTTGAAGTAAACAATAAAAATGAAAATTTATTTCACAATTTTGTGGAAAAGTTCAGGTTTTTGCCTGATTATGGAGATGACGTATTAAATAAGAACATAGAAAATTGTTTGAAAAAATGTTTTGAAATGGAAAATGTTGTTTTAGCAAATGCGTATGTGCAAAACTGCCTCCTTAAATGGTTTGAAAGTTACAAAGATAAGAAAAGTAATTATTTGCATATTGAAGATAAAGAAAAGTTTGTAACATTACTGAATAGAAACATTGATTCCCTGCTGGTGGCAGGATATTCCAATTTTTATATTGAGGAGCTGAAGAATTACGGAGTACAATTTGAGAACACTTCACTCCTGCGTGACTTTTTCGACCATAAAAAAGACAAGATAATGTTTATTATTACTGCAACCCCAAAATTAAGTGTTATTAAGTTGAGTCAGCTGTTTAACGAACTAGAATTAAAGCAGGATGAATTTATTTTTACGGACGCAGATAAATTACGGAGTAACAAGAAAATCTCCACCACATTTTTTGCCGCAGAAAGTTACAAATGGCTGCTGATTGAGTGTCAACAGAAGGAAATAAATTTGAGCAGAAAAGTGTTGAAGAAAATTTCAAAAATGAAAAATGAAAAGACAGTCGTAATAATTGGCCGGGAAAGTCATGTTTTGAAATTTAGACAATATTTGCCTTTCGACACGTCGTGTTTTTATGATGAAAATAATTCATTCGAGAATCTGACGCCAAAATCACAAGAAAAAATATTGGAAAAGAAAATTGTATTTCAAGGGAAGAATATCAATTTAAATGAATTGATAGACATGGATTCGGGAGAGGAAATTATTGATGAGCATACATTAGAAAATATTCTGACTAAAAGTATGAAAATAGGAAATAATGATGCGTTCGAATCAGATTTCCTAATAGAGGAGTGTTATATTCCGAGAACATTAGTTCGAAAAAAGTTAAGAGTCGACATTTTACAAAATGTGGAGGTTTTAAAAAGATGTTTGTTTATTATTTCAGGTGTAAACAGGGATCAACTTGAAGATTTAAGTATAAACAATGAATGGATTTTCGTGTGGAAATACGGAAAAAGATTTGAAAATGGAATTATAATTTCCGAGGAAACTAAATCTGGATACATATTTGAGAAATTATGCGAAAATAATACAAAAAATGTTTATTGGTTAAAGTATATAAAAGAGGAATTTTTAATTATAAATTTTAGAAACGGGACCGATATTCTTAATAAACCAGTTACTTGTTTTGAGGAACATAAGTTAAACAAGAACCAAATATTGGATGAAAAAATTCTAATTGTCGCTGATGATCCCGGTTGTGGTAAATCCACTTTTATGACGAGAGTTGCACGTCAACTCAAGCAAATAATGTCAAATATATGGGTTTTGAGAATTAATCTTTCATCTTATGCATACAAGCAAGAAGGAAGGAAACAGGTCATGAAATTTCTGGAAGATATTCAATTTGAAGATACTGAAACTAAGAAAGCAACAGAATTTATGGCTGATTTGTTATTTCCTGATAAAAGTTTTGTAACAGAACTTTTTATTCAATCGCTGGCCTGCTTGACCGGAAATATGAAATTTCCTAAAATAATACTCTTATTCGACGGTTTTGATGAAATAAGTCCCACATTTAAAGAAAAAACTCTCACTTTA
This sequence comes from Diaprepes abbreviatus, assembly GCA_034092305.1. Classification (NCBI taxonomy): domain Eukaryota; kingdom Metazoa; phylum Arthropoda; class Insecta; order Coleoptera; family Curculionidae; genus Diaprepes; species Diaprepes abbreviatus. The sequence continues at coordinate 490,788 of JASJET010000242.1, forward strand.
CTTAAGGCGCTCCGGAATTCAAATGTTGCACAAATGTGGATCACCACAAGGAATCACGAAGAACTGAGCTTGGAAATGGCTCTCGATTCATTTTCTTTCTTTCTTAGACCTTTTTATATTGAGGAGAAAGTTGATTTTTTACAAAAATTATGGAAATACAATTTGGCACACTTTGATGATATAAAACTTAAACCTGATGGCGAAGATATCTTAACGTATCTGACAGAAATAATAAATAACATTCGTAATTGTAAAGATGAATATATTAATTACAGGTTTCTGGACTCTCAAAATCGTTTGCTGCCTACTCTTAATTATTCTGAAGTACAACATTCATTAAGCAGTGTTGACTTTTCAGACATTGCAGAACGTCTAATAGGTTACTTCGAAGACGACGATAAAATGTCAAAGTTTACCGAAAATCCTCTACAAATTAAAATGTTGGCCGAAATAATTTTCTTTAAAAAGTTCAGCTCTTTAGACAATTTGGACATGTTTTCGTTATATGAAGAATTTATAAACTACAAATTGAGGGTTTATCGTGACGATAAAGATGCTGCTGGAAAGTCCGTTGCAGGTCGTGGCTTCTTCGAAACACATTTGAAATATTTAACAACAGTTCACCAAGAAATTGCTTTACAAACTCTGTTTCCTCATTATGATAATATACAGTTTAGGAAAGTAATTAATAAAATAGAACTGACAAGGGCCGGACTGCTCGTAATTCATGACGATCGTCTCGAATTTGTGCATCGAAGTTTTGCAGAGTATTTTGTCAGTCAACATTTCGCTGAAAATTTTCATTGCCGGAATGTGCAGAAAATAGTTTTTTCAGATGTTTTAATAAATGAAAATTACTCATTAATACGAACGTTTTTAAATAATAACGAAGTATTTCTTGGCAAACTGGGTTCCAAAACGCAACAAATGAATAAAATAATCAGGGTCAATAATCCCATCTTACTGAATCAAATGTTGAAAGAAGAACTGTATAATTTATTCATGAAGTTTCTTCAAAATTTGCCTCTCGACTTATCTGAACATCTTATTTTGTTTAATGAAAATAATGAAGGAAAAACAGTGCTGCACGCAATTTTTGAATATATACAAGATGAGCAAATTGTAGGGAATTTATTAAAAACAATAAAAGGCAGTGTTTCATCGGAAACACTTAAAAAACTTTTCCCTAAAAAGGATAAAAGAGAACGTACAGCATTACATTGCATTAAGTTTTATAGAGAAAATTCAGCAGCGAAACAAAAATTGCAGTTTATTAAACTTAATTGCACTTCTGAGTTATTGTATAAACTTTTACTTCAAGTCAATAAAGAAGGAGAGACCGTATTACACGTTGCTTGTATGGCTGGATTTGATATAACTGATTTGTTGGAAGTATCTGAGGAAAATAAAGACACAATTAAAGATCTTTTATTAAAAACTGCCAATGATGGGCGAACAGCCTTATTTAACACTATTCGTTCCTCTTATAACTCTTCTCTGTTAACAACATTACTTAAACTTGTTAAATTAGTTTGTAACTCTGAAGAAATTAATTATTTATTTGCAATGAAAACAGGTTCAAAGAACCTGCTGCACACTGCTTGTAGTGAAAGTTACAAAAATATGTTTGTTATATTTTTAAATGCCATTAAAGATAACCCAGAATTAATTAAAACACTTCTGTTAGAAACTGACGGAAATGGACTGTCTCCATTGCATTATACTGTAAATTATTACTTCTCTTTTCATAAGTTCAAGATATTACTAGATTTTGTTAATTTAAACTGTGATACAGAAACGCTGCATACAATTTTGTGTCAAAGAACAAAATACGGACAAACTATTCCACACATGGGCGTGAAAAATTTCCAACTAAGATATAAGCAAATCTCGTTGACACCTCTTCTGACTTATTTGTTTAATTTAGTTGGGAATGACAAAGAGATATTTTATGAGCTTTTATTAACAACTGACAAGAGTGGGCGAACTGTACTACACTATACTTTCTCTGAATTGGAATATCCTTTTTTACTAAAAGAATTGCTGGATTTTGTTCAAACAAATTGTAGTGAGAATATTTTTAACGAACTATTACTTAAATTGGATAATGATAAAGCCAGTATATTACACCTTGTCTGTCGTCGAAATGTCACAGATAACTTAACTTTTCTATTAAATAAAATTAAAGATGATGCAAAAACACTTAATAAACTTCTACTCCAGACCGACAAAGAAGGAGACACTGCATTGCATTATACTCTTCTCAACTGTGAGAATCCTTCAATGATGAGTGAATTACTGAATTTTGTTAAACTAAATTGTAAAAAAGAAATATTTAAAAGTCTTTTATGCGAAGCAAATAATGAAGGTCGCAACGTGTTGCACGTTGCATGCATGCGATTCGAAGGTAAAACAGAATATGAAGACCACCTTAAATCTTTGTTAAAATTTATAGAAAATCATGATTCAATAATAAATGAACTTTTATTGAAAATATGTAACAACTACGGCTGTACTCCACTGCATTATACAGTCCGTTATTTTGATAACGCGTCTTTATTAAAGATTTTATTAGATTTTATAAAAAAATACAATTCTACAATGTTGGACACACTTTTATTAAAAGAGAGTAGTACAGGATTAAGTTTGTTGCACTTTGCTTGTAAACACAGTAATGAAGGAAACTTAAAGTACTTATTATATGCAATGCAGGATAACATCGCAATACGCTATAAACTCAGATTAAAAGCTGATCATAATGGACAAACTATACTGCATTATAGTGTTGATAACTTTCAAATGTTAAAATTCTTCCTTGATTTCGTTAAATCACAGTGCGATCAAGAAATGTTCACCAACCTTATACTTAAATGTGATCAAGAAGATCGTACAGCATTGCACACACTCTGTCAAACCAATGATAATAAAGAAATCTTGACTTATTTGTTAAGTTTTGTTAAAAACAACACCACTCCCGAAGTATTTAATTTATTTTTATCTAAAAAGGACTGTCATGGAAAAATGGCATCGGATTATATTGCCTGCAATACTAACAATTTTCCCTTGTTGGAAGTTTTGTCAAATTTTGGTTTTCAATTACCGAAAATAATCGATGATTCTCGACTAATTGATTAATAACAAAATTCGATTAATCTGTTTTTCACATAATCGGAAAATTAATTAATTTGCTCACTGATTATTTTTCGATTTATTATTTGTTCTAATAAACAGCTTTTTCTAATTAATCAATTTTGCCAACCAAAAAGCATTGCATGACACAAGTGAACGTGTATCAGTGGATTCCGTTCCTACTTTCCCATATATCGCTGTGTATCAAACTGTTTCAATTTAATCCGTATGTAACAAAATACTTATACTGCGTCATTCAAAAGGTTTTACATTTCAATTTAAATATTTCATCATACAACTATTTTCAAACTTTTGAAATATCAAAATTGTTTTAAGTTCGTTGATAGTCTGCTGATAATTCATATTAAACTGCATTTGGACTTACACCGATACAAAAGTTACAAAACTCTTGGTCAAGTCTAATCAAAGGAACAAGAAAATCTTCGAAAGAATCGAAAAACATGGGTTGTTTAAATCTTCAACAATTGTTAATTTTCCCCTCTTTCAAACCGAGGAACGCCTCCATATCTGTCTTAAAGTATCAGGTTTCGATGTAACGTCCAAAATATTAACATTCGTTTGTGGGAGCAACTTCCACGCTTTCTCTCCGAAATTATTGCTTAAAATTTGAATTGATACTGCATTAAATTTAGCTCCCTGAATTAAAAGACCATTGTGAGTGTTTCATTTTTTTTTTGCTTCCCGTGTATGTTTAATTTCCGATCTGACTTAATCAGTTGAAACTCATTTTGTTTTTGTCGAAAAACAACAATCAGCTAAATTTTCAAACGTGAAAAATAAAATTTAGAATCCCTGGATGTGAACCACACCAGTCTTCTTCACAAGTAACCTATAAAAACTGATTAAATAAACAGTTACATTTGAAAGTTATGGTCATTTAAGTTTTCATCCTAGTTTTGTCGCATCTGTCGGGTATAAAACAAAAACAAATTGTTAATTTTGCTATGTTTAAGATTGATTAAATTAATTAATTGTTGATACATTAACATAAACATTATGTAGGTGGAGTGACATCATTCAAGCCAGGAAACTTATGAATATAGTTTCAAATATTTACTTGACTGTTCGAAATAGTTCTGATGATGTTATATTAGTATTTAGAATGTAACTCGCAAATTCTTTATTCCTGTATAGCGAATGGTGATTTTTTTATATTATTTCGTTTGTAGAAATAGTAACACCTCTAGAGTTTTTTCAAATGTCGAGAATTATAATCATACATATGTACGGGATGTCCCATTTTAGACATTTTTGGGGGTATCGGAATTATTACCAAAGATATAACGTTGCGGTTTTCACTTTAGTTTCCCACTTCTTGACGAAACGAAAGATTCCCGTGTCAAATTTGTCATGGCTCTCTTAGTTTTTAAATCCACAAGGTGATTATAAAAATCTTCGTTTTTTAGGCACATCTCGTATTAACGCATAACGTCAATTTATCAAAAAGGTAAAAACTGATTTTTATAAAGTTTTTATGGAGAGTTCAGTGACATAGTCAATTTTTTTTTCTAACAAGTTTAATTTTTGAACTATTCACCATACTTATGCTTTTTTGAATAGAACACCCTGTATATTATTTTAGATATTGGTTACCTGTAATTTAGGCTTTTCAGAAATATATATTGTGTTTATTTTGAAAAACAAGGTCAGAATTCGATATTTTCAATAATTTGCTTTACTTGTGATAGTACTTTATTTTAACAATAATAAATATACCAAAGATTAGACATTTTAAAAGTTAATTTTAATGTTTTTCTACATTTTCAATTGTAAACACTTTATTATTAATACATTTTTTATTATAAAAAACACTGTTATTATAAAACCAGAATATTGAAATTTGATTGCAAAGAAACAAGAACAACATTATTTCATAAAACTAAAGTAACAAAAACAAAAAAAAACATTGAAACTAAAAACAACCACGAGTTTTTTTAAAGATGGTTTTCAAAATGTCGGTTGTTTCTCGAACGCAGTATCGGCAGAGTTTTGTTATTCTTCTAATTACATTTAAAAGAATCATAAATCTATTATGAAAAGTTTGGAAGGCCTAAGCAATTGCCCCACGAAATTCTGCTATAGAGACCGGGGAGGAAAGTTATTGCCCAGAAATGGCCTCTACAGTCCCGAGTTGTGGCTTTTGAGCACCGCCTTGTTGAAGATAAATGGAAATGAAATAGGCCAATGGAACATGTTCAAGCAATTCTGGAATAATTTCCTTAAGGATTTCTAGGTATCTACGTGCTATGAGGCCCTCTTCATACATCCTATAAGCTATAAGTCGTTCGAAAATAAAACACAAGACACCAAATGCGAAGCACCCCTGGTGTACCTTTTCGAAAATTAAATGGTGATTTTCTGCAGATCAATGTCTCGTGTTGTGACGATTAAAAATTCCCACACTTGAAAAATAACATTCCTCAGATCAGATGACAAATCTGCCAAAAGATTCGTTGGTGCCGATTTGTTCTAAAAATCACTAACAAAACGTTACTCGGCGCTGATCATGTCCGTGCCGTAAATGTTGCACTATTTTAAATTTATATGAATGGTGTTTTTACTTTTTCAAAATTCTTTCAGCGTCAGATTTTGTAGTATCAACATCTTCCTCTATTTTTCTGCAGGATGATGAAATTGTTGCTGCTGCATAAACTAACACATTTGTTTCTTTTCTCTCCCTATCTTCTTTGACGTATATTTTGGGACGCGGCTGAAATAAAGATCCGTGTTCAACTAGATTCCTTTTGTGCCTGGAAAGGGTTGCCTTCTTTTTGTATACCTCTCATGAACAAAAACGATCACCAGATATGAGAAAGTTATCCTAATGATGACGATTTAAATACATTACCCATTGAAATATAATTCAGAAGTTTTCTGAGGACTTTCACTGCTTCGTATAAAACGTACTAACATATCATACTTTTTATAATTATCATAAACGGTAATTGTAAATGTAAAATAAATAAAAAGTAAAATAAAAACATCTCGGTAACAAAAATATCTGAAAAAACTGTCAAGTTTTGAACACTTGCTTTTTGTTTCCTATAAATTGGCCATGACCTACTGTTATAAATTCTGACCTCGTTTTTCAAAATAAAATAAACACATTATATATTTTTTAAAAGCCTAAATTATTCTTAACCAATATCTAAAATAATATACAAGGTGTCCTATTTAAAAAATGATGTTTGGTTACTATCTCAAAAACTAAATTTTTTGAATAAAACTGACTGCGCTACTAAACTCTACGTAAAAAACTCTATAAAAATCAGTTTTCACCTCTTTGATAAATTAACGTTATGCATTAATACGAAGATTTTCAAAATCACCCTTTAGATTAAAAACTAAAAGAGTCATTACAAATTTGACACAGGAATCTTTTTTTCGTAAAAAAGTAGAACACTAAAGTCAAAATCGCAGCACTCTATCTTAGATAATAACTCGAATACCCACCAAAAGTGTCGAAAATGGGACACCCCGTACAGGCTTTTTTATATTTAGCACCATATCTAAAGGCTTTATTAAGAGAGATGGCAAAAAGTTTATGAAGAAAAATTGTAATATTTCTTCGATATTATATTTCAAATTTGTTGTTGTAAAGTTGAGAAGAAAAAGGAATTTTAATTCTTTAAATGAAACACTCTGTATATTCTCTGCTAAAATAAATGTTCGTTTCTTCCTGATTTCATAAATGTATAATAAGTAGTGTTGGGATTAGCCATTATTTAATTATTTTAGTTGGAATTATTAATAAACTGATATAAAAAAACGAGAAGACTTGGAAAACAAAGGTTTTATTTTAATTTGCATTGTGACGTTTTAATATAGTTTCGAACTCTTATTATATTGATATATTATGTTCTATTCTATTCGGAAGAGGAAAAATATCAGATAATTTTTTTTTGAAAATAATTATTATAACATGAGTAATAGTATTAAGATAAACAAGTAGATATTTTTAGTGTAAATATTGGACACCCAATAATACTAACAAAAAAAAATAAATTAGAAAAATCTTCTTACATTTTCAACATATTCTCCACAATTAAAAATATTATCTTTCATTTTATTATTAATAAAGTTTCAAATAAAATCTCTGTGGTCATGGTTAAGCAATATTATTGTGCGTGCAATTTTTTTCTTAATATTTCTATGTTTTGGGGTCTTTCATGATCTGATTTTTTTTAAGAGCCCCATAAAAAAGATCTAATGGACTTAAATGTAGGCCATTTGTCGGTCATCTAATTGTGCCATGCCTTTGAAATGAAAACTTGTTTCGATTGTTAAAGTACTTAATAACTGGCATCACATTGTGCGGCGGTGCGCCACCTTATTGCCAGATCAGATTATTGTATCGCTGAACTGGGTATTCTCTAAATGATCTTCTTTATTATTTTCAATTAAATGTAAATATCGCTCACCATTTAAAATTCCATTTAAAATAATTGGCCCAATAATCTTATTTGCCAACATACTTCGGCAAACGTGAAATGATTGCCGACCCTGTATTTTTACGACTTGTATTTTGTGGGGTTATCAGTTGCCCAATATTGTTTATTCTTTCTATTGACTAACCTAGACATCATGAATGTCGGCTCGTCCGTGAAATCATTTTATTTGGAAACTTCTCATCTTGTCCAATATGGCGTACCATTGCTAAACACACTATTGCAACTGTTGCATCATATTTCCTTCAGTTAAATTCTGTACCGGCATAAACTTATAAGGATGATATTTATAAAACTGCAGTATGGTGTAAATTTTATACCAAGTTTTATTGAAATATGATGCGGCATCAGGATAAGATTTTTCCAGATCTTCCAAAAATCACCTGAACTAATAACAATGTGTTTTACAATGCTAGAGTAAAAAATTACTTCTTCTTGATTTTTCACCAAAGACTTTTCATTTCATTACATTTTTTGCCACTGTGTCTTATTATACTTGTAGATGGTACTCGACGACCAGAATATATATTACGGTATTCATGTTGTACTCTGGATATCTTTTTATTATTAAAATAATAATGATATTTTTTCTTCTTTCGAATAGCCCACGCCAAAGTATGTATTAGCCAATATAATATGTCAAGATAATAAGTATTCGAAACCATATTAAGACGTCACAATGATAATTAAAATAAAGCATTTGTTTTTCAAGTGTCTTTGTTTTTTTTTTTAAGATCAGTTTATTAATAATTTAAATTTAAATAATGTTTGGTCCGAACTCCAACTGATTCTACATTTTTGAAATCAGAAGTAAAATAATTTTCATTCTAACAGAGAATGTAAAGACGCCCTGATAGACCCCAGTGGCGTGAAGTGTGTGTCCCTGTTAAATCATTTTTTCAATATCTCAAAACCTAGTGAAAAATTTGTTTTTGCTATAAATATCAATATGTTTTTGAATAAAATAACACTTGGTTGCATGGCTGATCAGCCAATGCCAATAAATAAATAAAAAAAACAGATTATATACAGAATATTCCATTTAAAATAAAATTTATATATATATATATATATATATATATATATACATATATATATATATATATATATATATATATATATATATATATATATATATGTGTGTGTGTGTGTGTGTGTGTAATCGAAGATTTTCGGGCATATCGTGCATGTGTTGAGTCCCTCTCAGGACTGTAAGGCAGCTGACGTTTCGGTGAAATCTCATTCACCATTTTCAAAGCTCACTGTATGGATTTTACGAGCAAACGAATATAATATTTGATAAATTATTTGAACTAAATACTATGTATATTTCAAAAGTCTTCGAAATTATACTACAAAAATTTCTATTTTCCAAAATCCAGAACAGCCTATCAATTCATCAACACGGGTTTTTAATAAAAGATCATGCATGACTAATCTTTGCAGTATCTTCTCCTGTGTCTGCAACGCCCTTAATGACAGAAGTCAGATCGGTGCCATCTACATTGATTTTCACAAGGCTATTGATTAGTTCGATCAGTGCATTCTATGGAAGAAGCCATTTAATCAGTTTCGTTTCTTTAATACACTTTTCAGAATATTAAAATCCTATCTCTTAGACGATCGCCAGTTCGTAGAGATTGAGAGCTTCATATCAGATTCGCTCTGAATATTTCTAAATGCAATTAGGTATCTTTCAGTCGCACATACTATTTAATTATTTAATTAATGCTTCTACCTTGAGTAGGCTTGCTTGTGTGGGAGATATAGCATTTGTTTTTGATGATAAATTCTTCTTTATTTCATATATTGTTACATGGTAAGCATGGTATCTTGATCATTAGAATTCACATTAAAAAAGTGTAAATACTTTTCTGATCTATTTACATCTAAGTTATTGTATTACTGCTTCGTTAGAATCAAATTAGATTGTGGTTCGGTCATATGGTCTCCTGTATATAACTGTCACAAGCATTTTATGGAATCCATTAAAAAAAAAGATTTCTGAAATATTCAAGGTTTAGGGAGGACGGTATTTATTCTGAGCAGAATATTGACCAAAAGTTGATTTTGACCAGGTTTGGAAAACTCCCTCTAACCTTTGGCCCGGATTCCCAGTCTGTAACATTTTTATACAATTTCCTAAATGCAAAAATTGATTGTTCATTTTTACTGTAGCAAATATATTTTCTGGTACCCAGTTTAGGTATCAGGCGTCAGCCTTCCTTTTTCTCTTAAGTGCCTGAGATCAAATGTACTTTGTCCCAACCCAATTTATGATATATTTCAAATTTTTAAAACAATTTCCGACCTTGTGACATTTATTTTAACTATCTTTCAATAATTTTGAGGCATCCACAAGAGGTGTTTAGTTATCTGTAAGTCTTGGTTTAGTTGTTTGAATCTTATTAATATATTGTTACATTTTTTACATTTTTTAGATGGATTAGGGTTAGTTAAGATTTACAATTTAAAATGAAATATAAAATTTATGAAGTCTAATCAACTGTAATTGGGCTTTTGCCTGTTCGAAATGTAGTGCTGAATAGATAGATAAATAGGTAAATAAATAAATATGTATATGTAATATGTAATTGTATTTTATAATGTATTGTTAGAAATAAATAAATGTAAAAGCTTTGTAGTTTATGTTGCTTTACTTATTCAAATTGACCTATTAATTACTGGAAGTACTTTAAATTTGTATGTAATGCAGAAAGAGTATAATTTACTGCTCAAATATCTTTTCAGTTTTCGTTATGTCCTTGTTATCGCAAGTAGGAACCATTAAATAAAATTGATTAGAAAACAGACACCTTTTTTTCAGTTATGAACTTGTTAACAAAATTAGCATAAAAAAATGATTACTTTGAAACTAGAGCCACAATTGCATTTATTGTTAGTCGATATTCATCATTTTTTTAACTCTTTTTTTTTCAACTATTTTATCTTACATATGATAAGTTTTTTGATAAATTATTTCTTGGAAGTAAAATCCAGTTAGTTAAAACAAAAATAGTTCAATTTTCCATGATTAAATTTAATCCGAGAGTAAGTTCGTTTATTGATTCGGTTTCTTAACAAAATTGGCTGACATTTCAGCAAAATTTCATTTGACATCTTCTGTGCTTACTAGTTGAAGATCAACTATTGTGATTAATACGAATTATTTCGTATCCAATATGTGCGATCTATGGCAAAACATTTACAAGATATTTTCAATATAAAAGTCAAACTTAAGTCACTTTAATTTTTCAATGTCAGAAAAATGCTTAAGAGACAATAAAAGTTATTTATATTGAATAATGGCTAACATTTTTGAAATAAATGAAAGTATCTGGCTGCGAGACGAATAACATCGACTCATATTTGAATATACAGCGGCAATTTGAAATTATTTTCAAGCAAGAGGGAAAACGAAAAATATTCGATCATTTTCTCCACAAGTGTAAATCTACAATATTTATCTCTCAGTTTTAATTAAAATAAATTGTTTAATTTTCGTCGAAATGGAGCAGATCAGAAAAGACAAGTTTTAACTACGTTATTTGTTTGTTCATCGTTTGATCAGCGATATGGATCTATTAAAACACTAATAGGTATCATAATCATAAACAGTCAAATATTAACAACATGTTTATTCGCATTTGGTGCATATGACCTTGGTACAGTGCCATAATAAATCGTAGAACGTGTTAATATTAGTTATTTTAATGTAATATGTGAAGTAATTTTTTAGACTCACATTTTAAGGTACTCTCATAATCACGCCCGTAATGGATTAAAACACAGGTTGGAAAGCTACGGTAATCTAAACCTAAATTAAACTAGGAGACCACAGCTGTTAAAAATTATTCACTCATTTGTCGTCACTCTCATAAGCTCGCACTAAATAAACCTTTTTAAAATTAAATTAATGGATGTTATATCTTGAGTAATTAATACTTTGTGGAAAATGATTCTCTTTAAAAAGAAAAACAATAGTAATGGTACTTGTGGGTTCTTCTTGTCTTTTCCTATGAAGACACACAGTGCCGCCTTTATCTTTTCAAGCACCTTCAGGTAAGATTTCCTTCGGCGCCCCTTCTAACGAATGATATTGCAACATACGGTATATACATACGATATATACATATATTAGGATGGCAAAGTGACATACCTAGGGGAAAAGGAGGTCACTTTTCAAACTCGCCAAATACGACATTTTTATTGTCGAGATGTTGAAGGTGAGACTTTGTAAATTCACAGCTCGATTCACGTTTTTTGGACTTGACAAACTTAATTTTCAGCAATAGTTCTATGAAGCGATTTAGGGGTAAAAGAAAGAATCAGTGGCATTCGGTTAAAAAGGGGTACCCTGGTATATATAAACATAATTTGTTACGGTTTAGTTCTACAAACTACACCCAAAATTATAATAGTCAGTTTTGCCAAGAAGGTTTAAGACTTGAATCAGATGTAGTTGCGATGGAAGTCAGATCTTCTAATTGGTCAGTTTTGTTTTACCTATGTTATTTTTATAAGTTCTATGTCCAAAATTGGTGAAAAGGCAATGCAATCTCGAAAACTATAAGAGATATAAAATTTTTATAAAAAAATTGAACCGACCTGTAAAAGTGCTCTAAAAAGTGAAAAATAACTAGAAATTTTTATATGAAATTGAAATTTTTGAAGTCGGCGCCAAACTTATACCTAATAAAATGTGATTCGCATAAACAGATTAAAAATACTTTATTTGTAGTTGCTTTCTTACCATAATTTGTATGTATTAGTAGTTATTTATTTCATTTAGAAATAATTTGGCGCCGATTTCAAAAATTTCAATTTCATATAAAAATTTCTAGTTATTTTTAACTTTTTAGCGCACTTTTAGAAGTCGGTTCAATTTTTTGATAAAAATTTTATTTTTCGATTTTTAGTCTTGAATTCAGTATGATATTCAAAAATTATTTGAACAAAGTGCTAATCGAGATTAGTGTACCTCGCAATGACTCTAAGGTGGCAAAAAAGTATCCATTTTATCCAGAATTTTAAATCACCCTAAAATGAACCACTAAAAATTCTTTGAATCTTGGAGTTCTCCAAATATCAATGAAATTGTGTCAAACAAATATTTAGTCTGTCATAGTAAATCCACTATCTTAAGTTTCAAATTAATTTTAGATTGGTAATATAGGCCCCAAAACCTTCCTATATCGATATCTAAAGAATTTGCGAAGTAAATTTCTTAACCCGATATATTTTATATTGCATATTAAGTTTATATACGCCCCAAGAAACTCGCAATATCAATTTTAAATAAACTAGAAAATGTAAAATTTTTAGTCTCTCATATAGTATCTTATCAACCTAATAGCTGTGCAACACTAACCTCATATTCGTAATACTACCCCCCCCCCCAACCCCCGAATACCAAATATGAAAAAATACGAATAAGGTAAAATTTTCAACCCACCATATTAGATCCGCCATATTGAATTTCAAAAAAATAATTTTAACATCTTAATGTAATCTAAATCTAAACCCTTTAAAGCCCCCTAGTACCGATTTTAGATGAAATTCAGAAATTTAAAATTTCTAGGCCGTCATAGTGCATCTGACATATTAGATTTTCTTAAAATAATTTTATATTCGTTATTTACATCCTCAAAAACGATTCAGTTCCACATTTTAACTATATCGAAAAATGTAAAATTTTTAGTCAGCTGCATTCTCCATTTTAAATCCTGAAAAAATACTATTAAATTCATAATTACACCCTCAAAAACCATCTATATCAGTTTTGGAGAAAGTCGAAAAATGTAAAACTTTTAAGATACCATATAGAATCCGCCAGATTGAGTTAAATATTTTAAATTCGTAAATAACACTAAAAAAATCCCCCAATATTGACTTCAGGAGAGATGTAGAATTTTTAATCCGCCATCTTAGATGTGCCATATTTATTTTTTTTTTAATAATATCAGATTTGTAATGTGCTATCCTAAAAACTTCCCCATACCAATTTTGAAAAAAATCGGACAAAATTAATTTTTTATCCACCGTATTGGATACGCTGTATTGAATTATTTAAAAATAGTTTTAGATTCGTCATGTGCGACCTCGAAAACTGCCCTGTACTAATTTTGGAGAAAATCGGACAAAATTGATTTTTTTGTCCGTCATATTGGATCTGCCGTATTGAATTTTTTAAAAGTAATGTTAAATTCGTCATGTGAGACCCCGAAAATTCCCCCATACCAATTTTGGAGAAAATCGGAAAAAATTGATTTTTTTTTGTTTGCCATATTGGATCCGCCTTATTGAATTTTTTAAAAATATTTTGAATTCGTTTTGTGCGACCTCGAAATCTCCTCCATACCAATTTTGGAGAAAATTGGACAAAATTAAATTTTTTTGTCCGCCATATTGAATTTTTTAAAAATATTTTTATATTCGTTATGTGAGACCCAGAAAACTCCCCCATACCAATTTTGGAGAAAATCAGACAAAATTGATTTTTTTTCGTCCGCCATATTGGAACCACCATATTGAATTTTTTAAAAGTAATGTTAAATTCGTCATGTGAAACCCCTAAAATTCCCCCATACCAATTTTGGAGAAAATCGGAAAAAATTGATTTTTTTTTGTTTGCCATGTTGAATCCGCCTTATTGAATTTTTTAAAAATATTTTGAATTCGTTATGTACCACCTCGAAAACTCCCCCATACCAATTTTGGAGAAAATCGGACAAAATTAAATTTTTTTGTCTGCCATATTAGATCCGCCATTTTGAATTTTTTAAAAATATTTCAGATTCATTGGGTACAACCCCGAAAATTCCTCCATACTAATTTTGGAGAAAATCGGAAAAAAATAATTTTTTTGGCCGCAATATTGTAAGCTCCATCTTAGATTTTACTGCACCAATTTCATCTAAAAAATATGGGACTACCGCAGCAACTTCCTGAACCTAACGTAAAAAATTTCATTCAAATCGGTGCCGCCGTTCCGGAATAATCGGTGTACATACATAAAAAAAATATACATAGTCGACGAATTGAGAACCTCCTTTTAGAATCGAAAAATAAAATTTTTATAAAAAAAATTGAACCGAATTCTAAAAGTGCGCTAAAAATGAAAAATAAACATAAACTAATATATAAAATTGAAATTTTTGAACTCGGTGCCAAATAACTTCTAAATGAAATTTATGACTACTGATATATAGAAATTATGATAAGAAAACAATTACAAAAAAGTATTTTTAATCTGTTTATGTGAATCACATTTTTTCAGGTATTAGTTTGGCGCAGACTTCAAAAGTTTCAATTTCATATAGAAATTTATAGTTATTTTTCCCTTTTTAGCGCACTTTTAGAATTTGGTTCAATTTTTTTTATAAAAATGTATGGCCACTTTTAACGCAAAATACGTCTATTTGGTCAAATTTTAGTTACAACGTTTCGGTTTTCAGGAACCACCATCAATTTTATTTTTCTTATGACCCCCATATTTGATTCTTTACTCATCGACAAGAACTTAATTTTTTCTATAACACTATGTAAAATACTAATGCAGAAAAACAACGCTTTAAACTAAAAAAAGTTTTTTAATAAATCCAACATCGAATTTTTAAATAATTCTTTTACTTAAGAATAAATTCAAACTAATAACACCCCTCCATAAGACTGAGTTCATTATTCTAAAAATGTTGTTTAAAGCAGCTTATTTCTAGACTTTCGTAATAAGACAATTTGTTACTTTTATCTAATACATGTAAAATTTTAGAGTTATCATTAAAGATGTGTTTCCCTGGTAGCAAATGTTGTACATATGCAGAGTCAGATAGACACAGACTTAAAATTTTTAACTACTCTACCTTTGACTAAAATGTGGTCGCACTTGCATTGTCTAAAAATATTGGACCACGAAATGTCGTTAAAAAATATAGAAAATGACTCTGCATATGCAAAATATTTGTTACAAGAAAAACATGCCTTTAATGATAAGTTTAAAATTTATATCTATTAAATAAAAGTAAAAAATTATCTTGTTATGAAAGCCTAGAAATAAATAGTAATAAAAATACTGGGAAATCCATAAATGATCAATTAAAAATATATTCGTCACATTTATTAAATATGTAGAACACCAAATAACCTCTTAGGTCGTAAAAGTAGGTACCAAAGTTCGATCATTTTTAAATCCCTATTTTTCCTTAGTTTATAAACAGTGCCCGAAGAAGCTATATTATAGCGAAATATATGTCGTCTAGGTTGTACGAGGATGGGTCACTCATTTTTACTTGCGCTAATTGAGTCACTCATTACTACTATATATACCAAACTTTGTTAAAATTGGGTTATTACTCACAGATATATCGTCAATTGAACAAGTCAATCCAGAAGTAGACTGCAACTATGGAAAAAATGAAGTTTTGTTCAGTCATAAAGTTCCTGGCAAAGTAAGGAAAACCTCCTCAAACTATTTTAAAAGTGATGTATTAGGGCGACTATTGCTTTGGAAAAATCATGGTTTACAAGTGGTACAACTTATTCAAACAAGGGAGACATTTGCTTGAAGATAATACCAGGTCGGGACGGCCCATTGAGGCGACCACTGTCGAAAACATCGAAAAAGTAGAACAGTTAGAACTGGAAGATGGTCGTCTCAAGAAAAAGCAGCTCGCGGAAATGGTTGAAGTTTCACCTACAACCATTTTGAATATCCTTCATGACCATATTGGCATGTCAAAGGTGTGCGTAAGATGGGTGCTGAAAATGCTCACGTCGCACCAAAAAGAGCGCCGGGTAGCGGGTAGCGGGGTTTTTTTTGAACCTGTGAGCGAGCAGGGAT
The DNA here is from genome assembly GCA_034092305.1 of Diaprepes abbreviatus. Lineage (NCBI taxonomy): Eukaryota > Metazoa > Arthropoda > Insecta > Coleoptera > Curculionidae > Diaprepes > Diaprepes abbreviatus. The sequence continues at coordinate 507,225 of JASJET010000242.1, forward strand.
GAAATTTTGGATCAGACTATTATTGGAGATGAAATACAGATATATCATTATGAGCCTGAGTCGAAGCAAGAGTCTATGCAGAAGTTCAAGGTGTCGCAGTCGACCGGAAAACGAATGGCCACAGGTTTCTGAGATTCAGAAGAATTACTGCTACGAAGACAAAGGCGTTTCTAAAACAGAAGAGTACTATGCAAGCTTGTTGGAACGTTTAAGAAATGCTGTAAGAGGGAAAAGGCGAAGAAATCTGATCAAATGTGTGCTGCTTTTGTACGACAACGCACCCATCCATAAGGCTTCAGTTGCAATGTCTGCTATTCAAAAAGTTGGCTTACAAATCTTGGATCACCCTCCCTGTAGATCAGATTTGGCTCCCTGTCATTATTATTTATTTCCAAAAATTAAAAAAAAAGGTCGAGAAAAAAAGTCTTTCAGCGACGATGATGTAAAGGAAGCAATTTCTGCCTATTGTACAGAAAAGCGAGAATCATTTTTTTTTGGTTGTATAAATAAACTCATTGACAGGCCTGAAAAATATATTAGAGATAGGGAGGAATATATTGAATAGGAAATAGAATTTTGAGTTCAAACATTGCATCATATTAGTTATATGATTTATTTAAAGCACTGAAATATCAAAAATGTTTCAACTTCATCTAAAATTATTTTACCATAATTCAACGAAGTATAGGAAATAGAGATAACTTCAAATGTGTGGAGTTTTTTTTATAGAAGAGCTTTTTGCGATTGGTTTTCATTTGAAACTTCTATCAACAAAGAACTATCATTCAGTTTAATGACACTAGCAAGAGTACCAAAATAGGACTGCATAGTCTCATGCAACAACAATGGTGACTTATTCTTTCAATAACCATAAGTTATCTTTACGGAAAAATTTTACAAAAATGTATTAATTCTATTGAAGACTCTCCTCTGGATCTTTAAATGGACCCTCTAATAAGGGTAAATCAAAATTCCTCATGCAAATATCACAAGAAATCTTGGAAATTAAAGTCTGCTACAGCAGAGGCAGTAAGGCTTATTTCTACTAGAGGACGCCCAGTATCTGGCAGGTATCGTTTGCAACTCCTTACACAGAACGATTTATCCCATTAGAATGGTTACTAACATTGTAGGATTACATTTACAAATGAAATGGATTCCTCAAGGTGTCTCGTACACCTCGGGATTTTCTGTTTCCATAATTAATGATGATGTCAGCCCTCTGTGGAGTGTTTGAAAATAGATTATAACTACATACTGTTTAGGACTGATAAATATTCCGTATTAATTACAATTTGTAATTAAAATTTAATAATAATCGGCAAAAAAATAAATGACTACAGGTTGTTACCATTTCCAAGATAGTCTTTTGTTTCTGTTATCTTAATAACAATTATTTGTACTAGAAATATAGCAAGAGTAAGGAGATAAGTTTTATCAGAACCTAATCTAATCGTCCCATAAATAATATAAATATGTTTATTTGCGTTATGTGCAATCATTGTGCAGTGACATACTTACTGTAATACGTATATTTTCAGTTATTTTAGTGTAATTTTAAAATTAATACACCAGAAATGAGTTCGGTAAGTAATACAGTGTCTAAATAAGGGTGGTCAATTTTGAAATTCATTTCTAGAACCTGATTATATATAATTAAATTTAAAAAGTTCTACTGTTTTTATTTTTAATTACTCATAATCGTTAAAATTAAAGTGAGATATTGCCGACCACACCTATGTACGTATGTATGTGAGGAAGGAGATGAATACCTTGCGACCTAATAGCTCTATTGGGTTCCCTTTCTGCTGTCAACTTGTTAGGGATACCCTGTCGATTATAGCAGGCCTTCCAGTTCTATTTCATTTAGAAACTTTATTGGTGTGTGTGTCCCAAGAATCGCATTACATGGTTTTCTAAAGCGCTGCACTCCGAAAGGATGTGGACGGAGGTTTCGTCCTTTTCTTCGCAATATCTGCACATTTATCTCTGCTAATACGAGTTTCTCGAGGTATTTCTTCTGGTGATAATGTCTCGTCAGGATTCCTGTCAGAATTCTAAGATGTTTTTTTTTCTCTGGCTTATGCATTCTTTGAATTTTTTCTGGTTGAGGTTGTTAAGAATTATTCTTCTCTTGTCTGTCCAGTGGTTGGATCTCCTGCTCTTTTCCTCTATTTTTAGTTCTTCCAACATTACACAGCCACTGATTGCACAAAAAGGTTCGGGTCCCAAAAATGGTGTCTCAGTCCCTTTTCTCACGAGCCTGTCTACTATTTCATTCTCCTCTATCCCGGTGTGTCCCGGTACCACAGGAGCGTGACCTTATTATTCTTGCTTAATTATTTTAGTTCTTCTAGGCATTCCCATACCATCTTGGCGCTGATGGCATGAGAACTCAGTGCAATGAGGGCTGCTTGACTATTCGACATGATAATAATCTCTTGTTCGCGATAGTTTTCCTCTTTGCTGAATTGGATGCGTTTCTTGATGGCGCATATTTCCCATTGAAAGATGTTTGGTGACTTTCTCAAACTTTCATGGTGTTTGGTACTGGATCCATATACCCATATTCTAGTTCCCTCTATTACAGGCGCGGATTCAGGAGGGGGCGATTACACCGCCCCCAAGAGCTTCGAATTCAAAAAAATAGATTCGTTTCTGCCTGCTGTATAAGAAACGTGAAAGTCACTAATACCCGTTCCCCTAGTCGACAACTCGCTTTCGTTAGTCATACTGTACTCTTGTGATATCCCCGCTACTCCTCCTCGTCTAAAGAAAGAGGCTAGAGCCGCCTCTGCTCCGTTATTTTGTAGCCATCCGTATAACATTTTAAGGGAATTTCTGTTAAGTTTTTCAGTGGTATTTCTGCTCCATTCACTTTTGCGACTGAACTTTGTGTTGAAGTTTAAACTTAAATTTGATAAAGAAGATCGCATGGTTTTGCACACATTCTATCAAACTGGTGACAGTGAAGAAATCCGAACCTAATTGTTAAATTCAGTTAAAGACGACACTACTCTTGAAATATTTATTACATGTGTTTCTGAAAAGGACCGTCATGAAAAGTTCGCATTTCATTAAATTGCCTGCAATTCTAACAATTCTTCATCGTTGGAAGTTTTTTAAATTTCGATTTTCAATTACCGTAAATAGTCGACAATTCTTGACTAGCTGATTAATCCGAAAGTTCGATTAAATCATTGATTTTATATTATAATAATCCGAGAATTAATTCATTTGTTGACTGATTATTTTCCGATTTGTTAATTCCCTTTTCAATTGCTCTAATAATTTTTCCTGATTAATCAATTTTTCTAACTTAATGCAGTGCTTCTATATGAAACATTTATCAGTGGATTCTGATCGTAATTTTCCACATGTCGTTGACTATCAAACTGTTTTAACCTAATCATCAGAATACTTACACTGCGTCATTTATTGGATTTTATGTTTCAAACTAAATATTCCACCATATATCTATTTTAAATCTTTTTAAATATTGTAAGCAAGTACTAGGAGAATTCAGCAGCGTCCTTATAAAAATATTATATCGATGAATCATCATTGTTATTCACGTTTCAAATGTAATTTTAGACTTTTAATTGAGTATCTTCTATAGGTGCATAGTCCTAAATATGTAGGGTACGAGCTAAGAAATTAGTTTTATTTTACCAGTGTAAGCAATTAAATAACTGAGACTAATTAATGAAAAGTATTGTTTTTATCTGAATCCAGTGAGAATTTAGGGAGAGAAAGTCGCAACAATGTGTACAAAATTTTAAATTCGTTTAAAATTAAGCTATAAAACTCTTATTTGATACTGATCTACTGAATAAGAAAATTTTAATATATTTTGTATGAATATAAGTTGGTTAAATCTGTTGTACTCTGGTTGTTACTTTTTCTCTATTTTAAACTGAACAATGCTTTCAAATATGTCTTAAAGTGTCAGATTTCGATCTAATGTGTATAATATGAATGTTCTTGGAGGGAAAGTTTCCACGCTTCCTCTCTGCTATTGTTGATAACGGTCTAAATAAATCCTCCATTGAATTTAGGGCCGTAGTTTTTGAGACAATTGTGAGTAATTCAAATGCGTTTTTGCTTTGAGCATATGCTTAATATGCTATTTTATTGTTTTTCTTAGTGAGTTGAAAATCGCTTCGTTGCTGTGGAAAGCCATCAATTAGCTAAATTTTTTGAAGTGTGAGAGACTTAAAATTTGGGATCCCTTAATCTGAAAAAAAAAGTTATGGTTATTTAAAGCTGCGCCATAGTTTGTGTTTGTTACTGTGGGGCATTATATAACAAAGACAAATTTTTAATTTTTTGATGTTTGAAATTTAAGATTGATTCCAAACAGATTTTAAATTACATATAATTAAATTAATTAGTTGTTGAGGTATAAACATAAAAAAAGTGTAGTTGGAGCGCCACCATTCAAGCCTGAAACTGAAAACATCTCGTGAATATAATTTCAAGTATTTCCTTTATGGTTCTGAAAAACTGCACTGGCTTTGAATAGAACGTTTAGAATCTAATTAGAAAGCAACTCGTAAATTTCTTGTACCTGAATAGCAATCTGTTATTTCCGTTTTATTACATTATTTTGTTTGTAGAAATAATAACAACAATAGAGTTTCTCCAAGTGCAGGGAATTATAATCATGCGCATGTACTTGTCAAATGTAAATTCCTGATTGCTTTGGTCATTAGAGAAGGAACACAAATTTGAGTAAATAATACTAAATTTTTATGTCTAGTCTACGTAATCTTCTTTTTCTTTTGCATTTTGTTTAATATTTACAAAGATGTACGTTTTGTTTTCTTAACTAGCTCATCATATTTATCTATTCAAACAACAGTAGCTATGGATATATTTAATATATTTCATCCTTGTCTAATAACACGTAACCGTATGAATGTTTCTCTTTCTATGTCAAACGTTAGTTTATTAAAGGAACAGAAAAAAATAAATGGTCAAAAGAGATCGATTTAGTCTTTAATTTCGTGTTTATACCATATTCCTAGTCCATATACTTTGATATAAATTTGGACTTCAAGTTAGTTTAATAGGCTTAGGTAAGATCTTGATGTAACCCATTTAATTGTCCGATCATTGATTATTTAGATGTTCTATTAGAATTTATTGAATATTATTTTATAAAATGATTATTTGGCAAAAACTATTTAATATTAACTGAGTAATTTTTAGATGTGTAACAGTAAATAGAACATTACTGAAATAAAGTCATACGATATCACGATAAATTTAAAATCATATTTTATCATACAGGGTGTCCGGAAAATTCATCTATAACGTTTGATGACGGACTCTTGACGTCAAAATGGGTCGATTTAAGCCAACTTAGTTATATCCGATACTGCTTTGTTTAGACGGTAGAAAACGTCAAAGTTTTAAGAAAATACTGATTTTTGCAAAATTTATTGAAAACGCGGTAACTGAATTTAATGATTTTTGGTTTGTGATCTAACACTGTAATATGACGTTTTTTAGTGGTATAGCGACCGGCCTTAAAATAGTGTAAATGTTATAAAAGTGACGGTCACTGGTAAACATCGTTTTTGATTTTTTTGTCATCAACGTTATGGCTATCTTGATATTTTTATCGAATAACGGCATGTGTCTTTTAAAAAAAATTTTACCTACATATTTCTATCACGTAATGTATTTGGAAGCTCTTTTATCTCTTCAAAAATTTCCGTTTACATGCATACATAAGTTTGCTGTAATAATAAAACAATTTTTAAAAAAATGTTGAAAGAAATGAGCAAAATGGCCGTCATTTTGCTGATTACACTTGTTACACTTTCTAAAAAATGAAATTGGACTGATATCTCAGGATCATTAAAAAGGTTGCCAGTATTTAAAATGTGCATCAATACTCTTCGAGGGTGTTCACCAGAGTCTTGTTTAAGGGCGTCTCATAAAAAAAAGTCACAGATCTTTAATTCTGAAAAATGTGGTGGCCATCCTACTAGTGCTCTATTACCTCTTTCAATACGCCGATTGGGATAATGATCGTGTCAATATTGCCGAAGAGCAATGGAAAAATAAGTTGAGGCACCATTATGCATAGTTCCATCGAAGTAAAATAGGCATATTTTCTAGAGAAAGTGGTAATGTGTTTTAGCAAAAAATGTAGATAAATATTTCCATTTAATTTATCTGGAATTAAAACAGGACCAATAAGGTAGCGATCAATATTACCAGCCCAAACATTTATTTCAAAGTTATGCTTTAATGACATTTGGATTTTCATCCACATAAACATTTTCTTTGTACAGGTTGGTAACTCCAAGTCTTATAAAGCCCACCTCGTTAGGAAACGAAATTTTTCTATAAAATCTAGAACACGATTTTTTTTTGTTTAGAATAAATTCACAAAAGTGACTAGCATGGGGGGATCTATCTGTAACTTTCTGAACCTTTTGGACGTGATATGGATGTGACAACAATTGTTTTAAAACATCATTTAAATGTTTTAGATATATCCAACTCACGTTCTAAGCAGAGGGTACTAACATTTGGTTCTTTTCTAACTCTTTCCAAACTTTCCTATTATTTTATGACTATTCTAATTGTTCGAAATTTTTTTATAAAGCTACCCATTTCTCGGGATGACGCTTAATATTGGCAAATGTTTGATGGTTTGGTATTCGGCGGTTAGGAAATCTCTCCATGTAAACCGTAACACTTCGACGCTTATTTCTTTCAATGTGAGTCCACACGACAAGAAAAATTTGAGCGTACGAGTATTACGCCCTTTTAAATTAAAAATGTATCGTCCACACCAGATATTTCGTTCCGCGGTCGTAAGGAGTGTGGTTTTTTGTCTTAACCCAACTTTTATCAGGATTTTTGTTTACATTTTATCTAAAAATTAAAAAGAAGCAAAATAAAACTTTAATTGCGGCAGTATTGAAATCCAGAAAAAAAGTTACAAAATGTAAGAAGATTATTGATATATTCTTTATTAAAAAAACAGGAAAGTCTTCGCCACTGGGTCCTGTCTATATTTGAGGAAAACATTAGAGAAAAGCTTGGACATAATAATAATTTAATCCAAGAAATTCAAGAAAATGATCCTGATTTTTTAAAAATATTTTCCTGTTACTATTGGTGAATTTGAAGAACTCTTCGTTGTTGTTCGGCCAATAATTAGGAAACATGATATGGAAATGTATACAGCTATACCTTTATTCCTAGGTTGGAAATAAAATTGTGATATTTAGCTGATGAAATCAGCATGTGAAAGCAACAGTGCTAATTTCGAGTCGGTAAAGAGTGTTTCTGCAATTATTCAGGTTACTTGTGCCGCAATATGAGATTGTTTAAAAGAAGTTTACGACTTTTACCTGGTAAGGAATTGCCAAGGAGTTCGAAGACGAGAATTTCAATATAACAGTGTAATTTTAACAATCGTTTTAATAATTGCAATTGTTTGTAGTTTTTAGAAGAATACATTACATAGGATACTACTGCATTTCTGTTTTTAAATTTCCGTCTATGTTATTTTACTTTTTAATGGTTTATAATAGGTTTATATAAAGTTTGCTAAGGGTAGGGTTATCAGACGACAGAACTTTTTCTGACATGTCTGAAATTTTCGACCCCTTTAGGGAAACAGGAAAAAAATGCAATTGTCTGTATTTTTTGAAATTAATAGAGGAAAATATAAGTATTAAAAAAATATTTATTAACCATTCTAATCAGAAAAAATAAATTAATTAAACGTTAACAAAATGAGAGAATTTTTAATTTAATATATTAATAAATTTAGTTTCGTACTTTTTACTCCTTGTTGTTTGTTTTGGCAATTGCTGGTCTTTTATAACTATTTCATGATATTTTTCACATGATATGTTCTTGTCATCAAATTGTGTAAAGAGTAGAACCTCAACAGAAGATATTATTGTAAACCAACGTTACTACAAATTATTAATTATTATATTACTATATATAAATATTTTTAAGTTACTATTCTGGATTAATAGATAATTATAGTGTAATATTTAATACTCTCTTGAGAAGAAGTTATATTTTAAGTAAATTTATATTCTAATCGGCTAAAACAAAAGCACGCCTTAATCTCTGAAACTATAAACATTAGCTTTGTTTTTATTGTCTTATCGTTCCATAAATTCACACTTTTTCATTTCAGTCATTATGTAAATAAATAGTTATAAGTTATATTTGTTAGTATGCCTATGAGTGTAAAATAATAAGTTGGATACAGAAATGGAATATAACTAGGACATGAACATAGAGACGAGGGGAACTAAAATTAAAGAACTAGAATAATGACATTGAATTAATAAGTAAGAAGAAAAATTGTTGTTACTTTCTGATTTAGTGAATATTTTAATAAAATATTAAAAGTGATATTTGAGATTATTGGAACCAGTGGTAAACCAAAAGCAGAACTAGCAAAGTTATAACATTGGTAGCAGCGAAAAGCAAAGTTTATAATAATATAGACAGCCTATCTCTCTCCTTACTCCAAAAGCTCCGATTAATGAGAACACTCGCTCGATATTCGCATTTGGTGCTTCGATTGCAAATATTTTGAAAATCTCACTGCTTTAACATACCACATACAACATTCAGACAAAATGTCCCGATATTTACAAAAAAGTCAGGGATATTGTCAGGAAATCTCATTATTTGATCTGGTAACCATAGCTAAGGGCATGTCTGTGGATTAGCGTCTCGGTATCAGAGATGGTCGTTGAATAGAAATTGTATTATATAACGGCCATTATTTAATAAGCTTTAATTTATATAACGAAGAACTATATTATTACAATTGTTATAAAATTAATAAAAAAATGAATAAGAATTTTTTTTTGAGGACAAAGCAGTAGTGATCTTCGGTAACAACCATTTTAAAAAAATTAAAACAATTTAACATTTTTCATAAATATCCGTTATCTAAAAAATCGTAAAAAAAAATTAATAAAACAACAAACTTCTGAAAAAAAACATAGGTTATGTTCACACAAAATATTAAAAATAAACAGTTTCCACCATATTTAAAGCAGTCCGCTGAAAAGTTAAACATAATTTTGCGTAATGACCTTGGAAAAGGCGGATTTAGGCGGGAAATCTTCGGTTTTTGTTTATTATTTCCACATTTAACAAATCACAATGCTTGAAATTTGACATATGTCTTATTACGCTACACTTACGCTTAGTTTTTTCCTGTCATGTGGATCCGCTCTCACAAAACCCATACAGCGAGAGTGCATGTAGTTGTCCATGTTTAATAGTAAAATATGCTTAGAAACTTAGAGTGTTGATCTTACTTTAATCAACTTCTTAGACAGTGATGGCAATTTGTCAGTAGTCCATTAGAATTATTAAATGCTAAAGCAACAAAGTCATGAAGAAAATTACAATTAAATATATTTTTAATTATTACCTCTTATATGCATGTAATTGAAAATATTTTTTTTCTGGCGAAATCCCTCATCCCACGAAAATTTTTCAAGAGGTAAAAAAGCTTGTAAATACATCCGATTATCCGATAGTAACATGCTTATTCAGTGTTCTACTAATCTCGTGGAGTAAAAATCCCTGAAAATGTATCGTGCAATTGTAGGCGAGTAGTGGGAATAGGGGGCTTCTAGTTGACCCCCCCACCACTTTTTTGATTGGTCAGCCAAGAATGACCTTGTTTCTGATTGGCTGCCCAAGTTCGCCCCCTATTCCGATTGGTTTCATAAACTCCGCCTCTTTTTGCTCCACCTCCTACCTCCTTCCTAAGCACCACAGTAGTTGGAGGGGAGCTGGTAGCAGTTGGAGGGGAGCTGGTATTTTAAAGGACTGAATCTGAGCGAGCTACATTCATTTACAACTAGTCTTAAGCTTATATAGAAGATTCACCACTAATAAAGAACAGTGTTAAATTAAAAATAAGTGGTAGTTATGAACAGTGATTTGCAAAATGAAATAATCAAATTAGGTAAACAGTTTACTAAACTTCAAAATTCCGAATTAAAGAATGCAATGCTAAGGAAAACACACCCCGAGTGGGCACAGGTATATTATGAGACTGCCTTCCAATACCAATTAGCTGCAGAAGCCTGTTTAAATTATAGAAAAACCCAAAATTTGCCGAAGTTCTTTCATGAAATAAAGAAAATAGGATTCAGTTACTTTTTAAGGATATTGAAGGATTATATAAAAGATCCTGATATATTAAAAGAAATCGTGGAAGAGGAAGAGAGAGATAAAGAGATATTGAGAAACAGGGAGGTTTTAGTGTAGGATTTATTATGGAATTATTAATAAGAGAAATGTATGAAGAGTTTTTGATGTCCGCAGCCTGTTCCGAGTTTTATGCATATGAAGGTCAAGAAAGTGAAGCGCAGAATATTATATTGTTTTTAAATTATATGGAACATGCGGAATTATGTTTACTAGCAGCTAAATGTTGTAGCGAATATTTAAAAAATAAAAATATAGATATTTTAATATGTAAACTTCAAGAACTAGGATTAAATAATAATATTTCATGTATTAAAACAATGTTAGAAAATAAAACACATAATTTGTAATCAAGTCTTTTATTACATAAAAAAATTGTTGTAAACGTAATAAACATTTGATAATGCACATACACATGGTATTTTTTGATGATAAAAGCAGCAAGGATCCATTTTCTTTAGGGTGGGTTGTTCATCAATCTCGATAACTGGTTTCATGGAATACTTCTTTACGAAATCTGCCTTTTCTTCCCCTTTTACATAAACATAGTCCACCTTAGCGCTTAAATCTCTTATGATATCTCCACATTTGTGTAATGGTGTAAATCCTTCACACCATTCAATGCAATGGTAATTTTTTATTAACCACAGAGCTTGTTTGTGTAAATAGGATGGTAAATGACCCATCGGAAATGGAGCTTTGAAAATAAAATGACTTGTCTTTTGCCCATCGTACGCTGCTAATTTCTTTACAATAAATTTATTATTTTCAATTTTGAATCCTTGAAGATCTAGAATAAGTTTCATATTTTCAAATATTTGAATTTCTTGATCATTTCTACTTTTAATTGATATTCACTTATTTGTTTTTTTAATTTCTGCAACTGAAGTTGAAAATCTAATACTCGAACTGAAATCTCGTAAGACATTATATAAATGAAGAATTCTGGTTTGGCTACGTTAATAAATATCAAAATTGACGCGTGCGCTCTTAAGCGTAAGTAGCGGTTTGTTTAAAAAGAGTATTTTATCTTAAGGAAATTGTATTACAACTGTTTCACAATTTTTGTTAATGGATTGTAACTGAAAACTTTATCATGAATTATAACACAATATGCCGCTGTTTTAGGGGGAATTTTTTCCTTGGTTTCAAATTCAATTCTCATGGTTACTGGACCTGTTTGTAGTAAATCTCTTTGATGTGAACAATTAATGTAAACTATAGGAGCATTTTCTTTAAATTCTTTCGGATTAAAAATTGGTTCCACTGGAGAGTTATAATACCCTTGACGAAAGTCTGTAAACATTTCATACAGAGTAGCAAATTTATTATTTTCAAAGTCAAGTTGAAGATCATTGTAAGGATATCTTTCTGAATTTAAAAAGACATTCATATTTCTTAAATTACAATGATCAAATTTACTCATATCCATTTTTAGATTACCACGTCTATTTTTCTGAAAAGCAATTAGAACATGACGTGGCGTTTCGACTTTTGTAGATGTTTTTACGGGCCAGTTGTGCCTCGTAGTTTCCAATAACTCTGGATATTCAACTAATTCCCAGCTTCGGAAGGTTATTAGTATATCACTATTTTTGTCAATAATTTTGGTAAGTGCTAATTCTTGCGGAATCGCTACAGTAAGATGAGGAACTCTCCAACACAACTTGGTAATTTTAACTTTGGGTTTTTCATCTTCATTACTGGATAATAATGCATTTGTATCATCATTACTTCTTATTAGAATAAGTTCTTGTTGTGAATTAAGAATAATCTTATTATAATCTTCAAAAAATCCTGAATACATCTTTAATGGTATACATAATGAAACATTACCTTTGTCATCAGTCATAATTTTTTCTTTAGATTTTGTTTTCGGATACCAACCGGCATTTTCCAATTTAGCACTTTCATTTTGATTAAATGAAATATATCCCTTAAGAGTTGAAGTTATACCAATATCCCGAACGGAGTCAATAGTAACACCATTTAAAATATAGCGTAATTCTTTAAATAAAAATGCCGGAGCATTATTAATTAAAACAGTATTAGCTAAAGGGGAATCATCTTCTTTAGTTACTTGCAATTCCACATAAATTTCACTTTTGCAAGGTAAAGGATATTTTCCTGTTTGTTGCAAAGCAATTCTGATTTCATCATTTGGTCCGAGTTTTGTAGGATTAAAAGGATCGAAAGAAAGAATTTCCCAGCTTAATATTGATTCATCAACCAATACATTTTCTCTTACATTTAAATAATCCATTTTTATTTAAGTTTAAAACCCAAACTTTGAAGAAATTTTCTATTAGAAGGTGTTAACCTTTGGAAGTTTGATTTCCTACTAAAGGAAGTTGGTTTCTTTCTTGTCTTATTAATGTTTTTATTATTAAATTTTCTAGTAAAGTTTGCAGATTTATTGTTATATAATATTACCATCTTTAATCTACTTTTTTAAGATGTAGTCTGATGGTTATGGTTTCTTCTCTAAAATTAACCAAATCACCTTCCTGATCTATTATTTTAATGGCTATTTTATCAATTACTTTAACGGTGACTGGGAAATATATGACGTTTTGAGGTGACTCAATTATTTTGAACCCTGGAGCAACGCTCGGGAAAAATTGGTGTATTATATGAACAGGTTTCCCGTTTAAATATGATCCCTCTGCAATACTGCAGTCTATATTTATTGAATTTACTTTAATTATTTCCGCGGGAAAATCTGATATATGTTCAATGTTGGCTTCCAATCGCCCATTTTTAAACCCTAATAATTTACCAATAGTTCCTTCACGAAAAGTTATGGGGGCTGAACATTTAAGATGTGTACGTAAAGTATTATTATTTGCATAAAGACTAAAACTAATTTTATCCTCATCCAAGTGTTTTTTTAAAAAATCTGTTATGTCTTCTAATTCGTAGCTACCTGGGGGTATGGCTATTTCTAAATTTTCATCATGAATTAATACATTATTCCCAACATCAATATTGGGAATTGCATTAAATGTTTCGAAATTTACAAGACCGATAACATATTCAACATCTTCATCTAAATATATTGGAGGATGTAACTCTGATGTTAAAATAGCGGAATTGCCGCTAAGAACAAAACTATATGACATTTTACTTTAAAAATATGTTTAATAATAAACTAAAATTAGGTGTTACATATGGTTATAAAGAAATTTTAGACACAATTGACCACAATTTGTTTTGTTAAAGTTTTGATAACTGTTATAATTATAATTAACAATATTATTATTTTGGTCGCTATAAAAATATTTAATTAATTCAGAAGGGGGTCGCAAATTACCATAACTATCAAAATATATTATGTTTTTTCCTTTTTTTGTATATGCTATCCAGTGAGTACCAACACCACTGTGATTATCTAGATTGACAATTGCACTTTCAATTAACTTTATCTTTTTTGGTAATTTATCCCTCATAAAAATACCACGAAAGTTGGGAATTTGTAAATATTTAGCGTATTTAAGTAAATCGTAATTTGTAAGTGCTTTTCGAGGTATATGTTTTAGCAGTTTTTTGAATAAGGTTTCAAGTATAATCCACATCCTGTTTTATAGGGTTTTAAATAAAGTCCACTTCCTTTTTTTCCTACCGCAATGGACTCCATCATTTGATTGTGTCGTTTAGATTCTTCTAATTTCGCTTTGGCTGCTTTTGCATCATTTACTGCTTTAGCAATACCTGCAGCCCCTCCTCCAAGAGCACCAAGAGCAGACAAACCAGCAAATAAAGGTATAAGTGGAAGAAATCCGCCAGTCTTTGGGATTGGAATTACCCTTTTCTTTGGAGGTAACACTTTACCAGTTTTTTTAATAGCTTTTAAAGCAGTTTGAATACTTTCATTTAGGTCTTTAAAACGTTTCCCCTTAATTCCTTTTCTAGCTTTTGAAATTACCTGAGATAATGATAGTCCTCGTCCTTTTCGAGTTTTTCGCTTGAACTTTCTTCTCGTTCGAAGTCCCATACCTAATTTTCTTTTAATTTTCATAGCACCAGTAATTCCTAGTGCAGCAGTTTTTTCCCCAAAACTAGAATCTTTAGCTTTGAACCTTGATAAAGCTTTGTCAGCTAATACTTTATCAGCTAAATGCCTTCTTTTTATATCATTTGATTGTGAGTAAGCAATATCGTGTTCTTTACAAGCCTCATCCAATAAATTTATACCTTTATCACCTCTTGACAATCGTTTTTCCAATTTTGTTCCAGGTCCACAAAAATTATAACCAGGAATATGCAATTCAAAGGGTAATTTATTTATTAATGAGTTTACTAAACCACTTCCTTTCCTTTTGCTGTTTGTCTTGTAAATGATTCGTTTATTATGTGATGGAAACATTATATATAGTTGCAATCCTAGTGATAACTAACCAGTTACATCACAATACTGAATATTAATAGTTTGTTTTATATATAAAATGAGAGTTGAGAAACAACCATACTCTATAACAATTAAGGATCATGAAAGTTCAGTGAATGGTTTTAGAAAACATGGAAAACTGTTTGAGGGAAATAGTAAAAGAGGGTTAATTATTGGCCCGTCAGGCTGTGGCAAAACCAATGTTATTATTAGTTTGATTGAAGATCCGAATGGTTTGCGATTTGAAAATCTGTATGTTTATTCAAAATCCTTATATCAACCAAAGTATAAATATTTGAGAACACTTTTTAAACCTTTGAAAAAAATTGGATACTATGAATCTGAAAATGAAGAAACAATTGTTTCACCAAAACAAGTTAAACCAAACTCTATAATAATATTTGATGATATAGTGTGTTGTAATCAGAATGTTGTAAAGGACTATTTTTGTTTCGGAAGACACAAAAATACTGATTGTTTTTATTTATGTCAAACATATTCTTCTATTCCGAAACAATTAATTCGTGACAATGCAAATTTAATTGTTATATTTCAACAAGATCGAACAAACTTAAAACATATTTATGATGATCATGTTAATGTTGATATGTCATTAAACCAATTTAATGAGTTGTGCTTAATATGTTGGAAAGATAAATTTGGATTTTTAGTAATAGACAAAGACTCTAATGTGAAATCTGGCCGATATCGAAAAGGATTTGATTCATATATTTACTTATAAAAATAAACGTTTGATGGTAAATTATACCAATCATGGATGAACGTTTAGCAAGAGAGCTAGTTAAATCAAGAAAAGCTGTTAAACAAAAATATCAGAGTTTAAAAAATGCGGAATTTGAGGCGCAAACTAAATTGGAGGAAACATATAAACCGATAACTCAACCCTTACAAGAATTAATTTCAACGATTGGTAAAATTGAACCTGTTGAAATAAAGGAAGAGCTACACACACCAATTAAAAAAATTTATGAAACACCACAGAAAAGATCAATTCAAACACTAACACCAAAGAGAAAATTACAATATGGAACATCAACACCAGAAAAAAGAAAGACGGGAAAAACTCCACTCCTTCCTACAGAAATACCATCGATTATTGACTGGGACGCGAGTTTAGCTTCAGCAAGTCAAATGCCATCTATACAACAAACAAGTATTATTGCAGAAACAAACCCTTCTTCAGGTTCACACTCCACAATAGGAAATCTTTCAGATATACTGGAACAAACACGGCAAACAGTTAGAACATTTGTTGATACAGATTTATATAAAGAATATTTATTAGGATTTGATGAATTACCTCGCCAATATATTGATAGCGGTGTAAAAGATGTTGAACATGAGTTTGATCACCAATATGGAATAGTTCATGATTTGGAAACCGAGAAATTCTTTTTGGGTTTAACTCAAAAACCTGTCGAAATTATTGGTAAAAACATCAAAATTGAAGGAATAACCTATACAGGTACACCAGGTTTATATGAGTTATTATTTAAAAAAGAACCAATAGGGTATAAAAAACAAGATTTGGAAAATTATATGGATATTTTAAAAAGAACCAATGCATACCGTAGAAATAATGATCCAAATGAGCAGGTGCAGGGGAATGGATCACATAAATATATTTCTATAATAGGACCTTATTTGCAAAGCAAAGGAATTACAAAAACTAAAACTCTAAATCCCGAATCTCAACAAGCAGTCCAGGGATTTTTTGAAAGACGCAAAGCTCCATATAGAGAAAGTCGAGTGTCTTCAAAAAAAACCGGATTTGGTATAACTTTAAAAGTTAATAAACCTAATACAGATTACATATATTGGGATAATGTAAACGAACTTGTTGAGAGACTTCGACTATTGGTAGCATCCATGCTTGCGGGACACACTGGTCATAACAATGAAATTATTTCCATTATTGAAGAACTAAGAGAAGCGAATATTATTATATAAAAGGACATAATAGATACTTTTAAACATTTCTAAAATGACCATCGATAAATTTGGTCGTCATATTTCAAAAAAATCTGCTCTAAACACATTATTATCACTAGAAAATAAAATATTATCAAATGTTGAAGAGAAAATAATAAAAATTTTTAAAAGCGATGTCAAATATATTGAAAACAAATTAATTCAAAATTTAGATCCCGGGTTGAAAAGCGATGTTAATAATTTAAATAAGAGAATAAATGAATATGATAACAATATACAAAATATTGCAAAAAAGATTAAGTTATTTGAGGATAAAGTTATTCCTGAATATAATGACAAGATAATTAATTTGAAAAATACTGTTGATGGAAATGATGAGGTAGTAGAAAAATTTTCTCAGAAAGTTTCTAAATATGCAAATGACTTTGACGTAGTGAAGTTAAAATATGATAAAGTTGATGATTTTGAAAATGAAATAAAAAATGAAATTACATCAATTAAATCAATAATTAAGGATACTTCAGCAATTGACAATGTCAAGAACAGTATTTCCAAGGAAATTACATCAAAGTTTCAAAATTTTACTAATTTGCTTAATGATAGAGTAGCAGAAGAAGTAAGGAATTTTAAGAAAATACATGACGTTATGGATAAAAATACACAAAATCTTGAAAAATCAATGAACACTCATTTCCTAATTCACAAAAAAGATACCGACAAAGTTAATGAATTTAAAGAACAAATTAAAGAATTTGAAATTAAAATCAATGCATATAAATCAAATTTACAATATTTAGAAGACAAATTGAAGGAGGATTTTCAAAACGAAAATGAAAAAATTGAAACAAAATTCAAAGATCAAATTACAAAAGATAATGAAAAAATCGAGGATATACTAAAGCAATTAAACAATCTGAAAACCAAATCTGAAACGTCTTTTGACGAGGGAAATTTTACAAAGGCAATCGATGAGAAATTACAAAAAGAATTAGAATCCTTACTAGAAGTAGTGCAAGCTATAATAGAAATTTCTAAAAAGGATGTATTAATTAAAATTAAAAATAATAGTTCAAAAATCGAGGAGACTTCTTTACTCATAAAAGAACTTGAAACATCTTATACAGATATACTACACAAAGCTGAAAAGACAGCGTCAGACATAAAAAATATAGAAAAAAAAATTGTGAAAATGACATTAGATATTACAAATGCAGAATTTCAATTAGGAAAAGATATAAAAAATCTAGAAGATAAATTAACAAAAGAAATAAAATCTTTAAACGAATTAGTTCAAAGAGCTGCTGAAGTTTCTAGAAAAGAATTTAATGATACAATGAATTATGCAAGAGAAGAAATGAATTCAACATTAGGTGGTTTCAAAAAAGATTATACGTTATCAAATGTTCTTTTGGAAACTAAATTTAATGTAAAAATGTCTGATCTTAATAACAACATCACCCAAATAAATTCGTCAATAAAAGAAATTAGAAATGAAAATAACAAATCATTTGAAACAATGGAAAATAAATTTAATGTAAAAATTTCTGATCTTACTAACAACATCACCCAAATAAATTCGTCAATAAAAGAAATTATAAATGAAAATAAAAAATCATTTGAAGCAATGGAAAATAAAATTAAAGAACTTACTAAAAAAAACTGAGATGATTTTTTTTATATTTTACAACATCAGCGATAAAGGGCTTTTATAAACGGTTTAGAAGGAGGTAAAGTTATTTGTGGGATTTATTTTCGAGAGTAAGGTATAAATTAATAATGAGTAAAATTAAGCAAGACGTTGTAAATGAATTACATAAACCGGCGAGAAGGCGATATAGAAGGAGACGAACAATTGTAAAAGGGCTTAATGATCTATTTCAAGCTGATCTGATAGAAATGCAGCCATATGCGAAATTTAATAGGGGTTTAAGATATATTTTAATGGTAATAAATGTGTTTTCTAAATTTGTATGGGCAGAACCTGTAAAATCCAAAACTGGTAAAGATGTAGCAGCTGCAATGAAAAAAATTCTATTAACTTTAAAAACTCCCCCAACAAATCTGAATACTGATCAGGGTAAAGAATTCTTTAATCAAGACTTTCAGAAACTTATGGAGCAGTTCAAAATTAATCATTACAACACATTTTCTAATATGAAAGCTAGTATTGTAGAGAGAGTAAATAGAACGATAAAAAACAAAATGTGGAAAAAGTTTAGTTTACTAGGTAATTATAAATGGATCAGCTTTCTTAAAGAAATAATTACAGAATACAATAATACTAAGCATTCAACAATCGGAAAAAAACCAAACGAAGTTAACAAAAAGAATGAAATGGAAATCTTGAAATCAGCTTATACTCATAGGAAAACTGTGGATCCCAGATCACCAAAATTTCGTGTCAGTGATAGAGTACGAATAAGCAAGATTCGCGAACAATTTTCTAAAGGTTACACGCCCAACTGGTCAAACGAAATTTTTCAAATAAAAAAAATCCAGCTTACTAATCCAACAACGTATTTGATTCAAGATGGAAATGGGATAGATATTCAAGGAGGTTTCTATGAAGAAGAACTTCAAAAAGTAAGACACCCAAATGTATATCTGGTGGAAAAAGTGTTAAGAAAGAAAGGAAACAAAGTATTTGTAAAATGGTTAGGATTAGATAAATCTTATAACTCTTGGATCTTCAAGAGAGATGTGATGTAATAGTAATTAATGCTGTAATAATAATTGATGTTTGTAATAAAAAAAAATGATTTTTTATATATATTTGTTTTATTTAAAAATAAGCTTATTACATAAACATTTTTTTAAATACAATATTCCTATAATCAGAGTCTAATATGGGATTTAAAATTTCTTCAGTCAATTTAATCCTTCTTCTAAAATGTTTTTGATTTATAAACTCTTCAGAAGTCATACGAGCTTTTCTGTAGGCGAAGTTCCAAGCAACCATCAGATGAATTTGGTTTCTTGATTCATCAATAGATACTGTCTTCTTCATAATAGTGCTTAGACTTTAATTTTTGTTCTAGTTCTTCGGGATGATTCAACAGCAGTTCCAGCATGGAGCACACATTTTCACTATTTAGATTTTGTTTTGGAGAAAGGACATTATATATTTTGTCAAAAGAATCTCCGTCGTAAAAATTGTTATTTCTAAAAACGTTGAAATAACGTCGAAAGTTTTGTTTTTGTAAAACATTTAGTCTATATTCTATAAGTGGAATTTGTTCCCATAGTCTGCACACAGTTTCATTTCCATAGTAAATAAAATCACAGCTTTTCACAATCTTTACTATTGGTAATTCACCAATCTTTTCAAAATGAATAGATAAATTTTGCAAATATATCGGTTCATTGAAAACATTTGGTGAAAACATATAATTTGTTATAACTCCTTGATATTGCAATAAGTTCTTCCAATCATCTTCATTTAATATCACAGACTGACCATTTTTACCACCAAGTTCAATGCATGGTAGAAAATCACTTTCCACCCACAAACCAATCACAGCATATTTAGAGTTAGAATTATTTAAATTATATTTTGTAGAATTTATAATTGTTTTTTTTATTTTCTTTTTTAATGGTGAATTTTCAAATATATTTTTACTCTGATTACTGAACATTTTAAATGATGTATTTCAAAAACTAACTGGCTATCTGCTTGCTCTCAAAAAACTAACTATCAATCCGTTTGCTCCTAAATTTTATACATTTTCCCTCTCCTCTCAAGTGGAGGGGTAAACTTATTTTCCCTCTCCATTTAAGAGGAGGGGATAAACTTTAAATGTCTTTATACTAACGAGAATCAATAAAAAACAAAATTTATATTATTTTTTTAACATTTATTAAATATTTTTATAGATATTTTTTCATGAAATACAATAAAATTAAACATGTACAAATAAATATTGCTGCTGTAAATATAATAACAAATATATAACAACAGACACAATGACAAGATTCTTCTTTTTTATTATTGAAAAGAATCCAATCTGAATATTGTAATGGTTTGTTTGTCATGGAATATTTAATTTTTATGTATGTATTTTCACACAAAGCAGAATCAGTTACATTATAGGTAAAAAAGTGTGAATTTCCAACAAGATATGTCATTTTCATCTGTTTGTAGCAGTCGGTTTCATTTTTGAGGGCATTTATACATATATCAGCCCTAACTGTATTAGGAATGTAATTTACATATATCACATTTCCAACAAGGGAAACTAAAACTATTAAAGATGCAGCAGTCATTGTTGTAATATTACTAACAAATAATGGTATTTCTATACAATATATATGTTTTTGGATTCAGTTCCCCCTCCAACTTTTAAAGCTTCAAAAACGACTTACATAATTTATCATCATATAAAATGATGTCTTTATAAAGATGAAAAATTACTTGGAGTAGTTAATTCTAATCGCGGTTTTTTATTTTTAGATCCATTTTCGTTTCCAGAACTTAAAAAAGTTAGAGTATCATACATCATTTTCATATCTTTATCAAAAAAATCTGTTTCCAAAATATCCTTATGTCCCCATGCAAGAGTTTTTGTGGAATTTGGTATACAATATCTTTTATCATCATGAGTTGTTAATGCCAATTTATTTAACAAATTAGTGTATATATTATGCATATCTGACTTGAATACATACATGGTGCAGAATATTTTGTCACCTTTCTCAACAACATCTTTATAATCTGATAATGTTAATTGATTTTTTATACATGATCTACTAACGCCTTTTGCTTTTTTATCTACACTATTTTTGGATTTTATACAATATGCTTTAGCACCAGTTCCATAAAAACTTTCAATGGGAATCCCTTTGTACTCATCTTTAAATTTACCAACAACTGATGTTGTAATAGGCATGCAATGAATATTTTGTTCAGAAAAATTAGAAGTATCAAATTTATCCAGATTTAGCTTCATATCTTCATAAAAGTTTTGGGTCTGAACTTCAAGAATTAAGGAATCAGTATCCGTATATAATAAATTTAAATTATTACCATATTTTACTTTTAAATACCCATAATAAAAATTATACATTACAGTTTTTGCAATATCCAGAATACTCATCCCAACATAAATTGGTTTATTGTATTCAATGCAAACCTGTTGAAGTTGAAGAGCAACTAGATTTTCAGAGAAAATTTTAAAATCCTTTAATTGAGGTTTAGAAATAAGTTTTTCGGCACTAAATTTATTACCCTGTCTTTCCCATTGAGATACTAATTTAATATCTGCTCGCCTATCAACATTTTCCATGGTTTTACCGAAAATTGAATTATTTGCCAATTTATAACAATTTTTATCAAATTTATTTTTAGATAAATTTCGTAAATTTGTATTTAAATCTATATATTCCGCTAACCATGGTGATTGTGTAAACTTAACTGCTCTGTGTATTTTTATGATTTTGAGTCCAAATTGTAGACATTGTTTCAGATATCGGTAGTGAATGATATAGTTATATTTATTATGTAAGTTTGGAATTAATTTTGAGTGGTTTGATATTGGTGGTGTATATTGTTCAGGACAAAATGGGAAATCATTATGACTATCATGTAAATAATTTGGATATTCTAAATCAACTTCAAATATGTATCCTATAGATGATGTATCTGAAAGTTCGGATATATTTAAAGTTTCTATTTCGAGCTTAGGTACCCAAGCAAAATTTTTTTCAGGCAAATATTGTTTCATAGCATAACCATACAAATTTGTGGCGTCTAAGTAAGCGATATATGTTGTAGGTCTTTCAGGATTAAAATTTTCTAAGAATGGATTATTTGCTTCAGATTTGCGTTTGGAACAAGTGCTAACCCCACCACGAACACCTTTTTTGAAAAAATGAAGCATATCTGGTTCCGTTAATAATTCTAATTCTACATTAGTTAATTTCATCATTGCATCCCAGCACATAGAAGGGCTAGTGACATAATTAACAGGATCTAACTTATAGGTTTTAATACATGTGGATCTATAATTTTCAAAAACATCAGCCAAAAGTAAAACATCTGATTTTAAGTAAATATCGGAATAAGCCCCTATTGTAGAACACTTAAATAGATTCCACACTTCTACAGCACGACTGTAGTCTTGAGGAGAGATATTTTCATCGGTTAAGTTATTATAAAATTTATCAATCGATGGTAGAGATTTCTCATTTAATTTTTCGTTGGAATCTATGTAAGAGTATGGAAATACCCCTTTTTGTCTAATGTATCGAAATTCATCAGCATTTGAGAAAAACTTTTTAATTTCAAAACATTGTGAATCTTGTAGAGTTTGTGATAGTGACTCTAAAGACTCTGGGAGAAATTGAAAAGAATCTATAAAGCGTAGTCGCAAAGCAACTGGTTTCCGCTTTTCTGACACATCAACGAAAATTTCCTTACTAAAAGAAATATACTTTTCTTTATTTTGAGCTATAACACTAATATTTTCTTTATTATAGCAAAGCGATTTAATAAATAGGTGAGAATCATAGTTTTTTAAATTATGCAATACTATTGGTATATATTTTGGAGGTTTAAAATGCAAATTACATATTGAGTGGGCGGCTCCTCGATATTTACCTGTAATATGACAATGATCCCTACACTTTATGAAATTTCCTTTTGAAAAAGGTTTTTCACATACATAACAAATGCTAGAATTTTCATATTCAATCTGTTCCACAGATGATAAATCTTTCAATGGTACTTGATATTTTAAATATTTTTTATAAATTTCTTTTACATCATTTTCAATGTATTCAATAAATTTTATAGCACAATCTGTACCTCTATAAAGTTTAAGACACACAACATTCTCATCAAATGATGATTTAATATAATAAGCAAATGAATAGGGTATATGTTCAGCAGTTTTAATAGTATATGAGGTTGTCGAATCAGGTGTAGATTGTTGGCACTCAATGTTTTTCAAATAACATTCAAAATCGGCATAAATAACAAAAGGAGCTTTATACTGTTTCTGAATATTTTGAAACTTTAATATATTTGCAGGAATATAATTGCCAAATTTATCCAAAATCAAATTATCTGAAGGAAGCTCAATTCGAACAAAACTACAATCACGCTCTAAATGTGTGTTAAGTTTTTCATATGTTCCAAAATATTGAAGGCATCCATCACATAAGTATTTTTTTATTTTCTTTTTTGATAATTGTTTGGATACCAAGCAACCTAAATCCTTTATCCAACAGTAGTGGTTATTTCCATCATCAGAACTTATTAAAAGCAAATTAATATGTAATTTTTTCTTTTCATTATTATAATGTAAAGGACCGACAATCTCATATACCTTTTTATTATCCCTTAAAAATTTTTCAACTCCATATACATTTATGGACAAATTATTTTTTTCCTCAAACTTTTTTATATCTAATAATTTTACTGGAAATTCAATACCTGTAAAATCGAAAGCGTCTCTGAAGTCTGGATATGATGAGGTCTTTCGAGGATTACCGGTTGGCTGGTATGCTGCTGAAACCACTGCCCAGGCGAAACAGCAATTGTCCTCATTCATCACATTCACTATTGATTTAGAAAAGTGATGCATCTTAATGTAGGAGGAGGCATTCAATGGGTTGTACTTATTGATGTTGACTTCCAAATGCAGAATTCTTTGTAGAGCCCACCCTGTAATAGGAATTACAAAATTAGTTCTGAATAATATTTGTTAGAGATGTACAAGTGATATTAAGAAAACTTAGCTCTTGAGATTAAAAAAACTTAGCTCTTGAGATTAAATAATAATTACCTGAGTCTCTTTCCGGCAATTCATCTGCTTTGGTTTCAATAATCTTGAATAAATCATCGTAAAGCTGTTGTAGATCAGTTGTATGGGTTACAATGAAGAACGGTGTATTAAATGACTTAATTGAAGTAGAGGTTAAAGTTGGAGAATAATATATTCCAAATAATTCCAAATTTACTTTAGCACATGTAAATTCCTGTTGACGCTGGCGTATTAATGTTTGCACTTTATTACCAACATCTTGCTGAAACTTTTTGATGTCGATGTGATAATTCTGCGAATATATTCTGTAGGAAGCTATTCGACATTTAAATGCACTCCTGATAATGTCAATTCCATTTCCATATTTTATGCAGCTCCTGTTTTTATGAATATTTGTCCTCAAGTGTGTGCTCCAGGAATTAGATTTGACATTTACTTCACAATCTTGGCAAAATCGCATTGGAGGTCTTGAAAGTAGTTCATCAACTGAAACAATTATTATTTTTTAATTCCTCTGTAAACCTTTATTAATAATAAAAAAAAAATTAAAAGGAAAATTATAGCTAAATATGTTATAAAAAAATACTTACGATTAATTATATAATCTTCCAAGTTAAAGGTGTTTTCGTTATTAACAACATTTTCTCGAAGGTGGCGTACAATATGTGATTTTCTTTTAAATTCTCTTAAGCAGTGTGTGCAAAGGAGAGTCATTTTAAAATGGAATCGGTTAGGGCCGTGTCGCTTTTAAATAAATACAATTTCGATCTATCAAGACCCAATGACATAGAATAATTAGCAATTTTTTCAGCTCGCGCAATTTAGAAAACTTTTGGATTTACTTTTGAATTAACTTTTGGATTCACTTTTTAATTTGAAGAAAAACATGGATTTTTTTTAAAAAATATATTTCCCAAATTTAAAAGAAGATCGCCTTGTCGTTGAATACAATTTTTAACGTCTTTTAAAGTCGAATTAGATAAATTATTACATATATTATCTAAGTTTAAATAGGAATAAACCATTGACTTAAATCTAGATGTGGCACACCTTGTTTCATTCCTATTTAAGCTCGGCTTAGTTTTCTTATGTAGAAACTTATCTAATTCTCCAATAGCGACTTTATTTGTTGGATTGATTTTCGGAGCTGTTGTTACAGCGACTGGTAAAGAATTTTTTGAAATTTGTGCCCCTAAAGTTTGGGAACTAGAAATATCACCGTCCAATTTTGACTTTTTTAAATCTGAACAATCATTTGTTTCTGATAAAGAACGTTTTTTGGGTAAATTTTTTTCAATTAAATTTTCAGAACTTTGTTCTAAATTTAGGCCAGAAGGATTTTTCAAAAATTGATTTTGATTACAGGAAGAAATTAAGGGACATTGAGGCTGCTCATCTTCAAAATTTTCAGTATAAGTATATACCTCAATGTCCCCCACAATTTCGCCACAACTCAAATCAAAAACATCTACCGAATTTACTGAATTTCTGGTATAGCCAAATTTGGATGGTTGTTCAAACCCCTGAATAAAATTTTGATCCAACCCTTCAATTAAATTTTGATCCAACACTTTAATAAAATTATGCTGAGCTTTGGCTGAGACGTTTATAACAGTCTCAACGCTGTCGTTGGAATCCTCTGATGAATCTGACGATGCATCTGAAATTGGCGAATAGTGGGGGCGATAAACCTCTTCCATATTATTTTTCGAAAAACCCCCAATGCCAATCCTCTTATCATTATTTAAAGCTCCCTCGTTACCAACCCCATTATTATTATTGTTTAAAACTCCCTTATTATTTTGTTCCTCACAGCTCTCAAAAGTCTCCTGATATTCCACATCACCCTTAATTAAATTTTGCCCTGAGCTATTTTCACAAATTTCACCCCCTTCTAATATATCTAAAAGTTGTTCCAAATTATATCCCTCATTTATTTCAGAATTGTTAATTAAATTTTTCCTTAATATATCATTATTTAAATCATCGAAATTAATTGTTTCAAGGGGTTCTTGAGGAATATCAGGGACAATAGATTCATCCAAAACTTTTAAGAGCTGTGTCAAAATATCGCTTTCACCAATTTCGGAAGAATCGCCAGATTCAGATGAATTGTTAAATGTATTAATATCAATTTCCCTAAATTTAATATCTAGCTCCTCGTCGCTTAGCCCACAAAATGAACAATCAATCAAATCATGCACAAGGCAAGCGTCGTTTAAATCGAAGGCTGTTAAGTCGATGTTTTCAATTTTTACATTTAAAAATGACATTTTAAATTATAAATTAAAGAATAAAAAAATTATGAATCAATAAAAAAATCAAAAAATCAATAAAAAATCAAAAAAAATCCACAAAAATGAAAAATCAACAAAAATCAAAAATTGGCTTTTAGAAGATTAAGTAAAAATGAATGAAAATCCAAAATATTAAGTCAAAAATATTAAATCAAAAATATTAAATCAAAAATATCAAATCAAAAATATGAAATCAACAATACAAACCAAATAAAAATTAATATGTCACTACGTCACACAATTCGAAATAAATCGGACTATCTAGATATATTCACAACAGATTCGATAATTTTACAAGCGTACGCTAATAGCGAGATGTAAACTGAAGAGACGCTTCGTACCCAGCCGCCTTTTAAAGCAGCCAAGAGCCTGGTACCGGCTGGTACGGCGTGGCACTGCATGGTACGACGGGAACCGTGAGACCGTGAACTCGAGAGAGGTCGTTCAACGGTCGTAAGTTGTTTTGTTCTTAAGAAAATGACGAGTAAAGAGGAGAAGAAGAAAAAAAAAAAAAAGTTGTTTTTTGGAATAATATAAAAAACAGTTTTTTTTTTTTTTTTATTTTTTTAATTTTTTTTTTTAATTTTTTTTTTTTTTTTTTTTTTTTTCGTTTTTTATATTATTCCAAAAACAACTTTTTTTTTTCTTCTTCTCCTCTTTACTCGTCTTTTTCTTAAGAACAAAACAACTTACGACCGTTGAACGACCTCTCTCGAGTTCACGCTATCTTTGCCTTCTTCTTCTTCTCATTCTTCGGACTGGTTTTGCCGCTGGAGGTAGGAAAAGTGGTATTTCAGTATTGTATATAAGGATTTACAGCGTCTTGACTTAACATTCATTAAGTTTAAAGTCTCAAAATGAGTACGTTCATAATTATAACACTACAAGACTTTCTGGGATTCTTGGAAAATCAGATTAATCTGATGGATCGTCAGAGTCCAAATTCCGAGAACACGGTGATGTGGCCGCCACCATCAGAGGCTGACTATTTAGATGAAGAATTTATCAACATGTTTCAGCCAGACCTGGATCCCGAGCCTATCGCCTTTGAGTGGGATCCAGACCGAGCAATGGATCTTCAACCTTTGATGATGGAGCAACAACAGCCTATGGAAGAAGATCGGCCACAACCTATGGCAGAGCAGCAGCAGCAACAACATCAGCAGGAGCAGCAGCGGGAGCAGCCACAACAACAGCAGCAACAACAGCAGCAGCAGCAGGAGCAGCCACAAACACAGCAACAACAGCAGCAGCGAAGGCAGAGTTACCCTCGAAAGTGCAAGAGGCCACAGCAGCAACAGCAGCATCAGGAGCAGCCACAACAACAGCAACAACAACAGCAGCAGCAGCAGCGAAGGCAGAGTTACCCTCGAAAATGCAAGAGGCCACAGCAGCAACAGCAACATCAACAGCAACATCAACAGCATCAGGAGCAGCCACAACAACAGCAACAACAACAGCAGCAGCAGCGAAGGCAGAGTTACCCTCGAAAATGCAAGAGGCCAATAAATTATAAATTATAAATTGGCCTCTTGCAGAGCAGCAACCTCTGGCAGACAACAACAACCGATGGCAAAGCAGCAACCTATGGCAGACAACAGCAACCTCTGGCATGCAGCAGCAACCTCTGGCATGCAGCAGCAACCTCTGGCAGACAGCAGCAATTGGCAACCCAAAATGGTATAAATTATAAATATGTATTTATGTATATATGTATATTTGTATTTTGGATATAGGAATAATAAAAAACAAAGTCGTTGAAGAAAATATTTTATTTTTTTCTATTTCTTATACAGAATCACACCTAATAACCAAGTTTCTTTAACTTGAAAGAATTATTATGAATAGGATGAATATAATTTTTTTTACAAGCACAGTAATGAAAACTAGGTTTTTTTTTTAACATGGAAGAATAAATCATAGTCTGTTGTCAGGGAATTAAACCTAATTGTTCTTTATCTTATATATAAAATCTTATTTAAATGTCTTAGTTGACATTTTAAACTTAATATTAAAAAATACTAGGGTGAATGAATAAATTCAAGTGCAGTATCAAATTCATTTATTTAAAATTCAATTTATCGATAGGATTGATTGTGCATATTATGTAGAAAAAATTATTCTACACTGAAAGAACAAAATCATTAGTTCTTCGAATCTTAATATAAACAAATTTCTATTTATTTAGATGGCACCCTTATATTTATTTAACTTAAACTTAATATATATCTTATAACTTATATCTTATAACTTATATCTTACAACTTATATTTTATATGAAATCTTATTTAAATTAGTCGACATTTTAAACTTAATATTCAAAAACTACTAGGGTGCATGAATAAATTCAAGTGGAGTATCAAATTCATTTATTTAAATTTGATTTATCGGTAGGGTTGTTGTGCATATTATTTGAAAAGAATTATTCTACACTGAAAGAACAAAATTATAATTTCTTTCAATGGGAATAAATACAAATTCTTATTTATTCACATCATTCCCTTATATTTATTTACATCATTCCCTTATATTTATTTACATAGTTTCTTATATTTATTTAACTTAGCAGAACAAAATCTAAATTCTTATAAAATATTTTAAACTTAAACTTAATATTAAAAACGCCATAGTGCATGAATAAGTGCAAGTGAAATAAATTTATTTAAAATTTGATTTTTCAATTAGATGGTTTTGCATATTCTTTAGTTCTGGTTTGTTACATATTATACATGCTTGTGAAGGAGTTGTTATGAATAAATCGTTTTCACACGTGTTGCATTGCAGATCTTTTTCGCAACATATAAAGGATCGTTTATAGTGGCTATTAACAAAATTATTTTTCCCATTTGGGCAATTTAGAGCATGTATATAGTAACATTCACAACATAAATTATATGCACCGCCAGAAGATGAAATAATTACGACATAAGATTGAAAAACGCACACTTCTCGCGTTAGGTAATTTGGTGTCAATGTATCACTTGCATTTATTTTTGCCACTTTCACGAGCCCCTCTTCTCCACACCCGTTTGGAACGCCATTATCCTCTATCCCATCATCTTCTTCATCTTCATCGTCGTCTTCGAAATTATTTCGATCAATAGTGATCAGAGAATCCTGTCTTGCGTGAAACTTTCCTCTTCCAGCCAAGTTAAAATGAGTTGTTTCATCTTTGTACATTGACTGGATCGTTTCATCGCAAGCAGAATCTAAATATACATGTGTCTGATCCATTTCGAAGACTGTCCGATGAAACTCGATTCACTTGTTCACACTATTTTTTAATTTTACAACACTTTTTTATTGATAATGGTGGGCCGTCTATGTGGTGTTGATATATTGGATAGTGTTTAAAACACGGCAAATTTAGCTGCAATTCTTCGTCACTTCTATAATTTTCCGGCAACCTGTTCCAAATTTGTTGTAAACTAAGTGAATCGACGAATGTTTTCAAGTAGTTGATGGGAAAGAAGGCCAAGTCTTGATCTTCAAAATCGGTAAGATTTTTTCCGTTATTTTGGTAGGAAATTATTACTTGGCCTACACGTTCAATGAGTTGCTGTTGTTGTTGTTGTTGGTCGCTATTTGACATCGCGCACGAATGACTGAAGTTCGCTCAGATTCGATCGTTTAAAATACCAGCTCCCCTCCAACTGCTACCAGCTCCCCTCCAACTACTGTGGTGCTTAGGAAGGAGGTAGGAGGTGGAGCAAAAAGAGGCGGAGTTTATGAAACCAATCGGAATAGGGGGCGAACTTGGGCAGCCAATCAGAAACAAGGTCATTCTTGGCTGACCAATCAAAAAAGTGGTGGGGGGGTCAACTAGAAGCCCCCTATTCCCACTACTTAGGCGAAACGTAGGATAATAATTATAATTTGACACGGTCTAAACCCAAGAACTATTATTTTCGACTTAACGGAAACTGTGAAATCTTTCGTTCTTTATTAAATATAAATGCTTAACTTTAACGCTCATACAATAATATAATATTCTGAGGTATTTTAGTAAAATTTTAAAACGGACACATCTATTGTGTCTAAATAAGGGTGGTCAATCAAGTATCAATCTATTTTTAAGTTTACGTTCTGGTTACTCCCAGAACTTGATTATATACAATTAGATTGAAAAAATTGAATCGTTTGAATTAAAGTGAGATCTTGCCGAGCACAAATATTTATTGACTATGATGTTTAAATTTAAACGCTTTTTGAGAACAAAAAATCAAAGAGTTGTTTACGCGAAGGTGACTGATTTCTCATTACTGGAATGTAAATGCTTATGTTTAAGAAAGGTGACAAACAAGAACCAGGGAACTACAGGGGTATTAATCTACTGGACACAACTCTGAAACTCGTTACGAAAGTAATCAAAAATAAAATTAATTCGGTTACAACACTGGAAGATCAACAGCAGGGATTTAGATCAGGAAGGTCTTGCGTGGATGCAGTATTTATTCTACGACAGATAGTCGAAAAATCTATAGAATACAATAAATCAACATTTTTATGCTTTATAGATCTAATAAAAGCATTCGATCGCATAAAGCTAGATGACGTAATCCACCTGTTATATAAGAGAAATATTCCTATCAATATAATTCAGACCATCGAAAACATATACGCAAACAATAAAGTTCAGATTCGCACTAACGGTAAATTATCAACATCCATACCAGTCAAGAGCGGTATTAGACAGGGAGACTCGCTTAGTCCTTTGTTGTTTAACATGATAATGGACGAAATAATAAAGGAGGTGCGACTTGGTAGAGGATATAAAATGGGTGATACAGAAATAAAAATTCTCTGTTACGCTGATGACTCTGTGATATGTGCCGAAAATGAAGACGACCTCCAGAGATTGTTAAATACCTTTAATCTTACGGGAAGAAAATATAATATGATTATCTCAGCCGAAAAAACTAAATGTATGACAACCTCAAAAGAACCCCTCCGATGCAAACTAGAACTAGACGGTCAAATAATACAACAAGAAATGAGTTTCAAATATCTAGGAATCGCCATAACTAGTTATGGCAACATCGAAGATGAAGTAAGAGGGCAGGTGGCCAAAGCAAATAAAGTGGCGGGTTGTCTCAACGACGTGATCTGGCGAAACAAACACTTACAACAAGAAACAAAGGTTCGGATCTACAAAACCACAATTAGACCTATTATGACATACACCTCAGAAACACGGCCAGAGACGACAAAAACGAAACAACTATTGGAGACTATAGAAATGAGAATACTTCGACGAATAACAGGAAAAACGCTACTAGACAGAGAAAGAAGCGATAACATGAGGCAATCATGCAACACAGACTGCATTAATGAGTGGGTCCTACAGCGTAAGACACAATGGAACAAACACATAAGCCGAATGACAGAGGATAGACTGGTAAGGATCGCACGAGATAAATCGCCTAGTAGTACACGCAGTAGAGGTCGACCACGGAAAAGGTGGAGCGATAATTTAAGTCCAGAATGAGGAAAATCGAAGAAGGAACAGGTCACGGACCTATTATAGAAGGTATAAGAAGAAGAAGAAGGAATGTAAATGAAAGTTTTTTCCATTCAGCTGCGTACAAGGTGAACAGTACAAAATGAGTCATAGAGCAGTAATTTCACGATGAGTTCTAGACGTAAAAATGAGATACGACCATATTATTAGCAAAGCAAATATAAGTCTACCAATTAAACTAAAAGTATTCTCCCCTCGGGGTCTCAGAACTCATCTTACGACATGCTATATCGGCATGCTGCTAAGTAGAGTTTGAATGTATTCTTGAGGCCTTGCATTCCATTTATATTCTATTGCAAACCGAAGTCCTGGTAATTAGTCAATTTTCCAGCTTCTCATTATCGAGAGTTATTTTATATTAATACGAATTTTTTATATCCAGTGTGGACGACATACAGCAAAATATTACTTTACAGGACGTTTTAGGTAGAAAAGTCACATGTAATTCGTCGAGTCACTTCCACTAGTTCGGCACGTCCCTTCCAACTTTCCCGTCTGTGAAAAGAACATTTTTTCAATTCAAGATATTCTCTGCATTTTTGAACAGCTGTGAAATATCGATGGGTCGTGTTGACGTTAAACCTGCTTCTTTTAATCTTCGTGAGACTGTCTTCGAAATTAACATTCATTCATATCGATGTTAACGTGTGATTTCGTGTGAAATTAAAAATCAGAAAATTGTCATTACAGTCTTTGTATGAGATTTTCAGTCTCTTAATATCTTTTTCAAATTTTCGTTAGTGAATTATGACCTCTCCGTGTGAAATCATTCTGTCTACATTGTTCGCTAAACAAAGTTGCAATTTGCACCACTTTAGCTTCTTTATAGTGGTATATTTTTGTTTTAAATAGAAGAGAGAGCACAGTCGAATCACTTGCACGGTTTACATGTGATTCCTTAATATTGACTTGGTGGTTATTAGAAAACAAAAATGTAACAATATTGATTGTTTACTTTTACTATTTTTATAACAGGAAGAACGCAGTGACGATGTAAGTTATCTGTTTAATAGTGCGAATAAGCATTCTAATGAAGATCATGAAGATTATCCATTTAAAAGGTTTAGAGCGGAAGAACTAGAGTTAGATGAACCGAGTACCAGTGGAATGAGGTCAACTTACAGCCTTGAATCATCAACCCTACACGAAAATCAGGTAAGGCTGCTGTAAGGATTTTTCCTTGTAACCAAGATGCATGAAGTCGGTCTTTTTGAGGGTATAGTTCTATAACATCTCTCTATTTGGCGGTGTAAATTTCTTTAAGCTAAATGTAAAATTGATGACAAATACAAAAAAGAAACTCTACAATCTAAAATACAAACGACCCTAAGCTTTAAGTTTTATAAACATTGTACTCTAGTTGTCAATTTATTGCCAATATAAACCGAGAAACACCTGTATTTTCTATTTGGGTAAAAGTGTCAGATTTCGATGTATTGTGCATATGACACCTAAAGTTCGGTTAAGGAGAAAGCTGCCATGCTTTATTTTTTTTGTAGTTGCCACAGATTCGAATTGATTCTTTATTGATTTTTTAAATAAATCGAGATAAAAAGAACAATTGAGAAGTGTAGTTTTGGAGCGCACTGTGAGTGATTTAATTGTGTGTTTTTTTTTGTTTTTGGCCGGTCTTCCTGGTTCTGTTCCAGAGTTGTTGCCATTCAAAGACTCTTCATACGTGACTTATTTTTCGACTATGGTAGAGGACAGCTTTTTACTTTTTAATGTTTGAAATTTAAGGTTGATTCTAAACAGATTTTATACTACATTAGTTGCTGATATATTATTACTCAAAAAAGTATGCTACAAGAACGACAGCATTCACCTAACCTGAAGTAACCTACATCTCGTGAATATACTTTCAAGTATTTCCTCGCCATCTGTGAAAAAAATTCACCCTTCCAATTCTTGATTTCCGCTGTGAAATTTGATCGTCCTTTTTATTTTTAAACCTTCTTCTTTTAATATTCGTCTCACTATTTTTGCAAGTAACATTTTTTGTATTGCATTTATCGCTCCTTTTTGAGATGTGTTAATGTCAGCATTCGATTCCATGTAAAATCAACATGCGGTCATCAAAGATTGTTATACACATTCATATACTTTTTGCGTGCTTGGCCGAGTCTTTGTACGAAATTTCCAGTCTCTTGTTATGATATAAGATGAAAGTGTTGTAGATTAACCTCTTCTGGAACGTTGTACTACATCGTTTTGTATATAGAGTTACAATTTGTGCTTCGTCAGGGTCTTTACAGTGGCATACTATTGTTTTAAATAGAGGAAAATCAAATGCGAATCGCTCTTATTCAGTTATTTTATCACAAATAATTTAATTTCCTTTCATTTTGTAAGAAATATTTCTTGGGAAAATACGTAAAAGATAAATGTCATTAATATAAACTAAACGTTTATATTAATGACATTTCCAAAACAATTGAACTTATCCGCCAATTAGATAAATAATATCGGCACATAAGTTTACTATGCCCATTTAAAAGTACTTTCAAGAAATAGTGTTAATTAAAATTAATTAAGGTTCATATAAATAAACCAATTAAGCTAAAAAAGATAAATTTTAATATTTAAAAGAACTATTTATATAGAAAAAAACACACACGATGAAATCTAATGATATAAAAGGAAAAATAGTTTATACCAAAAGATGCTTAACTGGGATGAAAAGTGCCTCGTGTCTGTAATTTTTAGCACACATGACATTTGTCATGTATTATATCTGGTGATTTTTTTCAATGTTGGTTGCTTCTCGATGACAACGTACAATTCTAACCTTGAATAAACTTTAGTATGCAGTTCATTTATATTCTTATGTTTATAGTTGAGTAGTTCTATTCCAAAACCATTGACTCGATATCTATAAAAATATATAAAAGAAATTTAAATTTTTTATTACTCTTCTGTGTTAAAATGAAGTTATTATAAAACAAAAATGTAACAATAGTGATTATTAACTTTTTGGTTTTTATTGTAGGATGATTATTCCTCGGATAAGTCCAGTAAAGAAGAAGACAATGTTAAAAAATTAAAGTTAGATGAAGCCAGTACCAGCGGAAGGGTATCAAACTTTTACAACGTTGAATCATCAGCCCCAAAAAGAACCCTGCATGGACTTACGTATCAGTTAAGACTGCTCATGCTGTTTGTGCAACGAGTTCCTGATGGACAAGAATTTTACCTTTCGACCGAGATGCACGAAGCTGGACTTTTTGACGATATAGTTTTACAATATTTAGGTGAAGGTGGTATTTGGAGGTATAGATTTCTACAAGCTAAACATAAAAATGACGATCAATATAGAATAGGAATAAGTGATCTCTTTAATAAAAAAACAAAATCAGGAATATCTAAAAATACAGGAAAAAAATCTCAATCGTCTAAAAATGCAGGAGAAGCTAAACCGTATCTCTTAAAGAAATATTTTAAATCTTATTGCGACATTGAACAAAAGAATGACTTTAAAAACGCTAATTTGGAGGAGTTTTTAATCTGCACAAATGTCGGTTTCGCAGAAGAAGCGATGACTTATTTTGAGCGTGCAGAAGAAAATGATGAGATATTATTCAATTTCGAAGAGATAAATGACAGATGCTCAAAACCAGTGAAATATAAATTAAAAGACGAACATATTTCTAAACTAATTGAAGATTTTGAAGTAAACAATAAAAATGAAAATTGCTTTCAGAATTTTGTTAAAAAGTTCAGAGTTTTGCCTGATTATGGAAATGATGTATTAAATAAGAACATAGAAAATTGTTTAAAAAAATGTTTTAAAATGGAAAGTGTAGTTTTAGCTGAGGCAGATTTGCAAAACCGCGTCCTTAAATGGTTTGAAAGTTATAAAGAGAAGAAAAGTAAATATTTACATATTAAAGATAAGGAAGAGTTTGTAACATCACTAAATAGAAACATTGATTCCATCTTGGTGGCAGGATATTCCAATTTTTATATTGAGGAGCTGAAGAGTTACGGAGTACAATTTGAGAATACTTTACTTCTACGTGAATTTGTCGACCACAAAAAAAACAAGATAATGTTTATTATTACTGCAACCCCAAAATTAAGTGTGATTAAGTTGAGTCAGCTGTTTTGGGAAGTTGAATTAACTCAGGATAAATTTATATTCACAAACTCCGATCAATTAAATTATAACGAAAAACTTTCTACCATATTTTTTTCCGAACCAAGTTACAGATGGCTGGTGATTGAGTGTTTTAATGAGATCGAATTAAGCATAAAAGTGTTGAATAAAATTTTAGAAATGGAAAATGAAAAGACAGTTGTAATAGTTGGTCGGGAAAGTCATGTTTTGAGCTTTAGGAAATTTTTGGGATTAATCACGCCACCTTTTTATGATAAAAATAATCTATTTAAGGATTTGACGATCGATTCACAAGAAAAAATATTGGAAAAGAAAGTGATGTTTCAAGGGAAAAAAATTGATTTAAACGAACTCGTTAACATAAATTCAGGTGCGAATATTATTGACGATCTAACGTTAGAAAGAGTTCTCACTGAAACTATTGAAATAGGAAATAATAATGCCTTTGAATCAGATTTCCTAATAGAGGAGTGTTACATACGAAGAAAATTAATTCGAAGAAAATTAAGGCTTGATTTTTTACAAAATGTGGAAATTTTAAGAAAATGTTTGTTCATTATTTCAGGTGTAAACCGAGAACAACTTAAAAATTTAAATATAAACAATAAATGGATTTTCGTGAGGGAAGACGGAAAAATTTTTGAAAATGGAATTATAATTTCCGAGAAAACTAAATCTGAAGACATATTTGAGGAATTATGCAATAATAATTCAAAAAATGTTTGTTTGTTAAAATATATAAGAGAGGAGTTTTTAATTAGGAATGTCAGTCACGATATTGATATTCTTCATAAAAACATTGTTTGTTTG
Source organism: Diaprepes abbreviatus (assembly GCA_034092305.1). Taxonomy (NCBI): domain Eukaryota; kingdom Metazoa; phylum Arthropoda; class Insecta; order Coleoptera; family Curculionidae; genus Diaprepes; species Diaprepes abbreviatus. Next base: position 544,306 of record JASJET010000242.1, read on the forward strand.
GAGGAACATGAGTTAAACAAGAACCAAATATTGGATGAAAAAATTCTAATAGTCGCTGATGGTCCGGGTAGTGGCAAATCCACTTTTATGACGAAAGTTGTATACCAGCTTAAGCAAATAATGTCCAATATATGGGTTTTGAGAATTAATCTTTCATCTTATACATACAAGCAAGAAGGACGGAAACAAGTCATGAAATCTCTGGAAGATATTCAGTTTAAAGATATTGAAACTAATAAAGCAACAGAATTTATGGCTGATCTGTTATTTCCTCAAGAAAATCATAGTCAAAATAAACATTTTGTAAGAGAACTTTTTATCCAATCGTTGGACTGTTTGAACGAAAATATGAAATTTCCCAAAATAATACTCTTATTTGACGGCTTTGATGAAATAAGTCCCACATTTAAAGAAAAAACTCTGACTTTACTTAAGACGCTCCGGAATTCGAATGTTACACAAATGTGGATTACAACAAGAAATCACGAAGAACTGAGCTTGGAAATTGCTCTGCATTCATCTTCTTTCTTTCTTAAACCTCTTGATTTGACAGAGAAAGTTATTTTCGTACAAAAATTATGGAAATACAATTTGGTGCACTTTGATAATCTAAAACCTAAACCTGATGGCGAAGATATCTTAACGTATCTGACAGAAATAATAAATAACATTTGTAATTGTGATCATCACTATATTCAAAAGAGTTTCTGGGACTTTCGAAGTCATTTGCTACCTACTCTTAGTTATTCGGAAGTGCAACATTTATTAAGTAGTGTTGACTTTTCAATCATTGCAGAACATCTAATAGGTTACTTCAAATACGACTATAAAATGTTAGAGTTTACTGATAATCTCCTACAAATTAAAATGTTGGCCGAAATAATTTTTTGTAAAAAGTTCAGCTCTTTATACAATTTGGACCTACCTTCGTTATATGAAGAATTTATAAAATACAAATTGACAGTTTTTCGTGACGATAAAGATGCTGCTGGAAAGTCTGTTGCAGGTCGTGGCTTCTTCGAAACACATTTAGGATATTTAACAACAGTTCACCAAGAAATTGCTTTTAAAAATTTATTTCGTCCATATGACAATAATCAGGTTAAAAAAGAGAGTGATAAGATAGAATTATCAAGGGCCGGACTGCTCGTAATTCATTATGATCGTCTTGAATTTGTGCATCGAAGTTTTGCAGAGTATTTTGTCAGTCAATATTTCGCTGAAAATTTTCATTGCCAAAATGTACAGAAAATAGTTTTTTCAGATGTTTTACTAAATGAAAATTACTCATTAATACGAACGTTTTTAAATAACAACGAAATATTTCTTGGCAAATTGGGTTTCAAAACGCAGCAAATGAATGAATTAATAAGAGTTACTAATCCCATCTCGCTTAGTCAAATGCTGAAAAAAGGATTGTATAATATATTTATGAAGTTTCTTGAAAATTTGCCTCTCGACTTATCTAAACATCTTATTTTGTTTAATGAAAATAATGAAGGAAAAACAGTGCTGCACATAATTTTTGAATATATATATGATGAGCAAATTGTAGTGGACTTATTAAAGACAATAGAAGACAGTGTTTCATCGGAAACACTTAAGGAACTTTTCTTCAAAAGGGATAAAAGAGAATATACAGCATTGCATTGCATTAATTTTTATAGAAAATATTCGGTATTGATACAAATATTACAATTTTTTAAACTTAATTGTGATTCGAAATCATTTGGTGAACTTTTACTTCAGGTCAATGATTTAGGAGAGACCATATTACACCTTGCTTGTAAATGTGGACATGATATAACTAATTTATTAGAAGTATCTGATGAAAATAGAGACACAATTAGAGATCTTTTATTAGAAACTGACAATGAGGGGCGAACAGCCTTATTTAACACTATTTGGTACTCTAATAACTCTTCTTTGCTAACAACATTACTTAACCTTGTTAAATCAGTTTGTAACTCCGAAGAAATTAATGATTTATTTGCACTAAAAACTTACGCACAGAACCTGCTGCACAGTGTTTATATTAAATTTAACAAAGATATATTAGTTATATTTTTAAATGTCATTAAAGATAACCACGAAATAATTAAAACACTTATGTTAGACACTGACGCATTAGGACTGTCTCCATTGCATTATACCGTGGATGATCACTTCGATTTTCATAAACTAAAAATATTACTGGACTTTGTTAATTTAAACTGTAATACAGAAATACTTCATACAATTTTGTGTAAAAGAACAAAATATAGAGAAACTATACTACACATGGCCGTGAAAAATTTTAAGGAAAGTAAAGAGCACAACTCGTTGACACCTCTCATGACTTATTTGTTTAGTTTAGTTGGGAATGACAAAGAAATATTTTATAAGCTTTTATTAACAACTGACAAGAGTGGGCAAACTGTACTACACTATTCTTCCCATCAATTGAAATATCCTTTTTTACTAAAAGAATTGTTAGATTTTGTTCAAACAAATTGTAGTGAAAATATTTTAATTGAACTATTACTTAAATTGAATAATAATAAATCCAGTATTTTACACTTTGTCTGTTGTCAAAATAGCGAAGATAATTTATCTATTCTATTAAATAAAATCAAAGACAATACAGAAGCACTTAATAAACTTCTACTCCAAACCGACAGCGAAGGAAACACTGCATTGCATTATACTCTTCTCAACTGTGATAAGTCTTCAATGATGAGTGCATTGCTGAATTTTGTTAAAATAAATTGTGAAAAAGAAATATTTAAAAGCCTTTTATGCAAAGCAAATAGTGAAGGTCTCAACGTGTTGCACGTTGCTTGCATGAATTTAAAGGATAAAAAAGAATACGAAGACCATCTTAAATCTTTATTAAACTTTACAAAAGATGACGATGCAACAATAAATGAATTTTCATTGGAAAAATGTAGCAGCGACGACTTCACTCCATTGGATAATACAGTTTATTATTTAGATAATCCGTCTTTATTAAAGATTTTATTCGATTTTATAGAAAATTATGATTCTACAATGTTGGAAACACTTTTATTAAAGGAGAACAATACAGGATGCAATTTATTGCACTTTGCTTCTAAACATAATAATGAAGAAAGCTTAAAGTACTTGTTATATGCAATGCAGGATAACATCGCTCTACGCGATATACTCATATTAAAAGCTGATCATAAAGGGCAAACTATACTGCATTATAATGTTAATAACTTTCAAATGTTAAAATTTTTTCTTGATTTCGTTAAATCACAGTGCGATCAAGAAATATTCACTAAACTCATACTTAAATGTGACCAAGAAGGTCGTACAGGATTTCATACATTCTGTCAAACTAGTCACAATAAAGACATCTTAACCTATTTGTTAAATTCAGTTAAAGAAAACACTGTTCCTGCAACATTTAACACATTTTTATCTATAAAGGACCGTCATGGAAAAGTAGCATCTGATTATATTGCCTGCAATGTTAACAGTTCTCCCTTGTTGGAAGTTTTGTCAAATTTTGGTTTTCAAGTACCGAAAATAATCGATGATTCTCGATTAATTGATTAATAAGAAAATTCGATTAATCTGTTTTTCACATAATCGTAAAATTGATTAATTTGCTCACTGATTATTTTCGATTTATTTATTGTTCTAATAAACAGCTTTTTTGATTAAACAATTTTGCAATGCATGACATACTGAACGTGTATCAGTGGATTCCGATCCTACTTTCTCATATATCGCTGACTATCAAACTGTAACAAAATACATATACTGCGTCATTCAAAGGGTTTTGCGTTTCAGACTAAATATTTCATCATATAACTATTTTCAAACTCCTGAAATATAAAAATTGTTGATAATCTGAATATGATTCCTATTTAACTGCGTTGGGATTTAAACAGAGACAAAAGCTATAAAACTTTTGTTTCAGTCTAATCAATGGAAAAAGAAAATCTTAGATAGAGTCGAAAAACATGGGTTGTTTAAATCTCCGACAGTTGTTAATTTTTCTCCATTTTAAACCGAGAAACGCCTCCATATGTGTCTTAAAGTATCAGGTTTCGATGTAATGTGCAAAAGATTAACGTTCGTTTATGGGAAAAATTCCCACGCTTTCCTTCTGATATGATTGTTAAAAATCTAAATAGATGCTTTTAATTTAGATCCGTGGTTTTGGAGCGTATTATGAGCGATTCAATTGTGTTTTTTGTTTTGCGCATATGTTTAATTTCCATTTTTAAAAAATCAAAATTTCGACAAGGAATAAATAAATCTATCTGCCGTATTTAAATAGTTGTTATATATGTAATTCTTCTTTCAGTCAGGGAAAATGAAAATATATACAAACAGTTTGTTTCCTGCAAATACCGCTCTGGTTCTCTCTCCATACGCGTTTCGATCACCTCATGATCTCGTTAGTGGGCCTGTATCGGACCGAAGGCAACATTGGCAGAAAATAATTTATATATGAAATATAAATTTCAAGGTATCTCGGTAGGATTCTGCAATTTGCCATCTACCGATCTCGATATCAGATTGAAAAATATCGCCAGTCAAATGACATCTATGAATCACTGGAGTGGTAAGAAATTTTTTAAAAATGTTGCTCTTGGCCCGATCCAGCTCCACTGATGAGATCATAAGGTGATCGAAACGCGTATGGAGAGAAAACCAGAGCGATATTTGCAGGAAATAAACTGTTTGTATATATTCTTCCTTTTCTTTGCCTGAAAGAAGAATTACATATATAATAACTCTTTAATTTCTTGTTTCACTCTTTTACTTGGTAAATTTAAACTAGCTTCGTTGTCGAAAACCGACAATCAGCTAAATTTCCAAAAGTGATGGAGACTTAAAATTTAGGATCCCTGGATGTGAACCGCACCAGTCTCCTTGGTTACATTTCAGGGATATTATGCTTTAAGGACACTTCATAAATAACCTATAAAAACTGATTTAATAAATAGTTACATTTGAAAGTTATGGTCGTTTAGGTTTTCGCCCTAGTTTTGTTGTATCTGTTGAGTATAAAACAAACACAAATGTTAAATTTCAGATTACGTGTAATTAAATTAATTAATTGTTGATGTTGATATAAACATTAAGTAGGTGGAGTGACACCATTCAAGTCAGAAAACTTGTGAATATAGTTTCAAGTATCTCCTTGACTGTTCTAAATAATTCTGATGACGTTATATTAGTTTAGTTTTGGAGATATTAACCAAACTCACGATTTTTTAAATAGGATATCCTGTATATTATTTTAGATTATGTTTAAGTATAATTTAGGTTTTTTAGAAATAAATAATGTGTTTTATTTTGAAAAACAAAGTCAAGGTTATTTGTAAAAATTAGCCATGGCCAATTTATAAGAAACAAATGCAAAATTTTAACAATAATAAATATGCCAAAGATTAGACATTTTAAAAGTTGATTTTAATGCTTTTCTACATTTTCAATTGTAAACACTTAATTATTATTATATTTTTTACGTCAAATAACACTGTTATTATAAAACTCGAATATTAAAATTTGATTGCAAAGAAACAAGAACAACATTATTTCATAAAACTAAAATAACAAAAACAAAAAGAAACACTGAAACTAAAAATAACCAAGAGTTTTTTTAAAGATGATTTTCAAAATGAAAATGCCGGTTTTTTTAATGCAATGTCGGCACAGTTTTGTTAGTCTTCTAACTGCATTTAAAGGAATCTAGGTCTATTATGAAGAGTTTGGAAGGCCAACCAATTGCCTAACGAATTTGTGGTGTACAGATCGGGGAGGACAGTTATTGTCCAGAGTTGTGGCTCGGGGCACAATCTTTTTAAATATAAATGGAATTGAAATTGGCCAATGGAACATTTTCAAGCAATTCTGGAATAATTTCCTCAAGGATTTCTGGGTATCTACGTGCTGTGAGACCCCTCTTCATACATCCTGTAGACTATACATCGGCCAAAAATAAAACACGAGACATCAACTCTGAAGCGCCCTGGGAGTACTCTTTCGAAAATTAAATGGTGATTTTCTGCAGATCAATGCCTCGTGTTGTGACGATTAAAAATTCTCGCACTTGAAAAACAACATTTGTCAGACTAGATGACAAATCTGCCAAAAGATTTGTTGGTGTGGATTTGTTCTAAATACCATTTACAAAACGTTACTCGGCGCTCATCATCTCCGTGGCGTAAATGTTGCACAATTTTAAATTTATATGGATGGTATTTCATACTTTTTCAACATTCTTTCAACGTCAGATTTTAATACACCAACTTCTTCCTCTATTTTTCTACAAGATGATGAAGTTCTTGCTGCTGCGTAAAATAACACATTTGTTTCTTTTCTCTCCTTGTCTTCTTTTACATATATTTTGCGACGCGGCTGAATTAAAGATTCCTGTTTGACTAGATTTCTTTTTAAACGAGCAGATATGTCTGGAAAGGGTTGCCTTCTTTCTGGATACCTAACAGGAACAAAAACGATTGCCAGATATGAGAACTTATCCTAATGATAACGCTTTTAATACGTTTCCCACTGAAATATAATTCAGAAGTTTTCTGGGGACTTTCATTGCTTCGTATAAAACATATTAACATATCATACTTTTTATAATTATCATAAACGACGATTGTAAATGCAAAATTAATTAAAAAGTAAAATTAAAACACCCACTTAACAAAAATATTTCATAAATTATAACAATCTGACAAAACTGTCAAGCTTTGAACATCTACCTTTTGTTTCTTATAAATTGGCCATGGCCTACTGTAACAAATAAAGTATTGAAAATATCGAATTCTGATCTTGTTTTTCAAACTAAAATAAACAATTTATATATTTTATACTTAATCAATAAATAAAATAATATACAAGGTGTTCTATTTAAAAAAATCATAAGTTTGGTTAATATCTAAAAAACTAAACTTTTTGGAAAAAAATTAATTGCGGCACTGAACTCTACATAAAAACCCTACAAAAAGCAGTTTTTTCCTTTTTGATAAATTAGCATTATGCGTTAATACAAGATGTGCCTAAAAAACGAAGATTTTCATAATCACCCTGTAGATTAAAAGCTAAGGGAGCCATTACAAATTTGACATCGGAATCTTTCATTTCGTTAAAATGTAGGACCCTAAAGTGAAAACCGTAACACTTTATCTTTGATAATAATTTAACTACCTCCCTGAAAGTGGGCTAGCATCATACCTAAAGACTTTATTACGACAGATAGAAAGAAACTTTAAATAGGAAAATTGTAATATCTTCTCCATATTATATTTTAGATTTGTTTATAAAAACAATGACGCATGGTAAAGTTGAAAAAAAAAGGAATTTTAATTTTTTAAATGTATATTCTCTACTAAAATAAAAGTTCTTTTCTTCTTGATTTCATAAATGTATAATAAGTAGTGTTGGAACTAGCCATTATTTAAATATTTTAGTTGGAATTATTAATAAACTGATATAAAAAAACGAGGAGGCCTAGAAACCAAATGTTTTATTTTAATTTGCATTGTGATGTTTTAATACAGTTTCGAATACTTATTATATTGATATATTATGTTGAGTAATACACGTGTCCAGGAGTAATAGTAATAAGATCAACAAGTAGATATTTTTTAGCATAATAAAATATTGGACACGTAATAATGCTAATAAAAAAATAAATTGGGAAAATCATTATGCATTTTCAACATATTCTTCACGATTAAAAATATTATCTTTCATTTTATTATTAATAAAGTTTCAAATAAAATCTCTGTGGTCTTGGTTAAGCAATATTACTGTGCGTTCATTTTTGTCCTGAATGTTTCGATGTTTTGGAGTCTTTCGTTATAAATTTGAGTTTTTAAAAACCCCCCATATAAAAGATCTAATGGACTCAAATCTAAACCATTTGTCGGTCATCTAATTGTGACATGCCTTTCAAATCAAAAGTTATATCGATTGTTAAAGTATTTAATAACTGCCATCACTTTGTGCGGCGGTGCGCCATCCTGTTGCCAGATCAAATTATTCTATTACTGAACTGGATATTCTCTAAGTGACCTTCTACATTATTTTTAATTAAATTTACATATTGCTCACCATTTAAATTTCCATTTTAAATAATTGGCCCAAAAATCTTATTTGCCAACATGCTACGCCAAACGTGAATTGATTGTCGACCCTGTATTTTTACGATCTGTATTATGTATGGTTTTTCAGATGCCCAGTAATGTTTATTCCTTCTAATAAATATCCCAGACGTCGTGAATGTTGCTTCGTCTGTGAAAATAATTTTATTTAGAAACTCCTCATCTTATCCAATATGGCGTACCATTTCTAAATGCTGTTGCAACCGTTGCATCATATTTTCTTCAGTTAAATTCTGTACCGGCATAAACTTATAAGGATGACATTTATAAAATTGCAGTGTGGTGTAAATTTTATACCAAGATTTATTGAAATATGCTGCGACATCAGGAAGAGATTTTTCCGGATCTTCTAAAAATTACGTCAACTAATAATAATTTGTTTTACATTACTAAAGTGAAAAATAACTTCTTCATTTCTAATTCCGATTTTTGACTTTTCACTTAAGACTTTTCATTTCATTACATTTTTTTGACATTGTATCTTATTGCACTAGTAGATTGTACTCATTGTCCAGAATATATATTACTGTATTCGTATTGTACTCTGAATATTGTTGTTACGACAAAATATTGAATTTCAGATTTAATATTGCTCCAAAAGTCCCTGCATAAATAAGTTAATCTAAATATTACGGCATACAGTGCTAAAAGTAAAATTCTTCTGCCGAAACGGGGAAACTTAGAGAATAAACGGCGCGGTGGCGGACCTTTGTCTCGGTGCCTCCCCGAATTCAGAGTGCAGCGTCGTCACTGCTATAAAAGCGGAAAAGCAGCGGCGTAATTAAAGACATTATGGGCTGCTCTTTTAGAGTCAACTTGTCCTTTTTCCGATCGACTTTAACTCTCGAGGGCCACGTTGACTGTTCTATTTTTTAGGCAGCTCGTGGTTTTTAAAGTAGATTGTCTTTGACAACAAAATTTTCTACAGAAAATAAAATCGTGCACGTATCTTGATTCCTGAAATTGACATCGTCGAAAAAAAGACGAAGTTAGCGGCGCGTACGAGTTACTGAACTGACCCGTCCTGACTTGAACATAATTACCAGAACGTGACCAAATGGAGATAATCTGATATTGACATTGCGACTAATAGTCAGCTTCATGTTGGCTGTAAAGTTATGAATACCGATCTTGACAAATATACCCGAACGTGACAATGGAGAAAAAAATAATCCTGAACTTGGTTTGCGGAAAACAAAACTGAATTAAAAAAAAGTGAACAAAAAGTTAATTAAAAGTCCAAGATGAGTGTTACTTGATAACCTCTTCCTAATGGGCTCATTCCTTAGAAGTATTCCTTTGATAAAAAAAATAAAATTTAATTAATCTTCGTGAACTCTGAGCTTCACTCATTCCCCTTCTATCCCGGTGAGCGAGAAGAGTTTTCACTATGGTCGGGAGGTTTGGCGGGACTTCATCAACATCCCCTGATTTGTGTTAAAACTTCGGTTTTACACAAATAGTTGATAATGCGAAAATTCTTAATATAAATTAATCCCGACGGAAACAAATTTCCACGTTTCCTGAAGGACAAAATTAAACCAATAAACTCCGTTTTTGCGTCAATAGGTCCATATTCTCGGAGATGGGTACAAAAATTCCGAATAATGTCGAGGTGCACTGATATCTCGCCAAAATCGAAAAATAGTTAAAATTGCGAAAGGTATTTGAAAGAGACCCTTGGAAAAAATTAACAAAAATTCGGTAACTTCAAAATTAAATTGACAAAAAAAAACTTATACTCCGTTACTACGACAATATATTTTTTATATTCGAATTTAAAATATATATATATATTTTTCTTCTTCCGAATAAACCAGGTCAAAACGTATATTAGTCAATATAATATGTCAATATAATAAATATTCGAAATTATGTGTATTAAAACGCCACAATAATAAAATTTTTATAAAAAAATTGAACCAACTCTAAAAGTGCGCTAAAAAGTTAAAAATAACTATAAATTTTTATATGAAATTGAACTTTTTGAAGTCGGTTCCAAACTAATATCTAACAAAATGTGATTTGCATAAACAGATTAAAAATACTTCATTGTATTGTATTATGTAATTGCTTTCTTATCATAATCTGATATATTAGTAGTTATTTATTTCATTTACAAATAATTTGGCGCCGACTTCAAAAAGTTCAATTTCATATAAAAATTTATAGTTATTTTTCACTTTTTAGCGCACTTTTAGAAGTCGGTTCAATTTTTTTATAAAGATTTTATTATTCGATTTTTAGTTTTAGAATTCATTATGATATCCACAAATTATTTGAACTAAATACTAATCGAGATTAATGTACTTCGCAATAACTCCAAGGAGGCAAAAAAGTACCCATTTTATCCAAAGTTGTATATCACTCTAAAATAAACCACTAAATATTCTTTGGTTCTTAGAGTTTTCCAAATACCAGTAAAATTGTGTCAAACAAATATTTAGTCTATCATAATAAATCCACTATCTTAAATTTCAAATTAATTTTAAATTGGTAATATAGGTCCCAAAACCTATCACTATCTGAGATGTAAATTTATTAGCTCGATATATTTTATACTGCATATTGAGTTTGCATACACCTCAAGAACCCCACAATATCAATTTTAGACAAAATCGGAATATGTCAAATTTTCTATCCCTCATATTGCATCTTATCAACCTAATAGTTGTAAAAAATTATTCAATCTAATCTACATCCAAATCCTTCAGAGCCCCCTAGTACCAATTGTGGATTAAATCCGGAAATTTAAAATTTCTAGACTTATATTCACTATTTACATCCTTAAAGACGATTCAGTCCCACCTTTGAACAAAATAAAAAAATTTAAAATTTTTAGTCCGTCATCTTGGGTTTGCCATACTGAATCCTGGAAAAATATTTTTAAATTCATAATTTACACCCTCAAGAACCTCCTATATCAGTTTGGGAGAAAATCGAAAAATGTAAATTTTTTGGGATACCATATTGGATCTGCCAGATTGAGTTTTTCAAAAAATATTTTAAATTCATAATTAATACTAACAAAAATACCCCAATACTGATTTTAGACAAAATCGGGAGATATAGAATCTTTAATTCGCCATCTTGGATCATCCATATTGAATTTTTTAATAAAATTTTTATAAAAAAATTGAACCGACTTCTAAAAGTGCGCTAAAAAGTGAAAAATAACTATAAATTTTTATATGAAATTGAACTTTTTGAAGTCGGCGCCCAACTAATACCTGACAAAATGTGATTTGCATAAACAGATTAAAAATACTTTATTTGTAATTGCTTTCTTACCATAATTTGTATATATAAGTAGATATTTATTTCGTGTACAAATAATTTGGCGCCGACTTCAAAAAGTTCAATTTCATATAAAAATTTATAGTTATTTTTCACTTTTTAGCGCACTTTTAGAAGTCGGTTCAATTTTTTTATAAAAATTTTATTAGTTTTAGAATTCATTATGATATTCATAAATTATTTGAATTAAGTACTAATCGAGATTAGTGTACCTCGCAATGACTCCAAACTGGCAAAAAAGTACTCATTTTATCCAAAGTTGTAAATCACCCGAAAATGAACCACTAAAAATTCTTTAGTTCTTAGAGTTTTCCAAATACCAATCAAATTGGGTCAAACAAATATTTAGTCTGTCATAGAAAATCCACTATCTTAAATTTCAAATTAATTTTAGATTGGTAATATAGGCCTCAACACCTTCCAATATCGATATTTAAAGAAAATAAATTAATTTTTTATCCACCATATTAGATACGCCATATTAAATTTTTTTCTAATAATTTTGGTAAAAATAGGACAAAATTGATTTTTTTTGTTGGCCATATTGAATCCGCCATATTGAATTTTTTAAAAATAATATTAGATTCGTTATATGGCATCTCGAAAACTCCCCCATACCAATTTTGGAGAAAGTCGCACTAAATTAATTTTTTTTATCCGCCATATTGGATCCGCCATTTTGAATTTTTGAAAAATAATTTCAGATTCGTTGGGTACAACCCCGAAAATTCCTCCATACCAATTTTGGAGAAAATCGGACAAACTTAATTTTTTTGGCCGCCATATTGTAAGCGCCATCTTGGATTTTACTGCACCAATATCATCTAAAAAAATATGGGACCACCGCAGCAACTTCCTTTACATAACGTAAAAAATTTCATTCAAATCGGTGCAGCCGTTCCGGAGTAATCGGTGTATATACATAAAAAAAAAATACATAGTCCACGAATTGAGAACCTCCTTCTTTTAGAAGTCGGTTAAAAAGTTAAAATAAAGCATTTGTTTTCTAGGCCTACTCGTTTTTTTACATCAGGTTATTAATAATTTAAACTTAAATATTCAAACAACTAGTCCGAACACTAACTTGTTATACATTTTTAAAATCAGGGGGAACAGAACTCTAATTCTAGTAGAAAATATATAGCATGTTCAATAGATGCCGTTTATAATCAGAAATAGAAGGCGTAACCAAAATATGTTTTGTTTTCTTTACTGGCTGTTTATATCCAGCTTTTTAAACAATTTAATCAGAATCTATGGACATATTTCATCCATGCTTAATAACGCAAAAGCGTATTAATTTTTCTTTTTCTACGCCAAACTTTAGTTTATCAAACGAATAGAAAAAAACAATAATAGATCGAGCGAGATAGATTTAGTCTTTAATTTTTTCTGCAATCTCATCTTGCGAGTCTCTCTCTCTCTCTCTGATTAAATTTAGACTTGAGGTTATTTTAACGAGTTTATATAAGATGTTGATGTTACCCATCTTTTGTTGTAACCTATAAAAAATTATTGTTACATTTATTGACTATTATTTTATAAAATGTTTAAGAATAGAATAAAATTTAATGTAATATTTGGCAAATATTATATAAAATAATTTTTAGATTATTTGTTAAAATAAAGTTACACGATATCGCAATTAGTATATAATAATATTTTATTGTACATTGTTACTATAAAGAAATCAATAAATTTAATAACGCTGTAATGTTTGTTGTTTTAATTGCTTAAGGTGGTCTCTAAGTTACTAATGCGTATTGTAATAATTGTTTAGACAAATTTATTTCGCAAAAGTAATGATATATTTGGATTAAGCGATCCATTGATAGCCTCAAAACATTCATCGTTTATCAGAATTGTCGCTTAAAAGCTTATCTGTCACGAGGGGTGAACAACTTCAAAACTTGAAAAATTCTTGCAATTTGAAATTTTTAAGATTGAATCTCTCGAAGAAAAAGAATGATATTTATACAAACTCAGCCGCATTTGAAAGAGTGAGTAAGACATACTTTAAGATGTGTGTATAGTTTTTTTAAGAAAAAAATATCACTATAACCTTAAATATTGGCCAAAATAGCATTTTTTGCACTTTTAAATTACGATATTTACAAAATCTGATGTGATGGAGCAATTCTAAAATCTGCAATAAACTACTATTCTTATTCAACGTACGAATTTCACGTCGTGCTGTTTAACAGTTGAAAACTGAATATAGGCGAGTGGGCCAGATGATTTTTTATAAACTCAAACTTGCGAAACACGAATTTTTTTATCATCGAAATTTTGTAAATTCACAGCTACATTTATCGTGTTTAGACTTAGAACGATGGAAAAATTCATTTCCAGCAATAACACAACGATTTGATTTGGGAAGTAATAGAAAAAATAAGCAGCATTATATATATATATATATATATATATATATATATATATATATATATATATATATATATATATATATATATATATATACAGGTTAATCTAAAAGTCCCGGTATGGCAGAATATTTTCTTATCAGAGAATTTTGAAGAAAAATAATTCAGATAAAAATTGTTTAAATTGAACGGCGCAACTAGCAGTGACCTTGAATTTTACTTTGATATCGGCTTTCAAGGTCAATCGAAAATCATATTGGTTTATTCAAATAGAAATCCCCAATTGTTTGTTGCAAAAATGGAAAGTGGGAAATTTTTCCTATCTAACGGTATAAAGAACATAGGGAGTTAAATCACATCCAGGGATCATTTGAAGGTCAAATATCTTAACACCATGGATCTTGACCATTCAATAATTCGAAGACTACGAGTCCTGTAGAACACATTTTCTACAGAAGTTTTAGAAAATTGAACAGCGCGTCTGATGATGACTTTGAATTTGAACATATCCTTCGAGCTCAATCGAAGATCGATTTGATTTTCTCAAATAAAAATTTCTATTTTTATTGCAAAAAATAGAAAGGGAAAAAAATTTATTTTCTAACAGAATAAAGAACCTAGGGGGCCAAACCACATCTGGATGTCATTTGAGGGTGAACTATCTTTGCACCATGAATTGATGTAAACCAGCTAAAAATTCTAAAACAAGGAGTGCTGATGCAAGATATTGTTTACAATAGTTGTAGGAAATTAAACGGCGCGTCATAGGTTTACCTCGAATTTTAACTTAACCTTGACCTGGAAGGTCAAATGAAGGTCATGGGAAATTTTTTAAAAGGAACTTTTAATTTCGGAAATACCAAAAAATCCTGCCATGGCAGGATATTTGAGAATATTCAGATGGAAAAAATATAGTACTGGAGGTTTAGATGTGAGCGAGAAATTTTTATATTCGAAAATTAGCTTTAAGGGTACCCTCCCTGACCTTGGATATTGGATCAGCCGCTTTTAGTTTTGAAAATCTGATGTCAGAATCGTAATCAGCGACTCTTGAATATTCCCAAATATCCTGTCATTACAGGATTTTTTGATATTTGACCTTAAAATGACTCATTTTCAAGGTCGTTTCGAGGTCATATCAAAACTTAAAATTATCTGCTCTCTCTATTTCCGGGATCAAAAGTTTGAGAGTCCATTTTTGCAATAAAAACTGGAAATTTCCATCTGAAAAAATCAACATGACTTTCGATTGACCTTGAAGGTCAAGGTCAAGGTCAAATTAAAAATCACCAACAATTTCCTACAACTTTTGCCCCAAATATTTTTCCCGAAAATCCTTTGCTAAGAAAATATTCTGCCGTATCGCGACTTTTGGATGACACTGTATAAATATAAATATAATTTATTACGGCTTAGTTCTTGTACAACTTAAACTATATATTTATACTAATAGAACTAATACTCGCCATAACGTATGGCTCATTTTCAGCAAATAGTTTTTTTATTGGATATTAAAGTAAAAACTAAAAATGTCTTCATCTACGAAATGTTAAAAGTTTGTATTGTATGTCAAATTTGCCATATTAAGAATATAGAAATATACCAAATAATCCATTTTCAATATTTTCATCAAGTGTTTTGTCAATCTTTTGATTATAGAAGCGTCAATAAAGATTAAGATTATTTGATTGAATAATATATAAAAATAACCTTTTTTGTTTTTGTCGAAATGAAGCAGACATGATAAAACAAGTTGTTTGATTGTATGATCAGCGATATCGACCAATTAAAACTCATAATTATAAACATTCAAATATCATAAACATATTTATTCGTATTTTGTACGTTTGACCTTGGTAAAGTGTCATAATAAATTGTAGAGGTGGTTATTTTAGTGTAATATATGAAGACTTTTTTTAGACTCACATTTTAAGGCACTGTCGGAATCACTTCTCTAATGGGTCAAAACAGCTTCAAAAACGACGGTAATGGTTACCTAAATTAAACAAGGAGACCAGAGGTGTTAAAAAATACTCACTCAGTTGTCATTCTCATAAGACGTTACTAAGTACATCTTTTTAAAATGAAATTATTAGATGTTGATATCTGGAATAATTGATATTTTGCGGGAAATGATTCTCTTTGAAAGGACACATGGATTTCTCTTGTCTATTTCTTATAAAGACCCACAGTGCCACCTTTACCTTTCGTAGCACCCTCCTGCAAGATTTCCTTCGGCGCCCTTTTAAGGAATAAAATTGCAATATACGATATATACAGGGTGGCACAGAGCAACTTGATTATTTGAATTTAGCGCCCTGAAGCGTTCGCTGAGGGGGTGGAGGTAGGTAAAGTCATATTATTACGCATATTTTATGGCGAAATATTAAATTTTAGATTAGACACTATCACTATAAAAGAGAAACGTCAGCTGCGAAATTAAGGATATTATTGGTTGCTCTTTTGGAGTTAACTCGTTCTTTTTCCGATCGAGCTTGGCTCTCGGGAGCCACGAGATAGATCGTGGTTCTCATGTAGGTTGTGTGGACAATACACCATCTTCTGACAATAAAAACCGTACACGTATCTTAGTTCCTGAAATTGATACTATCGATAAAAAGGCGGAATTAGTGGCGTGTAGGAATGACTTTACATTTACTGGAAAGGTAAATAATTCAGGATTTGGAGATTGAATCTAGTTTAGTAGGGATCTTTCATTAAGCTGTGACGACTGCATGTTCGGGAAGAAAAGGCTACGAGTCGAGTCAATGCTCGGCAGAGCTAAATATCAAAGATTTCTTGCCGATTCTGAAGGATTTAGTAGTCCCAAAAAAAAGCTTTCTGACTTAAAAATAATTAACAGAACGTGACCAACCTGATTTAACATTGTAACTAATAGGCAGCTTCGTGTGGGCTATAAAGTTGCGATAATTCCGATCTTGATAAATAAATCCTGAGCGTGACATGCGGAAAACAATACTGAAATTAGAATAATAAATTAGCGGAAGAAGTTAGGAAAAGTTAAATGCGGAAAATGAATAATAATAGGGAATAAGTGGTAAATAATAATAATAATAATCATCGGGTGTTATTATTATTAGAAATAATGATAACCTCAGTTACAAATAATTGCGTAAATAATAATGCATTGTTTATTAATTAGAAAATCAACTTTAATTTCGTAGCGAAAAGATAGATAAAATAAGATCCTGAAATAGCGAAGTAAAAAGAAAAATAAACTAACTAAGAGTCAAGGATGAATCTTACTTGATAACCTCTTCCTAACTGGATCAGTCCCTAGAAACGTTCACTGATAAAAGAAAACTTAATAAATTTTCGTTCATTCTGAGCTTCACTCATTCCCCTTCTATCCCAGTGAGGGAGGACAAGTAAGGTGGCTAGGGTTTTCAGTCTAGTCGGAAAGCTTGGTGAAACCTCACCAACAAACCCTGATTTGTGTTAAATTGCAGATTAACACAAATAATTGAATTATCTTAAAATAATTAATCTCGATGGAAACGAACTTCCACGTTTTTAGAGGATAAAAATAATCCAATACATCCGATAATTGCGGAAGTAGGTCCATATTCTCGGAAATGAGTACGAAAAAAATACTAAATAATGGCATAAAAGTAGTGAAAAGAGACTCTTCGAATAAATGAAATAAAAAATTCGGTACCAAATCCGTTAACACAACATGGAATCCAAACAGATAACATGACTGTTATTGACGTTGCGCAAATAATGAATTAAAAACGAGTATCCATCGTTCATTAATACAGCAATACATTGGAGAGAGCAGAGCGTAGGATTGTAGCTCCGCTTGGTTTAGTAGGCGTCGTGGAGTAGACGAAGGAGGAGGACGTGTTCGTTGTAGAGGCATAATTTGCTAATGGTTACTCTATTATAGCCACGTGCAATTCCTACTCATTTCAATATTGCGCTCCGTGGTCATATTCCTTCCGGCAATAAATTGTTTCATGAGTAAACAAGTTCATACAAACTGGTGATGTTAAAAAAAAACTTGGCCTTCCACGAACAACAAAGTCACCCCAAAATATTGACATGGTAAGGCTTTCTGTTTTGCCATTAGGTTATCTACTAGTTCTGTGAGGCGAATTCTTCATGAACAACTAACATTTCGTCCCTACAAATTGGCTGTTTTGTAGGAACTTAATCAACGCGATTTTATTGCTCGAGAAAATGCATGTGAGGCGCTTCTTAACATGCCTCAGGACACACTAGTTTTTTTCAATGGTGAGGATAACTTTCATCTTTCGGAATTTTTAAATAAGCGGAACTTGCGTTATTGGAGCCCTGATAACCCCTGATAATTTCATCGTTGTCCCCTACATTCAGAATAGGTAACTGTTTAGTTTGCACTTTCGCAAGTTTGAATAATTGGTCCATGGTTTTTTTAAGCAAATGAACAGGCCGTTTCAGTGAATTTTGAGCGTTATATCCATATGAATCAGAAGTTTTTCCTGCCAACACTCAACCAGATGCATGGTTCCAGCCGGACGATGCTACAGCACATTCAGCGCTATGTAGCCTTATACAACAAAACTGGAAAGATGTTTTTAAAATAACTCTAAGATATCTTTAATACGGAAAACTTAAGAAAAAAATTATTGACAGTATTGGAGACTCTACCCTGGGTTTTTTAAAGGGTCCGTTGCTAGGAGAAAAATCAAAATTATTAATGCAAATATCACGAGAAGCCTTGGAAATAAAAGTCAGCTACAGCAGAGCCAGTATACTGAGTACGGCCAATCTCTACTAGAGGACGCCCAGTATCTGGCAGGTACCATTTGCAATTCCTTACGCAGAGCGATTTAACTCATTTGGACGGTTACTAACACTGGAAAGTTACATTTATACATGAAATGGACGATTACAAAATTTCACAAATGTGACTCGGATCCCTCGGGATTGTCTATTCCCGTAATTAATGATGACGCCAGCCCCTTAAGGAGTGTTAGAAAATATATTATATCTACACGCTGTTTAAGACTGATAAATGTATCGTATTATTTACTTTTCGTAATTAAAATTCAGTAATAATTGACAAAAAAATAAATGACTATGGGGAGGGGTTCTTTATTGTTACCATTTCCAAGATAATCTTGTGTTCCTGTTATTTTAATACCAATTTTTTTTAATAACTTATACTTTAGTAGAAATATAACAAGTATAAAGAGATAAGTTTTATCAGAATCTTATCTAATCGTCCCATAAATAATATAAATATGTTTATTTGCGTAATGTGCAATCATTGTGCAGTGAAATACTTAACTGTCGTACGTATATTCTCAGATATTTTAGTGTAATTTTAAAATGAATACACCACAGAAGAGTTCGGTAAGTAATACAGTGTCTAAATAAGGGTAGTCAATCATGCATCGATCAATGTTGATTTTTATTTTTCTGATCGTTCCCAGAACTTGATTATATATAATTAAATTTAAAGAATTCTACTTTTCTTATCTTTCATTACTTATAATCGTTTAAAATGAAGTGAGATATTGCCGACCACACCTATGTAATTATGTGAGTATGCGGATTAACAATCCTGCGACCTAACAGATCTATTGTGTTCCCCTTTTGCTGCCAAGTTGTAAGGGTACCTTGTCGACTAGACCAAGCCTTTCAGTCCTATTTCATTTTGGGAACTTTATTGGTGTGCTCTCAAGAAGCCCATTCTAGAGTTATTTAAAGCACTGCACTCTGAAAGAATGTAGACAGAAGTTTCATCCTTTTCTTCGCAAAATCTGCACTCTTCTCTCTCTACTAATCCGAGTTTCTTGAAGTGTTCCTTCAGGTGGCAATGCCCTGTCAGGGATCCCGTCAGAATTCTAAATTGCTCTTTGTTTAGGCGTATGCATTCCTTGAGTCTCTACTGGTTTTAGTTCTTAAGAACTATCTTCGCTTGTCTTATTCCTTGCAGCCTCGTTCAGTAATTGGATCTTCTGCTCTTTTCCTGGCTTTTTAGTTCTTCCAGCATAACACTGCTACTGATTCCACAGAAATGTTCGGGCTCTAGAAATGTTGACACAACCCCTTTTCTTACAGCTTGTCTACTATTTCAGTTCCCTCTACTGCGGTGTGTCTCGGTACCAACAAAGGCGTAACCTTATAATTTTTGCTTAATTCGTTTAGTTCCTCTAGGCATTCCCAGGCCATCTTGGCGCTGATTTATATATATATATATATATATATATATATATATATATATATATATATATATATATATATATATATGTTTATGGGGTTTTCACGGATTCCCCTGTGTGAGATGCAATAGCAGTGGATATATCCACATTATGTCGTTTCAGTGCTGAAATCACAGTCAGCAAACGTACAACTACTTGCATTTTACTTCATTCATACCCGGAGTTGCAAAATTTCCTCTTTTTCGATTGTTTGAGTTGTGCGAATACGACCCTTACTTTCACATTTTTTCATAAAGCTGTCTGTTTCTCGGAATGACGCATAATATTGGCAAATGTTTGATGGTTTGGTATTTAGTGGTTAGAAAATTTTTCCATCTATGTAAACCCTAATACTTCTACGGCCATTTCCTTCACAAAATCCATACACCGGCAATGCGTGTAGTTGTCCATATTTAATAGTAAAAATTTTTATAAAAAAATTGAATCGACTTCTAAAAGTGAGCTAAAAAGTGAAAAATAACTAGAAATTTTTACATGAAATTAAAATTTTTGAAGTCGGCCCCAAACTAATACCTGACAAAATGTGATTCGCATAAACAGATTAAAAATACTTTATTTGTAATTGCTTTCTTATCATTATTTTTATGTATTAGTAGTTATTTATTTCATTTAGAAGTAATTTGGCGTCAACTTCAAAAATGTCAACTTCATATAAAAATTTATAGTTATTTTTTACTTTTTAGCGCACTTTTAGAAGTTCAATTTTTTTTTTAAATTTTATTTTTCGATTTTTAGTTTTGAATTCATTATAATATCCATAAAATAATTGAACTAAGTATTAATCGTGATTAGTGTTCCTCACAATGACTCCAAGGTGGCGAAAATGTACCCATTTTATCCAAAGTGGCAAATCACCCTAAAATGAACCACTAAAAATTCCTTAATTCTTAGAGTTCTCCAAATACCAATGACATTATGTCAAACAAATATTTAGCCTGTCATAATAAATCCTCTATTTTAAATTTCAAATTCATTTTAGATTGGTAATATAGGCCCCAAAACCAATATCGATATTTAAAAAATTTGAGATGTAAATTTCGTAGTCCGATATATTTTATATTGCATATTGAGTTTGTACACGCCCCAAGAACCCCGCAATATCAATTTTAGATATAACCGGAAAATGTACAATTTTTAGTCCCTCATATTGTATCTTTTCAGCCTAACAGTTGTAAAAAATTAACTTCATATTCGTAATACACCACCCCCAATCCCCTAAAACCAAATCTAAAAAAATCCTAATAAGGTAAAATTTTCAACCCACCATATTGGATCCGCCATATTGAATTTCAAAAAAATAATTTGAAAGTTTTAATATAATCTAAATCTACACTCTCCAAATCCGCTAGTATCAATTTTAAATGAAATCCAGAAATTTAAAATTTCTAAACGGTCATATTGCATCTGACGTATTAGATTTTCTTAAAATAATTTTATATTCGCTATTTATATCCTCAAAAGCGATACAGTTTCACATTTTAACAAAATCAAAAAATAAAAAATTTTTAGTCAGCTATATTGATTGCATTTGCCATATTGAATCTTGAACAAATACTATTAAATTCATAATTTAGAGATTGAATTTTTCAAAAAATATTTTAATTTCGTAATTGACAAAAATCCCCCAATACTGACTTTAGACAAAATCGAGAGATGTAAAATCGTTAGTCCGCTATTTTAGATCCTCCATATTTATTTGTTTAATTCGTAATGTGCTACCCCAAAAACTCCCCCATATCAATTTTAAGAAAAATCGGACATAATTAATTTTTACCTACCATATCTCCTCGAAAACTCCCTCATACCAATTTTGGAGAGAATCGGACAAAATTGATGATTTCGTTCGCAATATTAGATCCGTCATATTGAGTTTTTCAAAAATAATTTTAGATTCGTCATGTGCGACCCCGAAAACTCTCCCGTACTAATTTTGGAGAAAATCGGACAATATTGATTTTTTTGTCCGCCATATTGGATCTGCCATATTGAATTTTTAAAAAATATTTTGAATTCGTTATGCGCGACCTTGAAAATTCTCCCATACCAATTTTGGAGAAAATCGGAAAAAATTAAGTCTTTTTGGCCGCTATATTAGATCCGCAATTTTGAATTTTTTTAAATAATTTCAGATTCGTTGGGTACAACCCCGAAAAATCCTCCATATGAATTTTGGAGAAAATCGGACAAAATTAATTTTTTGGCCGCCATATTGTAAGCGCCATCTTGGATTTTACTGTACCAATTTCATCCAAAAAAATATGGCACCACCGCAGCAACTTCCTGAATATAACGCAAAAAATTTCATTCAAATCGGTCCAGCCGTTCCGGAGTAATCGGTGTACATACGTAAAAAAAATACATAGCCGACGAATTGAGAACCTCCTTCTTTTAGGAGTCGGTTAAAAATAGGCTTAGAAACTTTGAATGTTGATCTTACTTTAATCGACTTCTTAGACAGTGATGGCAATTTGTCAGTAGTCCAATTATTAAATGCCACAAAGTCACTCGGAAAATTATTGTTACAGGTATTTTTTATTATTACATGTTAAATGCAAATAACTGAAAATATTTTTTTCCTGGTGAAACCGCTCATCCAACGAAAATTTTTCAAGAGATAAGAAAGTTTGTAAATACATCCGATTATCCGATAATAATATGTTCATTCAGTGTTCTAATCTCGTGGAGTACAGATTCCTGAAATTCGTGTAATCGTAGGCGAAACGTCAAATAATAATTCCAATTTGTCTCGGTCTAAACCCAAGAATTATTATTGACCAAGGCTCTGAAAGCTTTCGTCCTTTATTGGATATAAATGCTTAACATTAATGCCCAAATTCACTGACACAATGGTCTAACCTGAAAACCGTTTTAAATTGACAGCAGAATGTTTAAATTGATAACCTGAACAATGTCAAGCCAATTTTAAGTTCTAAAATTACAAACATAAAAAATCATTTGCTTTTATAACTGAACCAAAAAAAAACATGGAGAATTTCGTTTATTTTAGGGATACAACTATTTCTCTTACATATTTCAAGACTTTACCGCTTTGTTCTTTTCCTTAATATTCCTTATATTAGTGTTAATTTGTTGACATATGTAATATAAATTATAATAATATAAACAAAACAAAACTTGCCGACTTGAAGATCTATTTTTCACAGCAACTAGATCGGTTTTAGATTTCCTTAATGAATCTGACTGAAACATTTTTCATTACTGTGAAGTAGGCTTTGACTGTAATTTTTAAATTCTCTGTTGTTAAAACCATTCTATTTTTGTTAAGCGGGCTTTTACGATGACATCAAAATATTTGACGTTTAGTTTTTTCTCCGTTATTATTATTAGTTCCGGAGCAATTTTTAATTGTGTAAAATTGTTAGTATATTTCTCTAAATATCAAATTATCTACATAATATCATTGTTTCCTAAAGTGTTTAGATGGACAAAAGCGAAATTCTCTCGTAGTTATTGGTGTGTTCAACGAATATATTTATGGAACAAAAATATTTATGAACATGTTTTAATAACCTGAAAATAATTAGATATAAAGGAATTTAAATAAAGGTAAGTCTTTATTGGGTGGTTCATACGTTCTAAAATTAACAACTAACACTAAGAATTTATGTAAATAATTTTCATCTGCAAGTTAAATGATACACTTTCTGTTCATAGTCGCAACTGAGAATTAACATCTAAAGAGTTCAAGCATATTCATCTTCTGAGTTTCACTCTTAATTTCGGCCAAATTCGTGTCCGCTTTCGGATGTTTTCGGCTAGACAAAAGATGGACAAGTAGGTATATAAAATAAAAAAAAATAACATTTTCATTTTCCATACATTTATACATCTTCTATACATACATATAAACAAAATTGATGTGTCTGTCTGCCTGTCTATCCGGACTAATCTTCAAAATGGCTGAACCGATTTTGTAAAATTTTAGAAACATGAAGAGGAAGTTATCGGGAGTGATATAGGCTGTATCTGTCCTGTCTGTCTGTCTGCACGGGCTAACTTTTGAAATGGCTGAACCGATTTCGATGAAACTTTACAGACATTGTGAGGAGGTTGTCAGGAATGATATAGACTTCTTTTGTTACTGTCTGTTCTATCTGTCTGTCTGTAGAGGCTAATCTTCAAAACGATTGAACTGATTTCGATGAAACTTTACAGACATGCAGAGAAGGTTCTCAGGAGTGATATAGGCTGTTTTTTAACTGTATGCCTGTCCGTCGGTTTGTACAGACTAATCTTTTTCTAATTATTTATAGTCAATGACAATTTTATTTATCGTTTATTTTCCAAGGTTTCCGTCTACGAATTCACAAGTAAAAGCTGGTATGAAATAAATGCCAACATTTTAGAAATATGTGAATATGTCCGCTTATTACATGAATAAGATCTGCATTAATTTAAAATTAGTTTCAGTCAGCAGGGTAACAAAAAATATTTGATAATTTTCCCGACGAATATAAATCTAGAATATTTACTTTTCAATTTAATTTAGAAACAATTTGTTTTGTTTTCAACGAAACCTAGCCCTTACTAAATAAGTATTTGAGAAAGTAGTTTCCTTTTTAAGCGACTTCTAAAAGAAGGAGGCTCTCAATTCGTCGCGTATATATATATATATATATATATATATATATATATATATATATATATATATATATATATATATATATATTATGTATGTACACCGATTACTTCGGAACGGCTGCACCGATTTGAATGAAATTTTTACATTATATTCAGGAAGTTGCTGCGGTGGTTCTATATTTTTTTGGAAGAAATTGGTGCAGTAAAATCCAAGATGGCTCTTACAATATGGCGGCCAAAAAAAGTAATTTTGTCCGATTTTCTCCAAAATTGGTATGGGGGAGTTTTCGGGGCCTCACATAACGAATTTGAATTTATTTTTAAAAAATTCAATATAGCGGATCCAATATGGAGGACAAAAAAATGAATTTTGTCCGATTTTTTCAAAATTGATATTATTTAAAAAAAAATAAATATGGCGGACCTAAGATGGAGGATTAAAGATTCTGCATATCTCGATTTTGTCTAAAATCAGTATTGGGGGATTTTTGTCAGTGTTAATTACGAAATTAAAATATTTTTTGAAAAACTCAATTTGGCGGATTCAACATAGTGTCCTAAAAATTTTACATTTTTTGATTTTCTCCAAAACTGATATAGAGGGTCCTTGAGGCTGTAAATTGTGAATTTAATAGTATTTTTTTCAGGATTCAATATGGCGAACGCAATATAGCTGACTAAAAATTTTACGTTTTTCGATTTTGTTCAAATGTGGAACTGAATCGTTTTTGAGAATGTAAATAGCGAATATAAAATTATTTTAAGAAAATCTAATGTTAGATTCAATATGATCGTTTAGAAATTTTAAATTTCTGAATTTCATTTAAAATTGGTGTTAGGGGGCTTTGAAGGGTATAGATTTAGATTAAATTAAGACGTTAAAATTACTTTATTTGAAATTCAATATGGCGAATCCAATATGGTGGATTAAAAACTTGACCTTATTCTCATTTTTTCAGATTTGGTATTAGGAGGTTGGGGGGGTGGTGTATTGTGAATATGAAGTTAATTTTTTACAACTTTTAGGCTCATAAGATACAATATGAGGGACTAAAAATTTTACATTTTCCGGTTTCATCTAAAATTGGTATTGCGGGGTTTTTGGGGCGTATATAAACTCAATATGCAATATAAAATACATCGGGCTAAGAAATTTACGTCTCAAGTTCTTTAAATATCGACATTGGAAGGTTTTTGGGGTCTATTTTACAAACCTAAAATTAATTTGACATTTAAGTTAGTGGATTTACTATAACAGACTAGATATTCATTTGACACAATTTCACTGGTATTTAGAGAACTCTAAGAATCAAAGAATTTTTAGTGGTTCATGATTTACAATTCTATATAAAATGGGTACTTTTTTGCCACCTTGGAGACATTGCGAGGTATATTAATCTCGATTAGCACTAAACGGATAAAAAAATAGAAACGACTTCAAAAAGTGCGCTAAAAGTGAAAAATAACTAGCAATTTTTATATGAAATGGAAATTTTTGAAGTCGGCGCCAAATTATTTTTAAATGAAATAAATAACTACTAATATATACAAATTATGGTATGAAAGCAATTACAAATATAGTATTTTTAATCTGAATATGCGAATCACATTTTGTCAGGTATTAGTTTGACGCCGACTTCAAAAATTTCAACTTCCTATAAAAATTTCTAGTTATTTTTCTTTCTTTAGCGCACTTTTGAAAGTCGGTTCAATTTTTTTTATAAAAATTCTATCATTAATTACAAAAGAAATTGGGGAATTTTCGCGTCCAAAATATAACAATGTCGCGTAATATAGCGCCACCAGTGTCTATAATCACGAAAAGCAAAGTAACGAATTTGGCAAGATTTTTGCCACCATTTTTTCAAATATTTATACTCAGTCAACTTTGCTTAGAAATGCAGTTCGAAGATTTTTCCAAGCCTTTTAATGTGCCATAATTTTCCCGTTTCTTCTTTATAATTAACAACAAATCTAATTCAGAAGTAAAAAATAACTAATCTTATTTTGACGGACCCTGTATATCAAATTATGGGGTATTGCAAAGAATAATTTTTATAAAGAGTATACTATTTGAATGATATTATCTGTTTGTTCATCGTATCGGTCTAAATCATTGGTTTGACTCATAAATATGAATGTTCATATATTTTGTGCAAACGATCCTTGTACAGGGTCATAATAAATTGTAGAAGATGTGTATTTTAGTGCCCTGTTAAAACGTATGCATCAAAAACTAAAGACCGTCAAATTGTCAGTTTACTTCCAGAATCACATTAAAGATTTTAACACGGGTAAAAACACAAATTCGAAAAGAATCTAGGTTAACCTAAAAATAATTAAATGCATATTTAGAAGAAAACAACTGAAAAGGCTTTATATTAAAATGACAGGCGGGCTTTGTTTTAGTTAGGAATAAAAGCACCACATCAGATTACAAGAAACTATCAGAAAAAAGTGGAAACTTTTCCCACTGGTAGTGTAGCGCCATCTGTAGACCGGTTTCGAACTCATTGGTTCTCGTCAGTACGGAGCAGGCAAATACATCTATGTTGATCAACTAGGAGACCAAAGTTATCAATAAATATTCGCTTAACTGTCGTTTCCAGAAGATCCCAATAAACAAATCTAGTTTAAAACTAAGTTATTAGATAATATTTAATAGAATAATATTCATTGTATGAAATGTCCTTCTTTGAGCCAATTGCGTATGATTATAAGTTGGTTGATTAAGTATTATTGTTAAATAAAAATTTTGAGGTTTCAAGAAAATATATCAGGATATATAAATTAAACATCTAAAAACTTTTCGTCATCGTATCGATCATAATTCGATTATATTATATAAAAGTGTGAAAGTGTTATTTGAGGAAATGGACGACTTAATATGTATTGTTTTCTGTTGTGCGGGTCAACTGAAAAATGTATAAAGTGTCAGGGATTGAAATAATATGGTGTATTTTCTCATTATCAAATGATTTCTGGGGCCCGTTACTCTTATAAATCAAATCCAATATCCTGTCGTCGGTTCTTTGGTATTAATTGACCAGTATTGCAAAAGATATGTTCATAGACAAATTTATTAAATATTTAGAAATGTTTATACAAAAAATAAGTGTTGATGAATTAAATCATTCAAACGCTGTCTTTTACGAAACATAGTTCATTTTAAAAATTTTGAGGATACAATTTTAAGTTAATACGGGAAGAAAATGATGAAAAAAATTAATACTAAATGTAATGAAAATTAAAAGTATCTTCTATACACCAAGTTGTTAATAGGACGGCGAATATTTGTCTTTTGATAAAAATTAGAGTATTCACTCTTCGAGGTCAAAGAATACGCTGTATCCAACTTGGCATGTTACTAAGCAGAGTTTGAATGTATTCTTAAGGACTCGCGTCCTCTTTTTTTGTACTGGGAAATGTTTACGTCATATGCGGCGTTTTTTCTGATTCATTAGTAGTGGTTTATTTTATTAAGGTGGCCAAGATAATTTTTAAATCGGGACTTCATTATGGTAAGTAGTCACCTTTTCAGCTGCTTGTTATCGAGTTCTATTGTGCAATAATACGAATTTTTCATATCCAATATGTAGAATTTATAGCAAAACATAATCTTACAGGGTGTTTCCGATATAAAAGTTAATGTAATTGATCCAGTCACTTTCACTAGATCAGCACGTCCCTCCCAACTGGTACTTCCCCATTCGTGAAAAGAATATTTTGCCAATTCTAGATATTCTGTGAATTTTGGATAAGCTGTGGAATTTCCCTAGGCTGTATTGACTTTAAACCTGTCTCTTTTAATCTTTCTGGAACTGTTTTCGAAAGTAACATTATTGTGTGTTATATTTAATAGCTCATTTTTGAGATGCGTTGATGTTAACCTGCGATTTCGTATAAAATTTGGTATGACAAGATTTCCATCAAAGTCTTTGGACGAGTTGTTCAGTCTCTTGATATCCTTAAGGGTAAATGCGCTACAGGCAAACGTCATTAATATAAACTAAAAGTCTATATTTTTAAAACAAGTAAATATATCTGCTTATTAAATGAATAACATCAGTGCATGTATAATTTTGCAGCGGTAGTGTACATTTATTTTCAAGCAGTAATTATTAATAAAGATTTTCAATAACTTTCTGCATGTATCTATATCTATCAAATCTTAGGTAATGTTCATATAAATAAACTGATTAAATTATAAAAAGATAAATTTTCATATGCGTGCTATATTTGAAACAATTATTTATACAAAGAAAAACACACAACGAAATCTAAAAATATAAGAAGAAACATAGTTTAAACTAAAAAATACATAATTGGAAAGAAAAGTGCTCCGTGTTAATAACTTTCAGCAGACATGACGCTTGTCCCACTTTATGTCTGGTGATCTATTTTAAATGTTGGGAACTTCTCAATGACAATATAGAGTTTCAACCTTGAATAAACTTTAGTGTATAGTTCATATATATTATACTTCAAGGTTCAAAACTCTCGGTTCGATATCTACAAAAATATAAAAGTAAATAAAAAAAATTTCATGATTTATGCGTGGCCCTTTAAAATTTGCGCTGTCAAACTACAGTAATTACAAAACAAAAATTTAACAATGAAGATTGTTTAGTTGTATTGTTTTCATTGTAGAACAATTATTCGTCGGTTGAATTCAGTAATGAAGAAGCCACCACCAGCGGAATGGTGCCAAATTTTGACAGCGCTAAACCATCAACTTCAAAATATGGACTTCTTGATCAGGTAAGGTGGCTCTGTGAATTTTTTTTTTGCAATCGACAGGCATAAAATCGGACTTTTTGAGGGTTTAGTTTTCTAGCATATATCTATTTGGAGGTACAGATTTATTTGGGCTAAACATAAAATTAAAAATTTAATTCTTTGGAAAAAAAATTAAAAAAGGTCAATCTAAAATATAAAGGTTTCTCAGCAATATCTTTTACAAATATATTTTGAATCTTATTACGTCTTTTAAAGAAAATACGCCTTTAATGTTGCTCCTTTGCAGGGGTTTTCTATTTATTCAAAAGTCGAATTTGCACACGTTGCTACGACTTATTTTGAGTGTGCCGAAGAAAATAATAACGACCCGATTTTAGTAAATCGACTAGATTTTGATGATATCATGGATTAAGACACACATCCAGTTATTGTAAACAACACATATAGTGTTCTTATGTTATGTCAAAACGTTCTGAGTATGTATCCGTACCACCATACCGAGAAAAAAGGATAGACCATCATATGGATGGTGGTGGAATAGGATAAATTGCGTTCTATAACAATTTATTCTAACTGTGCAACCTTTAAGACAGAAAGGATATGACGGAGAGAAGTTTGCATTTACTGTCCACATTTTACTTCCTTCATATAAGGAGCTGCATATAGTTGTACGTTTGCTGCACTACAACGGCATAATGTGGATATATCCACTGCTATTGCATCTCACATATATATATATATATATATATATATATATATATATATATATATATATATATCTAATATAGTGACCGAATTTTTGAAAATCAACGGATTTGCACCAAATTTGGTATACGGAGGTTTTAGGGGTTGCTGATTACGAATCCGAGGTCAGGTTTGCCACATTCAAGATGGCGGACGACATTGGTAAAAATCATTCGATTTGTACAAAATTTGATATACGGGGGTTTTTGGGATCACTGATTACTGACCTTAGATCAGATTTTAAAAATTCCTGATGGTAGACCTAATATAGTGGAAACTCAATAACCCAATCTTTTATATTAAGTACGCAATCTTGGTTTTCGAAAATCCGACCACGGATTCGTGATCAGCTACCACAAAAACCCCTTTATACTAAATTTGGGGCAAATCAGCTGATTTTCAAAAATTCGGCCATCATATTGAATTTTTAACCATCATATTGAATCCACCATGTTGGATTTTGTCAACCCACTACACCAGCTTTTTGAAGCATCCAACAGCTACAATTTAAGCCAAAAATGACCCGATCAGTTTCGAATTTTTATTTTTAGAAGCTTTTTTTGCTTGAAATTTGATTTTTCTCCGGCTTTCGACCATATTGGATTTTTTAAAGACGCACTCTAAGCTTTAAATAAGCCCTTCGTAGATTTTTTGGTTGCTTATAATTTTTATCGTAGCTCTGATTGTTGGCTGTTGCAGAATAAAATTACGTGTACAACCGAAATGTTACTTATATAACTACATATTTCCACAAAATATACAAAACTTCACCTGCCACAAGTTACAGTCATATCAACAATGAACTGTAATTGTCGAAAATACTTACCTTAGCTTTCAATTAATTAAGTCACTCATCATAAACAACCTAATAAATAAGTAAAAACATTATACACAAGAAACTGACGACTGTTTATAATGTTATGCAACAGTACACATTGAAGCAGGTTGAAACAAGTGAAAAATCAATCGTAATTTTTTCGTATGGCATTTGACTATCTTCGGAATGGTAATGGTCAAGGACAACCAATTTTATCAAAATTTAATTGCAAAAAAAATTTATACAAAATAAAGTTAATGCAACATATTTTTCTATTTTTTATTAACTATTGAATAAACAGCCATTTTAGCAAGTTTTTTTGCAATAACTAACGAAGAAATTATCGGAATCAAATGTAAATAATAGCTTTTCCTTGAACTCGAAAAAACTGTTTTGTCACATCTTAACTGTAAATAAAAAAATTTCCCCAAAAAAGAAAATGAGACACAAGATACTACATAATTACTATAATCATTCTGAAGGTTTCCACGTACTCAGAAGTCTACTAACACTAAATTTTAAAATCACCTCCTTTTGAGACTAACTTCGCCGGTCTAATATCTAAAAGCTCTCTTTTGACCATGTTAATTGTAACCAGATGACCTAAATTCTTGGAAAGCAACCACTATTTTAACTCATCTTTTTCCATACATTTGTTGGCAGTTTTTCACTTTTTCGCGAGTGGACCGGAGTGTTATCCATAACTATTAATAATCTCTTTGGTATATGATCCAACATTTGTTGAAAATACTCCTCGAAGGCGTCCCCGTTCATATCCTCGTGTGTTGGACAGAAAAGTTAACAAAACCTTTGTGTATAATTATGAGCCTCTGTCCTTTCCCTGTAGGTTGTTGTAATCCAGGAGACTAACCTTCCAATGAGACTTGTCGGTAGCTTTGAACATTTTTAACATCATACTTTCAATACAATATGTCCTTCATTCAGCCATGTTTCGTCTAAATAATAAATATATTTTCAAACTTCGCGATGTTGCCTAATTGTTCGGAGATATTTTCTTCTCCAAAGAACAATTTCCGGGCGATCCGTAAGAATAGATTTCCTATCTGGTTTTTGCAATAAATATAGAGGCGGAAGCAATATCTTTTCTTGAATAGAGTATAGGTGGTTTGAGATAATATTTAATCTAAAATTTAATATTTTGCCTTAAAATATGGATAATAATACGACAGTACCTACCCCTACCTCCCACAGGGCATCCATCGCTTCAGGCCGCCAAATTCAACTAATCAAGTTGCTTTGTCCCACCCCTTATATATCGCATGTTAGAAGGGGCGCCGAAATAACTCTTGCCTGAGGATGCTAGGAAACGTAAAGGCGGCACTGTGTGTCTTCATAAGAAATGGACAAGAGAAATTCATAATATATTTTATCTTTTCAAAAAGAATAATTTCCCTCAAAATATCATTTATCCCAGATTATAACATGTATAAATTTCATTTTAAATGGTGTGAGATGTTATGAGAATGACAATTGAGTCAGTAATTTTTAACAGCCCTCGTCTCCTAGTTTAATTTAAGTTACCATTACCGTAGCTTTTGAACCTGTGTTTTGACCCATTATGGGCGTAATTCTGAGAGTGCCTTAAAATGTGAGTCTAAAATATGACTCCTCATGTTACAGTAAAATAACAAACATGAATACGTCTACAATTTATTATGAAACTGAACCAAGGTTATTTCATTACATTATACAAAATCGAATAAACATGTTCACAATATTTGAGTGTTTATGATTATAAGTAATATCTATTAGTATTTTCATTGGTCAAAATCGCTGATGATACGAATAACAAACAGTAATTAAAATTTGTTTTATCACATTTGCTTCATTTCGACGAAAATAAAACAAGTTATTTTTATACATTATTCAATCAAATAATCTTAATCTTTATTGACGCTTCTATAATCAAAAGATTTACTATACCTTTGATGAAAGTAATAAAAATGGATTATTTGCTGTCGTGCCTTGTCGTAAATATATTTCAGAGGATTTCTGTATCTGGAGTCAATCCTTGCATCTTTAAGTTGGTTTATCAACTGAATTTATCAGTTGAGTTTATGGACTTTAATACAATCATATTTTTGTTGTTTTCTATGATCGTTCTAATATTTTCCGTGTTAGGCTTCTTGATATCTTGTCTAAGATTTTTTCTGATTTGTTTGTTTAGTTGGACGTAGTCTGCTGTGCCTTTTTCCAAGTTTCGTCGTTTATTTATCAGGTATTTGGTCTGTTGTGATAATTTACTGTTTGTTTGTCTTCTAAGAGTGCAGAGTTTCTTTACTGTGGTTTGGATATCTTTTGGGATTTTATTTTCCAGATCCTTTATTGTCAATGTGATGATCCAATGGTGTAAATTTTGTCTTGATATACTCCTGATATGTATATTTATTTATTTTGTTTTAATTCCTCTGATATCGGAAAACGTTTGAGTTTAATAGTTTGTTTCTTTCTTTTCAACCGACTTCTAAAAGAAGGAGGTTCTCAATTTCGTCGCGAATATATATATATATATATATATATATATATATATATATATATATATATATATATATATGTTATCTTGATTAATTCACTTAAAACTTTTTAAAAACTTTTATTTTCACTTTTACATTTATTTCTCTCAAAATACAATTCTTGTTTTCAACTAGCATTACGACGACTTACAACTCGAATTATAAGTGTCGTTCTACAAAAAATATTAACTATTTATACTTAAAAATAAAGCAGCGTCTGCATGTTGCATCATGTTGCATCATGTTGCGTCATGTTGCATCATCCTAGTCACGTAAACCGTGCTACAATGTTGCTTTTGCTGATACTGCTTTAGTTGGCGGATTTGTTAATGCGACACAAGATATCTAATTCAAGGAATAAACTATTAGTAATTATTAATTACAATATTATTATAGAATCGCATATAACAACTCCCCCTTTTAGAAAAAAGTTAATGCCATGCATTAATTTTTTTAAGAGCTCTCCCTGAGCTCGAAGATTTCATTTTCTGGGACTTCTTGGGGACGAATAGAGGGTCGTCTTCTTCCTAGCGTGCTGAGGATTCGTAGCCTAGGTTTCCGTGGTGCTGGTCCAGGTGGGTAGGATTGGTCTTCATTTGCTGTAAGCCTGGGCAATCTCTTCTTACGACATTTGCAGAAAATGTAAGTAAGTAATAGAGCAGATACTAACACAATGGTGAAGATTGTAAACCATGACAAATGTTTGTGTATGAATGGCTGGTTCATTAATTGGTCGAGTTCTTCGGAGTATTGGTTCAATCTTTGTTGGGCCACATTAAGATCTTCCATATCGATCTTATTGAGCTTGAGAGGCTTGAGGTCAGGAATATGATCTCTTGATGAAATTTTTTCGCAGCAAACAAATGGAATTTTTATTTGATGATTTTTGTAGGTGATGTTTTGATATCTTTCTACAAGATATTTTGACTGGACTCTAGTGCTTCCTATAAAGGCATTACATCCTGGCTGGAGTTTTAGCAGTGAGTTTTTGTTTATTATTTTGGTTTTCATTTCTTTACCTTCGCATTTCACTGTTACTGGTAACGGGTCGGAAACTGTGATTAACCAAAAATTTTGGTCGATTTCTTTGACATTGTATTCTTTAGCAGAGAGGATTATGACTTGGCAGGTCTTCGGAAGATAGGTTTTGGGTTTCAGAAGTTGGGCTTCACACATGGCTTCACTGTCAATGGGATATGGTAAGATTTCGGAGCATATCTTCTTGTTTTGTTTCAGAGACTTGCATTTCTCCAAGTTTTGAAAAGATACATATAGCATTGAATCGTCATCTCTCGCGATAAATTTATGAGAAACAGGAATAATATGATAGAGACCTGTTCGATTATCGAGTACTGGTATAGGGTACAAGTGATAAAGAGTATAAGATTCGGGTTCGACTAATGGTATTTTAAGAACAAAAACTACCTTCGAATCAGATTGATATGCATCTAATTCAATTATATTAATGTATTCTGCTAGACTGGAAGAAAAAACAGGCAAGGGAAGATTGTTTTTCTTTAATGATTGAGAAATTTGTTGTAGGGACGAGACCAAATCTATCGGGGTAATTATTGAGCTGTGCAAAATGTTAAGTCGTGCAAAGGAAATAGCATTTAGAGCGTCATTGAGAAAGTTCTCAATGAAGGTATAGCTTTCCATTAATGATTCACAGTATTCTAAAGTTCTTACTTGGGCGTGGTAGAAAACTAGGTCATCTGATAGATTTAGGATAGATTGATTAATTTCGTTTAGATCTCTATTAAAAGTTTCCACGTCTATCTGTAACTTTTGTATCGTAGTATTAAAATTTCTAATTACCGATGTCGTTACCGAAATTTGACTTTTCAAAAGACTTTCTATCTGTCGTTCATCTTGTGATACCCTGTTGATGCATTCATTAAAATATTCTCCGTCTGAAGCATCAAGATTTCCCGTGATTGATTTCCAAACGGTACCTATTCCGTTAAAAACTCCTCGTTTCTCCCTATAAATATAATTTTGCGTATCTGCAAATATTTCCTTATATTTTAGATTTACGGATTCAGAAATCTGATTAAGGAGGCTGATATGAGTTTGTACGTCTTTTTTGAAAGCTATTATTCGGGGTGTTTCCGCGTGTATGAAGGCATCTAAAAGTTGGTCTAAAATTTTATCGTTATTAACAATACTTTCTTTAATGTGTGCGAGGTCTTTGTATACGAGAAGTGTCCATTTATCATTTGATATTTTTAAGTTTCCAGCTTCATGGAAGAAGATTCCTATGGTGTTTTCAATAGGTGTGAGAGTGAATTGGGCGAGGGCAACCGAGGATAGCCCGCAATATCTGTAAATAAGAAAAGAACGCTAGTCATAATAGGGCTTTAACCTATCGAAATTGACTTTTGTATTTTGTTTGGTTCGGGGGTTAAAGAGAAGGGCTGAATTTTGGAAAATTTCTTTTATTTCAAAGGGTCCATTAAATTTATTTTTATCTTTTGTTTTGATTTGAGATTCTTTAAGATAAACTTTGTCGCCAATTTTATAGTCGTGAATATGAGGGGTTGTCTTTTGGTCAAATCTAGCTTTGGCTTTTTCTTTTTGGGCCTGCGTTCTTTCTCTGGCGAGTTTGTAATAATGTTCCATGCGGTTATTTAAGTCTCTCACGTATTTTGAAATCAGTTTTTGTTGGTTGTATAAAGTTTCCGGGGGTCTACTAGACGTATGTCCGAAAAGAAGTTCATAGGGTGTAAATCCATGGGTCTTATTTTGTGTATTATTATAACATATAGTAGCATAGGGTAATACATTGAAGGGGTGTTCATGAGGGTTTTCTGTCATGTTAGCTCTGATCATTTCAGAAAGGGTTGCGTGAAATCGTTCAACTGAACCGTTTGACTGTGGATGGCCTACGCTCGAAAATGTTATTTTAATATCAAAAAGTTCGCATAGGTCTTTCATGAGGGTGTTATCGAACTCACGACCATAGTCACAATGGATTCTTTGTGGAGTTCCATAGTGTTGAAAGAATACTAATAGGGTATTTACAATAGTATTTGCTTTTTTGTCTTTTAAGGGATAGGCCTGGGTGAATTTTGTAAGTTCGTCTCGTATAGTAAGGGCATAATTTCTTTCAGGGTATTCGTAAATGTCGATGTTAACTCTTTCAAAAGGGGTCTTTGGTGTTTCTGTTATGACAAGAGGGGTACTCAGATTTTTCCTACAAACTTTTACTTTTTGGCATATTTCACACTTTTTTATAAATTTTTCAACATCTTTGGCTAAGTTTGGCCAGTTGTACTTTTCTTTTATTCGCCTAACGGTTTCATTTATACCACGGTGTAAATTATTTTTACCTGAATGGTAATGGTCTAAAATTTGAGGTATTTCATCATCTTCCGGGGTTTTGACAATATTTTGGCAAATTTTTAATTTTATGTCTTTATCTGCGAAAATAAATGAAAAAATCTCGAGGATGGGTAACTCTACGTTATTTTCCACACAATAAGTTTTTTCAGGTTGAAATTCATTTTGGTTCTTGAATAGGATATAAAATAAGTGTTCTATTACAGATTCAGGGTCGAAGGGTAGAGGGATAATGAAATATGTACGATCTTTAACTGTTTTACTGGAAGTTATATTGACTTTATTATGGTCGAGTTTGAGGTTTTCCTCGAAAATGTCATCAATTACTTTATGGTGAATATCTCCCAATTTGTTTTGCCAAAGGAAAGTTACTATATTTTTGTTAGATTTGTCTAGAAGTTGGGAATTTATTATTTCGATTTTAGAATAGTCTATGATAGACTTAGTATTATATAGTTCGACAAATCTATTATATTCCGTAGTAAGGGTTTCGTCGTCTATTTCAGGATTTTCTATATCTTCGGTTTCGGAATCATCTTCTTCGTTCGCGGCATAAACTGACATTTTTGATTGAAATTTTGCGCATTCTTGAAAATAGTTAATGCGTATTCTAGATAAAGCGTCCGCGTTTTTGTTTATTTTTCCCGCTTTATATTCAATTTTGTAATCGTATTCCTCAAGTTTGAGGCGCCACCGAGCCAATCTGCTACCGGGGTCTTTAATAGAAAAGAGCCAGGTAAGGGGCCTATGATCAGTTATAAGGGTGAACTTTCTTCCAAATAAATAGGGGCGAAAGTGCTTTACTGCCCAGACAATGGCAAGTAGCTCTCTTTCAATAGTGGAATATTTAGTTTCTGCGCTACAGAGTGTTCTGGACGCGAAAGCTATCGGGAGGTCTCTACCAATGGGACCTTGAGAAAGAACTGCACCTATTGCAAATGCGCTTGCATCTGTGGTTAGAAGAAAGGGTTCATCGAAATTGGGGTAGGTAAGAACGGGATCTGAGATAAGGGCATTTTTTAGTTCTTCAAATGCAGACTTGCATTCAGTGTCGAAGAAAAATTGGACGTCTTTCTTTAAAAGCTTAGTCAGCGGTTTCGATGTTTTGGCGAAGTTGGGAATAAATCGCCTGTAGTAACCTACCAAACCTAAGAAGGATTTGATTTCTTTAGGGCTTTTTGGCTCAGGAAAGTTTTTGATACAGTCAACCTTAGAAGGATTAGGTTTGACTCCATCTTTGGTTACTATGTGACCAAGATAGGCGACTTCTTTTCTAAGAAACTCGCACTTATCAGGCTGGATTTTTAAGTTGGCTTTTCTGAGACGTGCGAACACTTCTTTAAGTCTTTGCATGTGTTCGTGTATTGTAGCAGAGTAGACGATAATGTCGTCCATGTAGACAAGACATCTTTCATTCTGAAGGCCAAGGAGTATATTGTCCATGACTCTTTGGAAGGTGGACGGTGCGTTTTTCAGGCCAAATGGCATACGAACGAATTCGTAATGACCGTTTTCGATTGAGAAGGCTGTCTTAGGAATGTCATCGGGATTGATCTCTATTTGATGAAATCCTGACGCGAGATCAAGCGTAGTAAAATATTGGCATTTGCCAAGCTGATCGAGCAAATCGGAGATATTTGGAAGGGGATAGCGGTCATCAATACTGACCTCGTTTAATTTTCGGTAATCTATTACAATGCGCCATTTTTGCTTGCCAGAGGCATCCAATTTCTTGGGTACTACCCAAACAGGGGAAGACCAGGGTGAAATAGATGGTCGAATAATTCCTTGTTCGAGCATTTTGGCAGTTTGGGCTTTTACTTCCTCTTTATGTACCTGAGGATACCTATATGACTTTGTAAAAATAGGACGTGCATTATTTGTTTCTATGGAATGCTTGATTTCATTAGTAAAAGTTAAAACATCGCCTTCAAGGTAAAATATGTCAGGGTATTCTAAACAAAGATCAGTGATTAATTGTTTTTCTTCTGAGTTCAAGTGTCCGGTTCTTAATTGATCTCTAATAGTTTGATTTCTATCAGTTTGAATAGGATTAAGTTCATTTCCGAAATTAAAATTGAGTAATGTTTCGCTAGGGGTAAACGGTTCGATAGAAATATCCGAGAAATCAATATTTTTGGGAATTACATTAGCATTTATGATAGTTGTTAAGAATTCACCGTTTTCATTAACATGTACAAGGGCGTTTGGTAACCTAACCTTTTCTTTTTCTTGAGAATGAAGGACTGCGTCCGTATTTTTTAAATTGCATATTAATTTAAAAATTTTTTCAGTGCGACCTTCTATAGAGATATTATTTTTATTTTGTTGTGACTTAGAAGGGGTCGTATTTGAAGTATGCACCTTATGTAGGGGTACGGTTTTAAAATTTGTAATAAGATTTTTTGATTTTAAATCTATAATGCATTCGTAGTGCTCTAAGAAATCGAGACCAAGGATGCCATCGAAATCAATGTCTAAGTCGTAAATAAACACCTTGTGGGGATCGCCAATGTTAAAGGGTATAAGAGTGGATTGTGAGACGTGAAGTTTTTGATTTGTTATCCCTTGTATTGTTAAATTTTCAGGACAGCGATTAGGTAAATTTTTTACTGTGTTTTCTTTAAAGATAGAAATTCCAGCACCGGTATCAATAAGTAATTTGAAAGTATCAGTAGAGTCGTAAATGTAGTACAGATTTTTCGGATTTACTGTAAGTAAAGGATTTAAATGAAGATTTGTTCCGGGAAGTTCAGGTTTGGGTTCATATCGTCCAAATTCAGGGTTTGAATTTGTTCTTGAAGTGTTGTAACCTGATCTGTCTGTTCGTCGGGCGGTTTGTCTGGTTGCGGAAGTAAATGAAAATTTTGATAATCATAAGAGTCGATTACCGGGTCACAATTTTCATCAACGTTTTGAAAATTTGGGTCATAGTCAGGATAATCATAACTGTCTTCTGCGTAATATCCGCAGTAGTCAAAATTTTCGTCGTAGTTTGGATAGTCCAAATTAACATGGTGTGTCCTTTGTTGATTAGAGGGGTGGTATGGGTTCCTTTGAATTATGCTAGGACGAGCTTGGGTATTAGTTGGTTGTATTACAGAGGGCCTGTTCTGATTTGGAATCATACTGGGTCTCGGCTGTTGTTGAGGGGTTTGATTTTGCATAGGGGCTTGCCTTTGAAAATTTGTATTATAATTTTGGAAATTATTAGGACGTGATTGCATTTGGGAACGGCAATCAGCGGCTAAATGTCCCATACGTCCACAATTAAAACAACGGCTAATTTGCACCGGGGGTTTCCTTATAGATTGAGGTGGTTTTTGAACTATGGTTTTAGAAGACTTTTGGTTTTCAAAATAGGATAGCTGCAGTTCTCGTCTGATGCGAGATTGAGCTTCAAGGAGATCCTTAGGATTTCCTGCACGAATTATTTGTCCTAGTCTTGGTTCAAGTCCTGTCAGGAGGGTATTTAGAGACATCGTATCAATTAAGGTAGATTGAGCTGCCTTTTGTTCGTTTGTCAGGGTAGACTTTTGCACATTCGCCAACATTTTGGCGTTCAGGGTTTGTAACCGGTTCACGAAAGTTAATGGTGACTCGTTGGAAAGTTGCCTTAATCTTTGCAGATCTTGAATAAGGGACGAAAGATCTCTAGAATCACCGAAGTGGAGATTTAAAAGTTGTTTTATTTCACTATAGTTAGACGGGTTTCGAGAGTTTATCAGCTGTGCTGCGCGGCCTTTTAATTTATTCTTAATATGAATCACTAACAGAATTCTCTGGTCTTCTGTTGCCATTTTGTATCCGCAATCACAAGCATTTAAAAACGTACCGAGAGAGATTTGGTCTCCCTCGAATTCTGGAATGATTGAGAAAATTTCGGAAAGCTTATAAGGCTCTATATCAGTATTTGTTCTTTGGGATCTTGTTTCCGGCATGATTTTGTTTTTTAATGATTATTTATTACTTAAATTTACTTAACTTATTTAAAATGACTAGTTTTTTTTTCGTTTAGGAAAAAGTATAAAGTACCTTTTTCGAAAATCGAACAGTAATGTAAATTAAAATCGTGACAAATTTTCAAAAATCGTGACGATCAATGTTACTTACACTACTAGAAGAAGCTGCATCGGCTCTTGTTCTCTCCTTCTGTTGTCAGGGGCTTCACCAGGTGTTCCTAATCCACAACTTCCGGGAGTGAGGACGCCGTTGAGGTTCTTTTCTCTGTTGAGGGATTAGAATCCGCCGCCAACAATTAGAATTCTCGTGTTTTGCTGACGTTGACAGATCCTACCACGACTGCGCCAATTTGTTATCTTGATTAATTCACTTAAAACTTTTTAAAAACTTTTATTTTCACTTTTACATTTATTTCTCTCAAAATACAATTCTTGTTTTCAACTAGCATTACGACGACTTACAACTCGAATTATAAGTGTCGTTCTACAAAAAATATTAACTATTTATACTTAAAAATAAAGCAGCGTCTGCATGTTGCATCATGTTGCATCATGTTGCGTCATGTTGCATCATCCTAGTCACGTAAACCGTGCTACAATGTTGCTTTTGCTGATACTGCTTTAGTTGGCGGATTTGTTAATGCGACACAAGATATCTAATTCAAGGAATAAACTATTAGTAATTATTAATTACAATATTATTATAGAATCGCATATAACATATATATATAATAAGGGAAAATGCCCCTTTTATTCATACATTGTAGTCCGTTATCAACCGGATGCAGGTGTTTATCTTTAGATATCGTATTACAGTAATTCACATTAAGCTACGTCAACATAATTAAACTAAGACGCAGTTTCTCACATTAATAGCTGATTTAGCATCAGACTTCCCTAGAAGTTATACAACAAAGTTATAAAACAAAGAAACAGTCATCATAATGTGCAGAACCTATAAATACCTGCAGCCTCTAATTAAGGTTTCTTTGATCGTTCTAAAAAATTGCGGTGGCTTTATATTACTGGATTCAAAATCTAATTAGGAAACAACTCGTAAATTTCTTGTTCCTGTATGGCAATCGGTTATTACCATTTTATTTTATTATGTTTGTAGAAATGTGCCCGGAATTATAATGATGCGTATGTACTTGTCAAATGTAAATTTCTGATTACTATGGTTCTTACAGAAGGAACACAATATTGAATGGATAATACATTTTTTATGCCTAATTTTTTAATCCTTTTCCTCTTCTGCATTTTGCTGAATATTTTTGAAAATCTGGCTGAAATCAGAAATTGAACTCGTAACCAAAATATGTTTTGTTTTCTTTACTGGCTGTTTATATTCAGCTCTCCAAATATTTTTTGAGCAGCTATGGATATACATAATATATTTCATCTTTGCTTAATAACGCGAAATAGTATGAATCTTATGTTTTCTATGTCAAAATAAGTGACTACAGGTTGTTCCTTACTGTTACTATTTCCAAAATAGTCTTTTTTTTTGTTATCTTAATACCAATTTTTTTCAATAATTTTTACTTTAGTAGAAATATGGCAAGCATTAAGAGATAAGTTTCATCAGAATCTTATCTAATCGTCCCATAAATACTATAAATATGTTAATTTGCGTTATGTGCAATCATTGTGCAGTGACATATCTACTGTAGTACGTATATTCTCAAGTATTTTAGTGTAATTTTAAAATGAATACACCAGAAATGAGTTCGGTAAGTAATACAGTATCTAAATAAAGGTGGTCAATCACGCACAACCAATTTTTAAATTTATTGTCTGATGATTCCCAGAACCTAATTATATATAATTAAATTTAAAAAGTTTTACTGTTCTTATCTTTAACTACTATAATCGTTTAAATTAAAGTGACATATTGCCGACCACACCTATGTACGTATGTATGTGAGGATGTGGATGAATACTTTACGATCTAATAGATCTATTGTGTTCCCCTTCTGCTGCCAAGTTGTTAGGGATACTTTACCAACTAGAGCAGGCTTTACAGTCCTATTTCATTTAGGAACTTTATTGGTGCACTCCCATGAACCGCATTCTAGGATTTTCTAAAGCGCTGAACTCTGAAAGGATGTAGGCAAAGGTTTTGTCCTTTTCTTCACCAAATCTGCACTTTTCTCTCCCTATTAATGCGATTCTTGTAGTGTTCCTTCAAGTGGCAATGCCCTGTCAGGAATCCGGTCAGAATTCTAAATTGGTTTTTACTTAAGCTTATGCATTCCTTGAATCTCTTCTGGTTGTAGTTCTTAAGAAGTAACTTCGCTTGTCTTATTCCTTGCAGGCTCGTTCAGTAATTGGATCTTCAGCTCTCTTCCTCTTTTTTTTAGTTCTTCCAGCATTACGCTGCTACTGATTCCACTGAAATGTTCAGGCCCCAGAAATGGTGTCTCAGCCCCTTTTCTCACGAGCCGTATCCTTATTATTCTTGCTTAATTCGTTTAGTTCCTCTAGGCATTCCCAGACTATCTTGGCGTTGATTACGTAAGAACTCTGCGCATTGATGGTTGCTTGACTATCCGACATGATAATAATCTCTTGTCCGCGATAGTTTTTCTTTTTGCTGAATTGGATGCATTTCCTGAAGGCGTGTATTTTCCCTTAAAAGACGATTGGTGACTAATCCCAACTTTCTAGGTGTTTGGTACTGGATCCATAAATTCTTATTCTAGTTACCTCCGTTGCAGGCGCGGATTCAGGAGGGAACGGTCGCCCCCCAAGAGATTCAAATTCAGAAAAATAGACTTGCTCCTGCCTGCTATATTAGAAACGTTAATGTCGCTGACACCCCCTCCCCCATCCACAACTCGCTTTTGTTTATCATACTATTGCCGACCCCCCCCCCACTCGTCTAAAAAGAGAGGCTGAATCTGCTCCTGCTCCGTTATCTTGAAGCCATTGTAGGAATTTCTGTTAAGTTTTTCAGTGGTATTTCTGTCCTATTCACTTCTGCGATTCAACTTTGTGTTAATGTTTTTCACTCAGTTGAAACTTAAATCTAATAAAGAAGGTCATACCGTATTGCACACATTCAGTCAAACTGGTAACAATGAAGAAATCCTAACTTAATTGTTAAATTCAGTTATAGACGACACAACTCTTAAAGTATTTAATACATGTTTTTTTTAAAGGACCGTTATAAAAAGGTTAACACTGGACTAAATTGCCTGCAAAGCTAACAGTTCTTGTCGGAAGTTTAGTTAAATTTCGATTTTAAATTACCGGAAATAGTCGACGATTCTCGACTAGTTGACTAATCTGCAAATTCGATTAATCAATAATATAATATATTAGGTTAATCGGAAAATTAATTCATTTGTTGACTGATTATTTTTCGATTTGTTAATTCCTTTTTCAATTGTTCTAATAAATAGCTTTTCTTGATTAATTAATTTTTCTAACTTAATGCAGTGCTTATATATGGAGCATTTATCAGTGGATTTTGATCGTAATTTCCCATATATCGTTGACTATTAAACTGTTTTAACTTGATCTTTATGCCACAGAATACTTACATTGCGTCATTTATTGGGTTTTATATTTCAAACTAAATATTCCTTCATATAACTATTTTTATGCTCTGTAAACATTATAACGAAGAGCTAGGAAAATTCAGCCGCGTTTTTATAGACATATTATATCAATGTATCATCATTGTTTTTCATGCTTCAAGTAGAATTCTAGACTTTTAATCGTGAACAATGAATGTGTAAGCAAGTAGTTATTAAATAGTTGAGAGTATGGTAATTAGTGAAAAGTGTTGTTTTTATTAAAATCCAGTGAGAATATGGAGAGAGAAA
The DNA here is from genome assembly GCA_034092305.1 of Diaprepes abbreviatus. Taxonomy (NCBI): domain Eukaryota; kingdom Metazoa; phylum Arthropoda; class Insecta; order Coleoptera; family Curculionidae; genus Diaprepes; species Diaprepes abbreviatus. The sequence continues at coordinate 588,932 of JASJET010000242.1, forward strand.
ATCGCAACAATATCAAAAATGTTATAAATTCATTTAAAATTAATCTAATTAAATTTATATGTATTCATATACATAATGTTAATGTTTGTGAAGTTCGTTTTTGTTTAACTTAGTGAGTTGAAAATCGCTTCGTTGTTGTGGAAAGCCAACAATCAGCTAAATTTTTCACAAGTGATAAAAACTTAAAACATGGGAGTTAGTACGCCTTAGTTTGTGTTTGTTACCTATGGGGAAAACAACCAATTATTAATTTTTAAGTTTCAAATTTAAGATTGATTCTAAACAGATTTTAGATTACATGTAATTAAACTAATTCATTTTTGAGATACTAACAAAAGAAATATAGTTGGAACGTTCAAAATCCAATTAGAAAGTAACTCGTGAATTTCTTGTGCCTGACTAGCAATCTGTTACTCCCTTTTTTGTAAAAATAATAACAACTATAGAGTGTCTCCAAGTGTCGGGAATTATAATCATGTTTATGTACTATTCAAATGTAAATTCCTCATTGCTTTAGTTATTAGAGAAAGAACACAAAATTGAGTAAATAATACTGCATTTTTATGTTTACAGTACCGTCTTTCTCTTTTGCATTTTGTTGAATGTTGACAAATATGTATGTTTTGTTTTCTTTACTGGCTCTTTATATTTAGCTCTTCAAACAATTTGATCAGCAGCAATGGATATATTTAATATATTTCATCCTTGCCTAATAAAGCGAATCCGTATGAATCTCTCTGTTCCATGTTAAACCTTAGTTCATAATAGAAAAAATAGTTGATCAAAAGAGATCGATTTGGTCTTTAATTTCGTCTGTTATCCCATCTTCCTAGTCCATACACTCTGACATAATTTCAGCTTCGTGTTATTTTAATGGGCTTAGGTGAAATCTTAATGTAACCCATCTATATGTCCCATCATTGATTATTTAGATGTCCTATTAGAATTATGACCTACAACAAATTGTTGCTGAATTTATTGATTATTATTTTATAAAATGATTATTTGGAAAATATCATTTAAAATTAACTCAGTAATAGAACATTATTAAAATAAAGTCGTACGATATAATAATAAATTTATAATCATATTTTATCATACAAAGTGTCCGGAAAATACGTGTACAACATTTGATGGGAGACTCTTGACTTCAAAATGGGTCGATTTAAGCGCACTTAGCGATATCCGATATTGCTTCGTTTAGGCGGTAGAAGACATCAAAGTTTTTAGAATATATTAATTTTTCTCCAGTTTCTTGAAAACGTGGTAACTGAATTTAATGATTTTTGGTGTGCCGTCTAACACTATAAAATGTGGTATTGCGACCGCTATAAAGTAGTGTAAGTGTTATAAAAGTGACGTCATTTGTAAACATCGCTTCTAATTTTTAATATCATCAACGTTGTGACAGTCCAGATATTTATATCGGCTAACCGCATGTATTTGAAAGCTTTTTTACCTCTTGAAAAAATGTTCATTCGGTTTGGAGAGGAAAAAATATTTTCAATTATATGTATACACCAGTTTGGTCTAAAAATACAATAATTTTTAAAACAAATGTTGGAGATGTGTGCATGTAATTTCAAAAGATTAAACAAAACTAAAAAGAAAACATTAAAAGCAAATGTGAAAAATAGCATCCATTTTGCTGAATACACTTATTAACACTTTAATAAAATTTTTATGAAAAAATTGTGAACCGACTTCTAAAAGTGCGCTAAAAAGGGAAAAATAACTAGAAATTTTTATATAAAATTGAAATTTCTGGAGTCGGCGCCAAACTAATACCTGCCAAAATGTGATTCGCATAAACAGATTAAAAATACTTTATTTGCAATTGCTTTCTTTCCATAATTTGAATATATTAGTAGTTATTTATTTAATTTAGAAATAATTTCGCGCCGACTTCAAAAATTTCAATTTCATATAAAAATTTCTAGTTATTTTTCGCTTTTTAGCGCACTTTTAGAAGTCGGTTCAATTTTTTTATAAAAATTTTATTTTTGGATTTTTAGTTTTGAATTCACTATGATATTCATAAATTATTTGAACTAAGTGCTAATCGAGATTAATGTTCCTCGCAATGACTCCAAGGTAGCAAAAAAGTATCCATTTTATCCAGAATTGAAAATTACTCTGAAATGAACAACTAAAAATTCTATGATTCTTAGAGTTCTCCAAATACCAATGAAATTGTGTCAAACAAATATTTAGTCTGTCATAGTAAATTTACTATCTTAAATTTCAAATTAATCTTAGATTGGTAATATACTCCCCAAAACCTTCCAATATCGATATTTAAAGAATTTGAGATGTAAATTTCTTAGTCCGATATATTTTATATTGTATATTGAGCTTGTATACAACCAAATAGTTGTAAAAAATTAACTTCATATTATTAATACGTCACCCCCAACGCCCCAATACCAAATCTGAAAAAATGTGAATAAGGTAAAATTTTCAACCCACCATATTGGATCCGCCACATTCAACTTCAAAAAAATAATTTTAACGTCTTAATCTAATCTAAATCTAAACTTTTCAAAACCCCCTAGTACCAATTTTAGATGAAATCCAGAAATTTAAAATTTCTAAACGGTCATATTGCATCTGACATATCAGATTTTCTTAAAATAATTTTATATTTGCTATTTGCATCCCCAAAAACAAACAAAATCGAAAAAGGTAAAATATTTAGTCAGATATATTGCATTCGCCATATTTAATTCTGAAAAAATACTACTAAATTCCTAATTTACACCCTAAAGAACCCTCTATATCAGTTTTGAAGAAAGTCGAAAAATGGAAAATTTTTTGGACACTATATTGAATCTGCCTGATTGAGTTGTTCAAAAAATATTTTAATTTCGTAATTAACACTAATAAAAATCCCCCAATACTGACTTTAGACAAAATCGAGAGATGTAGAATCCTTAATACGGGATCTTAGATCCGCCATATTTATTTATTTTTTAAATAATATCAGATTCGTAATGTGCTATCCCAAAAACTCCCCCATATCAATTTTGAGAAAAATCGGACACAATTAATTTTTTATCCACGATATTGGATACGCCATATTGAATTTTTTAAAAATAATCTTAGATTCGTCATGTAAGACTGAAAACTCCCCCGTACCAATTTTGGAGAAAATCGGAGAAAATTGATTTTTTGTCCCCCATATTGGATCCGCTATATTAAATTTTTTTAAAAATACTTTGAATTTGTTATGTGCAACTTCAAAAACTCCTCCATACCAATTTTGAAGAAAATCGTACAAAATTAATTTTTTTTGTCCGCCATATTGAATCCGCCATATTTAATTTATTAAAAATAATCCCATATTCGTTATGCGAGACTCCGAAAACTCCCCCATATCAATTTGGGAGAAAATCGGACAAAATTGATTTTTTGTCCGCCATATTGAATTTTCTAAAAATATTTTGAATTCTTAATGTACGACCTCGAAAACTCCCTCATTCCAATTTTGGAGAAAATCGGACAAAATTTAATATTTTTGTCCGCCATATTTGATTTGCCATTTAGAATTTTTAAAAAATAATTTCAGATTCGTTGGGTACAACCCCGAAAATTTCTCCATACCAATTTTGAAGAAAATCGGATAAAATTATTTTTTTGACCGCCATATCGTAAGCGTCATCTTGGATTTTAATGTACCAATTTCATCTAAAGAAAATATGGGACCACCGCAGCAACTTTCTGGACATAACGCAAAAAATTTCATTCAAATCGGTGCAGCCGTTCCGGAGAAATCGGTGTACGTACATAAAAAAAACATATATGGTCGACGAATTGAGAACCTCCTACTTTTAGAAGTCGGTTAAAACATGAAATGAATCTCATATCTCAGGATTATTGAAAAGGTTGATTATTCGTGGGTGTTCACTGGAGTCTTGTATACTTCTATTTTAAGCGCGTCCCACAAAAAGAAGTCACACATATTTAATTTTGGAAAACATGGGAACCATCTTAATGGGGCCTCATTGCCTCCTCCAATCCATCGACTGGGACATCGTGTAAATTTTTCCGAACAGCAACGGAAAAATGACGTGGGGCACCATTATGCATATACCATGGCTGCTGCAAATAGGCAAATTTTCCTGAAGAACTTGTAGTGTTTTGCAAAAAATTTGGATAAATATTTACATTTATTCAATCTGGAATCACAACAAGATCAATAATAATACCTGCCCAGACATTTATTTTGAAGTTATGCTGATGGTGTGCAACTTTAATAAAATATGCATTTTCATCTGCATTAACATGTTTTTTGTGAAGGTTGGTAACTCCAGATCTTGTAGAGCACTCTAGTCAGGAAACGAAATTTTTCTACAAAAATTTGAATCACGAATTCTTTTGTTTCGAATAAATTCATAAAATGTAAAGAGCATGGGGGGATCAATCGGTAAAAGTTTCTGAACTTTCTGAACGTGATATGGATGTGGCAGTTATCATTTACAGTAGTTTTAGATATATCCAACTCACGTTCTAAGCAGCGGATACTAACACTTTGTTCTTCTTCTACTCTTTCCAAAATTTCCTCTTCTTTTTCGACTGTTCGAGTTGTTCGAATAAGATCCCTACTTTCAAATTTTTTCTCAAAGCTGCCCGTTTCTCGGGGTGACCCTCAATGTTGGCAAATGTTGGATAGTTTAGTATTCGGCGGTTAGAAAACCTCTCCATGTAAACCGATGCTCATTTCCTTCACAAAACCCATACACCGGGGGTGCGTGTAGTTGTCCACCTTTAATAATAAAATATGCTTAGAAACTTTGAATGTTGATCTTACTTTAATCAACTTCTTAGACAGTGATGGCAATTTGTCAGTAGTCCAATTATTAAATGTCACATAGTCACTCAGAAAATGATTGTTACAGATATTTTTTATTATTACATGCATGTTACATGCATGTAATTGAAAAAAAATCCTGTCGAAATCGCTCATCCAAAGAAAATTCTTCAAGAGGTCACAAGCTTGTAAATATATGAGATTATCCGATAGTAATGTAATCATTCAGTGTTCTAATCTCGTGAAGTACAGATCCTGAAGATGCCTAGTATAATTGTAGTCGAAACGTGGGATAATAATTTCAATTTTATATGGTCTAAACCCAAGAACTATTATTTTCGACTTGACCAAAGATGTGAAAGCTTTTGTTCTTGACTGGATATAAATACTAAATTTAACGCCCAAATTCACTAACATAGTCCAACCTTAAAACCATTTTAAATTGATAGCAGAGTGTTTAAACTGATAAGATTATCAATTTCAAGCCTTAAAGATACTGACATAGAAAATCATTAACTCTTATAACTGAACCAGAAAAAATGAAGAATTTCATTTATTTATGTATCTAACATACTTCAAGGTTTTATCGCTTTGTTCTTATCCTTAATAACCCTATATTAGTGTTAATTTGTTGATATATGTAATCTAAATTATGATAATGTCATAAGCAAAATAAAACGATTAGAAGATCTATTTTTCACAGCAACTAGATCGGGTTTCGATTTTCTTAATGAATCTGGATGAAACATTTTTCATTAGTGTGAAGTAGGCTTTGACCATAATTTCTAAATTTTCTGTTGTTAAAAACATTCTATTTTTGTCAAGTGGGCTTTGACTATGACATCACTTCAATTCAATATGTGACGTTTAGTTTTTTCTCCAATATTATTACCAGTTCCGAAGCAAATTTTTAATTGTATAAAATTGTAAGTAAATTTCTCTAAATACTAAATTATCTACATAATATCATAGTTTCCTAAAGCGTTTAGTTGGACAAAAGCAAAATTCTCTCGTAGTTATTGGTGTGATCACCGAATATATTTATGGAACAAAAATATTCCTGAACATGTTTTAATAACCTAAAAATAATTGGAAATAAAGGGCTTTACATAAAGGTAAGTCTTTATTGGTTATACGTTCAAAAATTAACAATTAACACTAAGAATTTATATAAATAATTTTCACCTGCAAGTTAAATGATACACTTTCCGTTCATAATTGCGACTCAAAATAAACAGTTAACATCTGAAAAGTTCATACATATTCATCTTCTTAGTTTAACTCTTAATTTCGGCAAAATTTGTGTTTGCTTTTGGACGTTTTCGGCTAGACGAATAGAATGATAAGTAGGTACATCAAAATAACAAAAATAACATTTTCTATACATCTATATCTAAACATTTATACATCTTCTATAGATACATATAAATAAAATTGAAGTGTCTGTCTGGCTGTCTGTCTGCACGAGCTAACTTTCGAAACGGCTGAACCAATTTCAATGAAACTTTACAGACATGAAGAGGAGGTTGTCAAAAATGATAAAGAGTACTTTTTTCTGTAGGTTCTGTCTATCTGTCTGTCTTTATAGCCTAATCTTCAAAACGATTGAACCGATTTCGATAAAACTTTACAGACATGAAGAAGGTTGTTGAGAGTCATATATGCTGCTTTTTTTCTGTTTGTCTGTCTCCATGAACTAATCTCCAAAATGGCTGAACTGATTTCGATTAAATTGTACAGATATAAAGAGGAAGTTGTCAGAATTGATTGCTTTTTCTGTTTGTGTTGAAAACAGACATGAAAAGGAGGTGCTTAAGAGTGATATAGGCTGTTTTTTTTTGTTGTATGTCTATCTGTCGGTACGGACTAATGCTTTTTAATTATTTATAGGTAATAACAATTGTATTTATTATTTATTGCCCAAGCTTTCCGAGGACGAATTCGCAGGTAAAAGTTGGTATGAAGCAAAAGTCAACATTTTATAAATATGTAAATATGTCCGCTTATTAGATTAATAAGATCGGCGTTAATTTAAAATTAGTTTCAGGCAATAGGGTAACAAAAAATATTTGATGATTTTTCCGACGACTATATCTAAAATATTTATCTTTCAATTTAATGTAGTTTGTTTTATTTTCGACGAAACGTAGCAGTTATTAAATAAGCATTAGAAAAAGTAGTTTAATCCTTACTAATTACATCAAAAAATTGGGGAATTTTCGCGTCCAAAATATAACAATGTCGTGTAATATAGCGCCACCACCGTCTATAGAAACGAAAAGCAAAGTAAGGAATTTGGCAAGATTTTTTATATGCTCCTACTCGGTCAACTTTCTTTAGAAAAGTAGTTCGTAGATTTTTCAAGGCCTTTTTACTGTGCCATAATTAACCCATTTCTCCTTTATAGTTAACAACAAATCAACGTCAGAAGTAAAAAATAACTAATTTTATTTTGACCGGTCGTGTATATCAAATTATGACGTATTGCAATGAATAATTTTTATGAAGAGTATACTATTTGAATGATATTATCTGTTTGTTCATCGTATCGGTCTAAATCATTGGTTTGACTCATAAATATGAATGCTCATATATTCTGTGCAAACGATCCTTGTACAGGGCCACAATAAATTGTAGAATACGTGTATTTTAGTGCCCTGTTAAAACGAATGCATCAATAACTAAAGGCCATCGAATTGTCACTTTACTTCCAGAATCACATTAAAACTTCTAACACGGGTAAAAACGCATGTTCGAAAAAAAGCTAGGTTAACCTAAAAATAATTAAATGCATATTTAAAGGAAACGAACTGAAAAGGCCTTACATCAGAAGGACAGGCGTGATTTGTTTTAGTTAGGAATAAAAAGCACCACTTCAGATTACAAGAAACTATCAGAAAAATGTGGACACTTTTCCCGCTAGTAGTGTACCGCCATCTGTAGACCTGTTTCGAACTCACAGGTTCTCGTCGGTATAGAGCAGGCAAGTACATTTATGTTGATCAACTAGGAGACCAAAGTTATTAAACAATACTCGCTTAATTGTCGATTCCAGAAGATCCCAATAAACAAATCTAGTATAAAACTAAATTACTAGATAATATATAATACAATAATATTCATTGTGTGAAATGTCCTTTTTTGTGCCAATTGCGTATGATTATAAGTTGGTTGATTAAGTATTATGGTTAAACTAAAATTTTGAGATTTCAAGAAAATATATCAGGATATATAAATTAAACACCTAAAAACTTTTGGTCATCGTATCGATCATAATTCGATTATATTATTTAAAAAGGTGCCAGTGTTATTTGAGGAAATAGTCGACTTAATATGTATTATTTTGTTGTACAGGTTATAACTAAAAATTGAATAAAGTGTCGGGGAATGAAATAATATGTTGTATTTTTTTTATTATCAAATAGTTTCTGTGGCTCGTTGTTTTATAAATCAAATCCAATATTCTGTCGTAGGTTCTTTGGTACTAATTGACCAGTATTGCAAAAGATATGTTCATGTACAAATATTTAGTAATTTTTATACAAAAGATAAGTGTTGATGAATTAAGTCATTCAAACGCTGTCTTTTACGAAACATAGTTCACTTTCAAAATTTTGAGTATATAATTTTAAGTTAATATGGGAAGAAAATGGTGAAAAAAATTAATACTAAATGTAATGAAAATTAAAGGTATCTTTTATACACCAAATTAGTAAAAGGACGGCGAATACTAGTCTTTTGATAAAAATTAAAGTATTCACTCTTCGAAGTCTAAGAATATCCTGTATCCAACTTGGCATGTTATTAAGTAGAATTTGAATGTATTCTTAAGGACTTACATCCTCTTTTTTTGTACTGAGAAATGTTTATGTCATATGCGGCGTTTTTCTGATTCATTAGTAGTGGTTTATTTTATTTAGGTGGTCAAGATAATTTTTAAATCGGGAACGCATTGTGGTAATTAGTCACGTTTCTAGCTGCTTGTTATCGAGTTTTATTGTGCAATAATACGAATTTTTCATATCCAATATGTAGAATTTATAGCAAAACATAATGTTACAGGACGTTTCCGATATAAAAGTTAATGTAATTGATCCAGTCACTTTCACTAGATCAGCACGTCCCTCCCAACTGGTACTTCCCCATTCGTGAAAAGAATATTTTGTCAATTCTAGATATTCTTTGAATTTTGGATAAGCTGTGGAATTTCCATAGGCTGTATTGACTTTAAACCTGTCTCTTAATCTTTCTGGAACTGTTTTCGAAAGTATCATTATTGTGTGTTACATTTACTAGCTCCTTTTTGAGATGCTTGATGTCTACCTGCGATTTCGTATAAAGATTAAGTATCAAAAGATTTCCATCAAAGTCTCTGGACGAGTTTTGCAGTTTTTTAATATCCTTATGGGAAAATATGGTACGGGTAAACGTCATTAAAATAAACTAAACGTTTCTATTTTTAAAACAAGTGAATATATCTGCCTATTAAATGAATAACATCAGTGCATGTATAATTTTGCAGGGCTACTGTACATTTATTTTCAAGCAATAATTATTATTAAAGATTTTCAATAATTTTCTCTATGTATCTCTATCTATCAAATCTTAAGTAATGTTCATATAAATAAATTGATTAAATTATAAAAAGATAAATTTTAATATTCGTGCTATATTTAAAACAATTATTTTTACAAAGAAAAACACAACGAAATCTAATAATAGAAGAAGAAAAATAGTTTACATAAAAAAATGCTTAATTGCGAAGAAAAGTACTACGTATTAATAACTTTTAGCAGATATGAAGCTTGTCGCACATTATGCCTGGTGATCTATTTTAAATGTTGGCAACTTCTCAATAACGATATAGAGCTTCAACTTTGAATAGTAGAATTAGTATATAGTTCATATATATATATATATATATATATATATATATATATATATATATATATATTTTCGGGAAATGTTTAAAAGGAACTACTATGTTTTATACCACTAAATTTATTAAGAAAATAGTGACTGCAGTTTCAACTCACAGAGTCATTTTCAAACTGAATAACAAAGGTTTGAAAATGACTCTGTGAGTTGAAACTGCAGTCACTATTTTCTTAATAAATTTAGTGGTATAAAACATAGTAGTTGCTTTTAAACATTTCCCGAAGATGATTAACTACCACATAGTAACGGCTACCAGCATCAACTTTTTATATATATATATATATATATATATATATATATATATATATATATATATATATTATCATATGTATAGTTCAATGTTCAAAACTCTTGGTTCGATATCTACAAAAGTATAAAAGTAATTTAAAAAAAATTGCTTGGTTACATGACCCTTTAATATTGGCGCTATTAAACTGCAATAATTACAAAACCAAAAAGGTAACAAGAGAGATTGCTTACCTGTATTGTTTTCATTGTAGGACGATTATTCGTCAGATGAATATAGCAACGAAGAAGGCAAGGATGATGTGTACGATCGACCTTCAAATTCCAATAGTTCTAACGAAGAAGATGGAGATTGTTTAGGTATGAGAGAAAAATTTGAAGAATTGGCGTTACTTAAACCGGGTACCAGTGGAATGGTGCCAAATTTTTACAGCGCAAAATTACCAATTCCAAATGAAACACTATTCGGACATATTGATCAGGTAAAGTGGTTCTGTGAATTTTTCTTTGCAACCAAAAAGTATAAAGTCGGACTTTAGTTTTCTAGCATATATTTATTTGGAGGTACAGATTTATTCGGGCTAAACATAAAATTAAAAATTTATTTCTTTAAAAAAAATTTAAAAAAGTTCAATCTAAAATATAAAGGCTTCTCAGCAATACCTTTTACAAATATATTTTGAATCTTATTACGTCTTTTAAAGAAAATACGCCTTTAATAATGCTCCTTTGCAGCGGTTTTCAATTTACCCAAAAGTCGAATTTGCACACGATTCTACGACTTATTTTGAGTGTGCCGAAGAAAATAATAATGACCCGATATTAGTAAATCGACTAGATTTTGATGGGATCATGGATAAAGACACACATTCAGTTATTGTTACCAACACAAATAGTGTTCATATGTCAAAACGTTCTGAGTACGTATACTGACTAAAATGTAAAACTTTACAATAGATATATCAAATTACACCCAGCAACGCCAGTGTTGCCAGTTCCTGGAATATAAACGGTTACCTTCAGAGAAGTGAAAAGTTTGAAAAGATCTTATACCTACGAACAGTTTAGGATTGATACAAATTCGGTATTAATAACTTTTAGCATTTAAGATTTAGTGAAAAGTGGTAAAAAATAAAGGATTGTGGGCTTTCTATCAAAATTATCATTTTTAAGATATTTTTTTCTTTTCTTAATAAAAATTGTTTCAAATAACTATTTTCATTGAAATACCAAAAAAATGATATATAGAAAACACACGTCTCCGAGAACCTTATCTAATCATCCTGCAAATAATACACTTGTATTTATTTGCTTTATGTAAATACAAACAATCATTTTGCAGTAACATACTCGAGGTATTTCAGTAAAATTAAAAATGAATACACCCGCATCAATCTATTTTGAAGTTTATTTTCTGGTTACTCCCAGAACTTGATTATACACAATCAGAATAAAACTTGTAATCCTTTGAAATAAAATGTGATGTTGCCCACCACACCTATTTATTGTTTTTTAATTTAAACGTTTTTTGAGAACAAATACTCAAAAGAGTCTTTTAAGCGAGGTGACTGATTCCTCATTATTAATATGTAGATGGAAGTTCTCTTCATTGAAGTCTGCTTTAGGTGAACAGTATAAAATGAGTCATAGCGTAGTGACTTCATGATGACTTCTAGACGTAAAAATAAGACGAATATTTATATGGCGATATTAATTAATATAACAAATATTAGTGTATTGATTAAACTAAGATTATTTTCTCCCTGAGGTCTGAATACTCTATGCATCCATCTAGCCAAGCTACTAAGTAGAGTTGCTGCTGCAAATCGAAGTTCTTTTATTGTATTGGGAAAATTTTTCATCGTATGCGGCATTTTTCCTGATGTCACAAATCTGGATAGCATTGTGGTAATTAGTCAATTTTCCAGCTTCCCATTATCGAGAGTTATTTTATACTAATACGAATTTTTTATGTCCATTATTAACGATATAGAACAAAAAACTATTTTACAGGACGTAGAAAAGTCACATGTAATTCGTCCAGTCACTTTCACTAGTTCAACACTTCCCTCCCAACTTTCCCGTTCGTGAAAAGACCATTTTTTCAATTCTAGATGTTCTTTAAATTTTTGAACAGCGGTGGAATATCGATAGACAGTGTTGACTTTAAATCTGTTTCTTTCAACCTTCGTGTGACTCTTTTCGAAACTAACATTAAATTGTATTATATTTATTAGCTCATTTTGATCATATGGATGTCAACGCGTGATTTTGTGTAAAATTAAGTATCAGAAAATTGTCATTACAGTCTTTGCACGAAATTTTCAGTCTCTTAATATCCTTTTGAAATTTTCTATAGTGAATAATGATGTCTCCGTGGGAAATCATTCTGTCTACATTATTCATTTTTCGCTAAACAAAGTTGTAATTGCAAATGTAGCTTCTTTATACTGGCATATTTTTGTTTTAAATAGAAGAGCGAGCAACCGTGAATCACTTGAACGGTTTATATGTGATTTTTTAATATTGTCTTTGTGGTATAAAATTATGTTACTAGAAAATAAAAATGTAGCAATATTGATTGTTTACTTTTATTGTTTTTATAACAGGACGAAAGCAGTGATGATATGAGTTATCATTTTTCAAGTGCGAATAAACGTTCAAATGAAGATCATGCATATTACCCATCTAAAAGGCTTAAAGAAGAAGATCCAGAGTTAGATGAACCGAGTACCAGTGGAATTAGTTCAACTCGTCGCGTTGAATCATCAACTCTAAATGAAAATCAGGTAAGGCTGCTCTAAAAATTTTTCTTTGCAACCAGGATGAACCAAGTGGGACTTTTTGAGGGTGTAGTTTTAAAGCATCCATCTTTCTGGAGGTGGAGATTTTTTCACACTAAATATAAAATTGATTACAAATACAAAAAAATCTTGTTGCTTATTTAAAGAAAATGCTTCCTTTAATAATGCTCATTTGGAGGTGTTTTTTAGTTGCACAAATGTCGGTTTTTCAGATGATGTTTTAATTTATTTGGAATGATGAGAACCCGATATTAGTAAATCGACTAGATTTTGGTGAGATCATAAAGAAAGACATAAAATGCCGATAAAGACAGGAAATATTCTTGAATTAAAACAAGATACGAGCTCTAAGAATTAAATAGTCCAACAGTTTTAGAAGCCACAAAACTGTTTAAATAATGTTTTAAAGCGTATTTGTAAAGTCGCGGTTTTAGATGATTTGAGAATTATCAAGATAAGAAAAGTGAGCATTAGTTTGTTAATGAAAAGAAGAAGTTTCTAAAATCGCTGAATATTGAATCAATGGATTCAGGTCAGATTTTCCCATAAATTCTGTCAAACTGTATAAGTTTATCAAGCACATCCATACTGAGTCATTCAATAATTTTTGTCTTTAAAATTAAATGGTTATCGTTTAATTAATTTAGGACCTTTTAAATATCAAAAATGTTTCAAGTTGGTTTAAAATTGATTTTACTGTGATATAAAAACTACAAAACTCATTTAACAATTGTACTCTGGTTTTCAATTTATTTCCAATATAAATCGAGAAACACATGTATATTGTATTTGTGTAAAAGTGTCAGACTTCGATGTAATGTGCATAGAACATATATAGTTCGGTGAATTGGGTGGTTCCCAATAGTTGCCAAACGTCCGAATCAATTCCCCATTTACCTTTTAAATAAATTGAGGTAAAAAGAACAATTGAGGACCGTGGTTTTGGAGAGCTTTGTGCCTGATTCAGTTGTGTTTTTGCTTTTAGTCGGTCTTCCTGGTTATGTTCCGGAGTTATTGCCATTCAAAAACTCTTCATACGTGACTTATTTTTAGACTATGGTAGAGGATAAGTTTTTAATTTTTAAATATTTGAAACTCAAGATTGAATTTAATCTGATTTTATATTAAATTAGTTGCTGATTACATTTAAAAAAATATGCGATCTGTAAGTAACAACATTCACATAACCTGAACTAACCTACATCTCGTGAGTAAAGTGCCAACATGGGTTTTTACCAAATAACTCAACATTAACTAATTTAATTACTTTTACACAATACCTTCATAACTCCTCTAATAAAAAAGCAAAAGTTGATATAATCTACACGGATATGTCAAAGGCATTTGATAGAGTATAACATACCCTTATAGTACAATCCCTCTAGCAACTGAATGTTACGAAGAATCTGATAAATATTATTGTCTCTTACCTGACTGAGCGAAAGCAGTACGATAAAATAACGGTGCCGACTCATATGTGTACAGAAGTACTTCTGGTGTTTCTCAATTTGGGACCTCTTTTGTTCTTAATTGCCTTTAATAATATATGTAATGTGATCAAACACTCAAAAGTGTTACTGTTTGCAGACGACTTTAAACTTTTTAGGGAAGTATTGACTGCTGATGATTGTGACTGTTTACAGCAGGATCTAAATAAAGTTGTTGCATGGTGTGGAATAAACGGTTTTTGTCTTAATGACAGATAACAAGTGCTCGTCAATGTCTTTTACTCTTAATAAAAATATTTTAAGACAAGCCTATTTTGTTAATGATACAGTGTTAAAACGGACTTTTTGTCAGAGGGATTTGGGAGTATTGTTTGATACTTAATTGAATTTTAATGAGCATATAATAAATTAAATTAATGAAGCTCACAAGATAATGGGTCTCATCATCAGATCTACTAGACATTTTGATGTTAATGTTTGCTTGACACTTTTTGCAATCTTGTGTTGCCAAAACTTGAATACTGTACTATAATATAGTCACCACAATATGAAGTGTGGAGTAGAACCATAGAACGGGTTCAGCGAGAGTTTTTAAAGTATATGTTTTTTAATATATATATATATATATATATATATATATATATATATATATATATATATATATATATAATTTATTTTTGTATCTTAAACCTTTTGTTAAATATTTTTTTCTAATATTTTCTTGGGTATAGGTTTTTCCATTAGAGAAACAAAGGGCAATAATTTTCTTTCTGACGTTTCGCTCTACATAGTGAGCTTCTTCAAAAGAGAGTCAGTTTATACGAAATTAAAAAGCAAAGTTCCCACCAAAAAAAGATCTAACGTAATATATGCAATTCCATGCCTAAATTGTCCTAAGAAATACATTGGTATGACGATACAATATATTGAAAATAGAGTGAATGGACACAAGTATACTAAAAACGCATCGACATCTTTACATAAGCATGAACAAATATCTAAGCATGAATTTGATTTTAAAAACACCCATATTTTAGATACTGACAGAAATTATCATAAATTAGTTATCAAAGAAATGATACGCATAAAAAAAGATAAAAATGTTTTAAATGACAATCAAGATATCAAAAATTTAAGTCAGATATACTATAATTTGATTTTTGAATAAAACATGCTTGTAGCGACTCTATAATAAATATGAGAAGTAATGTAATTAATGTCATTAAAAAATAAATAATAATCTTTTTTCCTATTTTTTGCTTTTTATAAAAAGAAATCTGTCCATATCAATTGCATACCAAAGATCATAATTGAATTTATTTTTAAACATACACACAAAACTACTTTCAAAGTATGTACTATTTTATAATTTTCACTATTTTAACCTGTTTGTATTGTTTTAAATTTTAAACTTTAAGACTATTTTAAAATCTGTTTTGTTTTTATTAATTTTAATTAAATTAAAAATAGAAAAGTGTAATTACTGTGATATATGTTTATTATATAAAAAATTCTGTAATTTTTGTAGATGTAAAATAAATATACCTAGCTCTTTTGAAGAAGCTCACTATGTAGAGCGAAACGTCAGAAAGAAAATTATTGTCCTTTGTTTCTCTAATGGAAAAACCTATACCCAAGAAAATATTAGAAAATATATATATATATATATATATATATATATATATATATATATATATATATTCAAGATTTTAAAGAATAAAATAAATAGCCCAGACCTATTGCTGCAACTTCCAATTGTGGTAAATAATAGTGGAACAAGACAAAGACCAACATTTTATTTAGAATTTTCTAGAATAAATACCTAGACCTACATTTTAACGTGGATTCCGAACCACGGTCCTCGACACTCAACTAACCTCGAGTTGTTACATTCTTTGTCAGTTAAGTGTCTACCGACTAGTGGGACTATCCTCTAATGGCCTGACAACTTAAATAAGTAAGTTGCCCTGCACGGGGCTTGAACCCGCGCCTGGCCGTGGTCGTCCCTATCCGTCCTAAACGGTTAGGCTAATCCCACTGAATTGTAATTATTTTATTACATAGGTTAGCGATGGCGATTTAAGTAGTATTACTTTATGTAAATACATGGATATTATTGACCATAAGTTGCTTGCTTGTCAAGCTCAGATGTAATATTAACAATAATATTGATTAGGACTGTAAATTTAATGTTTTAACTGTAAGAAAGGTATATATATATATATATATATATATATATATATATATATATATACATTATTTTTTATATCATAAGTTTATACAAAGCACAGAATGGCATTTCATGTCTTTAAGATTTTATGTTTGATGTTGAGACAGAATAGATTTTTTATTTTTAAGTGGGTTATTCATTAATTAATATTTATATACGAAGATATTGAATTGTAATTATCTACAATTTACAAAATATGAAGTAAAAATGTAATTTTGGAGGTTATAGTTTATTTCAGGGCAATTTATGTTATGGTGTTCTTTATTTAATTGGTTTTAGTGTTTGATGTTTCATAATAAATGTGCGGGGTTGTCTCTGGCCTGTTAGCGTAAGGATGACTGATGGATCTGGGCATTTGACGTTTGCTCATATTAATGTTAGGTCAGTCTGTTCACACTGTCTGACTGTCTGAAACTTGGTTGAATATTGGAATTGCCAATGAAGGTTTAGCTATTTCTGGCTATGTTTTAGTTAGAAGGGATAGAAATCGTAAAGGTGGCTGTGTAGCTTTTTATATAAAAAAAATCTTTGAAGTTTAAAATTTTTCCTATACCGCCAACGATAGGTTTACTTGGACAAATTTGGATTGATGTTAAAATTAATGGGACTAGATTGTGTTCTAGGTCGTTGTACAGGCCGTCAGATGTGAATTTGATTACTAGCATAGATGAATTAGAAACTTCCTTGATATCATTTTTGCCTTCATGTGATTATTTAGTGTTTGGTGGGGATTTGAATGTAAATTTGCTTAATTTAAATTCAGATGGAGATAGGACATGGAACAAGTTTTTTCAGAAATATACTCTTAGTCAATTAGTCCTTTCCCCTACACGTGTGACACAGAATACACAAACACTCATAGATGTTATAGTCACTTCTTCAAAAAAATACTCATGTTATCAAAATGGAAGGTATTTCAGGTCACAGCATAATAGATATTGAATTAAAAGTTAATAAGCTTCGTTCTTCAATAACTTTTCGAACATATTGCGATTATACACACTTTAATTATAATGATTTTCTGAATAATTTGAATGTGATTTATGATATGCAGAGAGTGGATGACATGGTTTCGTTTTTAAACGAGAATGTTAGATCGGTATTTGACGTTCACGCGCCTATCAAAAGATCGCGCATTACCAAAACAGAAGTATAGGGTGGATTCGGGAACTTTTTGGCGTACTTTGAAGAGACTTAATATTGGCACATCAACTAGATCGTTGCCTTCAAATATGGGTTCCCCTTCGGATTATAATAATCATTTTCTCGACAGTATTCCTTAGACAGATATAACATCTAACAATATGTTTTTGGATGATTACAGGAATTCACATTTCGTGGATGTAACCAATGCTTTCGTTTTTACCGAAGTTGACGATAACCACTTGAATGAAGTTATTTCTAAGATAAAGTCAAATGCTTTGGGAGCTGATAAGATACACTGTAAGATGTTATTATTGATCACCCCTTGTCTTACTTCTTATTTACCTTTCATAATTAATAAGTGCCTTTCTACTCCTTCCTTTCCATTACAGTGGAAATATACTAATGTATTAGCAGTTCCTAAGGTTTCTAATCCCACTACCATTTGTGCGTTTCGTCCTATTAGTATTTTACCGACATTGTCTAAGGTGCTCGAGAGGATTGTCTATGATCAGATAACCAAATTTGTGAATGCGAGAGGCATTTTACCATTTACACAGTTGGGATTTCGCCCTTTACATAGAACAGCTACTGCACTTCTTAAAGTGAGCGATGATGTGTTTGGTGCAAGTGATAGCAGTTTGACGACATCTCTTATATTACTGGATTTTAGTAAGGCCTTCGACACTTTGGATCATACGATGTTTTTTGCAAAACTGGCATACTTTGGCTTGGGGAGGAGTGCAATAGAGTGGTTTAGGAGTTATCTTGGAGATAGAAAGCAAAGATTGTGCATTGGCAATGAGAGGTCTGAAATTGTGATTTTCAATAGGGATGTACCACAGGGCAGCATTCTTGGGTCGCTGTTATTTACGCAGTATAGAGCTGATCTCTGTAAATTTATAAAAACTTGCCATTATCACCAATACGCTGATGACTTGCAAGTTTACTGCTTGTTTAATTTAGTCGGTATGGCACAGGCTGCAGAGCAGATTAATGATGATTTACAGATCATTTTGGAGATTTTCAAGGGTCAAGGACTCTGTCAGAATGGTAATAAGTCAAAACTTCTTCTTTTTGGTTCGCACAGCCAACAAATTGTAGAGAGTTTTATTTTTAAAATTAAAATTGGTGATACAATGTTGACGCTGTCGGGCTCTGCCAAGAACCTAGGGGTAATGTTTGACGCACAACTTCGCTTTGAGACACATACCTCAAATTTATTGCAAAGGTGTTATTATAAGCTAAAAATTCTGTATATGCTTAAAGATATCTTAACAACTGATATAAAGTTGAGACTCTGTGATTCTTTGATATTGTCTTTGGTGTCATACTGTGACGTTGTATATTGACCAACACTTACATTACGTGAGAAGAATAGTCTTCAGGGACTTTAGTGTGCCTGCCTTAGGTTCTGCTACAGTATGAGAAAGTTCAATCATGTGACACCTTTATTTCTGGCATCCCGATGGTTTAATTTAGAGGAAAGATTCTTTAGACATTTAGCAATCCTTGTTCAGAGGATTCTGTTGACAGAAGTACCTTCTTATCTGTCTAATAAATTGATTCATGGAACTGATATTCATGGGAAACAAACACGTTATAGTTCCAGGTTCACTGCCCTAAACCATAGAACTGCCCATTTTCAGAGATCTTTCAGATATAATGCACTCACTTTCTAGAGATGTCGTAGCCCTTAGGAATGTCGCTAGCCTCAGAAGAGCTGTTAAATTATTTATTGTTGGTACGCGTGGTCAGGTGCAGTGATCTTCTGGATCACTTGCACGTAAAAGTCGAAAAGTGTGAACATGAATGTTTTAGAATTTGCATTTTTATCTCTTCTCAAATCATTTTTGTATCTTGGATTGTATCTTAGGTTATATTTACTTTCAATTTATATGTATCTTAGATTTAATTAAAAAAAAAACAGACGGTTAGATTAGTAGTTATGCTAGATCTCGCCGTCCATTATTGTATATGTTCAATTTATACTTTTGATACTAATAAAAGACACTAATATATATATATATATATATATATATATATATATATATATATATATATATATATATATATATATATATATGAAGCAAAATGCGAACAGTAAATGCAAACTTCATTCCATCATATCCTTTCCGTGTTAGAGGTCGGACAATTTAAATAAATCGAGATGATGGCCTACCTGTACCATACACAAAATAATAATAATCCCAACTCAAAAACATGTGTTGCAATACCATACATAAATTCATTGTCAGAAAAAGTTACACACATCCTCAAACAGCACGATATTATAGTTTGCCACAAAACATACAATCATTTGTCACATTGCTTACAAAGTTAAAAAGTAACGTGACCCATAAAAAGAAATCTAACGTTATCTATTCCGTACCATGCCTAAATTGTCCACAGAAATATATTGGAATGAGACAACACAATATCTAGACAGCAGATTGAACGGACATAAATATACAAAAAACGCAACGACAGCATTACGCAAACACGAGACAAATTTTAAACATGAATTTGATTTTTCAAATACAAAGATTCTAACCCAGGAAAGAGAAACAAGCAGTCAGTGACAAACAAGATAAGAAAAAATGTGATTCGCATAAACAGTTTAAAAATACTTTTGTAATTGCTTTCTTACCATAATTTGTATATATCAGTAGTTATTTATGTCATTTAGAAATAATTTGGCGCCGACTTCAAAAATTTCAATTTCATATAAAAATGTATGGTTATTTTTTACTTTTTAGCGCACTTTTAGAAGTCGGTTCAATTTTTTTATAAAAATTTTATTTTTCTATTTTTAGTTTTAAATTCATTATGATATCCATAAATTATTTGAACTAAGTGTTAATCGAGATTAGCGTACCTCGCAATGACTCCAAGGTGGCAAAAAAGGACCGATTTTATTCAGAATTGTAAATCACCCTAAAATGAACAACTAAAAATTCTTTTTTTCTCTGTCATAGTAAATCCACTATCTTAAATTTCAAAATAATTTTAGATTGGTAATATAGGCCCGAAAACCTTCCAATATCGATGTTTAAAGAACCTGAGATGTAAATTTCTTAGCCCGATGTATATTATATTGCATATTGAGTTCGTATACGCCCCAAGAACCACGCCAAATCAATTTTAGATGAAACCGGAAAATATAAAATTTTTAGTCCCTCATATTGTATCTTATCAACCTAATAGTTGTAAAAAATTAACTTCATATTCGTAATACACCATCCCCCAACCCCCTAATACCAAATCTGAAAAAATGCGAATAAGGTAAAATTTTCAACCCTCCATATTGGATCCGCCATGTTCAATTTCAAAAAAATAATTTCAACATCTTAATCTAATCTAAATCTAAACCCTTCAAAGCCCTCTAGTACCAATTTGAGATGAAATCGAGAAATTTAAAATTTCTAAACGTTCATATTATATCTGACATATTTTATATTCGCTTTTTATATCCTCAAAAACGATTCAGTTCCACATTTGAACAAAATCGAAAAATGTAAAATTTTTATTCAGCTATATTGCCTTCGCTATATTGAATCCAGAAAAAATACTATTAAATTCATAATTTACACCCTCAAGAACCCTCTATATCAGTTTTGGAGAAAGTCGAAAAATTCGTAATGTGCTATCATATCCATTCTGAAAAAAAATCGGACAAAATTAATTTTTTATCCACCATATTGGATATGGATATGCCATATTGAATTTTTAAAAAATTATTTTAGATTCGTCATGTGCGACCCCGAAAATTCTCCCGTGCCAATTTTGGTGAAAATCGGACAAAACTGATTTTTTGTCCGCCGTATTGGATTCGCCATATTGAATTTTTTAAAAATCATTTTAGATTCGTCATCCGCGACCCCGAAAACTCCCCTGTACCAATTTTGGAGAAAATCGGACAAAATCGATTTTTTTTGTCCGCCATATTGGATCCGCCATATTGAATTTTTTAAAAATGTTTTGAATTCGTTATGTGCAACCTCGAAAACTCCCCCATACCAATTTTGAAGAAAATCGGACAAAATTAAATTTTTTGTCCGCCATATTAAATCCGCCATTTTGAATTTTTTTTAAATAATTTCAGATTCGTTGGGTATAGCCCCAAAAATTCGCTCATACCAATTTTGGAGAAAATCGGACAAAATTAATTTTTTCGGCCGCCATATTGTAAACACCATCTTGGATTTTACTGTACCAATTTGATCTAAAAAAATATGGGACCACCGCAGCAACTATTTGAATATAACGTAAAAAATTTCATTCAAATCGGTGCAGCCGTTCCGGAGTAATCGGTGTACATTTTAGAAGTCGGTTAAAAACACAAAGAAATCTAATGATATGAAAGGAAAAACGGTTTAAATTCAAAATACATAGTCGACGAATTGAGTACCTCCTTCTTTTAGAAGTCGATTAAAAATACTTAACTGGGACGAAAAGTGTCTTTGTCAATTTTAAGCACGCATGATATTTGTCACACATTACGCCTGGTGATTTTTTAAATGTTGGCAACTTCCCAATGACAATATAGAATTTTAATCTTAAATAAACTTTATTATGCAGTTTGTCTAAATTATAATTTTTTTTATTGTAGGATAAATCCAGTGTTAACGAATTAAGATCGGACCGTTACAGCGTAAAAGGATCGGCTCCAAAGGATACTCTACATGGACACACTTATCAGTTAAGGCTGCTCATGCTGTTTCTGTTACGAGTTTCTGATGAGCAAGAATTTTGCCTGGCGACGGAGATGTCTGAAGCCAAAGGTTTTGACGATATAGTTTTGAAGTACCGAGGTAGAAATGATCATAAGTGGAGGTATAGATTTCTTCAAGCTAAACATAGACATGATGGCGAAAAGAAAATAAGCAGAAATGCTCTCTTTCAAAACAAAGACAAGGACTTTCTGTTAAAAGAATATTTTAAATATTATTGTCACATTAGGCAAAATAATGAGTTTGAAGGAGCTGATTTGGAGGAGTTTCTAATTTGCACAAATATCGATTTTAATGATAAGGCTAAGGCCTATTTTGATCCTGTTGAAGAAAATGATTCCATATTATTAAATTTCAATGAGATAAATGGAAAGGACGCAGCTCCAGTTAAATATAAATTTAATGAAGAAACAATTTCTGAGAAAGAAAAAAAAATTGTAATAAACGATCAGAATGAAAATTTATTTCGGAATTTTGTCGAAAAGTTTAGGTTTTTACCTAATTATAAAGATGTTGTTTTAAATAAGAACATAGAATATTGTTTAAAAAAATATCTTAAAATCGAAAATGTCGTTTTACCTTATGGTGATTTGCAAAAACGGGTTCTTGATTGGTTTGAAAGCTATGACAAGAATACAAGTAAATTTTGGAAGTTTGAAGATAAAAAAAAGTTTCTAGAATCAATAAATATTAACATCGATTCCCTGCTGATCGCAGGATATTCAACTTTCTATGCTGTCGAGTTAAAAAATTACGAAAATGTATTTAACGATATTTCATCCCTAGATAAATTTATCGACCAAAAAAGAAGTAAAATAATGTTTATTATAACATCAACGCCTAAATTAAGTGTTATTAAGTTAAATCAGGTCTTTAATGAACTTAATTTAAAGCAGGATGAATTTATTCTTACAGATGCAGATAAATTACGGGGTAACGAAAAAATCTCCACCACATTTTTTGCCGCAGAAAGTTGCAAATGGCTGCTGATTGATTGTCAACAGAAGGAAATAAATTTGAATAGAAGCGTGTTGAAGAAAATTTCAGAAATGAAAAATGAAAAGAGAGTCGTAATAATTGGCCGAGAAGATCATGTTTTGAAATTTAGACAATATTTGCTTTTCGACACGTCGTGTTTTTATGATGAAAATAATTCATTCGAGAATCTGACGCCAAAATCACAAGAAAAAATATTGGAAAAGAAAATTGTATTTCAAGGGAAGAATATCAATTTAAATGAATTGATAGACATAAATTCGGGAGAGGAAATTATTGATGAGCATACATTAGAAAATATTCTCACTAAAACTATTAAAATAGAAAATAATGATGAGTTCCAATCGGATTTTTTAATAGAAGACTGGTATATTCCGAGAACATTAGTTCGAAAAAAGTTAAGGCTCGATATTTTACAAAATGTGGAAGTTTTAAAAAGATGTTTGTTTATTATTTCAGGTGTAAACATGGATCAACTTGAAGATTTAAGTATAAACAATGAATGGATTTTCGTGTGGAAATACGGAAAAAGTTTTGAAAATGGAATTATAATTTCCGAGGAAAATGAATCTGAATACATATTTGAGAAATTATGCGAAAATAATACAAAAAATGTTTATTGGTTAAAGTATATAAAAGAGGAATTTTTAATTATGAACTTTAGAAAAGGGACCGATATTCTTAATAAACCAGTTGTTTATTTCGAGGAACATGAGTTAAACAAGAACCAAATATTGGATGAAAAAATTCTAATAGTCGCTGATGGGCCCGGTTGTGGCAAATCCACTTTTTTGACGAGAGTTGCACGTCAACTCAAGCAAATAAAGTCAAATATATGGGTTTTGAGAATTAATCTTTCATCTTATGCATACAAGCAAGAAGGACGGAAACAAGTCATGAAAACTCTGCAAGATATTCAATTTGAAGATACTGAAACTAAAAAAGCAACAGAATTTATGGCTGATTTGTTATTTCCTGATAAAAGTTTTGTAACAGAACTTTTTATTCAATCGCTGGCCTGCTTGACCGAAAATATGAAATTTCCTAAAATAATACTTTTATTCGACGGTTTTGATGAAATAAGTCCCACATTTAAAGAAAAAACTCTGATTTTACTTCAAGCGCTCCGGAATTCGAATGTTACACAAATGTGGATCACCACAAGGAATCACGAAGAACACGATTTGGAAGTGGCTCTTCACTCATCTTCTTTCTTTCTTAAACCTCTTGGTGATGAGGACAAAGTTGATTTTTTACAAAAATTATGGAAATACAATTTGGCACACTTTGATGATATAGAACCTAAACGTGATGGCGAAGATATCTTAACGTATCTGACAGAAATAACAGATAACATTTGTAATTGTGATTATTACGGGTTTAGAACCAGTTTTCGGGACTTTCGAGATTATTTGCAGCCTACTCTTAATTATTCTCAAGTACAACATTTATTAAATAGTGTTGACTTTTCAGGCATCGCAAGACATTTAATAAATTACTTCAAAAACAAGTATAAAATGTCAGAGTTTACCGAAAATCCTCTACAAATTAAAATGTTGGCCGAAATAATTTTCTTTAAAAAGTTCAGCTCTTTAGACAATTTGGACATGTTTTCGTTATATGAAGAATTTATAAACTACAAATTGAGGGTTTATCGTGACGATAAAGATGCTGCTGGAAAGTCCGTTGCAGGCCATGACTCCTTTAGAATAGTTTTAAAATATTTAACAACAGTTCACCAAAAAATTGCTTTACAAACTCTGCTTCCTCATTTTGATAATATACAGTTTGGGGAAGTAATTGATAAAATAGAATTGACGAGGGCCGGACTACTCGTAATTCATGACGATCGTCTCGAATTTGTGCATCGAAGTTTTGCAGAATATTTTGTCAGTCAATATTTTGCTGAAAATTTTCATTGCCAGAATGTACAGAAAATAGTTTTTTCAGATGTTTTAATAAATGAAAATTACTCATTAATACGAACGTTTTTAAATAACAACGAAGTATTTCTTGACAAACTGGGTTCCAAAACGCAACAAATGAATGAATTAATAAGACTCAATAAATCCATGTTACTTTATCAAATGTTAATAGAAGAACTGTACAATTTATTCATGAAGTTTCTTGAAAATTTGCCTCTCGACTTATCTGAACATTTTATTTTCTTTAATGTAGATAATATAGGAGAAACAGTGCTGCACATAATTTTTCGATATTTAGAAGACGATCAAATTTTAGAAAATATATTAAAAACAATAAAAGAGAGTGTTTCGTCGGAAACACTTAAAAAACTTGTCTCTAAAAAGGATAACGAACAACATTCAGCATTAAATTGCATTACGTTTTATCGAAAAAGTTTAGCAGCGAAACGAAAATTGCAGTTTTTCAAACTTAATTGTACTTCTGAGTTATTTTATAAACTTTTACTTCAAGTCAATAAAGAAGGAGAGACCGTATTACACCTTGCTTGTGAAGAGGGATTTGATATAACTGATTTGTTGGAAGTATCTGAGGAAAATAGAGACACAATTAGAGATCTTTTATTAAAAACTGACAACGACGAGCGAACAGCCTTATTTAACACTATTTATTACATGAATAACACTTCTCTGCCGACAACATTCATTAACCTTGCTAAATCAGTTTGTAACTCAGAAGAAATTAATGATTTATTTGCAATGAAAAATGATTCAAAGAACCAGCTGCACACTGCTTGTAGTGGAAGGGACAAAGATATGTTAGTTATATTTTTAAATGGCATTAAAGATAACCAAGAAATAATTAAAACACTTGTGTTAGACACTGACGAAGATGGACTGTCTCCATTGCATTATACTATGTATAATTTCACCAATTTTGATAGGCTAAAAATATTTCTAGACTTTGTTAATTTAAACTGTGGTCCAGAAACGCTGCATACAATTTTGTGTAAAAGAACAAAATGTGGAGAAACTATTCTACACATGGCGGTGGAAAATTTCGAAGTAACAGATGATCATAACTCGTTGACACCTCTCCTGACTTATTTGTTTAGTTTAGTTGGGAATGACAAAGAAATATTTTACAAGCTTTTATTAACAACTGACGAGAGTGGGCAAACTATACTACACTATACTTCCTATAAAATGAAATATCCTTTTTTACTAAATAAATTGTTAGATTTTGTTCAAACAAATTGTGGTGAAAATATATTAACGGAACTATTACTTAAATTGGATAATAATAAATCCAGTATATTACACTGGGTCTGTTTTAAAAATGGCATATATAACTTAATTTTTCTATTAAATAAAATTAAAGGCAATCCAGAAATACTTAATAAATTTCTACTCCAAACCGACAGCGAAGGAAACACTGCATTGCACTGTACAATTTTAAACTGTGAGAATCCTGCAATGTTGAGTGCATTACTGAATTTTGTTAAACTAAATTGTAAAAAAGAAATATTTGAAAGTCTTTTATGCGAAGCAAATAATGAAGGTCTCAACGTGTTGCACTTTGCTTGCATTCAAATAGAAAATAAAACAGAACACGAAGACCATCTTAAATCTTCATTAAAATTTATAAAAGACGATGATACACTAATAAATGAACTTTTATTGAAAACATGTAACAACTACGGCTGTACTCCACTGCATTATACAGTCCGTGACTTTGATAACGCGTCTTTATTAAAGATTTTATTCGATTTTATAAAAAGATACAATTCTACAATGTTGGACACACTTTTATTAAAAGAAAGTAAAACAGGATGTAGTTTGTTGCACTGTGCTTGTAAAAACAGTAATGGACAAAACTTAAAGTACTTATTATATGCAATGCGGAATAACATCGGAATACGCAATATACTTATTTTAAAACCTAATCATAAAGGGCAAACTATACTGCATTATAGTGTTGATAACTTTCAAATGTTAAAATTCTTCCTTGATTTCGTTAAATCACAGTGCGATCAAGAAATGTTCACCAACCTCATACTTAAATGTGATCAAGAAGGTCGTACAGGATTGCACACACTCTGTCAAACCAATGATAATAAAGAAATCTTGACTTATTTGTTAAGTTTAGTTAAAAACAACACCACTCCCGAAGTATTTAATTTATTTTTATCTAAAAAGGACTGTCATGGAAAAATGGCATCGGATTATATTGCCTGCAATGCTAACAGTTCTCGCTTGTTGAATGTTTTGTCAATATTTTGGTGTTCAAGTACCGAAAATAATCGATAATTCTCTATTAATTGATTAATAAGAAAATTTCATTAATCTATTTTTCACATAATCAGAAAATTAATTAATTTTCTCACTGATTATTTTTTAATTTCTTAATTGTCCTAATAATTAGCTTTTTTAATTAATTAATTTTGCAATGCATGTCACAAGTGAACGTGTATCAGTGGATTCCGATCCTACTTTCCCATATATCGCCGACTGTTAAACTGTTTTAACTTTCTCCATATGTAACAAAATACTTTTGCTGCGTCATTTAAAAGGTTTTGCATTTCAAACTAAATATTTCATCATACAACTATTTTCAAACTCCTGAAATATTAAATTGTTTAAAGTTCGTTAATAGTCTGTCGATGATTCATATTAAACTGCATTTGGACTTACACCGATACAAAAGTTACAAAACTCTTGGTCAAGTCTAATCAAAGGAACAAGAAAATCTTCGAAAGAATCGAAAACATGGGTTGTTTAAATCTTCAACAATTGTTAATTTTCCCCTATTTCAAACCGAGGAACGCCTCCATATCTGTCTTAAAGTATCAAGTTTCGATGTAACGTCCAAAATATTAACATTCGTTTGTGAGAGCAACTGCCACGCTTTCTCTCCGAAATTATTGCTTAAAATTTGAATTGATACTGCATTAAATTTAGCTCCCTGAATTAAAAGACCATTGTGAGTGTTTCATTTTTTTTTTGCTTCCCGTGTATGTTTAATTTCCGATCTGACTTAATCAGTTGAAACTCATTTTCTTTTGTCGAAAACCAACAATCAGCTAAATTTTCAAACGTGAAAAATAAAATTTAGAATCCTTGGATGTGAATAAACAGTTACATTTGAAAGTTATGGTCGTTTAAGTTTTCATCTTATTTTTGTTGCATCTGTCAGGTATAAAACAAAAACAAATTGTTAATTTTTTTATGTTTAAGATTGATTAAATTAATTAATAGTTGATACATTAACATAAACATTATGTAGGTGGAGTGACATCATTCAAGCCAGGAAACTTATGAATATAGTTTCAAATATTTACTAGACTGTTCGAAATAGTTCTGATGACGTTATATTTGTATTTAGAATGTGACTCGCAAATTCTTTATTCCTGTATAGCGATTGGTGATTTACTTTTTTTTATATTATTTCGTTTGTAGAAATAGTAACACCTCTAAACTTTTTCCAAATGTTCAGAATTATAATCATACATATGTACGGGATGTCCCATTTTAGACACTTTTTGGGGGTATCGGAATTATTACCAAAGATATAACGTTGCGGTTTTCACTTTAGTTTCCCACTTCTTGACGAAACGAAAGATTCCCGTGTCAAATTTGTCATGGCTCTCTTAGTTTTTAAATCCACAAGGTGATTTTAAAAATCTTCGTTTTTTAGGCACATCTCGTATTAACGCATAACGTCAATTTATCAAAAAGGTAAAAACTGATTTTTATAAAGTTTTTATGGAGAGTTCAGTGGCGTAGTCAGTTTTTTTTCTAAAAAGTTTAATTTTTGAACTATTAACCAAACTTATGATTTTTTAAACAGAACACCCTGTTTATTATTTTAGATATTGATTAAGTGTAATTTAGACTTTTCAAAAATATATAATGTGTTTACTGTGAAAAACAAGGTCAGAATTCGATATTTTCAATAATTTGCTTTACTTGTAATAGTACATCATGGCCAATTTATAAGAAACAAATGCAAAATTTTAACGATAATAAATATACCAATAACTGGACATTTTAAAATTTAATTTTAATGTTTTTCTACATTTTCAATTGTAAACACTTAATTATTAATACATTTTTTATTATAAACAACACAGTTATTATAAAACCAGAATATTGAAATTTGATTGCAAAGAAACAAGGACAACATTATTTCAAAAATAAAATGAAACATTGAAACTAAAAACAACCACGAGTTTTTTAAAGATGGTTTTCAAAATGTCGGTTGTTTTCTCGAACGCAGAACGGAGTTTTGTTATTCTTCTAATTACATTTAAAAGAATCATAAATCTATTATGAAAAGTTTGGAAGGCCTAAGCAATTGCCCCACGAAATTCTGCTATAGAGACCGGGGAGGAAAGTTATTGCCCAGAAATGGCCTCTACAGTCCCGAGTTGTGGCTCGGAGCATCGCCTTGTTGAAGATAAATGGAAATGAAATGGGCCAATGGAACATTTTCAAGCAATTCTGGAATAATTTCCTTAAGGAGTTCTAGGTATCTACGTGCTATGAGGCCCTCTTCATACATCCTATAAGCTATAAGTCGTTCGAAAATAAAACACAAGACATCAAATGCGAAGCACCCTTGGTGTACCTTTTCGAAAATTAAATGGTGATTTTCTGCAGAGCAATGTCTCGTGTTGTGACGATTAAAATTCCCACACTTGAAAAATAACATTCCTCAGATCAGATGACAAATCTGTCAAAAGATTCCTTGGTGCCGATTTGTTCTAAAAACCACTGACAAAACGTTACTCGGCGCTCATCATCTCCGTGGCGTAAATGTTGCACTATTTTAAATTTATATGAATGGTATTTATACTTTTTCAAAATTCTTTCAACTTCTTCCTCTATTTTTCTGAAGGATGATGAAATTGTTGCTGCTGCGTAAAATAACATATTTGTTTATTTTCTCTCCCTGTCTTCTTTGACGTATGTTTTGAGACGAGGTTGAATAAAAGATCCGATTCCTTTTTAAACGAGCAAATATGCCTGGAATGGGGTGCCTCCTTTTTGGATATCTCACATGAACAAAAACGATCCCACCAGATATGAGGAAGTTATCCTAATGATAACGATTTAAATACATTACCCATTGAAATATAATTCAGAAGATTTCTGCGGACTTGCACTGCTTCGTATAAAACATTCTAACATATCATACTTTTTATAATTATCATAAACGGTAATTGTAAATGTAAAATAAATAAAAAGTAAAATAAAAAATACCCACTTAACAAAAATATTTGAAAAAACTGTCAAGTTTTGGACACCTGCCTTTTGTTTCCTATAAATTGGCCATAACCTACTGTTACAAATTTTGACCTCGTTTTTCAAAACAAAATAAACACGTTATATATTTTTTAAGAGCCTAAATTATTCTTAATCAATATCTAAAATAATATACAGGGTGTCCTATTTAAAAAATGACGTTTAGTTGTTATCTCCAAAACTAAATTTGTAGAATAAAACTGACCACTAAACTCTATAAAAATCAGTTATGCATTAATACGAAGATTTTCAAAATCACCCTTTAGATTAAAAACTAAAAGAGCCATTACAAATTTGACACCGGAATCTTTTGTTTCGTTAAAAAGTAGAACACTAAAGTCAAAATCGCAGCACTCTATCTTTGATAATAACTCGAATATCCACCAAAAGTGTCGAAAATGGGACACCCCGTACAGGCTTTTTTATATTTAGCACCATATCTAAAGGCTTTATTACGAGAGATGAAAAAAACTTTAAGTAGGAAAATTGTAATATTTCTTCGATATTATATTTCAGATTTGTTGTTGTAAAGTTGAGAAGAAAAATGAATTTTAATTCTTTAAATGAAACACTCTGTATATTCTCGGCTAAAATAAAACTGCGTTTTTTCCTGATTTCATAAATGTATAATAAGTAGTGTTGGGAGTAGCAATTATTTAATTATTTTAGTTGGAATTATTAATAAACTAATATAAAAAAACGAGAAGACCTGAAAAACAAATGTTTTATTTTAATTTGCATTGTGACGTTTTAATACAGTTTCGAATTCTTATTATATTGATATATTATGTTCTATTCTATTCGGAAGAGGAAAAATATCAGATAATTTTATTTGAAAATAATTATAATAACGGCAGTAATAGTAATAAGATAAACAAGTAGGTATTTTTAGTATAAATATTGGACACTCAATAATACTAACAAAAAAAATAAATTAGATAAATTTTTATACATTTTCAACATATTCTTCACGATTAAAATTAGAATCTTTCATTTTATTATTAATAAAGTTTCAAATAAAATCTATGTGGTCATGGTTAAGCAATATTATTGTGCGTTCAGTTTTTTTCCTTAATATTTCTATGTTTTGGGGTCTTTCATTATCTGATTTTTTTAAGAGCCCCATAAAAAAGATCTAATGGACTTAAATGTAGGCCATTTGTCGGTCATCTAATTGTGCCATGCCTACCAAACTAAAAGTTATATCGATTGTTAAGGCACTTACTAATTGGCATCACATTGTGGTGTGGTGTGCCAGATCAGACAATTGTATCGCTGAACTGGGTATTCTCTAAATGATCTTCATTATTTTCAATTAAATATAAATATCGCTCACCATTTAAAATTCCATTTAAAATAATTGGCCCAATAATCTTATTTGCCAACATACTTCGGCAAATATGAAATGATTGCCGACCCTGTATTTTTACGACTGGTATTTTGTGGGTGTTATCATTTGCCCAATAAACTTATCATGAATGTTATCTCGTCCGTGAAATCATTTTATTTGGAAACTTCTCATCTTGTCCAATATGGCGAACCATTGCTAAACACACTATTGCAACCGTTGCATCATATTTCCTTCAGTTAAATTCTGTACCGGCGTGAACTTATAAGGATGATATTTATAAAACTGCAGTGTGGTGTAAACTTTATACCAAGATTTATTGAAATATGATGCGGCATCAGGAATAGATTTTTCCGGATCTTCTAAAAATCATATGAACTAGTAATAATTTGTTTTACAATGCTAGAGTAAAAAATTACTTCTTCATTTCTAATTACGGTTTTGATTTTTCACCTAAGACTTTTCATTACATTTTTTTGACATTGTGTTTTATTGTACCAGTATATGGTACTCGACATCAAGAATATATATTATAGTATTCATGTTGTACTCAGGATATCTTTTTATTATTAGAGTAATAATGATACTTTCCTTCATCCGAATAGCCCACGTCAAAATATGTGATAGTCAATATAATATGTCAAGATAATAAGTATTCGAAACCATATTAAAACGTCACAATGAAAATTAAAATAAAGCATTGGTTTTTTAGGCTTCCTAGGTTTTTTTAGATCAGTTTATTAATAATTTACACCAAATAATGACTAGTTGGAATCTAATTTATTATACATTTTTGAAATCAGAAGTAAAACATTTTTATTCTAGCAGAGAATATACAGAGTATTCCATTTACAATAAAGTTTTTTTTTTAATTTGAACCGACTGCTAAAAATGCGTTAAAAAGTGAAAAATAACTCTAAATTTTTGAATGAAATTGAAATTTTTGAAGTTGGCGAGAATCTAATACCTGATGACATGTGATTCGTATAAACAGACTAAAAATACTTTATTTGTAATTGCTTTCTTACCATAGTTTGTATATATTTAGTACAAGTTCTTATTTGTTTCATTTAGAAATAATCTGGCGATTTAAAAAATTTTAATTTCATATAAAAATTTATAGTTATTTTTCACTTTCTAGCGCATTTTTAGAAGTCGGTTCAATTTTTTTTTCGATTTTTAGTTTGAAATTTATTATGACATATTATTTGATAAATTATTTGAACTAAGTAAGTAATATGTATTTTTGCAAAAGTCTTCGAAATTACATTACAATAATTTCTGTTTTCCAAAATCCAGAACAATGTATTTTCTAAAAGATTATGGATGACTAATCTTTGCGGTTTTTCATCTTATGTCCACGACGTCCTTAACGACAGGAGTCAGATCGTTGTCATCTACACTGATTTTCACAAGACATTTGATTAGGTCGATCAGTACATTCTACTGAAGAAGTCATCTGATCAGTTTGGTTTCTCTAATGCACTTATTAGAATATTAAAATCCTACTTCCCAAACCAGTTCGTAGAGATTGAGAGTTTCAGGCCAGATTGGTTTGTGACGACCTCGGATAAACCTCGGGGCTCCAATTTGAGCCACTCCTGTCTAATATATGTAAACGATCTTCTCGTTGAAATGGATTGGAAAAAAAATAGCCTACGCTAATAATTTCACAATTTATCACCCCATTGATGTAGTCTCTGATTGTGCGTCTTTTCAGGCAGGCATCGAAACAGTTTGTCAATGGTGTGTGTCTAATAAACTCGATCTGAATATCTCTAAATGCAATTAAGTATCTGTCAGTCGCACATACTATTTAATTATTTAATTAGTGCTTCTAACTTGAACAGGCTCGCTTGTGTGGGAGATATGGGATTTCTTTTTAATGAAAAATCTTTCTTTATTTCACAGATTGATTACATGGTAATCATTGCATCTCGATCATCAGAATTCACATTAAGAAACTGTAAATACTTTTCTGATCTATCTGCATCTAAGTTATTGTATTACTGCTTCGTTAGAATCAAACTAGATGATTGTTTAGTCACATGGTCTCCTCTGTTTCACTGTCACAAGCATTTTATGGAATCCATTAAAAGAAGATTTCTGAAATATTTAAGGTTTAGGGAGGACGGCATTTATTCTGAACGGGGTATTGACCAAAAATTGATTCTGACCTTTGGCCCGGATTCCCAGTCTGTAACATTTTTATACAATTTCCTACATGCAAAAATTGATTGTTCATTTTTACTGTAGCAAATATCTTTTTAGGTACCCTGTATAGTTATCAGGGCGTCAGCCTACTTTTTCTCTTAAGTGCCTAAGATCAAATATTCTTTGTCAGAACTCAATTTATGATATGTGTCAAACTTTTAAAACAGTTTTCGTACCTTGTGACATGTATTTTGACAATCTTCCAATAATTTTAAGGCATCTACAAGAGATGTTTAGTTATCTGTAAGTCTTGGTTTAGTTGATTGAATCTTATTATTACAGTGTTGCATTTTTTGGATGTGTTAGGGTTAGTTAAGATTTATAATTTAAAATAAAATATAAAATTTATAAAGTCGAATCACTTGTAATTGGGCTTTTGCCTGTTCGAAATGTATTGCTGAATAAATAGATAAATAGGTAAATAAATGAATATGTATATATAATATGTAATTGTATTTTATAATGAAGAAATAAATAAATGTAAAAGTTGTGTAGTTTATATTGTTTTACTTATTAAAATTGGTCTATTGATTACTAGTGGTACTTTAAATTTGTCTGTAATGCAGAAAGACTATAATTTACTGCTCAAATATCTTTACAGTTTTCGTTATGTCCTTATTATCGCAAGTAGGAACCGTCAGATAATATTAATTAGAGAACAGACACCTTTTTTTTCAATTATGAGCTTGTTAACAAAATTAGGAAAAAAAGACTACTATGAAACTAAAGCCGCAATTGTATTTATTGTTAGTCGATTATATCCGTCATTTTTTTAACTCCTTTTTTTACATATGATAAGTTTTTGATAAATTATTTCTTGGAAGTAAATCCAGTTAGTTAGAACAAAAGTAGTTCAATTTTCCATGAATAAATTTAATCCGAGAGTAAGTCCGTTTATTGATTCGGTTTTTTATGAAAACTGGTGGATATTTCGGAAAAATTTCATTTGGCATCTTCTGTGCTTACTAGTTGATGATCAATTATTGTAATTAATACGAATTTTTTCGTATCCGATATGTGCGATCTATGGCAAAATATTTACAAGATATTTTCAATATAAAAGTCAAACTTAAGTCACTTTTCAATAATGTCAGGAAAATTCTTAAGAGACAATAAAAGCCGTTAATATGAAATAATGGCTAACATTTTTGAAATAAATGAATGTATCCGCCTACGAGATGAATAATATCGACTCGTATTTGAATATGCAGTGCCAATTTAAAATTATTTCCAAGCAAGAGGGATAACGAAAAATATTCGATAATTTTCCCAACAAATGTAAATCTACAATATTTATCTCCCAGTTTTAATTAAAATAAGTTGTTTTATTTCCGTTGAAAGGAAGCAGGTAAGAAAGGACAAGTTTTAACGATATTTTCTGTTTGTTCATCGAATAATTAGCCATTTAGTCCAATTAAATCATAAGTAGATATAACTCATAAGTTAAATTGCAACATTATATACGCTTTTCCAAAGCAGTTCAAAAAATTAGCTTTAAAAGAATTGTTTTGAACAGAAAAATTTTGAATCTGAGGAAATTTAAAACTGAAAAATTAACGTTAAATATATTGTTTTACAGTAATACCTTATTTTCCCTTTTCTATTGAATATTGTCTATTAACCAGTCATCTAAAACAAGAAAGAGCGATTTTTTATTGTAGAAAGAGATAGTTATTGTTTGAACCTATTATATCCAATCAAGTATTAACTGCGCCTGGCCTGGTTAATTTCCGTGATGTGATCAGAGGTGAGACAGCCTGACCGTTGAAGTGAACTCACGCCTACCCACATGTTTTAACGTAAATTGTTTGCTTATTTTCAGAATCATGCCAATAATTTTAATATGGAAAAGAACCCAACTACGAAAGAAAATTAAATGAGGAGAACAGAAGCTGTTAAGAAATTGTCATTCCCATAAAATGTCACTAAATATATCACACCAAAAAGACGAAATTAAATTTTCAACTATTTTTTTTATATTATTAATTAGTAGACATAACTTCAACATAATAATTTTCATTGAATATATTTAGTAAGAGCTTTTCGTCCAAATTTGTTTTCAGATTTTTAATATTTACCACTGAAAAATTGGAGAGATGAAAAACTTTTATATATATATGGGCAGATATTCATATAGTAGAGGGTTATATGTCAAAATGTTAATATTTGAAGTGTATAGACAAAAGAGAGTAATATTTTTTATTTAGTCGCATCATTCGCGAACAATGAACCTCTAATGAGGATTTCACCTTTCCAATTTTCCAATTGTAAATATTAAAAATCTGAAAAAATTTGGCTTAATGGCTCTTTATATATATATATATATATATATATATATATATATATATATATATATATATATATATATATATATATGTTTATGCGGCTTTCACGGATTCCTCCGTGTGAGATGCAATAGCAGTGGATATATCCTCATTATGCCGTTGTAGTGCTGAGATCACATTCAGCAAACGTACAACTCTATGCAGCTCCGTGTATGAGTGAAGTAAAATGCGAACAGTAAATGCAAACTTCTCTCCATCATATCCTTTCTGTGTTAGAGGTCGCACAGTTAGAATAAATTTTTATAAAACGCAATTCATTCTATTCCACCACCATCGAGATGATGGCCTACCTGTACCACCATACCGAGAAGAAAGTCGAAACGTACCCTCCCCGCCACAGTGATACGGTAGAGGTACATGTTTCGTCTCTACTAGACTCATCAGGGTACCGACATGCACCTGGCTGTGCAAAGGATAGATAAGAAGGAAGCATGCATATGCTAAACGTGGATGTATCCACTGCTATTGCATCTCACACGGAGGAATCCGTGAAAGCCACATAAACATATATACGCCATCCGGCGGGAGGTCGGCGAAGCCGCGTTTAGCATTTGCATGCTTCGTTCCTATCTGTCCTTTGCACAGCCAGGCGCATGCCGGTACCCTGATGAGTCTAGAAGAGACGAAACATGTACCTCTGCCGTATCACTGTGGCGGGGATGGTACGTTTTAACTTTCTTCTCGGTATGGTAGGCCATCATCTCGATGGTGGTGGAATAGGATGAATTGCGTTTTATAACAATTTATTCTAACTGTGCGACCTCTAACACAGAAAGGATATGATGGAGAAAAGTTTGCATTTACTGTTCGCATTTTACTTCATATATATATATATATATATATATATATATATATATATATATATATCTATATCTATCTATATATATATATATATATATATATATATATATATATATATATATATATATATATATATATATATCTATATCTATCTATATATATATATATATATATATATATATATATATATATATATATATATATATATATATATGTTTATGCGGCTTTTACGGATTCCTTCGTGTGAGATGCAATAGCAGTGGATATATCCACATTATGCCATTGTAGTGCTGAAATCACATTCAGCAAACGTACAACTATATGCAGCTCCATCTATGGATGAAGTAAAAAGCGAACAGTAAATGCAAACTTCATTCCAACCATATCCGCGCTTCGCCGACCTCCCGCCGGATGGCGTATATATGTTTATGCGGCTTTCACGGATTCCTCCGTGTGAGATGCATTAGCAGTGGATATATCCACATTATGCCGTTCTAGTGCTGAAATCTATCCGGCGTTCAGTATTTGCATGCTTTCTTTCGATCTGTCCTTTGCACAGCCGGGTGCATGTCGGTACCGTGATGAGTCTAATATAGATGAAACATGTACCTCTGCCGTGTCACTGTGGCGGGGAGGCTCAGTTTTGACTTTCTTCTCGGTATGATATATATATATATATATATATATATATATATATATATATACTACGAGGTTAATTTACCAGTGAAATTGTTTTCAAGCAACAGAGGTAACAAAAGCATTCGATGCTCTTCTCCGCGGGCAATTTTAACCTTTCATTTTCATTTTATTTAAAAATAACTTATTTAATTTTGTTTGAAATGTAGCAGATATTTATAGGTATTTGAGAAAGTAGTTTTATATTTAATAAATATAAAAGCTTCAAAAATATGATGTCACGTGATACAAAGCCACTAGCGTATGTAACCATGAAACTCGCAAGGTATCGACCTAGGCATGATCCTTAAAGGTTTTTACGATTTTTTCGCATTCTTCTGCTTAGGTAGCCTTGATTCGTCTTAGTGAATAGGTTAATGGGGTTCAAAAGTTTTTGAAGTCTTCCACTACGCCACAATGTACCCACTTCCCCTTTATGGTTAAAAATAAATTAATGTCAGAAGTAAAAAATAATTAGGTTTATTATGATACATCCTGTATATCGAATTGTGTCTTGTTTGAGGTAATGTTTAAAAATAACTTATTTTGTTTTCATCGAAAGGAAGCAGATAAGAAAAGACAAGTTTTAACGAGATTATTTCTTTGTTCATCCTATGACCCACCATATTTCGGTTCAATTAAATCACTAATAGAGCTGCCCATAATTATAAATATCCAAATATTACAAACTTGCTTATTGACATTTTGTCCAAATGACCCTGATACAGTGCCATAATAAATCGTAGATCTGCTCATATTGGTTATTTTAGTGTAATATTAAAATGGATAAAACTGAAGACTATTCGATAAGTAACACAGTGTCTAAAAAATATAAGTAATGTCTTAGATACACATTTTAACGTAAATAAATGAATAAATAAATAAATCAATACATTTTCAGTTCACTTTCAAAATCACGCCAATAATTTTAATATCGTTAAAAAACCCAAGTTCGAACGAAAAGCTACGAAAACCAGCTAAACTAGGAAACCAAAACTGTCAAAAAATATTCACTTAATTGTCATTCTCACAAGACCTCGCTAAATATATCTTTTTTTTTTTAAATTAAATTTTTAGAGGTTATATTTGGAATAATTAATATTTTGCGAAAAGTGATCTTCGTTGAAAAGCCAAACAATATTAGAGGAACTTATAAATTTTTTTGTCTATTTCATTTGAACAGTGCGACCTTTACTTTTCGTAGCACCCTCGGTCAAAATGTCTTTCGGCCACCCTTCTAACTAACCAAATTTCGATATGATATATATCTATACGAATATTACAGTGAAAAAATCATATACTTGGAAGAAAGTGAAGGCCACATGTCCAAATCTGGAACCAGGAAAGTGAACGAGCATAAGAAATATACTCACTGATTTACCATCAGCTAGAGTATCGGTGACCAAGACGGCTAGAATTACAAAAGTGGCAACTTGCAGGAACTTCATCTTGCCGGACTACATCATGCAATTCACAGAATCTGAAAAGAACGTAATAGGTAATTAGTGTTTCATGGAAAAATACTTTATTTATACACTACGTCCTCCCATTTTGACAATTACATACAAGTACTTTGTTCTTTTTGCTCGAGATACGTATTCATATATGACTAATAAATTCGTATTTTATTTGTTAACAGATTTAAACTTTTTATAAAGGACATAACTAAAACTTGACACGTCTGTAAACTTAGATTAAACGTTAAGCTTACCCAGATTATATTGTTATCAAAGCTTCTTATTACTACCTCTTAAAAATGACCATGACGTAGCGGTTTCGTACCAGACAGCATGTAATGCAAAACAAAATTAAAAATCCTTGAAGAAATATGAGTCTCTAGAGAACTATAAAGGGCCGGATTTAAAGACTATGGGGCCCTAGTCACAAATTTTGTGAGGTTCTCTTAAGGAAATCAAAATTCTTCTAATAAACTTTAAAAAACTCGGATTACACTGTGCTGCATTTTTTGTTGTTCCCTGATATTTTTTTGGGCTTTTTGTATCTACTGTAATATGCTGAATTCAAATATAAGCTAGGTTTTTACCTATCACCCATAAGTTTTTAGAGAAGGAAAGAAGAATATAAAATATATGAAAACCGTAAGCAATCTAGTGAATTTTCAAAAATGAAAAAAAAAACTGGACCTTTTTTACAAAATATACTTTATTTTGTATTGAAAAAAGTATAATACAATCAAATAAATTATTCGGTTGTCTTTTTTCGCTTGTATTCGTCGGAATCGGTTTCACGTTTGAGGATCACACATGTTTGGGGTCCATTTTCTACTATACAGCTTCTCAATTTGAACAATTTGCTGGTGTAATATTTCGCCGTAATCATCTGAAACTGCACCTAAATTGGCACGAAAGAATTCCAAATGAGAGTGAAGAAAATGAAGCTTAAGTGACATGTTGCAACTTAACATCTTGTAAGAATGAATAAGCTCTTTAACTAAATCTTTGCAGTTCAAAAATTTCTTGTTATCTAGGAAGTTGCTGCATACATTTTTGAAGGTAGTCCACGCACTATTTTCTTTTCTCGAAAGGATAGTTTCAAAATTTTCGTCTTTAAAAAGTTTTCGTATTTGCAGCCCAACGAACATTCCTTCTTCGAGCTTGCCTCACTTATGAGGGCGTTTTCCGTCTCAAATGAAGAAAAACATTTTCTTTTCTATTAACTCTTTAACAAAATTTTTTATAAGCCCTAAATTTTCAGACCGGGAACAATGTTTTCATGTAACGGTCATTATTTAACGACATAATGTTGTCCAGCGTTCCAGTTAAGGGGTTACTAAAAATCATAAGAAAGAAACTTGAAGAAGAACAGACCTCAGCAGAAAGAACATCTTTACCACCGCACGCCATCATGAACTTGTTGGAAAGTTGTTTAACTAATTTCTACATCCAGGATGATGGACTACCGATGAGATCGTCACTCTCAATGGTTCGAGACTTTTGCAGTTGAATCCGCAATTAAGAGACCAAAGTTGTGGCTTAGTTACGTAGACGATA
The DNA here is from genome assembly GCA_034092305.1 of Diaprepes abbreviatus. Lineage (NCBI taxonomy): Eukaryota > Metazoa > Arthropoda > Insecta > Coleoptera > Curculionidae > Diaprepes > Diaprepes abbreviatus. The sequence goes on from JASJET010000242.1 coordinate 629,903, forward strand.
CCTTTCTTATCTGGAATGAAAATGACGAACAATTTCAAAATTTCCTTTCTCATCTTAACGATATCAGCCCAACCATTAAACTCACCATGGAGAAAAAGGTACAAAAAAAATAAATTACTGAGATGTTTTGGTTTAAAGACATGGCAGACAAATTCGAACCTCAGTTTACAGAAAAGTCACATACTCCGGACAATACTCAAACTACTCATCAAATGACTTCAACAACACCAAACAAGGAATTATAAGAAATCTCGTAGATAGAACCTTAACTCTCTGCAACTGCAACGAGAATTTGATGAGAGAGATATATCACATTAAAAATGACCTGACAGCTAATGGATACCCAGTATGTCTGGTGGATAAAATTCTGGAACAACGCAGAAATAGGACAATATCGAGAACGAACGAAGAACGAAAACCAATATTGAACATCCCCTAAGTAAGAAGTATTTCGGAAAAAGTTAGAAGAATAGGAAAACAATATAAAATTAACGTTGTTTTTAATTGAAGTAATTCTCTGAGAAGTCGATACACACACACACACACACACACACACACACACACACACACACACACACACACATACACACACACACATACACGCACGCACGCACGCACGCACGCACGCACGCAAGCACGCACGCAAGCACGCACGCATGCACGCACGCATGCACCCACGTACGCACGCACCAACGAACGCACGCACGCACGCACCCACGCACGCACCCACACACCCACGCACGCACCCACGCACCCACGCACCCACCCACGCACCCACTCACCCACCCACGCACGCACGCACGCACGCACGCCCGCGCACGCACACGCACACGCACGCACGCACGCACGCCCGCGCACGATCACGCGCACGCTAACGCGCACGCGCACGCACACTCACACGCGCACGCACACCCCCGCACGCACGCACGCACGCACCCATATATATATATATATATATATATATATATATATATATATATATATATGAAGTAAAATACGAACAGTAAATGCAAACTTCTCTCCATCATATCCTTTTTGTGTTAGAGGTTGCACAGTTAGAATAAATTGTTATAAAACGCAATTTATCCTATTCCATCACCATCGAGATGATGGCCTACCTGTACCACCATACCGAGAAGAAAGTCAAAACTTACACTCCCCGCCACAGTGATACGGCAGAGATACATGTTTCGTCTCTACTAGACTCATCAGGGTACCGACATGCACCTGGCTGTGCAAAGGACAGATGGGAAGGAAGCATGCAAATACTGAACGCGGCTTCTCCGACCTCCCGTCGGATGGCGTATATATGTTTATTCAGATTTCACGGATTCCTCCGTGTGAGATGCAATAGCAGTGGATATATCCACATTATGCCGTTGTAGTACTGAAATCACATTCAGCAAACGTACAACTATATGCAGCTCCGCGTATGAATGAAGTAAAATACGAACAGTAAATGCAAACTTCTCTCCATCATATCCTTTTTGTGTTAGAGGTTGCACAGTTAGAATAAATTGTTATAAAACGCAATTTATCCTATTCCATCACTACAACGGCATAATGTGGATATATCCACTGCTATTGCATCTCACACGGAGGAATCCGTGAAATCTGTATAAACATATATACGCCATCCGACGGGAGGTCGGAGAAGCCGCGTTCAGTATTTGCATGCTTCCTTCCCATCTGTCCTTTGCACAGCCAGGTGCATGTCGGTACCCTGATGAGTCTAGTAGAGACGAAACATGTATCTCTGCCGTATCACTGTGGCGGGGAGGGTAAGTTTTGACTTTCTTCTCGGTATGGTGGTACAGGTAGGCCATCATCTCGATGGTGATGGAATAGGATAAATTGCGTTTTATAACAATTTATTCTAACTGTGCAACCTCTAACACAAAAAGGATATGATGGAGAGAAGTTTGCATTTACTGTTCGTATTTTACTTCATTCATACGCGGAGCTGCATATAGTTGTACGTTTGCTGAATGTGATTTCAGTACTACAACGGCATAATGTGGATATATCCACTGCTATTGCATCTCACACGGATATATATATATATATATATATATATATATATATATATATATATATATATATATATATATATATATATATATATATATTTACAGTTTAAGACACAACAAAACTGAAGTTCCAGAGTAGCATCTGCTGCATACCTGATAAAATAAAACAGCCATTCTGTATAACATCTAACATGAATTTTACAATAAATAATACAATAATACCGAATAGAAAAAATAAAGAAATATCAATATCCGATGGGTTTAAAAACGCATTATTATGGAAATAGTTTTTAATCTCCCTCATAAAAAACTGAGGCTACAAAAAAAGACATGTGTGGTGTTACAAAATTGATTGAATTGGAACTGCATTCTAATCTGGGATGTGTTCTGATTTAAATTCGTTCTGCGGAATGGGATATTAAATAAGTAGAAATTTTTAAGACTTCTTCCAGGTACATTAAAATTTAAGCAAGATAAGACAAATGAGAAAAAATTGAATTGTTAGCTAGTCTGAAGATGACATAAGTCCGAAATTATACTTCCCTGAGTCACAGACAGTATATTAAATTATCCAGTTACCTGCTCAACCGAGCAACCAGCCTTAAAAGCCAATATTCTAAGAACCGATTTAATTCACTTCGTAGGTGTATTATAGTAGGTGTCCCAAACGACTGATGCAAATAATAATTTGCTATATACATAAGAATAGTCCACAGAGTAAGGATACTTTTCGGGTTCTTAAATTCTTTGCACCTTCTGTTAATAAATCCAAGTAACTTGTTTTTCGTAGTGAAAACTAAAAATCCACTGGCTGTCGAGAATTATTCCAAGATCCATAATTTTAGTAACTCTTTCCTGGACTAAATTATTTATAGTGTAATTGTTAAAGATTATATTTTTCCTTTTTGAAAAGGTTATAATATTACACTTTGTAAGGTTTATAAAAATGTTATTATTTTGACAATATGGGTCTTGAAGTTTATTGCAGTCATCTATGTCGTTAATGGGGCGGTAAGTAGTCAGCGTATGAAAGAAATTTGCTGTTTTAAAAGTAATGTTTTATGTCACTAATATATATGATAAAAGGAGCGGTCCCAGGTGACTTCCTTGGCTTACTCCAGACGTAACCTGGAAAGGAGTAGAATGATAACCATTCACTACAACGATCTGCACCCGAAAATAAATGTAGAACCGAACATACTTCAAAAGTCCCGCGTAGACACCCGCCGCAGTAAGCCTCTCGATCAACCGGTCATGGCTGATCTTGTTGAATGCCTTAGTGAAGCCGGTATACACGCAATTCAAATGATCTCGTTCCTCAAGTACCTCACAAATATCGTAAGAGTAAGAAAGCAAGTTAGTTTCAAACAATTGATCAGGACAGAATCTGACCTTCAATAATTAGGATTTTTTTACAGTATTTAATATGTTTGGATATACTAGTTTTTCTAGCATCTTTGCAAAAATTATAGTTTTAGTAATAGGCCGGTAATTTGCTATATCGATTGTGTCTTCATACATATAATGTGGCGCCAACTTTAAAGATTTCAATTCCATAAAAAAATTTGTATAGTCATTTTGGCGCCTTTTGGCGTCTTTCTTGAAGGCGATTCAATCTTTTTATAGAAATCTGACTAGGACTTAAGTTGAACACATCGAACGAAAGACGTATTTTTTATATTAGAAACAAACCGAATTGAAATGGCAATTGACAAAAAAAAAATAACTGATTTAACTTATTTGACATCGTCGAAATTACGAAAACTTACAAGTAGAAATACTCTTCAATTTATATATTTTTTAGGCAATAAAAAAATCTGTTTGTAGAAATATAAATCATTGCAACTCGTTTAGGCTCCAAAAAATCAAGTTATTTTCAGTCCTGGAGTATTAATGGTTTTAGTGCCAGAAATTACAAAATATTGTGTCGTCGCAACGAAATGATAATGGTATCTCAGAGCCTGTAGGTGAACTATGAGACTTGCGGCCTTTCACATCCCAACAAGAAAGTTCCCATGCTCCTACACTGTCAATTACGATTAGTTTTCGCGAGTATGTGAATGACTTCAAGTGTGCCACAATATACCCATTTTTACTTGAATGTTACCAAAAAATTCCCAAGAGTAAAAAATAATTGGTTTCATTATGAATCACCCTGTATATTGAATGACGACGTATTTCAAGGAATAAAGTAGATTATCCTTTATTATTTTTAACGATGACTAGTTTATTCATTATGTAGTATATATAATCAGCGGTTTGGACCAGCTGATAACTAGTAAGATTTATCGTTGTGAACGTTTACACACTATAACAGAAATTATTCTGCTCTTAACCCTTTTAAAGTGTAGATTGTATGTTATATTAGTTATTTTAGTGTAATATTAAAATGGCTTCATCAAAAAACATTTCGGTAAGTGCCAAAAAAATTGTAGTCGCCAATCAATTCTTAAATAAATTATTCGTTTACATTCTGAACTCCGTGAATACATTTTAATTGATGATAATTAAATTTGAAAGTTCATTCTTATACTTATCACCATCACTTTGTTACGGTTAAAAATTGGGTTTAAATAATAAATATTTTTGTTTACATTTTTCAAGATTAAATTACAGGTTCAGATTACTAAAGTCATAAATTGATTTTTGTTTTGTACGTAAATTTACAGTAAACGATGTTTTCTACTATAAAACTAATGATTACCTTTTGTTTTTCATTCATTAATATTGGTTTCATCTATATTCAGATTATTCCTTTTGTTTACATTTTAAAATTTTGATTGACATCGAAACTTAACATATTTCTGTAATTTATAAATTTCAGTAGGTACCTCGAGACAATGTATCACATATTGGGAAAAGCGTTTTCCTAATGTTTGGATAAATATAAATAGGGTTATTTGCTTTCTTGTTGATTTTCCTTTTTCAGAAAATATTTATTTATTGTCACATATCAGCTGTTAAATGGTCAGCTCCACGAGATTGCGTGAAAGTTTTTAGGGTTGCCTATAAGATGGCACATCAGTTGAATATTATCGAAATGCTAAATTCGAAATAAAATAGTATCGATTTTTTTTTCATTATGTTGTTTTTAGTTTATTAGTTGAATATTTCTCTTTACTTTACTAGTTAGAATTTTTGGTAATTATAATATTGTAAATTAGACCCTCGAACTAATTCGAACTAATTCGAACTAATTGGATTTAATTTTTGAATATTTCGAACCCATTAAGTAGTTTGTTATTGGGTATTCATTTTGTAGGACGAGGCAGGTTAGATTATTAAGATATTGGTTGTCTCTGTCTGATTTCAGTACCGGCCAGTTTAAAGTTGAGATAGAAGAATTTTTGTATATATATAGGGTTCGAGATTATGGCTACGAGTTTAAGGTTATTTTTTTTGGACAGATTTTTGATGGACGTTTTTATAAAGTTTTTTTGGTAACTTCCGTTGGAAGAAATGCTTAACAATTGACTATTTTGGAAACTAATTATTATGTACAAAACTGTAACAAACTTTTCAGTAAAATTTTGTCAAGATTTTAACCACTTGAGCGACAGTTATAAGTTGATTTCTATGATCTAATTTTTGTAATTATCTATCATTTTTTTTTGTGTAACTTTCTATTGCTTATATTTTTGTTAACTGTCATTATCTCTTTCATTATCAATTTTCTAATTCTTTCTCTTTGCAGATACTTTTGTACTTTTTTATATGGCTTATTTTTTTTATTACTGCAAAGTTGATAGTCTCCTGCATTGTTGGGCTTATGGACCTTCATAGTCTAGTTTAAAATAGAGTGTGTTCTTTTCTTCTATAACTAGGCTATGTCGACGTAAACCTTCCAAGTGTTGTTGATTTGTTTACTTTTGGATCGGTTTGCCGTTCACTGTGCAGGACACTGTCAAGTTTAATTTTGTTTTAATATTCACATTTTGCTACGTCATAGAAAGACAATAACTCTCGACTAAGTCAACAAGGTTTCTCTATTGCAATTTAACATTTGTAATCGCACTTCTATTAGATAGCCCCATTAGAGGAGCTTGCAATAATTCACACTGGTGATAACTTTTTCCAGGGGTTGTTCTTATTATCTGGGAAGGGGTATACCGTGAGGAATAAATGTATTGGCCTCTATTTAATTGGTTTTATTTCCTATAATTTTAAATTAGGATACTTTTAAGTACTTAGACTCTGCGATTTATTTACCCGGATATGACATATTAAATATTTACTCTTTTCCAAGTTTTCTTTACTACAATTGCTCGTAGTATAATCATTAGGGCTCATTCTAAAGTAAAATTTGGTGGCGCCTATTTCCCGATTGAGATATTTATAAAACTTACACAGGCAATATATTAAAAATAGTGTAAAATATAAAAACAACGAATCTACCCTGAGATGAGCTAGCGTATAGGTAAACTCCAGTCAGCATTAGGACAATCTTAGGTAAGTCTGAACTGAGGTACCTTACAGGGTGTTGCCAGGATTTGATAAGGCGTTCATAGTTGGTAATAATATATTATATTTCATGGTAAAATTTTGAGATTTCATTTGCGACAAAAATTCTTGATTTCAACTTCTATATTTTAATTTTTGCTTTTTAAGAAAATAATTTTATGTCACCCACAATTAGCATGTAGATGAAGGTTGTTTTCAATCCGATACATGATGACCAAGTTTATATCGATGATTTCAAGTCTGCTTGAAAGTTAAATGACTTTACATCTAATTTTAAACCTAACCAATGATTCCGGTAACTTCAACTGGGTTGAAAATCAATTTTAAGCTGCATTGAAAGTTACGTTTTTTTAGGGGTAACAAAAAATAATCGATACATTTTCTTGAAAAATGTAGATCTACAATATTTATTTTTCAGTTTAATTAAAAAGAAACTTGTTTTATTTTCGACAAAACGTAGCAGTTATTAATAAATATTTGCAGAAGTAGTTTCATTGTTATTAACTACAATCAAATTCACAAATTTTCGTGTCAAAAATATAGTATCATCAGCGTCTGTAGTCACGTAATGCAATTTTTTTCTCCTGCTTCTGCTCGGTCAACTTTACTTAGTAACGTAGTTAAAAGATTTTTCAAAGTCTTTTACCGTGCCACAATTTATCCGTTTCTTCTTTATGGTTAACAATAAATCAATGTCAGAAGATAACTAATCTCATTTTGATTCATCCTGTATATCAAATTATGATGTATTTCAAAGAATAAGTTTTATGAAGTTCATATTATTTTAATATTATCCGTTTACTCCTGGTAGAACCAGTGATTAGATCGGTCTAAATTATTGGTATGACATCATTATAAATATTCCCATATTATTAATTCATTTATTCGCATTTTGTGCAAATGATCCTTGTACAGTGCCATAATTTATTGTAGGATGTGTGTTTATTAGCTATTTTAGTATTCTGTTAAAACGGATGCATTCAAGAACTAAAGACCATCAAATTGTCCGTTTATTTCCAAAATCGCACTAAAAATTTTAACAAGGGTTAAAATACAAGTTCTAGACTTTCTATCATAGAATTCCAGACCTTCTTTCATAGACTTCTCCTGAGGAATATAACAAAGATAAAATTAATTAAATAGAAAATAAACCCAAAACCCTACAAACTAATACTATGAAATGTAAAATGCTATAAAGTTCGTTACACTGCCCCCTTTTAAGCTTTGATCGTCCCGATCAACCTTCTTAATCTTAATAATGAGCCAAACTCACGACTTTCATCTTTGTGCGAAGGCGTTTCTGAATTCGGTACACCAGATTGTTTAGTCGGGTCCTTACGTTATACGGACCTTCCCATGACTTTTGAAGCTTTGGTGAACGCTCTTTGGTTCTTTTCGGATTATACAACCAAACTTTTTCACCAACAATTAATCCACCAGAATTGGCTTTAAGGTCATAGCGGGTCTTCATTCTGTCGTTTTCTATTTGTAATTTTTGACGGACTTCTTCGTCTAAGATCTAAAGCTCCTTACTGAGTTGATTGGTGTAGTCTTCCCAAGTTGCTTCAGAATCGGGTGGACGTCCAGTAAACAAATCGACGGGAAGACGTAATTCTTTCCCAAAAATTATGCTGGCAGGTGTTTTTCCAGTGGTTTCGTGAATGGCTGAATGATAGGCTAGTAAAAATAGCTGAATGCATTTATCCCAATCATTTTGTTGTTCATTTACTTGTATTCTGATGTACTTCTCCAGTGTTCTGTTAAATCGCTCAACTATTCCATCTGACTGTGGATGTAAGAGTGTTGTTCTAGTCTTGTGGATTTTCAGAAGCTTACAAAAGTTCGTAAAAACGTCAAATTCAAAGTTTCTACCTTGATCAGAGTGTATCTCTCCTGGCACCCCATATCTACAAATCCACTGTTCAAACAACATTTCAGCAACGATGGTGGCTTCTTGATTTGGTATCGCATAAACTTCTGGCCATTTACTGAAGTAATCCATAGCTACTCAAATATAGTGATTTCCGGACTTACTAATAGGAAATAGTCGTGCTATGTCTATTGCAATTCTTTGAAACGGTACTCTTACATTGTATTGTTTCATTTTACCATGGCTACGAGTCCTCGTTCCTTTACTGGCAGCACAATCGGTACAGGTTTTGCATCAATCTTTTACAACTGCGAGGCTCCCCATCCAACAGAAACTCTCTTTAACTTTTTCAAGAGTTTTCATAACCCTTAACTGTCCGCCACCTACACCATTAGGTAAAGCTTGCAGTACTTCTGAAATCCTTTTGGTGGATAAAATAGTCTGGTATTTGTAGTCTTTGCCATCAGAGCTCTCCCAAACTTTTTTTAAAAGACCATCCTGGAGGAGTCCCATAAGGCCCAAACTAATACCTGACAAAATGTGATTCGCATAAACAGATTAAAAATACTTTATTTGTAATTGCTTTCTTACCATATTTTGTATTTATTGGAAGTTATTTATTTCATTTAGAAATAATTTGACTTCAAAAATTTATTGTTATTTTTCACTTTTTAGCGCACATTTAGAAGTCGATTCAATTTTTTTATAAAAATTTTGTTCTTCGATTTTTAGTTGTGTATTCATTATGATATCCATAAATTATTTGAACTAAGTACTAATCGAGGTTAGTGTACCTTGCAATGACTCCAAGGTGGCAAAAAAGTACCCATTTTATCGAGAGTTGTAAATCGCCCTAAAATGAACCACTAAAAGTTCTTTGATTCTTAGAGTTCTCCAAATACCAGTGAAATTGTGTCAAAGAAATATTTAGTCTGTCATAGTAAATCCACTATCTTAAATTTTAAATTAATTTTAGATTGGTAATATAGGCCCCAAGACCTTCCAATATCGATATTTAAAGAATTTGAGACGTAAATTTTATACTGCATATTGAGTTTGTATATGCCCCAAGAAACCCGTAATATCAATTTGAGACAAAATCGGAAAATGTAAAATTTTCGGTCTCTCATATTGTATCTTATCAACATAATAGTCGTAAAATATTAAATTCATATTCGTAATACACAACTTCGAAAACCCCTTAATATCAAATCTGAAAAAATGCGAATATGGTAAAATTTTCAACCCACAATATTGCATCCACCATATTTAATTTCAAAAAAATAATTTTAACGTCTTAATCTAATCTAAATCTAAATCCTTCTAAACCCCCTAGTACCAATTTGGGATGAAATTTAAAATTTCTAGACCGTCATACGGCATCCGATATATTAGATTTTCTTAAAATAATTTTATATTAGCTATTTACATCCTCAAAACTGATTCAGTCTCTCTTTTGAACAAAACTGAAAAATGTAAAATTTTGAGTCCGCTATATTGGATTCGCCATATTGAATCCTGAAAAAATACTTTTAAATTCATAATTTACACCCTCAAGAACCTCCTATATCCGTTTTGGAGAAAATCGAAAAATGCAAAATTTTTAGGTCACCATATTGAATCCGCCAGGTTGAGTTTTCCAAAAAATATTTTAAATTCGTAGTTAACACTAACAAAAATCCAGCAATACTGATTTTAGACAAAATCGAGACATGTATGATCTTTAATCCGCCATCTTGGATCCGCTATACTTAATATTTTTTAAATAATTTCTGATTCATAATGTGCGGTTTTAAAAACTCCCCCATATCAATTTTGGAAAAAATTGGACAAAATAATTTTTTATCCACCATATTGGATTGGATATTTTGAAAATAATTTCAGATTCGTTATGTGCGACTCCGAAAACCCCTCTACACCAATTTTGGAGACAGTCGGATAAAATTAAATGTTTTTGTCCGGCATATTGGATTCGCCATATTGAATTTTCTAAAAATAACGTCAGATTCGTTGTGTACGAGCCCGAAAATTTAACCAATACCAGTTTTGGAGAAAATTGGACAAAATTAATTTTTTTTTGCCGCCATATTGTCAGCGCCATCTTGGATTTTACTGAACTAATTTTGTCCAAAAAAATATGGACCACCGCAGCAACTTTCTGAACATAACGTAAAAAATTTTATTCAAATCGTTGCCGCCGTTCCGGAGTAATCGGTGTACAAACATTAAAAAAAATGAAGTCGACGAATTGAGAACCTCCTTCTTTTAGGAGTCGGTTAAAAAATAAAGTCTTACGATATTTTATAATCACATTTTGTCATACAGGGTGTCTGGAAAATTCATGTACAACGTTTTGCTAAATATACTTATTAACACTTTTTAAAAAATGAAATTGGATTCTATCTGATATCTCAGGATTATTAAAAAGGTTGACAGCATTTAGAATTCGCATCAGTATTCTTCCGGGGTGTTCACCGGAGTCTTGTTTACTTCTGTTTTAAGAGCGCTTCACAAAAAGACACATATTTACCTTTGGAGAACGTGGAAACCATCTTAGTGGTACCTTATTGCCTTTTCCAATCCATTGGTTGGTATATTGGTATATTGGTCGTGTAAATATTGCCGAAGATCAACGGAAAAATAGTGTAGGGGTAACATTATGCATATATCATAGTTCTCGTCGAAGTAAAATAAGCATATTTTTTAGAAGAAGTGGTAATGTGTTTTAGCAAAAAATTTAGGTAAATATTTCCATTTATCTTGTCTGAAATCACAACAGGACCAATAAGGTAGTGATCAATAAAACCTGCTCAAACATTTATTTTAAAATTATGCTTTAAAGGCATTTGGATTTTTATCCGTATAAACATTTTCTTCCTGCAGGTTGGTAATTCCAGATCTTGCGCCTCATCGGGAAACAAAATTTTTCTGCGAAAATTGGGATCACGAATTTTTTTGTTTCGAAAAAATTCACAAAATGTAAGGAGCATGGGGGGATCAATTTAAGTTCCTGAACCTATTGGACGTGATATGAATGTGACAGTAATTGTTTTAAAATATTATTTACAATAGTTTTAGACATATCCAATTCACGTTCTGAGCCGCGAATACTAACACTTGGTTCTTCTTTAAATCTTTCCAAAATTTCCTCTTTTTCGACTATTCGAGTTGTTCGAATACGACCACTACGTTAAAATTTTTTTATAAAGCTGCCCGTTTCTCGGGATGACGCTCAATATTGGCAAATGATTAATGGTTTGGTATTCAGTGGATACAAAATCTTCCCATGTATGTAAACCCTAACACTCATTTCCTTCACAATATCCATACATCGGCAGTGTGCATAGTTGTCCATATTTAACGGTAAGAATAGGCATAGAAACTTAGAGTGTTGATCTTACTTTAATCGACTTTTTAACAGTGATGGCAATTTGTCAGTAGTCCAATTGTTAAATGTCACAAAGTCACTCGGAAAATTATTGTTACAGGTATTTTTTATTATTACATGTTATATGCAAATAATTGAATATATTTTTTTCCTGGTAAAATCGCTCATCCAATGAAAATTTTTCAAGAGATAAAAAAGCTTGTAAATACATCCGATTATCCGATAATAACATGTTCATTCAGTGTTCTAATCTCGTGGAGTACAGATTCCTGAAATTCCTCGTGTAATCGTAGGCGAAACGTCGAATAATAATTCCAATTTGTCACGGTCTAAACCCAAGAATTATTATTGACCAAAGCTCTGAAACCTTTCGTCCTTTTATTGGATATAAATGCTTAACATTAATGCACAAGTTCACTAACATGGTCTAACCTTAAAACCGTTTTAAATTGACAGCAAAATGTTTAAACTGATAACATGAACAATGCCAGTTTTAAATTCTAAATAAAAACAAACATAAAAAATAATTTGCTTTTATAACTGAACCAAAAAAAATGGAGAATTTCGTTTATTTTAGGGATACAACTATTTCTCTTACATATTTCAAGACTTTACCGCTTTGTTCTTTTCCTTAATATTCCTTATATTAGTGTTAATTTGTTGACATATGTAATATAAATTATAATAATATCATAAACAAAACAAAACTTGCCGACTTGAAGATTTATTTTTCACAGCAACTAGATCCGTTTTAGATTTCCTTAATGAATCTGACTGAAACATTTTTCATTATTATGAAGTAGGCTTTGACCATAATTTCTAAAATCTCTGTTGTTAAAACCATTCTATTTTTGTTAAGCGGGCTTTGACGATGACATCAAAATATTTGACGTTTAGTTTTTTCTCCATTGTTATTACCAATTCCGAAGCAAGTTTTTGATTGTGTAAAATTGTTAGTAAATTTCTCTAAATACCAAATTATCTACATAATATCATTGTTTCCTAAAGCGTTTAGTTGGACAAAAGCGAAATTCTCTCGTAGTTATTGGTGTGTTCAACGAATACATTTATGGAACAAAAATATTTATGAACATGTTTTAGTAACCTGAAAATAATTAGAAATAAAGGAATTTAAATAAAGGTAAGTCTTTATTGGGTGGTTCATACGTTCAAAAATTAACAACTAACACTAAGAATTATATAAATAATTTTCATCTGCAAGTTAAATGATACACTTTCTGTTCATAGTCGCAACTGGGAATTAACAATTAACATCCAAGAAGTTAACGCATATTCATCTTAGTTTAACTCTTAATTTCGGCCAAATTCGTGTTCGCTTTCGGATGTTTTCGGCTAGTAGGTACATCAAAATAAAAAAAAAACAACATTTTCTATATGTTTATTTTTATACATTTATACATCCTCTATACATACAGGGTGAGTCAACGATTGGATGAAGTAGGTTTTTCAATTTTGTGACAAATATATTCAAATTTGGAATTTAGCAAGGCCAAGGACAAGTTAACATAATTTTTACCTAATATTTGCAATAAAAGCTACAGGGTGTTGAACACATCGGCTCAAATTTGAACAAGTTTAAATGAATAAATATTTTTTTTTTAAATGGTACACCCTGTATATTTTCATGTTATTTAATAGAGTAATAAAAACCCTAAAAGTTTTGTTCAATATATCCTATACCTATTTATAATAGTTTTTGAGATATTTCAGTTTTTCTTATTTTCCATACTTTTTTACAGAAATAGTCTTCATTATCATACTAGCCATGTAAAATAATAAAAAGAAACTACAGAAACAAACAGAATGTGGTTAAATATGATGAAATACATTATTCGTTATATTACAACGGCAATAGTTTAATTAAACATAATGTGAAAAAATTAACACAACAATAACGACAAGGCAAATACATATTTACTTTTATACTAAATTGAAACAAAAAAAATACCTATTAAATACTGAGATTAATTATTTCTTTTTAATAAGTATTCGAATAAACGACCCTCTTGTGCAATGCACAAATTTAGTCTTTTTTGCAGATTTTCTCGGACCCTGGACAAAATTAGTGGCGTTATTGTTCTACAGGTATTCCTAATCCTGTTTCGCATATCTTCCACTGTTGTTGGTGGATTAACATACACCTTATTTTTAATATAACCCCATAGGAAGAAATCTAATGGGGTGATGTCGCTAGACCTTGGTGGCCACTCAATGAAACCCCCACGTCCAATCCATTTTTGCGGATATCGTTGGTCCAAAAACGCACGAACTTCACGATGGTAATGCGGAGGCGCACCATCGTGCTGGAACCACATACTGTCGAGCTCATCCCTATCGAGACCTTGAAGCAGTTGGAGTAGTTCTTCTTGTAGAAAGTTCAGGTAACTATGGCCATTTAGTGGTTCATTAAAAAAATGGGGTCCAATAATTCGATTATGATGAATACCACACCAAACATTTAATGACCAGTGGTTTTGATGTTGCACATCTCTAATCCAAAATGGGTTTTCTGTGGCATAATAATGCATGTTGCGTCTATTTACGGCACCGTTACTTCTAAAACTAGCTTCATCACTAAACATTACCTTGCATAATAAATTTGGATTTAATTGAATCTCCGCATTTATTGTACGACAAAAGTTTACACGACTTTCAAAATCCTATCCATGCAATTCTTGGTGTAATTCCATGTGATATGGATGATACCTATATTTCTTGGTAGTACGATTAGCGGTGGATTGTGATGTTTCACATAATGCTGCTAACTGACGGCTACAAATATAAGGATTTTCCTGAACATTTAACAATACTTGTAGTTCTTTTTCTTCATTAGTTACTGGTTTGTTGACCACTTTACGTTTTGGATAATCAACAGTACCAGAAGAATCAAATCTTTGCATTAAGTTTTGAAAAGTATGGGTATTAGGCTGGCGTCGATCAGGATACTTCATTTTGTAAATTCTTTGAGCAAGAAGGCAATTTTTTTGAGCCTCTCCTATTGTATAAATCATATCTATTAACTCATTCTTTGGAAAATTCATTTTACAATATAAGATGAATGCAAAAAAAACCAAACTACAATACATAAAAACCAAAAGAAGCGATTGCGGTTATAAATTTGACACACAGAAAAATGTTCTTTTACATTGTTTTTGACATGGCTTCTATGATAATGAAGACTATTTCTGTAAAAAAGTATGGAAAATAAGAAAAACTGAAATATCTCAAAAACTATTATAAATAGGTATAGGATATATTGAACAAAACTTTTAGGGTTTTTATTACTCTATTAAATAACATGAAAATATACAGGGTGTACCATTTAAAAAAAAGATATTTATTCATTTAAACTTGTTCAAATTTGAGCCGATGTGTTCAACACCCTGTAGCTTTTATTGCAAATATTAGGTAAAAATTATGTTAACTTGCCCTTGGCCTTGCTAAATTCCAAATTTGAATATATTTGTCACAAAATTGAAAACGTTATTTAGGATAGAATTGATGCTTGAAAATGTGCCTTTTTTTTTTAAACTTAATTATCTCAGAAACTATAAAGTTTTGTTATAGTAAACCCTTAATAAAAAAGATTTAAAATTATAAGCTAAATCGAAAATACGATTCGTATATAGGGTGTTCTATTTAAAAAAATACAACTTTATGCTGTCCTAGTTTTTTGGCTCACCCTGTAGAGTCCTAAATATTTTTAGAATCTGCGTAAAAATGAACTGTATCAAACAATAAATATAGTTTCTTTGTTAATTTCACCGAAAAGGCACAAACCTACTTCATCCAATCGTTGACTCACCCTGTAAAAATAAATAAAATCGAAGTGTTTGTCTGCCTGTCTGACTGTCTATCCGAACTAATCTTCAAAATGGCTGAACCGATTTCCATGAAACGTTAGAAACGTGAAGAGGAAGTTGTCGGGAGTGATACAGGCTTTTTTCTGTCTGTCCTGTCTGTCTGTCTGCGCGGGCTAACTCTTTAAATGGCTGAACTGATTTCGATGAAACTTTACAGGATATAGACTTCTTCTCTTGCTGTCTGTTCTATCTGTGTGTCTGTAGAGGCTAATTTTCAAAACGATTGAACTGATTTCGATAAAACTTTAGAGACATGAAGAGAAGGTTGTCAAGAGTTATATAAGCTGCTTTTTTTCTGTTTGTCTCTCTATCTCCACGAGCTGATCTTGAAAATGGCTGAAGCGATTTCGATGAAACTGTACAGATATAAAGAGGAAGTTGTCAGAATTGATATTGATTGCTTTTTCTGTCTGTCCCGCCTGTTTGTCTGTACGGGCAAATCTAGAAAACGGCTGAACTAACTTCGATGAAACTTTACAGGCATGAAGAGAAGGTTCTCAGGAGTGATATAGGCTACTATTTTTGCTGCATGTCTATCTGTCTGTTTGTACAAACTAATCTTTTTTAATTGTTTATAGTTAATAACAATTGTATTTATTATTTATTTTCCAAGTTTCTCGTCTACGAATCTACAGGTAAAAGCTGATATGAAACAAACGTCAACATTTTAGAAGTAGGTAAATATGTCCGCTTACTAGATGAATAAGATCGGCGTTAATTTAAAATTATTTTCAGGCAATAGGGATAAAAAAATATTTGGTCATTTTCCCGGCGAATATAAATTTAGAATATTTACCTTTCAATTTAATTTAGAAACAACTTGTTTTGTTTTCAACGAAACCTGGCACTTATTAAATAAGTATTTGGGAAAGTAGTTTCCTTTTTAACTGACTTCTAAAAGAAGAAGATACTCAATTCGTCGACTATGTATTTTTTCTTTATGTATGTACACCGATTTTTCCGGAACGGCTTCATCGATTTGAATGAAATTTTTTATGTTATGTAAAGGAAGTTGCTGCGGTGGTCCCATATTTTTTTAGATGAAATTGGTGCAGTAAAATCCAAGATGGCGCTTACAATATGGCGGCCAAAAAAATTAATTTTGTCCGATTTTCTCCAAAATTGGTATGGAGGAATTTTCGGGGTTGTACCTAACGAATCTCAAATTATTTTTAAATAATTCAAAATGGCGGATCCAATATGGCGGACAAAAAAATTTAATTTTGTCCGATTTTTTCCAAAATTGGTATGGGGGAGTTTTCGAGGTCGCACATTACGAATCTAAAATTATTTTTAAAAAATTCAATATGGAGGTCCAATATGGCGGACGAAAAAAACAATTTTGTCCGATTTTCTCCAAAATTGGTATCGGGGAGTTTTGGGGATCTCACATAACGAATCTGAAATTATTTTTAAAAAAATCAATATGGTGAATCCAATATGGGGGACAAAAATATTTAATATTGTCCGATTTTCTCCAAAATTGGTATGGGGGAGTTTTCGAGGTCACACATAACGAATCTAACATTATTTTTAAAAAATTCAATATGGCGGATCCAAAGTAGCGGACGAAAAAAACAATTTTGTCCGATTTTCTCCAAAATTGGTATGAGGGAGCTTTCGAGGTTGCACATAACGAATTCAAAATATTTTTAGAAAATTCAATATGGCGGATCCAATACAGCGGACAAAATAATTAATTTTTTCCCATTTTCTCCAAAATAAACAAGGGGGAGTTTTCAGGGTCGCACATGACAAATTCAAAATGTTTTTTTAATAAAATCATTATATCCGATTTTTTTCAAAATTGATTTGGTGGAGTTTGTGGGATATCACATTACGAATCTGATATAGAGGGTCCTTGAGGGTGTAAATTATGAATTAAATAGAATTTTTTCAGGATTCAATATTCGAATGAAAATATAGCTGACTAAAAATTTTTCGATTTTGATAAAATGTGGAACTAAATAGTTTTTGAGGATGTAAATAGCGAATATAAAATTATTTTAAGAAAATCTAATATATCAGAGGCAATATGACGATCTAGAAATTTTAAATTTCTGGATTTCATCTAAAATTGGTACTAGGGGGCTTTGAAGGATTTAGATTTAAATTAAATTAAGACGTTAAACTTATTTTTTTGAAATTCAATATGGCGGATCTAATATGGTCGGTTGAAAATTTTACCTTATTCGCATTTTTTCAGATCTGGTATTAGAGGGTTGGAGGCGGTGTATTACGAATATGAAGTTAATTTTTTACAACTCTTAGGTTGATAAGATACAATATGAAGGAATAAAAATTTTACATTTTCCGGTTTTATCTAAAATTGATATTGCTGGGTTCTTGTGGCGTATACAAGCTCAATATGAAATATAAAATATATCGGGCTAAGAAACTTACGTCTCAAATTGTTTAAATATCGATATTGGAAGGTATATTGGTGATATACAATCTAAAATTAATTTGAAATTTAAGATGGTGGATTTACTATGACGGACTAAATATTTGTTTAACACAATTTCATTAGTATTTGGAGAACTCTAAGTCAAAGAATTTTTAGTGGTTCATTTTAGGGTGACTTACAATTCTGGATAAAATGGGTACTTTTTTGTCACTTTGGAGTCATTGCGAGGTAAACTAATATCGACTGGTACTTAGTTCAAATAATTTATGAAAATCATAATGAATTCAAAACTAAAAATCGAAAAATAAAATTTTTATAAAAAAATTGAACCGACTTCTAAAAGTGCGCTAAAAAGTGAAAAATAACTAGAAATTTTTATACGAAATTGAAATTTTTGAAGTCGGCACCAAATTATTTCTAAATGAAAATAACTGCTAAAATATACAACTTATGGTAAGAAAGCAATTGCAAATAAATTATTTTTAATCTGTTTATGCAAATCATATTTTATCGGGTATTAGTTTGTCGCCAACTTCAAAAATTTTAATTTCATATAAAAATTTCTAGTTATTTTTCACTTTTTAGCGCACTTTTAGAAGTCGGTTCAATTTTTTTATAAAAATTTTATATTTTATGATATAAAAAAATCCCTTGTTTTATTTTCGTCGAAATGAAGCAAATGTGATAAAACAAGTTTTAACTACTGTTTGTTCATCGTATGATCAGCGATTTTGACCAATGAAAATACTAGTAGATATTACTCATAATTATAAACACTCAAATATTATAAACATGTTTATTCAATTTTGTATAATGTAATGAAATAACCTTGGTACAGTTTCATAATAAATTGTATTCATATTTGTTATTTTATTGTAACATGTGAAGTAATTTTTTAGACTCACATTTTAAGGCACTCTCAGAATTACGCCCATAATGGGTCAAAACACGGGTTCAAAAGCTACGGTAATGGTAACCTAAATTAAACTAGGAGACCAGAGCTGTTAAAAATTACTGACTCAATTGTCATTCTCATAACATCTCACACCATTTAATATGAAATTTATACATGTTATATCTGGGATAAATGATATTTTGAGGGAAATTATTCTTTTTGAAAAGATAAAATATGTTATGGATTTCTCTTGTCCATTTCTTATGAAGACACACAGTGCCGCCTTTACGTTTCCTAGCATTCTCAGGCAAGATTTATTTCGGCGCCCCTTCAAAGAAAAGAAATTGTAATATACGATATATACAAGGTGGGACAAAGCAACTTGATTAGTTGAATTTGGCGCCCGTAAGCGATGGATGCTCCGGGGGAGGTAGGGGTAGGTAATGTCGTATTATTATTCATATTTTAAGGCAAAATATTAAATTTTAGATTAAATATTATTTCAAACTACCTATACTCTATTCAAGAAAAGATATTGCTTCCGCGTCTATATTTATTCCAAAAACCAGATAGGAAATCTATTCTTATAGATGGCCCGGAAATTGTTCTTTGGAGAAGAAAATATCTCCGAACAATTAAGCAACATCGCGAAGTTTGAAAAGATATTTATTATTTAGACGAAACATGGTTGAATGAAGGACATATAGTATTGAAAGGATGACATGTTAAAAATGTTCAAAGCTACCGACAAGTCTCATTGGAAGGTTTGTCTCCTGGATTACAAAAACCTACAGGGAAAGGACGCCGGCTCATAATTATACAGAAAGGTTTTGTTAAATCTTCTGTCCAACACACGAGGATATGAACGGGGACGCCTTCGAGGAGTATTTTCAACAAATGTTGGATCCGATACCAAAGAGATCATTAATAGTTTTAGATAACACAACGCTCCACTCGCATAAAAGTGAAAAACTGCCAAACAAAAGTATGGGAAAATATGAGATAAAATAGTGGTTGCTTTCCAAGAATTTAGGTCGTCTGGTTACAATTAACATGGTCAAGAGAGAGCTTTTATATATTAGACCGGCGAAGTTAGTTTCAAAAGGTGGTGATTTTAAAATTTAGTATTAGTAGACTTCTGACTACGTGGAAATCTTCAGAATAATAATAGTAATTATGTAGTATCTTGTGCCTCATTTTTTTTTTTGGGGAAATTTTTTTGTTTAACAATTAAGATGTGACAAAACAGTTTTTTCGAGTTCAAGGAAAAGCTATTATTTTTCAATAAAAAAGTTCCAAACAAAAGTTGTACGCATTAAAAATATCTATAAAATGAGCTAAGGCTCATGCGATTCCGATAATTTCTTCGTTAGTTATTACAAAAAAACTCTGCTGGCTGTTTATTCAATAGTTAATAAAAAATAGAAAAATATGTTGCATTAACTTTATTTTGTATAAATTTTTTTTGCAATTAAATTTTGATAAAACTGGCAAAAAAATAAGTGAGTGCAGGTTGTCCTTGACTATTACCATTCCGAAGATAGTTTTTTCTTGTTGTCTTAATACCAGTTTTTGTTCATAAATTTTATTTTTATAAAAATTTAGCATCTAGCAGCTTCAGTCAAATGCCATACGAAAAAATTACGTCTTAATTTTTTTTTGGACTATAAACAAATGGTTTTCGGTCGCTTACAGAGGGAGCCTCCTCGCAGGTGCCTCGCGCGACCAAGCGCTGGTACTTACTACATCATATCCGATATAACCCTCCAATATAAATTTCCACATTGCATTAAATTTTTCTATTATTTACACGCGCTTTTTGGCAGACTATTTTTGTTTGTTTTGATTTTTCACTTGTTTCAACCTGCTTCAATGTGTACTGTTGCAGAACATTATACACAGTCGTCAGTTTCTTGTGTATAATGTTTTTACTTATTTATTAGGTTGTTTATGATGAGTGACTTAATTAATTGAAAGCTAAAGTAAGTATTTTCAACAATTACAGTTCATTGTTGATACGTTCGTAACTTGTGGCAGGTGAAGTTTTGTATATTTCGTGGAAATATGTAGTTATATAAATAAAATTTCGGTTGTAAACGTAATTTTATTCTGCAACAGCCAACAACCGGATCAGAGCTGCGATAAAAATTATAAGCAACCAAAAAATCTACTAAGGGCTTATTTTAAAGCTTAGAGTGTCTAAAAATAAAAATTCGAAACATATTGGGTCATTTTTGGCTCAAATTGTAGCTGTTGGATGCTTCAAAAAGCTGGTGTAGTTGGTTGACAAAATCCAACATGGTGGATTCATTATGACGGTTAAAAATTTAATATGGTGGCCGAATTTTTGAAAATCAGCCGATTTGCACCAAATTTGGTATAAAGGGGTTTTTATGGTAGCTGATCATGAATCCGAGGTAGGATTTTCGAAAACCAAGATTGCGTACTTAATATAGAGGATTGGGTTATTGAGTTTCCACTAAATTAGGTCCACCATTATGAATTTTTAAAATCTGATCTTAAGTCAGTAATCAGTGATCCCAAAAACCCCCGTATAACAAATTTTGTACAAATCGGATGATTTTCAACAATGTCGTCCGCCATCTTGAATGTGGCAAACCTGACCTCGGATTCGTAATCAGCAACCCCTAAAACCTGCGTATACCAAATTTGGTGCAAACCCGTTGATTTTCAAAAATTCGGCCACTATATTGGGTTTTTGACCACCATATTAGATCCTCCATGTTGGATTTTCTCAACTTACCACACCAGCTTTTTAGGATCATCCATCAGCCACAATTTGAGCCAAAAACCACTCGATCGGTTGCGAATTTTTATTTTTACAAGCTTTTTTTGCTAGACACTCGATGTTTCTTCGACTTCTGGCCACCATACTCGCCATTTGAAAGTAGATGCTCTAAGCTTTAAAATGAGTCCTTGACCGATTTTTCTGGTTGCCTCTAATTTTGGTCGTAGCTCTGATCTAGTTGATGCAGATTGTCCCATATATATATATATATATATATATATATATATATATATATATATATATATATATATATATATATATATATATATATATATATATAGATATGTTTATGCGGCTTTCACGGACTCCTCCCTGTGAGATGCAATTGCAGTGGATATATCCACATTATGCCGTTGTAGTGCTGAAATCACATTCAGCAAACGTACAACTATATGCAGCTCCGTATATGACCGAAGTAAAATGCGAACAGTAAATGCAAACTTCTCTCCATCATATCCTTTCTGTCTTAGAGGTTGCACAGTTAGAATAAATTGTTATAGAACCCAATTTATCCTGTTCCACCACCATCGAGATGATGGCCTATCCTTTCTTCTTGGTATGGTGGTACGGATAGGCCATCCTCTCGATGGTGGTGGAATAGGATAAATTGCGTTCTATAACAATTTATTCTAACTGTGCAACCTCTAAGACAGAAAGGAGATGACGGAGGGAAGTTTGCATTTACTGTTCGCATTTTACTTCATATATATATATATTATCCGTCAAGAAACGCGAAATATCTTTTCCGTCGAGATTAATTATTAATAACAATAATTTATTGTAAGAATTTTTACATTATCATTTATTTGTTTGAAACCCAAGTTTTAACACAAATCATAGATTGTTGGTGAAGTCCCGTCAAACCTCCCGACTAAAATGAGAACTGTAGCCGTCTCACCCTTCTTCTCGTTCACTGGGATAGAAGGGGAATGAGTGAGGCTCAGAGTTAACTAAGATTAATTAGATTTTAATTTTATTTGGGAATACTTCTAGGAAATGAGTTATTTAGGAAAAGATACTTGGTCGTGCCGGTATTTGAATTTTAACTTTCAACATCCAAATAAACAGAAAAATGTTGTCATAATCGGTTTAGTTGATCGAGCTAAAAATTATCTTCACCCGAAATTTTCCCAAAAGTGTTAAAAAAAGTAGAAGAAACCCTAATAATGAACCATTTTCCCAAACTCTTTCTAAAAAAATAATTAAACAAAGAAACTTTTTGCAATATAACATAAACAAAATAAAAATTAAATTAACAATACCACAACACAGAACACTTTCATTACCGTATATAAACCAACTACCAGAAAAAATAAAATATATTTTAGGTAAACATAACATAACGATAAGCCACAGGGCGAACAATTTACTGGGATCATTTTATACGAAATTAAAAAGCAAAGTTCCCACTAAAAAAAGATCTAACGTAATATATGCAATTCCATGCCTAAACTGTCCTAAGAAATATATTGGCATGACGACATAATATATTGAAAATAGAATCAATGGACACAAGTATACTAAAAACGTATCCACATCCTTACATAAACATGAGTAAACAACTAAGCATGAATTTGATTTTAAAAACACCCACATTTTAGATACTGATAGAAATTATCACAAACTAGTCATCAAAGAAATGATACACATAAAAAAAAATAAAAATGCAGTAAATGACAAACAAGATGTCAAAAACCTAAGTCAAATATACTATAATTTGATATTTTAATATGACATACTTGAAGCCACTCTATAATAAATATTAGAAATAATGTAATGACGCTTGGGACGATTTCGGATAAACTCATGCAAATGAAAAAATGTTATTAAAAAAGAAATAATAATCTTTTTTCCCATTTTTTGCTTTTTATAAAAAGAAATCTATCCATGTCAATTGCATACCAAGTAGTAATAATTGAATTTATTTTTAACATACGCACAAAGCTACTTTCAAGGTATGAACTATTTTATAGTTTTCACTATTTTAACCTGTGTATTGTTTTAATTTTAAGACTGTTGTAAAATCGGTTTTATTTTGATAAATTTTAATTAACTTAAAAATGTAAATGTAATGTGGATGTATGACAATTACTGTCATACATGTTTATTAAAAAAATTTGTAATTTTGTAGATTCAAAATAAATATACTATATCTTTGAAGAAGCTCAGTATGTAGAGCGAAACGTCAGAAAAATTGTTGTCTTTTGATTCTCTAATGGAAAAACCTATACCAAAGAAAATATTACAAATATATATATATATATATATATATATATATATATATATATATATATATATATATATATATATATGTGTGTGTGTGTGTGTGTGTGTGTGTGTGTGTGAGAGGATTCGGATGAATACACTACGACCTAATAGATTTTTTGTGTTCGCCTTCTGTTGCCAAGTTGCTAGGGATACCTTGCCGGCAAGAGCAGGCCTTCCAGTCCTATTTCTATTAGGAACTTTATTGGTTAATCTGAAAATTCGATTAAACCGTTAATTATTAATCGAAAAATGAATTCATTTGTTGATTGCTATTTATCGATTTGTTAATTTCATTGCCAATTTTTCTTAAATAGCTTTTCCTGATTAATTAGTTTTGCCAACTAAATGCGGTACATATATTCTGAACATTGATTTTGATCGTACTATCATTGATTATTAAACTATTTTAACTTTATTCTTATACCACAGAATAACGACATTGCATCATTTATTGGGTTTTATGTTTCAAATTAAATATTCCATCATCTAACTACTTAAAAGCATTTTAAATATTGTAACAAGAGATTGGGAGAATTTGGCTGCGTCCTTATAGAAATATTAAAGAATCGTCATTGTTATTCATGTTTTACGTGAAATTCTAGACTTTTAATCGAGTATATTTTATAAGTGTTTATAAATATCTAGGGTACGATTAAGAACGTTAGTTTTATTTGAACAGTGAAAAAAGATAGTAAAGAATTGAGCATAATTAGTGAAAAGGATTGTTTTTATTTGAATTCAGTTTGTAATTCGATGTAACGTGCATAATATTAATGTTCGTGAAGGAGAAGGCCCTTCCCTTCCTTTACGACATTGTTGCTAAAGTCTGAATAGATGCTCTATTAAATTTACGGCCGTAGTTTTAGAGACCATTGTGAGTGATTCAAATGCGTTTTTGCTTTGATCATATGTTTACTATGCTATTTTATTGTTTTTCTTAGTGAGTTGAAAATCGCTTCGTTGTTGTGGAAAGCCAACCATCAGCTAAATTTTCAGAAGTGATGGAAATTTAAAATTTGGATCTTTGGATGTGAATCGCGCCAGCCTTTCTGGTTGCGTACCAGGGAATATTATGCCTTAGGGACGCTTCATTTATAACCTATAAAAATTGATTAAAAAATTTGGAAATTATGGTCATTCAAAGTTGCGCCTTATTTTGTGTTTATACCTGTAAGGAATAGAACAAATTGTTAATTTTTTCATGTTTGAAATTTATGATCAATTCTAAATACATTTTAAATCACATGTAATTAAATTAATTAATTTTTGAGATATTAACATAAAAAATATGTAGGTGGAGCGGCACCATTCAAGTCTGAGAACGATGCTACATGCCGTGAATATAATTTCAAAGGTTTCTTTGATCGTTCTAAAAAATTGCGGTGGCTTTATATTACTGGATTCAAAATCTAATTAGGAAACAACTCGTAAATTTCTTGTTCCTGTATGGCAATCGGTTATTACCATTTTATTTTATTATGTTTGTAGAAATGTGTCCGGAATTATAATGATGCGTATGTACTTGTCAAATGTAAATTTCTGATTACTATGGTTCTTACAGAAGGAGCACAATATTGAATGAATAATACATTTTTTATGCCTAGTTTTTTAATCCTTTTCCTCTTCTGCATTTTGCTGAATATTTTTGAAAATCTGGCTGAAATCAGAAATTGAACTCGTAACCAAAATATGTTTTGTTTTCTTTACTGGCTGTTTATATTCAGCTCTCCAAATATTTTTTGAGCAGCTATGGATATACATAATATATTTCATCTTTGCTTAATAACGCGAAATAGTATGAATCTTATGTTTTCTATGTCAAAATAAGTGACTACAGGTTGTTCCTTACTGTTACTATTTCCAAAATAGTCTTTTTTTTTTGTTATCTTAATACCAATTTTTTTCAATAATTTTTACTTTAGTAGAAATATGGCAAGCATTAAGAGATAAGTTTCATCAGAATCTTATCTAATCATCCCATAAATACTATAAATATGTTTATTTACGTTATGTGCAATCATTGTGCAGTGACATATTTACGGTAGTACGTATATTCTCAAGTATTTTAGTGTAATTTTAAAATGAATACACCAGAAATGAGTTCGGTAAGTAATACAGTATCTAAATAAAGGTGATGATTCCCAGAATCTAATTATATATTATTGAATTTAAAAAGTTTTACTGTTCTTATCTTTAATTACTATAATCGTTTAAATTAAAGTGACATATTGCCGACCACACCTATGTACGTATGTATGTGAGGATGTGGATGAAGACTTTACGATCTAATAGATCTATTGTGTTCCCCTTCTGCTGCCAAGTTGTTAGGGATACTTTACCGACTAGAGCAGGCTTTACAGTCCTATTTCATTTAGGAACTTTATTGGTGCACTCCCATGAACCGCATTCTAGGATTTTCTAAAGCGCTGCACTCTGAAAGGATGTAGGCAAAGATTTCGTCCTTTTCTTCACCAAATCTGCACTCTTCTCTACCTCGGCTCGTTCAGTAATTGGATCTTCAGCTCTCTTCCTCTTTTTTTTAGTTTTTCCAGCATTACGCTCCTACTGATTCCACTGAAATGTTCAGGCCCCAGAAATGGTGTCTCAGCCCCTTTTCTCACGAGCCGTATCCTTATTATTCTTGCTTAATTCGTTTAGTTCGTCTAGGCATTCCCAGACTATCTTGGCGTTGATTGCGTAAGAACTCTGCGCATTGATGGTTGCTTGACTATCCGACATGATAATAATCTCTTGTCCGCGATAGTTTTTCTTTTTGCTGAATTGGATGCATTTCCTGAAGGCGTGTATTTTCCCTTAAAAGACGATTGGTGACTAATCCCAACTTACTAGGTGTTTGGTACTGGATCCATAAATTCTTATTCTAGTTACCTCCGTTGCAGGCGCGGATTCAGGAGGGAACGGTCGCC
The DNA here is from genome assembly GCA_034092305.1 of Diaprepes abbreviatus. Classification (NCBI taxonomy): domain Eukaryota; kingdom Metazoa; phylum Arthropoda; class Insecta; order Coleoptera; family Curculionidae; genus Diaprepes; species Diaprepes abbreviatus. The sequence continues at coordinate 656,842 of JASJET010000242.1, forward strand.
CCCAAAGAGATTCAAATTCAGAAAAATAGACTTGCTCCTGCCTGCTATATTAGAAACGTTAATGTCGCTGACACCCCCCTCCCCCCGTCCACAACTCGCTTTTGTTTATCATACCATTTCCGACACCCCTCCCCTCGTCTAAAAAGAGAGGCTGAATCTGCTCCTGCTCCGTTATCTTGAAGCCATTGTAGGAATTTCTGTTAAGTTTTTCAGTGGTATTTCTGTCCCATTCACTTCTGAGATTCAACTTTGTGTTAATGTTTTTCACTCAGTTGAAACTTAAATCTAATAAAGAAGGTCATACCGTATTGCACACATTCAGTCAAACTGGTAACAATGAAGAAATCCTAACCTAATTGTTAAATTCAGTTATAGACGACACAACTCTTAAAGTATTTAATACATGTTTTTTTTAAAGGACCGTTATAAAAAGGTTAACACTGGACTAAATTGCCTGCAAAGCTAACAGGTCTTGTCGGAAGTTTAGTTAAATTTCGATTTTAAATTACCGGAAATAGTCGACGATTCTCGACTAGTTGACTAATCTGCAAATTCGATTATTCAATAATATAATATATTATATTAATCGGAAAATTAATTCATTTGTTGACTGATTATTTTTCGATTTATTAATTCCTTTTTCAATTATTCTAATAACTAGCTTTTCTTGATTAATTAATTTTTCTAACTTAATGCTTGTATATGGAGCATTTATCAGTGAATTTTGATCGTAATTTCCCATATATCGTTGACTATTAAACTGTTTTAACTTGATCTTTATGCCACAGAATACTTACATTGCGTCATTTATTGGGTTTTATATTTCAAACTAAATATTCCTTCATATAACTATTTTTATGCTCTGTAAACATTATAACGAAGAGCTAGGAAAATTCAGCCGCGTTTTTATAGACATATTATATCAATGTATCATCATTGTTTTTCATGCTTCAAGTAGAATTCTAGACTTTTAATCGTGAACAATGAATGTGTAAGCAAGTAGTTATTAAATAGTTGAGAGTATGGTAATTAGTGAAAAGTGTTGTTTTTATTAAAATCCAGTGAGAATATGGAGAGAGAAAATCGCAACAATATCAAAAATGTTATAAATTCATTTAAAATTAATCTAATTAAATTTATATGTATACATATACATAATGTTAATGTTTGTGAAGTTCGTTTTTGTTTAACTTAGTGAGTTGAAAATCGTTTCGTTGTTAAGGAAAGCCAACAATCAGCTAAATTTTTCACAAGTGATAAAAACTTAAAACATGTGAGTTAGTACGCCTTAGTTTGTGTTTGTTACCTATGGGGAAGACAACAAATTATTAATTTTTTAAGTTTGAAATTTAAGATTGATTCTAAACAGATTTTAGATTACATGTAATTAAACTAATTCTTTTTTGAGATACTACAAAAGAAATATAGTTGGAACGTTCAAAATCCAATTAGAAAGCAACTCGTGAATTTCTTGTACCTGACTAGTAATCTGTTACTCCCTTTTTTGTAAAAATAATAACAACTATAGAGTGTCTCCAAGTGTCGGGAATTATAATCATCTTTATGTACTTTTCAAATGTAAATTCCTCATTGCTTTAGTTATTAGAGAAAGAACACAAAATTGAGTAAATAATACTGCATTTTTATGTTTAAAGTACCGTCTTTCTCTTTTGCATTTTGTTGAATGTTTACAAAGATGTCTGTTTTGTTTTCTTTACTGGCTCTTTATATTTAGCTCTTCAAACAACTTGATCAGCAGCAATGGATATATTTAATATATTTCATCCTTGCCTAATAAAGCGAAACCATATGAATCTCTCTGTTCCATGTTAAACCTTAGTTCATAATAGAAAAAATAGTTGATCAAAAGAGATCGATTTGATCTTTAATTTCGTCTGTTATCCCATCTTCCTAGTCCATAAACTCTGACATAATTTCAGCTTCGTGCTATTTTAATGGGCTTAGGTGAAATCTTAATGTAACCCATCTATATGTCCCACCATTGATTATTTAGATGTCCTATTAGAATTATAACCTACAACAAATTGTTGCTGAATTTATTGATTATTATTTTATAAAATGATTATTTGGAAAATATCATTTAAAATTAACTCAGTAATAGAACATTATTAAAATAAAGTCGTACGATATAATAATAAATTTATAATCATATTTTATCATACAGGGTGTCCGGAAAATACGTGTACAACATTTGATGGGAGACTCTTGACTTCAAAATGGGTCGATTTAAGCGCACTTAGTGATATCCGATATTGCTTCGTTTAGGCGGTAGAAGACATCAAAGTTTTTAGAATATATTGATTTTTCTCCAGTTTCTTGAAAACGTGGTAACTGAATTTAATGATTTTTGGTGTGCCGTCTAACACTATAAAATGTGGTATTGCGACCGCTATAAAGTAGTGTAAGTGTTATAAAAGTGACGTCATTTGTAAACATCGCTTCTAATTTTTAATATCATCAACGTTGTGACAGTCCAGATATTTATATCGGCTAACCGCATGTATTTGAAAGCTTTTTTACCTCTTGAAAAAATGTTCATTCGGTTTGGAGAGGAAAAAGTATTTTCAATTATATGTATACACCAGTTTCCTGTAAAAATACAATAATTTTTAAAACAAATGTTGGAGATGCGTGCATGTAATTTCAAAAAATTAAAAAAAAAAAAAAAAAAAAACATTAATTAAGCAAATGTGAAAAATAGCATCCATTTTGCTGAATACACTTATTAACACTTTAATAAAATTTTTATGAAAAAATTGTGAACCGACTTCTAAAAGTGCGCTAAAAAGGGAAAAATAACTAGAAATTTTTATATGAAATTGAAATTTTTGAAGTCGGCGCCAAACTAAGACCTGCCAAAATGTGATTCGCATAAACAGATTAAAAATACTTTATTTGCAATTGCTTTCTTTCCATAATTTGAATATATTAGTAGTTATTTCTTTCATTTAGAAATAATTTGGCGCCGACTTCAAAAATTTCAATTTCATATAAAAATTTATAGTTATTTTTCGCTTTTTAGCGTACTTTTAGAAGTCGGTTCAATTTTTTTATAAAAATTTTATTTTTCGATTTTTAGTTTTGAATTCACTATGATATTCATAAATTATTTGAACTAAGTGCTAATCGAGATTAATGTTCCTCGCAATGACTCCAAGGTAGCAAAAAAGTATTCATTTTATCCAGAATTGAAAATTACCCTGAAATGAACAACTAAAAATTCTATGATTCTTAGAGTTCTCCAAATACCAATGAAATTGTGTCAAACAAATATTTAGTCTGTCATAGTAAATTTACTATCTTAAATTTCAAATTAATCTTAGATTGGTAATATACTCCCCAAAACCTTCCAATATCGATATTTAAAGAATTTGAAATGTAAATTTCTTAGTCCGATATATTTTATATTGTATATTGAGCTTGTATACGCCCAAGAACCCCTCAATATCAATTCTAGATAAAACCTGAAATTGTAAAAATTTTTAGTCCTTCATATTGTATCTTATCAACCAAATAGTTGTAAAAAATTAACTTCATATTATTAATACGCCACCCCCAACGCCCCAATAACAAATCTGAAAAAATGTGAATAAGGTAAAATTTTCAACCCACCATATTGGATCCGCCACATTCAACTTCAAAAAAATAATTTTAACGTCTTAATTTAATCTAAATCTAAACCTTTCAAAACCTCCTAGTACCAATTTTAGATGAAATCCAGAAATTTAAAATTTCTAAACGGTCATAGTGCATCTGACATATCAGATTTTCTTAAAATAATTTTATATTTGCTATTTGCATCCCCAAAAACAAACAAAATCGAAAAAGGTAAAATATTTAGTCAGATATATTGCATTCGCCATATTTAATTCTGAAAAAATACTACTAAATTCCTAATTTACACCCTAAAGAACCCTCTATATCAGTTTTGAAGAAAGTCGAAAAATGGAAAATTTTTTGGACACTATATTGAATCTGCCTGATTGAGTTGTTCAAAAAATATTTTAATTTCGTAATTAACACTAATAAAAATCCCCCAATACTGACTTTAGACAAAATCGAGAGATGTAGAATCCTTAATACGGGATCTTAGATCGGCCATATTTATTTATTTTTTAAATAATATCAGATTCGTAATGTGCTATCCCAAAAACTCCCCCATATCAATTTTGAGAAAAATCGGACACAATTAATTTTTTATCCACCATATTGGATACGTCATATTGAATTTTTTAAAAATATTCTTAGATTCGTCATGTAAGACTGAAAACTCCCCCGTACCAATTTTGGAGAAAATCGGAGAAAATTGATTTTTTGTCCCCCATATTGGATCCGCTATATTAAATTTTTTTAAAAAATACTTTTAATTTGTTATGTGCAACTTCGAAAACTCCTCCATTCCAATTTTGAGGAAAATCGTACAAAATTTATTTTTTTTGTCCGCCATATTGAATCCGCCATATTTAATTTATTAAAAATAATCCCATATTCGTTATGCGAGACTCCGAAAACTTTCCCATATCAATTTGGGAGAAAATCGGACAAAATTGATTTTTTGTCCGCCATATTGAATTTTCTAAAAATATTTTGAATTCTTAATGTACGACCTAGAAAACCCCCTCATTCCAATTTTGGAGAAAATCGGACAAAATTTAATATTTTTGTCCGCCATATTTGATTCGCCATTTAGAATTTTTAAAAAATAATTTCAGATTCGTTGGGTACATCCCCGAAAATTTCTCCATACCAATTATGAAGAAAATCGGATAAAATTATTTTTTTGACCGCCATATCGTAAGCGCCATCTTGGATTTTACTGTACCAATTTCATCTAAAGAAAATATGGGACCACCGCAGCAACTTTCTGGACATAACGCAAAAAATTTCATTCAAATCGGTGCAGCCGTTCCGGAGAAATCGGTGTACGTACATAAAAAAAACATATATGGTCGACGAATTGAGAACATCCTTCTTTTAGAAGTTGGTTAAAACATGAAATGAATCTCATATCTCAGGATTATTGAAAAGGTTGATTATTCGTGGGTGTTCACTGGAGTCTTGTATACTTCTGTTTTAAGCGCATCCCACAAAAAGAAGTCACACATATTTAATTTTGGAAAACATGGGGGCCATTTTACTGGGGCCTCATTGCCTCCTCCAATCCATCGACTGGGACATCGTGTAAATTTTTCCGAACAACAACGGAAAAATGACGTGGGGCACTATTACGCATATACCATGGCTGTTGCAAATAGGCAAATTTTCCGGAAGAACTGGTATTGTTTTGCAAAAAATTTGGATAAATATTTACATTTATTCTATCTGGAATCACAACAGGACCAATAATAATACCTGCCCAGACATTTATTTTAAAGTTATGCTGATGGTGTGCAACTTTAATGGAATATGGATTTTAATTTGCATTAACATATTTTTTGTGAAGGTTGGTAACTCCAGATCTTGTAGAGCACTCTCGTCAGGAAACGAAATTTTTCTACAAAAATTTGAATCACGAATTCTTTTGTTTCGAATAAATTCATAAAATGTAAAGAGCATGGGGAGATCAATCGGTAAAAGTTTCTGAACTTTCTGAACGTGATATGGATGTGGCAGTTATCATTTACAGTAGTTTTAGATATATCCAACTCACGTTCTAAGCAGCGGATACTAACACTTTGTTCTTCTTCTACTCTTTCCAAAATTTCCTCTTCTTTTTCGACTGTTCGAGTTGTTCGAATAAGATCCCTACTTTCAAATTTTTTCTCAAAGCTGCCCGTTTCTCGGAGTGACCCTCAATGTTGGCAAATGTTGGATAGTTTAGTATTCGGCGGTTAGAAAACCTCTCCATGTAAACCGATGCTCATTTCCTTCACAAAACCCATACACCGGGGGTGCGTGTAGTTGTCCACGTTTAATAATAAAATATGCTTAGAAACTTTGAATGTTGATCTTACTTTAATCAACTTCTTAGACAGTGATGGCAATTTGTCAGTAGTCCAATTATTAAATGTCATATAGTCACTCAGAAAATTATTGTTACAGATATTTTTTATTATTACATGCATGTTACATGCATGTAATTGAAAAAAAATCCTGTCGAAATCGCTCATCCAAAGAAAATTCTTCAAGAGGTCACAAGCTTGTAAATATATGAGATTATCCGATAGTAATGTATTCATTCAGTGTTCTAATCTGGTGAAGTACAGATCCTGAAGATGCCTAGTATAATTGTAGTCGAAACGTGGGATAATAATTTCAATTTTATATGGTCTAAACCCAAGAACTATTATTTTCGACTTGACCAAAGATGTGAAAGCTTTTGTTCTTGACTGGATATAAATACTAAATTTAACGCCCAAATTCACTAACATAGTCCAACCTTAAAACCATTTTAAATTGATAGCAGAGTGTTTAAACTGATAAGATTATCAATTTCAAGCCTTAAAGATACTGACATAGAAAATCATTAACTCTTATAACTGAACCAGAAAAAATGAAGAATTTCATTTATTTATGTATCTAACATACTTCAAGGTTTTATCGCTTTGTTCTTATCCTTAATAACCCTATATTAGTGTTAATTTGTTGATATATGTAATCTAAATTATGATAATGTCATAAGCAAAATAAAACGATTAGAAGATCTATTTTTCACAGCAACTAGATCGGGTTTCGATTTTCTTAATGAATCTGGATGAAACATTTTTCATTAGTGTGAAGTAGGCTTTGACCATAATTTCTAAATTTTCTGTTGTTAAAAACATTCTATTTTTGTCAAGTGGGCTTTGACTATGACATCACTTCAATTCAATATGTGACGTTTAGTTTTTTCTCCAATATTATTACCAGTTCCGAAGCAAATTTTTAATTGTATAAAATTGTTAGTAAATTTCTCTAAATACTAAATTATCTACATAATATCATAGTTTCCTAAAGCGTTTAGTTCGACAAAAGCAAAATTCTCTCGTAGTTATTGGTGTGATCACCGAATATATTTATGGAACAAAAATATTCCTGAACATGTTTTAATAACCTAAAAATAATTGGAAATAAAGGGCTTTACATAAAGGTAAGTCTTTATTGGTTGGTATATACGTTCAAAAATTAACAATTAACACTAAGAATTTATATAAATAATTTTCACCTGCAAGTTAAATGATACACTTTCCGTTCATAATTGCAACTGAAAATAAACAGTTAACATCTGAAGAGTTCACACATATTCATCTTCTTAGTTTAACTCTTAATTTCGGCAAAATTTGTGTTCGCTTTTGGACGTTTTCGGCTAGACGAAAGAATGATAAGTAGGTACATCAAAATAAAAAAAATAACATTTTCTATACATCTATATCTAAACATTTATACATCTTCTATAGATACATATAAATAAAATTGAAGTGTCTGTCTGACTGTCTGTCTGCACGAGCTAACTTTCGAAACGGCTGAACCAATTTCAATGAAACTTTACAGACATGAAGAGGAGGTTGTCAAAAATGATAAAGAGTACTTTTTTCTGTAGGTTCTGTCTGTCTGTCTGTCTTTATAGGCTAATCTTCAAAACGATTGAACCGATTTCGATAAAACTTTACAGACATGAAGAAGGTTGTTGAGAGTCATATATGCTGCTTTTTTTCTGTTTGTCTGTCTCCATGAACTAATCTCCAAAATGGCTGAACTGATTTCGATTAAATTGTACAGATATAAAGAGGAAGTTGTCAGAATTGATATTGATTGCTTTTTCTATTTGTGTTGAAAACAGACATGAAAAGGAGGTGCTTAAGAGTGATATAGGCTGATTTTTTTTGTTGTATGTCTATCTGTCTGTACGGACTAATGTTTTTTAATTATTTATAGGTAATAACAATTGTATTTATTATTTATTGCCCAAGCTTTCCGAGGACGAATTCGCAGGTAAAAGTTGGTATGAAGCAAAAGTCAACATTTTAGAAATATGTAAAAATGTCCGCTTATTAGATTAATAAGATCGGCGTTAATTTAAAATTAGTTTCAGGCAATAGGGTAACAAAAAATATTTGCTAATTTTTCCGACGACTATATCTAAAATATTTATCTTTCAATTTAATGTAGTTTGTTTTATTTTCGACGAAACGTAGCAGTTATTAAATAAGCATTAGAAAAAGTAGTTTAATCCTTACTAATTACATCAAAAAATTGGGGAATTTTCGCGTCCAAAATATAACAATGTCGTGTAATATAGCGCCACCACCGTCTATAGAAACGAAAAGCAAAGTAAGGAATTTGGCAAGATTTTTTATATGCTCCTACTCGGTCAACTTTCTTTAGAAAAGTAGTTCGTAGATTTTTCAAGGCCTTTTTACTGTGCCATAATTAACCCATTTCTCCTTTATAGTTAACAACAAATCAACGTCAGAAGTAAAAAATAACTAATTTTATTTTGACCGGTCGTGTATATCAAATTATGACGTATTGCAATGAATAATTTTTATGAAGAGTATACTATTTGAATGATATTATCTGTTTGTTCATCGTATCGGTCTAAATCATTGGTTTGACTCATAAATATGAATGCTCATATATTCTGTGCAAACGATCCTTGTACAGGGCCACAATAAATTGTAGAATACGTGTATTTTAGTGCCCTGTTAAAACGAATGCATCAATAACTAAAGGCCATCGAATTGTCACTTTACTTCCAGAATCACATTAAAAATTTTAACACGGGTAAAAACGCATGTTCGAAAAAAAGCTAGGTTAACCTAAAAATAATTAAATGCATATTTAAAGGAAACGAACTGAAAAGGCCTTACATCAGAAGGACAGGCGTGATTTGTTTTAGTTAGGAATAAAAAGCACCACTTCAGATTACAAGAAACTATCAGAAAAATGTGGACACTTTTCCCGCTAGTAGTGTACCGCCATCTGTAGACCTGTTTCGAACTCACAGGTTCTCGTCGGTATAGAGCAGGCAAGTACATTTATGTTGATCAACTAGGAGACCAAAGTTATTAAACAATACTCGCTTAATTGTCGATTCCAGAAGATCCCAATAAACAAATCTAGTATAAAACTAAATTACTAGATAATATATAATACAATAATATTCATTGTGTGAAATGTCCTTTTTTGTGCCAATTGCGTATGATTATAAGTTGGTTGATTAAGTATTATGGTTAAACTAAAATTTTGAGATTTCAAGAAAATATATCAGGATATATAAATTAAACACCTAAAAACTTTTGGTCATCGTATCGATCATAATTCGATTATATTATTTAAAAAGGTGCCAGTGTTATTTGAGGAAATAGTCGACTTAATATGTATTGTTTTGTTGTACAGGTCATAACTAGAAATTGAATAAAGTGTCGGGGAATGAAATAATATGTTGTATTTTTTTTATTATCAAATAGTTTCTGTGGCTCGTTGTTTTATAAATCAAATCCAATATTCTGTCGTAGGTTCTTTGGTACTAATTGACCAGTATTGCAAAAGATATGTTCATGTACAAATATTTAGTAATTTTTATACAAAAGATAAGTGTTGATGAATTAAGTCATTCAAACGCTGTCTTTTACGAAACATAGTTCACTTTCAAAATTTTGAGTATATAATTTTAAGTTAATATGGGAAGAAAATGGTGAAAAAAATTAATACTAAATGTAATGAAAATTAAAGGTATCTTTTATACACCAAATTAGTAAAAGGACGGCGAATACTAGTCTTTTGATAAAAATTAAAGTATTCACTCTTCGAAGTCTAAGAATATCCTGTATCCAACTTGGCATGTTATTAAGTAGAATTTGAATGTATTCTTAAGGACTTACATCCTCTTTTTTTGTACTGAGAAATGTCTATGTCATATGCGGTGTTTTTCTGATTTATTAGTAGTGGTTTATTTTATTTAGGTGGTCAAGATAATTTTTAAATCGGGAACGCATTGTGGTAATTAGTCACGTTTCTAGCTGCTTGTTATCGAGTTTTATTGTGCAATAATACGAATTTTTCATATCCAATATGTAGAATTTATAGCAAAACATAATGTTACAGGACGTTTCCGATATAAAAGTTAATGTAATTGATCCAGTCACTTTCACTAGATCAGCACGTCCCTCCCAACTGGTACTTCCCCATTCGTGAAAAGAATATTTTGTCAATTCTAGATATTCTTTGAATTTTGGATAGGCTGTGGAATTTCCATAGGCTGTATTGACTTTAAACCTGTCTCTTTTAATCTTTCTGGAACTGTTTTCGAAAGTATCATTATTGTGTGTTACATTTACTAGCTCCTTTTTGAGATGCTTGATGTCTACCTGCGATTTCGTATAAAGATTAAGTATCAAAAGATTTCCATCAAAGTCTCTGGACGAGTTTTGCAGTTTTTTAATATCCTTATGGGAAAATATGGTACGGGTAAACGTCATTAAAATAAACTAAACGTTTCTATTTTTAAAACAAGTGAATATATCTGCCTATTAAATGAATAACATCAGTGCATGTATAATTTTGCAGGGCTACTGTACATTTATTTTCAAGCAATAATTATTATTAAAGATTTTCAATAATTTTCTCTATGTATCTCTATCTATCAAATCTTAAGTAATGTTCATATAAATAAATTGATTAAATTATAAAAAGATAAATTTTAATATTCGTGCTATATTTAAAACAATTATTTTTACAAAGAAAAACACAACGAAATCTAATAATATAAGAAGAAAAATAGTTTACATAAAAAAATGCTTAATTGCGAAGAAAAGTACTACGTATTAATAACTTTTAGCAGATATGAAGCTTGTCGCACATTATGCCTGGTGATCTATTTTAAATGTTGGCAACTTCTCAATGACGATATAGAGCTTCAACTTTGAATAGTAGAATTAGTATATAGTTCATATATATATATATATATATATATATATATATATATATATATATATATATATATATATATATATTTTCGGGAAATGTTTAAAAGGAACTACTATGTTTTATACCACTAAATTTATTAAGAAAATAGTGACTGCAGTTTCAACTCACAGAGTCATTTTCAAACTGAATAACAAAGGTTTGAAAATGACTCTGTGAGTTGAAACTGCAGTCACTATTTTCTTAATAAATTTAGTGGTATAAAACATAGTAGTTCCTTTTAAACATTTCCCGAAGATGATTAACTACCACATAGTAACGGCTACCAGCATCAACTTTTTATATATATATATATATATATATATATATATATATATATATATATATATATATATATATTATCATATGTATAGTTCAATGTTCAAAACTCTTGGTTCGATATCTACAAAAGTATAAAAGTAATTTAAAAAAAATTGCTTGGTTACATGACCCTTTAATATTGGCGCTATTAAACTGCAATAATTACAAAACCAAAAAGGTAACAAGAGAGATTGCTTACCTGTATTGTTTTCATTGTAGGACGATTATTCGTCAGATGAATATAGCAACGAAGAAGGCAAGGATGATGTGTACGATCGACCTTCAAATTCCAATAGTTCTAACGAAGAAGATGGAGATTGTTTAGGTATGAGAGAAAAATTTGAAGAATTGGCGTTACTTAAACCGGGTACCAGTGGAATGGTGCCAAATTTTTACAGCGCAAAATTACCAATTCCAAATGAAACACTATTCGGACATATTGATCAGGTAAAGTGGTTCTGTGAATTTTTCTTTGCAACCAAAAAGTATAAAGTCGGACTTTAGTTTTCTAGCATATATTTATTTGGAGGTACAGATTTATTCGGGCTAAACATAAAATTAAAAATTTATTTCTTTAAAAAAAATTTAAAAAAGTTCAATCTAAAATATAAAGGCTTCTCAGCAATACCTTTTACAAATATATTTTGAATCTTATTACGTCTTTTAAAGAAAATACGCCTTTAATAATGCTCCTTTGCAGCGGTTTTCAATTTACCCAAAAGTCGAATTTGCACACGATTCTACGACTTATTTTGAGTGTGCCGAAGAAAATAATAATGACCCGATATTAGTAAATCGACTAGATTTTGATGGGATCATGGATAAAGACACACATTCAGTTATTGTTACCAACACAAATAGTGTTCATATGTCAAAACGTTCTGAGTACGTATACTGACTAAAATGTAAAACTTTACAATAGATATATCAAATTACACCCAGCAACGCCAGTGTTGCCAGTTCCTGGAATATAAACGGTTACCTTCAGAGAAGTGAAAAGTTTGAAAAGATCTTATACCTACGAACAGTTTAGGATTGATACAAATTCGGTATTAATAACTTTTAGCATTTAAGATTTAGTGAAAAGTGGTAAAAAATAAAGGATTGTGGGCTTTCTATCAAAATTATCATTTTTAAGATATTTTTTTCTTTTCTTAATAAAAATTGTTTCAAATAACTATTTTCATTGAAATACCAAAAAAATGATATATAGAAAACACACGTCTCCGAGAACCTTATCTAATCATCCTGCAAATAATACACTTGTATTTATTTGCTTTATGTAAATACAAACAATCATTTTGCAGTAACATACTCGAGGTATTTCAGTAAAATTAAAAATGAATACACCCGCATCAATCTATTTTGAAGTTTATTTTCTGGTTACTCCCAGAACTTGATTATACACAATCAGAATAAAACTTGTAATCCTTTGAAATAAAATGTGATGTTGCCCACCACACCTATTTATTGTTTTTTAATTTAAACGTTTTTTGAGAACAAATACTCAAAAGAGTCTTTTAAGCGAGGTGACTGATTCCTCATTATTAATATGTAGATGGAAGTTCTCTTCATTGAAGTCTGCTTTAGGTGAACAGTATAAAATGAGTCATAGCGTAGTGACTTCATGATGACTTCTAGACGTAAAAATAAGACGAATATTTATATGGCGATATTAATTAATATAACAAATATTAGTGTATTGATTAAACTAAGATTATTTTCTCCCTGAGGTCTGAATACTCTATGCATCCATCTAGCCAAGCTACTAAGTAGAGTTGCTGCTGCAAATCGAAGTTCTTTTATTGTATTGGGAAAATTTTTCATCGTATGCGGCATTTTTCCTGATGTCACAAATCTGGATAGCATTGTGGTAATTAGTCAATTTTCCAGCTTCCCATTATCGAGAGTTATTTTATACTAATACGAATTTTTTATGTCCATTATTAACGATATAGAACAAAAAACTATTTTACAGGACGTAGAAAAGTCACATGTAATTCGTCCAGTCACTTTCACTAGTTCAACACTTCCCTCCCAACTTTCCCGTTCGTGAAAAGACCATTTTTTCAATTCTAGATGTTCTTTAAATTTTTGAACAGCGGTGGAATATCGATAGACAGTGTTGACTTTAAATCTGTTTCTTTCAACCTTCGTGTGACTCTTTTCGAAACTAACATTAAATTGTATTATATTTATTAGCTCATTTTGATCATATGGATGTCAACGCGTGATTTTGTGTAAAATTAAGTATCAGAAAATTGTCATTACAGTCTTTGCACGAAATTTTCAGTCTCTTAATATCCTTTTGAAATTTTCTATAGTGAATAATGATGTCTCCGTGGGAAATCATTCTGTCTACATTATTCATTTTTCGCTAAACAAAGTTGTAATTGCAAATGTAGCTTCTTTATACTGGCATATTTTTGTTTTAAATAGAAGAGCGAGCAACCGTGAATCACTTGAACGGTTTATATGTGATTTTTTAATATTGTCTTTGTGGTATAAAATTATGTTACTAGAAAATAAAAATGTAGCAATATTGATTGTTTACTTTTATTGTTTTTATAACAGGACGAAAGCAGTGATGATATGAGTTATCATTTTTCAAGTGCGAATAAACGTTCAAATGAAGATCATGCATATTACCCATCTAAAAGGCTTAAAGAAGAAGATCCAGAGTTAGATGAACCGAGTACCAGTGGAATTAGTTCAACTCGTCGCGTTGAATCATCAACTCTAAATGAAAATCAGGTAAGGCTGCTCTAAAAATTTTTCTTTGCAACCAGGATGAACCAAGTGGGACTTTTTGAGGGTGTAGTTTTAAAGCATCCATCTTTCTGGAGGTGGAGATTTTTTCACACTAAATATAAAATTGATTACAAATACAAAAAAATCTTGTTGCTTATTTAAAGAAAATGCTTCCTTTAATAATGCTCATTTGGAGGTGTTTTTTAGTTGCACAAATGTCGGTTTTTCAGATGATGTTTTAATTTATTTGGAATGATGAGAACCCGATATTAGTAAATCGACTAGATTTTGGTGAGATCATAAAGAAAGACATAAAATGCCGATAAAGACAGGAAATATTCTTGAATTAAAACAAGATACGAGCTCTAAGAATTAAATAGTCCAACAGTTTTAGAAGCCACAAAACTGTTTAAATAATGTTTTAAAGCGTATTTGTAAAGTCGCGGTTTTAGATGATTTGAGAATTATCAAGATAAGAAAAGTGAGCATTAGTTTGTTAATGAAAAGAAGAAGTTTCTAAAATCGCTGAATATTGAATCAATGGATTCAGGTCAGATTTTCCCATAAATTCTGTCAAACTGTATAAGTTTATCAAGCACATCCATACTGAGTCATTCAATAATTTTTGTCTTTAAAATTAAATGGTTATCGTTTAATTAATTTAGGACCTTTTAAATATCAAAAATGTTTCAAGTTGGTTTAAAATTGATTTTACTGTGATATAAAAACTACAAAACTCATTTAACAATTGTACTCTGGTTTTCAATTTATTTCCAATATAAATCGAGAAACACATGTATATTGTATTTGTGTAAAAGTGTCAGACTTCGATGTAATGTGCATAGAACATATATAGTTCGGTGAATTGGGTGGTTCCCAATAGTTGCCAAACGTCCGAATCAATTCCCCATTTACCTTTTAAATAAATTGAGGTAAAAAGAACAATTGAGGACCGTGGTTTTGGAGAGCTTTGTGCCTGATTCAGTTGTGTTTTTGCTTTTAGTCGGTCTTCCTGGTTATGTTCCGGAGTTATTGCCATTCAAAAACTCTTCATACGTGACTTATTTTTAGACTATGGTAGAGGATAAGTTTTTAATTTTTAAATATTTGAAACTCAAGATTGAATTTAATCTGATTTTATATTAAATTAGTTGCTGATTACATTTAAAAAAATATGCGATCTGTAAGTAACAACATTCACATAACCTGAACTAACCTACATCTCGTGAGTAAAGTGCCAACATGGGTTTTTACCAAATAACTCAACATTAACTAATTTAATTACTTTTACACAATACCTTCATAACTCCTCTAATAAAAAAGCAAAAGTTGATATAATCTACACGGATATGTCAAAGGCATTTGATAGAGTATAACATACCCTTATAGTACAATCCCTCTAGCAACTGAATGTTACGAAGAATCTGATAAATATTATTGTCTCTTACCTGACTGAGCGAAAGCAGTACGATAAAATAACGGTGCCGACTCATATGTGTACAGAAGTACTTCTGGTGTTTCTCAATTTGGGACCTCTTTTGTTCTTAATTGCCTTTAATAATATATGTAATGTGATCAAACACTCAAAAGTGTTACTGTTTGCAGACGACTTTAAACTTTTTAGGGAAGTATTGACTGCTGATGATTGTGACTGTTTACAGCAGGATCTAAATAAAGTTGTTGCATGGTGTGGAATAAACGGTTTTTGTCTTAATGACAGATAACAAGTGCTCGTCAATGTCTTTTACTCTTAATAAAAATATTTTAAGACAAGCCTATTTTGTTAATGATACAGTGTTAAAACGGACTTTTTGTCAGAGGGATTTGGGAGTATTGTTTGATACTTAATTGAATTTTAATGAGCATATAATAAATTAAATTAATGAAGCTCACAAGATAATGGGTCTCATCATCAGATCTACTAGACATTTTGATGTTAATGTTTGCTTGACACTTTTTGCAATCTTGTGTTGCCAAAACTTGAATACTGTACTATAATATAGTCACCACAATATGAAGTGTGGAGTAGAACCATAGAACGGGTTCAGCGAGAGTTTTTAAAGTATATGTTTTTTAATATATATATATATATATATATATATATATATATATATATATATATATAATTTATTTTTGTATCTTAAACCTTTTGTTAAATATTTTTTTCTAATATTTTCTTGGGTATAGGTTTTTCCATTAGAGAAACAAAGGGCAATAATTTTCTTTCTGACGTTTCGCTCTACATAGTGAGCTTCTTCAAAAGAGAGTCAGTTTATACGAAATTAAAAAGCAAAGTTCCCACCAAAAAAAGATCTAACGTAATATATGCAATTCCATGCCTAAATTGTCCTAAGAAATACATTGGTATGACGATACAATATATTGAAAATAGAGTGAATGGACACAAGTATACTAAAAACGCATCGACATCTTTACATAAGCATGAACAAATATCTAAGCATGAATTTGATTTTAAAAACACCCATATTTTAGATACTGACAGAAATTATCATAAATTAGTTATCAAAGAAATGATACGCATAAAAAAAGATAAAAATGTTTTAAATGACAATCAAGATATCAAAAATTTAAGTCAGATATACTATAATTTGATTTTTGAATAAAACATGCTTGTAGCGACTCTATAATAAATATGAGAAGTAATGTAATTAATGTCATTAAAAAATAAATAATAATCTTTTTTCCTATTTTTTGCTTTTTATAAAAAGAAATCTGTCCATATCAATTGCATACCAAAGATCATAATTGAATTTATTTTTAAACATACACACAAAACTACTTTCAAAGTATGTACTATTTTATAATTTTCACTATTTTAACCTGTTTGTATTGTTTTAAATTTTAAACTTTAAGACTATTTTAAAATCTGTTTTGTTTTTATTAATTTTAATTAAATTAAAAATAGAAAAGTGTAATTACTGTGATATATGTTTATTATATAAAAAATTCTGTAATTTTTGTAGATGTAAAATAAATATACCTAGCTCTTTTGAAGAAGCTCACTATGTAGAGCGAAACGTCAGAAAGAAAATTATTGTCCTTTGTTTCTCTAATGGAAAAACCTATACCCAAGAAAATATTAGAAAATATATATATATATATATATATATATATATATATATATATATATATATATATATATATATATTCAAGATTTTAAAGAATAAAATAAATAGCCCAGACCTATTGCTGCAACTTCCAATTGTGGTAAATAATAGTGGAACAAGACAAAGACCAACATTTTATTTAGAATTTTCTAGAATAAATACCTAGACCTACATTTTAACGTGGATTCCGAACCACGGTCCTCGACACTCAACTAACCTCGAGTTGTTACATTCTTTGTCAGTTAAGTGTCTACCGACTAGTGGGACTATCCTCTAATGGCCTGACAACTTAAATAAGTAAGTTGCCCTGCACGGGGCTTGAACCCGCGCCTGGCCGTGGTCGTCCCTATCCGTCCTAAACGGTTAGGCTAATCCCACTGAATTGTAATTATTTTATTACATAGGTTAGCGATGGCGATTTAAGTAGTATTACTTTATGTAAATACATGGATATTATTGACCATAAGTTGCTTGCTTGTCAAGCTCAGATGTAATATTAACAATAATATTGATTAGGACTGTAAATTTAATGTTTTAACTGTAAGAAAGGTATATATATATATATATATATATATATATATATATATATATATATATATATATATATATATATATATATATACATTATTTTTTATATCATAAGTTTATACAAAGCACAGAATGGCATTTCATGTCTTTAAGATTTTATGTTTGATGTTGAGACAGAATAGATTTTTTATTTTTAAGTGGGTTATTCATTAATTAATATTTATATACGAAGATATTGAATTGTAATTATCTACAATTTACAAAATATGAAGTAAAAATGTAATTTTGGAGGTTATAGTTTATTTCAGGGCAATTTATGTTATGGTGTTCTTTATTTAATTGGTTTTAGTGTTTGATGTTTCATAATAAATGTGCGGGGTTGTCTCTGGCCTGTTAGCGTAAGGATGACTGATGGATCTGGGCATTTGACGTTTGCTCATATTAATGTTAGGTCAGTCTGTTCACACTGTCTGACTGTCTGAAACTTGGTTGAATATTGGAATTGCCAATGAAGGTTTAGCTATTTCTGGCTATGTTTTAGTTAGAAGGGATAGAAATCGTAAAGGTGGCTGTGTAGCTTTTTATATAAAAAAAATCTTTGAAGTTTAAAATTTTTCCTATACCGCCAACGATAGGTTTACTTGGACAAATTTGGATTGATGTTAAAATTAATGGGACTAGATTGTGTTCTAGGTCGTTGTACAGGCCGTCAGATGTGAATTTGATTACTAGCATAGATGAATTAGAAACTTCCTTGATATCATTTTTGCCTTCATGTGATTATTTAGTGTTTGGTGGGGATTTGAATGTAAATTTGCTTAATTTAAATTCAGATGGAGATAGGACATGGAACAAGTTTTTTCAGAAATATACTCTTAGTCAATTAGTCCTTTCCCCTACACGTGTGACACAGAATACACAAACACTCATAGATGTTATAGTCACTTCTTCAAAAAAATACTCATGTTATCAAAATGGAAGGTATTTCAGGTCACAGCATAATAGATATTGAATTAAAAGTTAATAAGCTTCGTTCTTCAATAACTTTTCGAACATATTGCGATTATACACACTTTAATTATAATGATTTTCTGAATAATTTGAATGTGATTTATGATATGCAGAGAGTGGATGACATGGTTTCGTTTTTAAACGAGAATGTTAGATCGGTATTTGACGTTCACGCGCCTATCAAAAGATCGCGCATTACCAAAACAGAAGTATAGGGTGGATTCGGGAACTTTTTGGCGTACTTTGAAGAGACTTAATATTGGCACATCAACTAGATCGTTGCCTTCAAATATGGGTTCCCCTTCGGATTATAATAATCATTTTCTCGACAGTATTCCTTAGACAGATATAACATCTAACAATATGTTTTTGGATGATTACAGGAATTCACATTTCGTGGATGTAACCAATGCTTTCGTTTTTACCGAAGTTGACGATAACCACTTGAATGAAGTTATTTCTAAGATAAAGTCAAATGCTTTGGGAGCTGATAAGATACACTGTAAGATGTTATTATTGATCACCCCTTGTCTTACTTCTTATTTACCTTTCATAATTAATAAGTGCCTTTCTACTCCTTCCTTTCCATTACAGTGGAAATATACTAATGTATTAGCAGTTCCTAAGGTTTCTAATCCCACTACCATTTGTGCGTTTCGTCCTATTAGTATTTTACCGACATTGTCTAAGGTGCTCGAGAGGATTGTCTATGATCAGATAACCAAATTTGTGAATGCGAGAGGCATTTTACCATTTACACAGTTGGGATTTCGCCCTTTACATAGAACAGCTACTGCACTTCTTAAAGTGAGCGATGATGTGTTTGGTGCAAGTGATAGCAGTTTGACGACATCTCTTATATTACTGGATTTTAGTAAGGCCTTCGACACTTTGGATCATACGATGTTTTTTGCAAAACTGGCATACTTTGGCTTGGGGAGGAGTGCAATAGAGTGGTTTAGGAGTTATCTTGGAGATAGAAAGCAAAGATTGTGCATTGGCAATGAGAGGTCTGAAATTGTGATTTTCAATAGGGATGTACCACAGGGCAGCATTCTTGGGTCGCTGTTATTTACGCAGTATAGAGCTGATCTCTGTAAATTTATAAAAACTTGCCATTATCACCAATACGCTGATGACTTGCAAGTTTACTGCTTGTTTAATTTAGTCGGTATGGCACAGGCTGCAGAGCAGATTAATGATGATTTACAGATCATTTTGGAGATTTTCAAGGGTCAAGGACTCTGTCAGAATGGTAATAAGTCAAAACTTCTTCTTTTTGGTTCGCACAGCCAACAAATTGTAGAGAGTTTTATTTTTAAAATTAAAATTGGTGATACAATGTTGACGCTGTCGGGCTCTGCCAAGAACCTAGGGGTAATGTTTGACGCACAACTTCGCTTTGAGACACATACCTCAAATTTATTGCAAAGGTGTTATTATAAGCTAAAAATTCTGTATATGCTTAAAGATATCTTAACAACTGATATAAAGTTGAGACTCTGTGATTCTTTGATATTGTCTTTGGTGTCATACTGTGACGTTGTATATTGACCAACACTTACATTACGTGAGAAGAATAGTCTTCAGGGACTTTAGTGTGCCTGCCTTAGGTTCTGCTACAGTATGAGAAAGTTCAATCATGTGACACCTTTATTTCTGGCATCCCGATGGTTTAATTTAGAGGAAAGATTCTTTAGACATTTAGCAATCCTTGTTCAGAGGATTCTGTTGACAGAAGTACCTTCTTATCTGTCTAATAAATTGATTCATGGAACTGATATTCATGGGAAACAAACACGTTATAGTTCCAGGTTCACTGCCCTAAACCATAGAACTGCCCATTTTCAGAGATCTTTCAGATATAATGCACTCACTTTCTAGAGATGTCGTAGCCCTTAGGAATGTCGCTAGCCTCAGAAGAGCTGTTAAATTATTTATTGTTGGTACGCGTGGTCAGGTGCAGTGATCTTCTGGATCACTTGCACGTAAAAGTCGAAAAGTGTGAACATGAATGTTTTAGAATTTGCATTTTTATCTCTTCTCAAATCATTTTTGTATCTTGGATTGTATCTTAGGTTATATTTACTTTCAATTTATATGTATCTTAGATTTAATTAAAAAAAAAACAGACGGTTAGATTAGTAGTTATGCTAGATCTCGCCGTCCATTATTGTATATGTTCAATTTATACTTTTGATACTAATAAAAGACACTAATATATATATATATATATATATATATATATATATATATATATATATATATATATATATATATATATATATATATATATGAAGCAAAATGCGAACAGTAAATGCAAACTTCATTCCATCATATCCTTTCCGTGTTAGAGGTCGGACAATTTAAATAAATCGAGATGATGGCCTACCTGTACCATACACAAAATAATAATAATCCCAACTCAAAAACATGTGTTGCAATACCATACATAAATTCATTGTCAGAAAAAGTTACACACATCCTCAAACAGCACGATATTATAGTTTGCCACAAAACATACAATCATTTGTCACATTGCTTACAAAGTTAAAAAGTAACGTGACCCATAAAAAGAAATCTAACGTTATCTATTCCGTACCATGCCTAAATTGTCCACAGAAATATATTGGAATGAGACAACACAATATCTAGACAGCAGATTGAACGGACATAAATATACAAAAAACGCAACGACAGCATTACGCAAACACGAGACAAATTTTAAACATGAATTTGATTTTTCAAATACAAAGATTCTAACCCAGGAAAGAGAAACAAGCAGTCAGTGACAAACAAGATAAGAAAAAATGTGATTCGCATAAACAGTTTAAAAATACTTTTGTAATTGCTTTCTTACCATAATTTGTATATATCAGTAGTTATTTATGTCATTTAGAAATAATTTGGCGCCGACTTCAAAAATTTCAATTTCATATAAAAATGTATGGTTATTTTTTACTTTTTAGCGCACTTTTAGAAGTCGGTTCAATTTTTTTATAAAAATTTTATTTTTCTATTTTTAGTTTTAAATTCATTATGATATCCATAAATTATTTGAACTAAGTGTTAATCGAGATTAGCGTACCTCGCAATGACTCCAAGGTGGCAAAAAAGGACCGATTTTATTCAGAATTGTAAATCACCCTAAAATGAACAACTAAAAATTCTTTTTTTCTCTGTCATAGTAAATCCACTATCTTAAATTTCAAAATAATTTTAGATTGGTAATATAGGCCCGAAAACCTTCCAATATCGATGTTTAAAGAACCTGAGATGTAAATTTCTTAGCCCGATGTATATTATATTGCATATTGAGTTCGTATACGCCCCAAGAACCACGCCAAATCAATTTTAGATGAAACCGGAAAATATAAAATTTTTAGTCCCTCATATTGTATCTTATCAACCTAATAGTTGTAAAAAATTAACTTCATATTCGTAATACACCATCCCCCAACCCCCTAATACCAAATCTGAAAAAATGCGAATAAGGTAAAATTTTCAACCCTCCATATTGGATCCGCCATGTTCAATTTCAAAAAAATAATTTCAACATCTTAATCTAATCTAAATCTAAACCCTTCAAAGCCCTCTAGTACCAATTTGAGATGAAATCCAGAAATTTAAAATTTCTAAACGTTCATATTATATCTGACATATTTTATATTCGCTATTTACATCCTCAAAAACGATTCAGTTCCACATTTGAACAAAATCGAAAAATGTAAAATTTTTATTCAGCTATATTGCCTTCGCTATATTGAATCCAGAAAAAATACTATTAAATTCATAATTTACACCCTCAAGAACCCTCTATATCAGTTTTGGAGAAAGTCGAAAAATTCGTAATGTGCTATCATATCCATTCTGAAAAAAAATCGGACAAAATTAATTTTTTATCCACCATATTGGATATGCCATATTGAATTTTTAAAAAATTATTTTAGATTCGTCAAGTGCGACCCCGAAAATTCTCCCGTGCCAATTTTGGTGAAAATCGGACAAAACTGATTTTTTGTCCGCCGTATTGGATTCGCCATATTGAATTTTTTAAAAATCATTTTAGATTCGTCATGCGCGACCCCGAAAACTCCCCGGTACCAATTTTGGAGAAAATCGGACAAAATCGATTTTTTTGTCCGCCATATTGGATCCGCCATATTGAATTTTTTAAAAATGTTTTGAATTCGTTATGTGCAACCTCGAAAACTCCCCCATACCAATTTTGAAGAAAATCGGACAAAATTAAATTTTTTGTCCGCCATATTAAATCCGCCATTTTGAATTTTTTTAAAATAATTTCAGATTCGTTGGGTATAGCCCCAAAAATTCGCTCATACCAATTTTGGAGAAAATCGGACAAAATTAATTTTTTCGGCCGCCATATTGTAAACACCATCTTGGATTTTACTGTACCAATTTGATCTAAAGAAATATGGGACCACCGCAGCAACTATTTGAATATAACGTAAAAAATTTCATTCAAATCGGTGCAGCCGTTCCGGAGTAATCGGTGTACATTTTAGAAGTCGGTTAAAAACACAAAGAAATCTAATGATATGAAAGGAAAAACGGTTTAAATTAAAAATACATAGTCGACGAATTGAGTACCTCCTTCTTTTAGAAGTCGATTAAAAATACTTAACTGGGACGAAAAGTGTCTTTGTCAATTTTAAGCACGTATGATATTTGTCACACATTACGCCTGATGATTTTTTAAATGTATGCAACTTCCCAATGACAATATAGAATTTTAATCTTAAATAAACTTTATTATGCAGTTTATCTAAATTATAATTTTTTTATTGTAGGATAAATCCAGTGTTAACGAATTAAGATCGGACCGTTACAGCGTAAAAGGATCGGCTCCAAAGGATACTCTACATGGACACACTTATCAGTTAAGGCTGCTCATGCTGTTTGTGCTACGGATTCCTGATGAACAAGAATTTTGCCTTGCGACGGAGATGTCTGAAGCCAAAGGTTTTGACGATATAGTTTTGAAGTACCGAGGTAGAAATGATCATAAGTGGAGGTATAGATTTCTTCAAGCTAAACATAGACATGATGACGAAAAGAAAATAAGCAGAAATGCTCTCTTTCAAAACAAAGACAAGGACTTTCTGTTAAAAGAATATTTTAAATATTATTGTCACATTAGGCAAAATAATGAGTTTGAAGGAGCTGATTTGGAGGAGTTTCTAATTTGCACAAATATCGATTTTAATGATAAGGCTAAGGCCTATTTTGATCCTGTTGAAGAAAATGATTCCATATTATTAAATTTCAATGAGATAAATGGAAAGGACGCAGCTCCAGTTAAATATAAATTAAATGAAGAAACAATTTCTGAGAAAGAAAAAAAAATTGTAATAAACGATCAGAATGAAAATTTATTTCGGAATTTTGTCGAAAAGTTTAGGTTTTTACCTAATTATAAAGATGTTGTTTTAAATAAGAACATAGAATATTGTTTAAAAAAATATCTTAAAATCGAAAATGTCGTTTTACCTTATGGTGATTTGCAAAAACGGGTTCTTGATTGGTTTGAAAGCTATGACAAGAATACAAGTAAATTTTGGAAGTTTGAAGATAAAAAAAAGTTTCTAGAATCAATAAATATTAACATCGATTCCCTGCTGATCGCAGGATATTCAACTTTCTATGCTGTCGAGTTAAATAATTACGAAAATGTATTTAACGATATTTCATCCCTGGATAAATTTATCGGCCAAAAAAGAAGTAAAATAATGTTTATTATAACATCAACGCCTAAATTAAGTGTTATTAAGTTAAATCAGGTCTTTAATGAACTGAAATTAAAGCAGGATGAATTTATTCTTACAGATGAAGATAAATTACGGAGTAACAAGAAAATCTCCACCACATTTTTTGCCGCAGAAAGTTACAAGTGGCTGGCGGTTGAATACCAGAACGAGATAGAAATGGACGAAATTTTGGATGCAATTTTAAAAACGGATAAAGAAAAGAGGATAGTAATAATCGGACGGGAAGATGATGTTTTGAAATTTAGACAATATTTGACTTTCGACACGTGTTTTTATGATAAAACTAATTCATTCGAGAACCTGACGCCAAAATCACAAGAAAAAATATTGGAAAGGAAAATTGTATTTCAAGGGAATAATATTAATCTAAACGAATTAATAGACATAAATTCTGGAGAGAAAATTATTGACGAGCATATACTAGAAAAAATTCTCACTAAAACTATGAAAATTGGAAATAATGATGCGTTCGAATCGGATTTCTTAATAGAGGATTATTATATGGAAAGAAAATTAATTCGAAGAGAATTTTTGCTCGATATTTTACAAAATGTGGAAATTTTAAAAAAATATTTGTTTATTATTTCAGGTGTAAATAAGGATCTACTTAAAAATTTAAGTATAAACAATGAATTGATTTTCGTGTGGGAAGACGGAAAAAGTTTTGAAAATGGAATTATAATTTCCGAGGAAACTAAATCTGGATACATATTTGAGAAATTATGCGAAAATAATACAAAAAATGTTTATTGGTTAAAGTATATAAAAGAGGAGTTTTTAATTATGAACTTTAGAAAAGGGACCGATATTTTTAATAAACCAGTTATTTGTTTCGAGGAACATGAGTTAAACGAGAAGCAAATATTGGATGAAAAAATTCTAATTGTCGCTGATGGGCCCGGTTGTGGCAAATCCACTTTTTTGACGAAAGTTGCACGTCAACTCAAGCAGCAAAAAATGTCAAATATATGGATTTTGAGAATTAATCTTTCATCTTATGCATACAAGCAAGAAGGACGGAAACAGGTCATGAAATCTCTGGAAGATATTAAATTTAAAGACAGTGAAACTAAGAAAGCAACAGAATTTATGGCTCATCTGTTATTTCCACAAGAAAATGAAAGTGAGAATAAACATTTTGTAAGAGAACTTTTTATTCAATCGCTGGTATGTTTGAACGAAAATATGAAATTTCCTGAAATAATACTTTTATTTGACGGTTTTGATGAAATAAGTCCCACATTTAAAGAAAAAACTCTTACTTTACTTCAGGCTCTCCGGAAATCAAATGTCACACAAATGTGGATCACCACAAGGAACCACGAAGAACAACGTTTGAAAAATGATCTTCACTCATCTTCTGTCTCTCTTAGACGTCTTGATGAGGAGGAGAAAATTGATTTCTTAGAAAAGTTATGGAAATACAATTTGGAGCACTTTGATGATATAAAACTTAAACCTGATGGCGAAGGTATTTTAACGTATCTTAAAGAAATAACAAATAACATTTGTAATTGTGATAAGGAGGATATTAAAGACAGTTTTCGGTACTTTCAAAATCATTTGCTGCCTAATCTTAGAGATTATGAAGTAGAACATTTATTAAGTAATGTTGACTTTTCAGTCATTGCAGAACATCTAATAAATTACTTCGAAAACGACGATAAAATGTCCGAGTTTACCGATAATCCTCTACAAATTAAAATGTTGGCTGAAATAATTTTCTTTAAAAAGTTCAACTCTTTGGACAATTTGGACATATTTTCGTTATATGAAGAATTTATAAACTACAAATTGAGGGTTTTTCGTGACGATAAAGATGCTGCTGGAAAGTCCGTTGCAGGTCGTGGCTTCTTCGAAACACATTTGAAATATTTAACAACAGTTCACCAAGAAATTGCTTTACAAACTCTGTTTCCTCATTATGATAATATACAGTTTGGGGAAGTAATTGATAAAATAGAATTGACGAGGGCCGGACTACTCGTAATTCATGACGGTCGTCTTGAATTTGTACATCGAAGTTTTGCAGAGTATTTTGTCAGTCTACATTTTGCTGAACATCTTCATGACCAGAATGTACAGAAAATTGTTTTTTCAGTTGTTTTAATAAATGAAAATTACTCATTAATACGAAAGTTTTTAAATAATAACGAAAAATTTCTTGGCAAACTCGGTTCCAAAACGCAACAAATGAATGAAATAATCAGGGCCAATTATTCCATCTCACTTAGCCAAATGTTGAAAAAAAATCTGTATAATTTATTCATGAAGTTTCTTGAAAAATTGCCACTCGACTTATCTGAGAATCTTATTTTGTTTAATGAAAATAATGAAGGAACAACAGTGCTACACATGATTTTTGAATATATAAAAGACGAGCAAATTGTAGAAAATTTATTAAAAGCAATAAAAGAGAATGTTTCATTAGAAACACTTCAAAAACTTCTCTCTAAAAAGGATAAAAGAGAACGTACAGCATTACATTGCATTAATTTTTACCGAAAAAATTCAATAGTGAAAAAAAAATTACAGTTTATTAAACTTAATTGTGATACGAAGTTATTTGATGAACTTTTACTTCAGGTCAATGAAAGAGGAGAGACCGTATTACACCGTGCTTGTGAATATGGACATGATATAACTTATTTATTGGAAGTATCTGATGAAAATGAAAACACAATTAGAGACCTTTTATTAAAAATTGACAATGACGGGCGAACAGCCTTATTTAACACTATTTATTACCCATATAACTCTTCTCTGCTAACAACATTACTTAAACTTATTAAATCAGTTTGTAACTCCGAAGAAATTAATAATTTATTTACAATAAAAATTGATTCAAAGAACCTGCTGCACACTGCTTGTGATAAAATGGACAAAGATATGTTAGTTATATTTTTAAATGGCATTGAAGATAACCAAGAAATAATTAAAACACTTCTGTTAGACACTGACAAAGATGGACTGTCTCCATTGCTTTATACTGTGCATGATGACTTCGATTTTGATATGTTAAAAATAATACTAGACGAGCAATTATTTAAATTAGATATTACTAAATTCAATATATTACACCACTTCTGTCGTCAAAATAGCGTAAATAACCTAATTCTTCTATTAAATAAAATTAAAGACAATCCAGAAATACTTAATAAATTTCTACTCCAAACCGACAAAGAAGGAAACACTGCATTACATTATGCTGTTCTTAACCATGTGAATCCTTCAATGATGAGTGCATTACTGAATTTTGTTAAACCAAATTGTGAAAAAGAAATATTTAAAAGACTTTTATGCGAAGCAAATAATGAAGGTCTCAACGTGTTGCACGTTGCTTGCATGCGAATCGAAGGTAAAACAGAATACGAAGATCATCTTAAATATTTATTAAAATTTATAAAAGACGATGATACAATAATAAATAAACTTTTATTGAAAACATGTAAAAACCACGGCTGTACTCCACTGCATTATACAGTCCGTGATTTTGATAACGCGTCTTTATTAAAGATTTTATTCAATTTTATAAAAAATTATGATTCTACAATGTTGGACACACTTTTATTAAAGGAGACCAATACCGGATGCAGTTTGTTGCACTTTGCTTGTAAACACAGTAATGAAGAAAACTTAAAGTACTTATTATTTGCAATGCAGAATAACATTACACTACGCGATAAACTCATATTAAAAGCTGATCATAATGGACAAACTATACTGCATTATAGTGTTGATAACTTTCAAATGTTAAAATTATTCCTTGATTTCGTTAAATCACAGTGCGATCAAGAAATTTTCACCAACCTTATACTTAAATGTGATCAAGAGGATCGTACAGGATTGCACACATTCTGTCAAAATAGTCACAATGAAGAAATCTTGACTTATTTGTTAAGTTTAGTTAAAAAAAACACTACTGATAAAGTATTTAATTTATTTTTATTTAAAAAGGACTATCATGGAAAAATGGCATCGGATTATATTGCCTGCAATATTAACAATTTTCCCTTGTTGGAAGTTTTGTCATATTTTGGTGTTCCACTAACGAAAATACTCGATAATTCTCGATTAATTCAATAATAACAAAATTCGATTAATCTATTTTTCACATAATCGGAAAATTAATTAATTTGCTTATTTGGATGGATTATTTTTCGATTTATTATTTGTTGTAATAAATAGCTTTTTCTAATTATTCAATTTTGCCAACCAAAATGCAATTAATGACACAAGTGAACGTATATCAGTGGATTCCGATCCTCCTTTCTCATATATCGCTGTGTATCAAACTGTTTCAACTTTATCCATATGTAACAAATAACTTATACTGCGTCATTTAAAAGGTTTTGCGTTTCAAACTAAATATTTCATCATACAACTATTTTCAAACTCCTGAAATATCAAAATTGTTTAAAGTTCGTTGATAGTCTGTCGATGATTCATATCTGACTGCGTTGGGACTTACACCGATACAAAGGTTACAAAACTCTTGTTTAAGTCTAATCAATGGAAAAAGGAAATTTTAATGTATTTTATATGAATCGAAAAAATGGGTTGTTTAAATCTCCGACAGTTGTTAATTTTGTTTATTTTAATCCGATAAACGCCGCCATA
Source organism: Diaprepes abbreviatus (assembly GCA_034092305.1). Taxonomy (NCBI): domain Eukaryota; kingdom Metazoa; phylum Arthropoda; class Insecta; order Coleoptera; family Curculionidae; genus Diaprepes; species Diaprepes abbreviatus. The sequence continues at coordinate 685,898 of JASJET010000242.1, forward strand.
ACTATCTTAAAATATCAAGTTTCCCAGTGAAAATTATTAACGTTCGGTTGTGGGAGCAACTTCCACGCTTTCTTTCCGAAATTATTGCTAAAAATCTGTATAGATGCTGCATTGAATTTAGATCCGTGATTTTGGAGCTCATTATGAGTGATTCAAATGTATTTTTTGCTTTGCGCGTATGTTGACTTTCCTATTTCACTGTTTTACTTGATCAGTTGAAACTCGCTTCGTTGTCGAAAACAAACAATCAGCCAAATTTCCAAAAGTTATGGAAACTTAAAATTTGGGATCCCTGGATGTGAACCGCACCAGTCTTCTTGGTTACATTCCAGGGATATTACTCTTTAAGGGCGCTTCATAAGTAACCTATAAAAACTGATTAAATAAATAGTTACATTTGAAAGTTATGGTCATTTAAGTTTTCATCCTAGTTTTGTTGGATCTGTCAGGTGTAAAACGAAAACAAATTATTGATTTTTTTATCTTTGAAATTTAAGATTGTTTCTAAACAACTTTTAGATTACATGTAATTAAATAAATTAATTGTTGATATGTTAACATAAATATTATGTAAGTAGAGTAACATCATTCAACTCAGAGAACTAAACTACATCTTGTGAATATTCTTTCAAGAATTTCCTTGACTGTTCGGAATAGTTCTGATGACGTTATATTTGTATTTAGAATGCGACTCGTAAATTTTTTATTCCTGTATAGCGATTGGTGATTTACTTTTTTTTTATATTATTTCGTTTGTAGAAATAGCAACATTTATAGAGTTTTTCCAAATGTCGAGAATTATAATCATACATATGTGCAGAGTGTCCCATTTTCGACACTTTTAAGGTTATTGGAATTATTATCAAAGATATAGTGTTGCCGTTTACATTTTAGTATCCTACATTTTAACGAAACGAAAGATTCCGATGTTAAATTTGTAATGGTTCTCTCGGTTTTTAATTTACAGGGTGATTTTGAAAATCTTCGTTTTTCAGGTACATCTTGTATTAACGCATAACGTTAATTTATCAAAAAAATAAAAACTACTTGTTATAGGGCTTTTACGTAGAGTTCAGTGACGCAATCAGTTTTTTTCATATATATATATATATATATATATATATATATATATATATATATATATATATACAGGGTGTCCAAGATAAGGATCCTAACCATGGGGATCTCGGAAACAGTTGGAGATACGAGGTCGGTTAAATTAGAGAAAAGTTGCGCAATTTAGTGCTAAATTAAACGCAATTTAAAAATTTTAAAAATTCAAAATACTTCCGGAGATTTCCGGAAAAAACCGAATTTTGGCAAAATCGTTTTTAATTTTTGTAGGCTTTATTTAAAGAGATATCAAAAAATAAAAGGTAGATTCTTCTTGCCATTTTTTATAATTTGGTCTAAACAAAATTTAAATCCGACGTTTCGTTTCTGAGATACCATCATGAACTTTCATTTTTTATATGGAACAAAAAAAAGTATCCCATGTATTTGATAGCATTTTTTATTACAAATTCAACGGTGTATCACGCTTGCATATCAAGTGTGTAGTTCATTGGCTTTTATAAAACTGATATACCTTTCTCTCTCGCTCTCATGGAGCTCTTATGGAAAGTACTTGAACTACGTATTCGATATGCAAGGGTGATACATCGTTGAATTTGTAATAAAAAATGCTATCAAATACATGGGATACTTTTTTTTGTTCCATATAAAAAATGAAAGTTCATGTTGGTATCTCAGAAACGAAACGTCGGATTTAAATTTTGTTTAGACCATATTATAAAAAATAAAAAGTGGCAATGAGAATCTACCTTTTATTTTCTGATATCTCTTTAAATAAAGCCTGCAAAAATTAAAAACGATTTTGCCAAATTTCGTTTTTTTCCGGAAATCTCCGGAAGTGTTTGAAATTTTTAAATTTTTTTAACTGCGTTTAATTTAGCACTAAATTGCGCAACTTTTCTCTAATTTAACCGACCTCGTATCTCCAACTGTTTCCGAGATCCCCATGCTTAGGATCCTTATCTTGGACACCCTGTATATGTATAAATATATTAGGTGATAATACATTTTTATATTTGTCTATGTAGTTTTCTTTCTCTTCTGTGTTTTGTTGATTATTTACAAAGATCTGGCAACAGTAGATGCTGCCTGAATTCGGAAATAGAAGGCGCAATCAAAGTATGTTTTGTTTTCTTTACCAGCTGTTTATATGCAGCTCTTCAAACAATTTGATCAGGAGCTATGAACATATTTAATATATTCATCCTTGTTTAATAACGCGAAAACGTCTACATTTTTCTCTTTCTATATCATATATATATATATATATATATATATATATATATATATATATATATATATATATATATATATATATATATAATATGTAATAGAAGATTTTCGGGCATATCGTGTATGTGCTGAGTCCCTCTCAGGACTGCAAGGCAGCTGACGTTTCGGTGAAATCTCATTCACCATTTTCAAAGCTCACTGTATGGAGTCTACGAGCAAACGAATATAATATTTGATAAATTATTTGAACTAAGTACTTTGTATTTTTCAAAAGTCTTCGAAATTATATTACAAAAATTTCTATTTTCCAAAATCCAGAACCGCCTATCAATTTATCAACACGGGTTTTTAATAAAAGATCATGCTTGACTAATCTTTGCAGTATCTTCTCCTGTGTCTGCAACGCCCTTAACGACAGAAGTCAGATCGTTGTCATCTACACTGATTTTTCACAAGGCTTTTGATTAGTTCGATCAGTGCATTCTATGGAAGAAGCCATTTGATCAATTTCGTTTCTTTAATACACTTTTCAGAATATTAAAATCTTATCTCCTAGACGGTCGCCAGTTCGTAGAGATTGAGAGTTTCATATCAGATTCGTTTGTGCCGACCTCGGATAAAGCTCAAGGTTCCAATCGAAACAGTTTGTCAATGGTTTGAGTCTAATAAACTCGCTCTGAATATCTCTAAATGCAATTAGGTATCTTTCAGTCGCACATACTATTTAATTATTTAATTAATGCTTCCACCTTGAGCAGAATCGCTTGTGTGGTAGATATGGCATTTGTTTTTGATGATAAATTCTAATTTATTTCACATATTGCTTACATGGTAAGCATGGCATCTCGATCATTAGAATTCACATTAAAAAACTGTAAATACTTTTCTGATCTATCTACATCTAAGTTATTGTATTACTGCTTCGTTAGAGTCAAATTAGATTGTGGTTCAGTCATATGGTCTCCTGTATATAACTGTCACAAGCATTTTAGGGAATCCATTAAAAAAAAAGATTTCTGAAATATTCAAGGTTTAGGGAGGACGGTATTTATTCTGAGCAGAATATTGACCAAAAGTTGATTTTGACCAGGTTTGGAAAACTCCCTCTAACCTTTGGCCCGGATTCCCAGTCTGTAACATTTTTATAAAATTTCCTAAATGCAAAAATTGATTGTTCATTTTTAGTGTAGCAAATATATTTTCTGGTATCCAGTATAGGTATCAGGCGTCAGCCTTCCTTTTTCTTAAGTGTCTAAATTCAAACGTGCTTTGTCCCAACCCAATTTATGATATATGTCAAACTTTTAAAACAATTTCCGTACCTTGTGACATTTATTTTGACAATCTTTCAATAATTTTGAGGCATCCAGAAGAGGTGTTTAGTTATCTGTAAGTCTTGGTTTAGTTGTTTGCATTGTATTATTATTTTAGTGTTGCGTTTTTTACATTTTTAAGATGGATTAGGGTTAGTTAAGATTTACAATTTAAAATGAAATATAAAATTTATGAAGTCTAATCAATTGTAATTGGGCTTTTGCCTGTTCGAAATATAGTGCTGAATAAATAGATAAATAGGTAAATAAATAAATATGTATATGTAATATGTAATTGTATTTTATAATGTATTGTTATTAAAAAGAAATAAATAAATGTAAAAGCTTTGTAGTTTATGTTGCTTTACTTATTTAAATTGACCTATTAATTACTGGAGGTACTTTAAATTTGTATGTAATGCAGAAAGAGTATAATTTACTGCTCAAATATCATTTCAGTTTTCGTTATGTCCTTGTTATCGCAAGTAGGAACCATTAAATAAAATTGATTAGAAAACAGACACCTTTTTTTTCAGTTACGAATTTGTTAACAAAATTAGCATAAAAAAATGATTACTTTGAAACTAGAGCTACAATTGTATTTATTGTTAGTTGATTATATTCATAATTTTTTAACTCTTTTTTTTCTCGACTATTTTATTTTACATATGATAAGTTTTTTGATAAATTATTCCTTGGAAGTAAAATCCAGTTAGTTAAAACAAAAGTAGTTCAATTTTCCATGATTAAATTTAATTCGAAAGTAAGTTCGTTTATTGATTCGGTTTCTTATGAAAATTGGCTGACATTTCGGAAAAATTTCATTTGGCATCTTCCGTGCTTACTAGTTGAAGATCAACTGTTGTGATTATATGATTTTTTTGTATCCAATATGTGCGATTTAGGGCAAAACATTTACAAGATATTTTCAATATAAAAGTCAAACTTAAGTCACTTTAATTTTTCAATAATGTCAGAAAAATGCTTAAGAGACAATAAAAGTTATTTATATTGAATAATGGCTAACATTTTTGAAATAAATGAAAGTATCTGCCTACGAGATGAATAACATCGACTCATATTTGAATATACCAATTTGAAATTATTTTCAAACAAGAAGCATAACGAAAAATATTCGATCATTTTCTCCACAAGTGTAAATCTACAATATTTATCTCTCAGTTTTAATTAAAATAAGTTGTTTAATTTTCGTCGAAATGGAGCAGATCAGGAAAGACAAGTTTTAACGACGTTTTCTGTTTGTTCATGGTATGATCAGCCATTTAGTCCAATTAAATGATTAGTAGATATAATTCATAAGTAAAATTGCAACATATATACGCTTTTCCAAAGAAGTTCAAAAAATTGGCTTTAAAGGAATTGTTTTGGAAAGAAAAATTATGAATTTTAGGAAATTTAAAAATTCAAGTTAAATATATTGTTTTACAGAAACACCTTATTTTCCCGATCTTTTCTATTGAATATTGTCTATTAATCAGTCACTTAAAACAAGAAAGAGCGATCTTTTTAATATGGTCACCTAACCAAAGTACTAATTGCTCTTATCCCTGGTTAATTTCAGTGATCAGATTGAGACAGCTTGGCCACTGAAGTGAACCCACGCCTAAATACATCTCTCTCTCTCTCTCTCTCTCTCTCTCTCTCTAGAAGCACAATTTCGTCCTTTCCTGGACATAGGTCTCCTCTAGTCTCTTCCATTCCAACCTATTTTCTGCAATTCGGAGCCAGTTTCTACCTGATTTCTTTTTTTATATAATCTATCCATTTTTTTGGGGGTTTTCAATACTTCTTTTGGACCACCTAGATTTCCATTGCAATATGTGTTGTGTCCACCTTGTACAGTCTTCGTTCCTTATTCGGTCACAAGGTGATATTCCCAGTGTGATTATTTCTATTGTACGTAGTTTATTGGCCGATTTAATTGTTAGTGTAGTTGTTTTCATTCCATAGGTCATTACTGGGAGAAAGCACGAGTCAAATATACTTCTTTTCAAATTAATGGAAATATCAGAGTTTTCAAAAGCGTGTTCCAATCTTCCAACTGCTACCCATGACATTCTAATTCTTCTATTTATTTCCGCTTCTTGGTTTTCTTTCCCAAGTCTAATTAGATGGCCTAAATACACATATTCCTCAACTCTTTGTATTTCGTTGTTTCCTACATAAAGTAACGTATCTTCTGGAGACCTTATTTTGGTTTTTGCTAAGTTCATGCTTATTCCAACTTTCTCTCAAGCATTTTTTAACTCAGAGATCATTTCTTGTAATTTGTCCAAATCTTCACTTATTAATACCACGCGAAACATAAATGGTTGAGATATCTACCATCGATACTAGTCCATGTTTTTATGTTCCCAGTTTAGTAGTTTAAAGACATCTTCCAGTGTTAAAGTAAAGAGTTTAGGGGAAATCGTATCTCGTTGTCGCACCACTCGATCGATATTTATCTTCTGTGTTTCTAAGTCCTCTGTAATCTTTACTTGCAGTGTGGCCTTATCATAAAGATATTTCTGAAGATTTTTGTATCTGGAGTCAATCCTTACATGGTCCATTGCTTGAAATTTGGCCCATAGCTCGACAGAGTCAAAAGCCTTGCTATAATCAACAAATGCTAGATGGATTTTAATATTATATTCGGTGCATCTTTCAATTAGTAATTTGATGATCTGTATCTGTTCTGTTGTATTCAAGCCCTTTCGACACCCGGCTTGTTCTTGAGGTTGATAGAAGTCAAATTTGTTTGCATGTCTATTAGTAATAATTTCTGTAAGCAATTTGTACGGATGCGGCAGAAGACTTATGGGGCAATAATTTCCGATGTCTAATTTATCGTCTTTTTTGTACAGAAGAATGACTCGGGCGTTTTGCCGGTTATCAGGGATTTTACCTAAACACATATTTTAACGTAAATTGTTCGGTTAATACCAGAATCACGCCAATAATTTTAATATAGAAAAAACCCAAGTTCGGAAGAAAATTAAACGAGGAGAACAGAACTGTTAAGAAATTGTCATTCCCACAAAATCTCACTAAATAAATCTCTTCAAAATTAAATAAATAGAAGTACCATGAAAACTGAAGAGAAGTGAGTGAGCGAGCTAGTTTTTCATAACTTCAAACTCGTTAAAAACGGATTTTATATCGTGAAGATGTTTAAGGTGAGACTTTGTAAATGCACAGCTCCATTGGTCGTTTTTGGAAGTAAAACCATGGCATCAATGATTTGATTTATGAGGTATTAGAAAAAATTAGTAGCATTTGGTTAAAAAGGGGTACCCTAGTATATATATAAACATAATATGTTACGGTTTAATTCTTCGACAACTAATTTTATAAATATTTATACCAATAAAACTGACACTGGCCATAACCGTGGGTCTTATTTTTAACAAAAAGTTTTTTTCTTAAATACAAATTATAAACCAAAAATTTATTCACCTACGACACTTTAAAAATTGGTATCGTAGAATGTTAAATGCGCTAAATTAAAAATATAGAAATATACCAAATAATCCATTTTTAATACTTTCATCAAGGGTGTGGTCAATCTTTTGATTATAAAAGCGTCAATAAAGATTAAGATTATTTGATTGAATAATGTATAAAAATAACTTGTTTTATTTTCGTCGAAACGAAGCAGGTATGTTATAATTTTTTTTAAATTAAACCGACTTTTAAAAGTGCGCTAAAAAGGGAAAAATAACTATACATTTTTTTATGAAATTGAAATTTTTGAAGTCGGCGCCAAAGTAATACTTGACAAAATATGATTTGCATAAACAGATTAAAAATACTTTATTTGTAATGGTTTTCTTACCATTAATTGTATATATCAGCAATTATTTATTCCATTTAGAAATAATTTGGCGCCGACTTCAAAAATTTCAATTTCATATAAAAATTTCTAGTTATTTTCTTCTTTTTAGCACACTTTTAGAAGTCGGTTCAATTTAAAAAAAAATATTTTTCGATTTTTAGTTTTGAATTCTTTATGATATTCATAAATTATTTAAACTACATGCTAATTGAGATTAATGTTTCTCGCAATGACTCCAAGGTGGCAAGAAAGTACCCATTTTATCCAGAATTGTAAATCACCATAAAATGATCTACTAAAAATTGTTTGATTCTTAGAGTTCTCCAAATACCAATGAAATTGTGTCAAACAAATATTTAGTCTGTCATAGTAAATCCACTATCTTAAATTTCAAATTAATTTTAGATTGGAAATAAAGGCCCCAATACCTGCCAATATCGATATTTAAAGAATTTGAGACGTACATTTCTTAGCCCGATATATTTTCTATTGCATATTGAGTTTGTACACGCCTCAAGAATCCTGCAATATCAATTTTAGATAAAACCGGAAAATGTAAAATTTTTAGTCCTTCATATTGTATCTTATCAACCTAATAGTTGTAAAAAATTAACTTCATATTCGTAATACATCACTCCCCAACGCTCTAATACCAAATCTGAAAAAATGTGAATAAGGTAAAATTTTCAACCCACCATATTAGATCCGCCATATTGAATTTCAAAAAATAATTTTAACGTCTTAATCTAATCTAAATCTAAACCCTTCAAATCCCCCCAATACCAATTTTAGATAAAATCCACAAATTAAAAATTTCTAAACGGTCATATTGCATCTGACGTATTAGATTTTCTTAAAATAATTTGATATTCGCTATTTAAATTCTCAAAAACAATTCTGTTCCACATTTGGACAAAATCGAAAAATGTAAAATGTTTAGTCAGCTATATTTCATTCGCCATATTGAATCCAGAAAAAATACTATTAAATTCATAATTTACACCCACAAGAACCATCTATATCAGTTTTGGAAAAGTCGAGAAAACCATCTGCTAGATTGACTTTTTCAAAAAATATTTTAATTTCGTAAATAACACTAACAAAAATGCCTTCATACTGACTTTAGACAAAATAGGGATATGTAGAATCTTTAATCCGCCATCTTAGATCCGCCATATTTAATTTTTTTAAAAATAAAATTCGTAATGTGCTATCCCAAAAATTCCCACATATCAATTTTGAAAAAAATCGAACAAAATTAATTTTTTATCCACCATATTGGATGCGCCATATTGAATTTTTGAAAAATAATTTTAGATTCCTCATGTGCAACCCCGGAAACTCCCCCGTACCAATTTTGTAAAAAATCGGACAAAATCGATTTCTTTGTCCACCATATTGGATCCGCCATTTTGATTTTAAAAAGAAAGAAACAAACTTATTAAACTCAAACGTTTTCCGGAATTAAAACAAAATAAATATACATATCAGGAGTATATCAAGACAAAATTTACACCATTGGATTATCACATTGACAATAAACGATCTGGAAAATAAAATCCCAAAAGATATCCAAACTACAGTAAAGAAACTCTGCACTGTTAGAAGACAAACAAACAGTAAATTATCACAACAGAACAAAGACCTGATAAATAAACGACGAAACATGGAAAAAGGCACAGCAGACTACGTACAACCAAATAAACAAATCAGAAAAAAAATTAGACACGATATTAAGAAGCCTAACACGGAAAATATTAGAACGATCATAGAAAACAACAAAAATATGATTGTATTAAAGTCCATAAACTCAACTGATAAATTCAGTTGATAAACCAACTTAAAGATGCAAGGATTGACTCCAGATACAGAAATCCTCTGAAATATATTTACAATAAGGCCACATTGCAAATAAAGATACCAGATAACTAAACTGGAAACCTAAGAGCATGAGAGAGAAAGAGAGAGAGTCTTCACCTACAAAATGTTAAAAAATGGGTATTGTAAAAAGTGAAATGTCCCAAATTTAAAATATAGAAATGTAGCAAATAATCTATTTTTATTACTTTTATCAAAGGCGTAGTAAATATTTTGATTATAGAAGCGTCAGTAAACATTAAAATTATTTGATTATATGATATATAAAATTCCCCTGTTTTATTTTCGTCGAAATGAAGCAAATGTGATAAAACAAGTTTTAACTACTGTTTGTTCATCGTATCATCAGCGATTATGACCAATGAAAATACTAGTAAATATTATTCATAATTATAAACACTCAAATATTATAAACATGTTTATTCGATTTTGTATAATGTAATGAAATAACCTTGGTACAGTTTCATGATAAATTGCAGACGTATTCATGTTTGTTATTTTACTGTAACATGTGAAGTCATTTTTTAGACTCACATTTTAAGGCACTCTCAGAATTACGCCCATAATGGGTGCAAACACAGGTACAGAAGCTACGGTAATGGTAACCCAAATTAAACTAGGAGACCAGAGCTGTTAAAAATTACTGACTCAATTGTCATTCTCATAACATCTCACACCTCACACCATTTATATCTGGGATAAATGATATTTTGAGGGAAATTATTCTTTTTGAAAATATATTATGGATTTCTCTTGTCCATTTCTTATGAAGACACACAGTGCCGCCTTTACGTTTCCTAGCATCCTCAGGCAAGATTTATTTCGGCGCTCCTTCTAAGAAAAGAAATTGTAATATACGATATATACGGGGTGGGACAAAGCAACTTGATTAGTTGAATTTGGCGCCCTGAAGCGATGGATGCTCCGGGGGAGGTAGAGGTAGGTAATGTCGTATTATTATTCATATTTTAAGGCAAAATATTAAATTTTAGATTAAATATTATTTCAAACTACCTATACTCTATTCAAGAAAAGATATTGCTTCCGTGTCTATATTTATTCCAAAAACCAGATAGGAAATCTATTCTTATAGATCGTCCGGAAATTGTTCTTTGGAGAAGAAAATGTCTCCGAACAATTAAGCAACATCGCGAAATTTGAAAAGATATTTATTATTTAGACGAAACATGGTTGAATGAAGGACATATTGTATGGAAAGTATGACATGTTAAAAATGTTTAAAGCTACCGACAAGTCTCATTGGAAGGTTGGTCTCCTGGATTACAACAACCTACAGGGAAAGGATGCAGGCTCATAATTATACACATTGTTAGTTCAGGTTAGTTCAGGTTAGTTCAGGTTTTGTTAACTTTTCTGTCCAACACACGAGAATATGAACAGAGATGCCTTCGAGGAGTATTTTCAACAAATGTTGGATCATATACCAAAGAGATCATTAATAGTTATGGATAACACCCCGTTCCACTCGCGAAAAAGTGAAAAACTGCCAACAAATGTATGGAAAAAGATGAGATAAAACAGTGGTTGCTTTCCAAGAATTTAGATCATCTGGTTACAATTAACATAGTCAAAAGAGAGCTTTTAGATATTAGACCGGCGGAGTTAGTCTCAAAAGGAGGTGATTTTAAAATTTAGTGTTAGTAGACTTCTGACTAAGTGGAAACCTTCAGAATGATTATAGTAATTATGTAGTATCTTGTGTCTCATTTTCTTTTTTGGGGAAATTTTTTTATTTAACAATTAAGATGTGACAAAACAGTTTTTTCGAGTTCAAGAAAAAGCTATTATTTTTTACTAAAAAAGTTTCAAACAAAAGTTGTACGCATTAAAAATACCTATAAAATGAGCTAAGACTCATTTGATTCCGATAATTTCTTCGTTAGTTATTGCAAAAAAACTTGCCAAAATGGCTGTTTATTCAATAGTAATAAAAAATAGAAAAATATGTTGCATTAACTTTATTTTGTATTAATTATTTTTTGCAATTAAATTTTGTTAAAATTGGCAAAAAATAAGTGAGTGCAGGTTTTCTTTGACTATTACCATGCCGAAGATACTTTTTTCTTGTTGTCGTAATACCAGTTTTTGTTAATAAATTTTATTTTTATAAAAATTTAGCATCTACCAGCTTCAGTCAAATGCCATACGGAAAAATTACGTCTTAATTTTTTTTTAGACTATAAACAAATGGCTTTCGGTCGCTTACATGCATGCGCTGTGCCGTGCGGCGCGTAGAGGGAGCCTCCTCGCAGGTGCCTCGCGCGACCAAGCGCGGGTACTTACTACATCATATCCGATATAACCCTCCAATATAAATTTCCACATTGCATTAAATTTTTCTATTATTTACACGAGCTTTTTAGCAGACTATTTTTGTCTGTTTTGATTTTTTACTTGTTTCAACCTGCATCAATGTGTACTGTTGCAGAACATTATAAACAGTCGTCAGTTAATTAACTGTTGATATGATTGTAACTTGTGGCAGGTGAATTTTTGTATATTTTGTGGAAATATGTAGTTATATAAATAACATTTAGGTTGTAACCGTAATTTTATTCTGCAACAGCCAACAACCGGATCAGAGCTACGACGAAAATTATAAGCAACCAAGAAAATCTACTAAGAGCTTATTTTAAAGCTTAAAGTGTCTACTTTCAAATAGCGAGTGTGTCTTTGAAAAATTCAATATGGCGTTCGCAAGCCGGAGAAAAATCAAACAGACATCAATAATCTAAATCAAATTTATTTCAACATATTAAAATAAACCAATATAAGGGAATTTCTAAAATAAATAAAACAATAAATAAGAATAATTCTCCGCTTTCAATTCTTCCAAATTAAATCACGATATTTTTTCAGAAAGATATCACTTCAATTAAAAGACCCAAACTTTTTACGCCACTTAAAGTACCTAAACCATACACCATCTGGGTTCCACATTCAGTCAAGTCAAGGCAGTTATAGGGTTAAAAATGTAGTGTCCATTCTTCTAACTGGACCTTTAAAAATACTTTTGAAAAGTAAATATACATAAAATTTTTATAAAAAAATTGAACCGACTTCTAAAAGTGCGCTAAAAAGCGAAAAATAACTATAAATTTTTATACGAAATTGAAATTTTTGAAGTGGGCGCCAAACTAATACCTGTCAAAATGTGATTCGCATAAACAGATTAAAAATACTTTATTTGTAATTGCTCTCTTATCATAATTTTTATATACTAGTAGTTATTTATTTCATTTAGAAATAATTTGGCGCCGACTTCAAAAATTTCAATTTCGTATAAAAATTTATAGTTATTTTTCGCTTTTTAGCGCACTTTTAGAAGTCGGTTCAATTTTTTTATAAAAATTTTATTTTTCGATTTTTAGTTTTTAATTCATTATGATATTCATAAATTATTTGAACTAAGTGCTAATGGAGAATGTTCTTCGCAATGACCGCAAGGTGGCAAAAAAGTACCCATTTTATCCAGAATTGTAAATCACCCTAAAATGCACCACAAAAATTCTTTGATTCTTAGAGTTCTCCAAACACCAATGAAATTGTGTCAAACAAATATTTAGTCTGTGATAGTAAATCCACTATCTTAAATTTCAAATTAATTTTAGATTGGTAATATAGGCCTCAAAACCAATATCGATATTTAAATAATTTGAGACGTAAATTTCTTAGCCCGATATATTTTATATTGCATATTGAGTTTTTATTCACCCCCAGAAACCCCGCAATATCAATTTTAGATAAAACTGGAAAATGTAAAATATTTAGTCCCTTATATTGTATCTTATCAATCCAATAGTTGTAAAAAATTAACTTTCATATTCGTAATACACGACCCCACAACCCCCTAATACCAAATCTGAAAAAATGCGAATAAGGTAAAATTTTCAACCCACTTTATTGGATCCGCCATATTGAATTTCAAAAAACTAATTTTAACGTCTTCATCTAATCTAAATCTACACTTTCCAAACCCGCTAGTACCAATTTTAAATGAAATCCAGAAATTTAAAATTTCTAAAAGGTCATATTGTATCTGACATATTAGATTTTCTTAAAATAATTTAATATTAGCTATTTACATTCTCAAAAACGATTCAGTTCCACATTTGAACAAAATCGAAAAATGTAAAATTTTTAGTCAGCTATATTGCATTCGCCATATTGAATCCTGAAAAAAATACTATTAAATTCTTAATTTAAACCCTCAAGAACCCTATATATCAGTTTTGGAAAAAGTCGGAAAATGTAAAATTTTTGGGACATCATATTGAATCCGCCAGATTGAGTTGTTCAGAAAATATTTTAATTTCGTAATTAACACTAACAAAAATCACCTAATACTGACTTTAGACAAAATCGAGAGATGTAGAATCTTTAATCCGCCATCTTAGATCCACCATATATTTTTTTAAATAATATTAGATTCGTAATGTGCTATCTCAAGAACTCCCCAATAGCAATTTTGAGAAAAATCGGACAAAATTAATTTTTTATCCACCATATTGGATACGCCTTATTGCATTTTTTAAAAATAAGTTTAGATTTGTCATGTACGACCCCGAATACTGCTGTTGCGTTTTCTAATCACGGGTGTTGTGATTAGAGTCGCGAATTAAAATTAAAATAAAAACTAAGGAATAAAATATGTTTCTTTATAATTTGTAAAATACTTTTAAAGACACAACTTATAATAATGAGGTAACTCCTCTATGATTACTTATTCTACGTTGATAATAGTAAAGAGCTATGAGTAAAGAACGATGTATACAGAGTAATAGAGAACGAGTAATAGAGAGCCCTTCAACCTCATGGATCCAATTTATACTTTTCTTGTCTCCAATCGGCCATAGGCGTACTTAACAAACTAACTTATATCTATTTTATTAAAAACCATCGGTCAAACAATCTGGTTGTAAAGTCTACCTATTATGCGACAAAGGGGCGCCATGAATAAAATTCTATAGTTATTATAAAGAAAGGTTTTATGGTTTTATAGGTTTGGGACTTTCCCGTTAGGTTGTTTAACAGATGTATTTACTTAGGCTATGCTTATCCTAGAATTTACTAACTATTGGCTTGTAATTATGGCAGTGAACCATAGGCGTAACCTAAATATATTATAATTATAGAGAAAAATAGTTGGGTTACAACACCTCCCCCCTTAATAGGAGATTTTATAAAATGTAAATTTTGTAAAATCTCAAGGATCTTAACTAGTATCTTATTACATAAATATACATATTTTTTATTTTTTTATATATATAATCCAACAACCATATAGTACATATTAGTAGGCATTACAAAAACGAATTCAAAGGTTAAATGTAATTAAATCTGATATTTCAGTAACTAAAGGAATGACATATAGTAGCAAGATATTCAATGAAAACTTATTTGTATTTTTATTTTTAGTTGATCCATTTTTTTTTTATTACAGTTATATTTACAGTTTATTTAGTAGTACGCCTTGCGTACGTATAACCAATAGCCCTACGCGGAGAAGGTCGGATTTGTACACCTTCTTCAGCCTGAGGGTTCTCATTAGAATTAATAGTATATTCTGCAACATACCTATTATGGTCAGATGGCGTTTCTATGGATTGGTTAACTCTAATACATAAATTGGGGACTATGCCACAACAAGAAGTTTTGCTACAACATTTTTTATAAATTTTGTAAATGATGAACGCTACTGCACACAAAGCTAAAATATAAGATATTACTGAGCCTGAATAGGTATAATTTGCGGCAGTAGTTTTCTTTTGTAGATCATCAGTCAATTTTTCGATATCGTCTAATTTATGACTTGCGATATTTAATTCAGGAATGTTTTTTGAAAGGATCCTATACTGTTCGTTTAATAAAATTTCAGATACATTTGAGTTATTTTTCTTAATTTTATCACAACACTCATCGATAATATTAAAAGGAGGCACGAATTCACTAAACACTTTTGATTGAAGAATGTTATCATGAGGTACAAGCATAGTAGAAGCACTGTAAGCCTTACAATGTTTTCCTATAGTAACGCTACCACAATTTTTTAAAATTACATCAAAAGGTTTATCCTTATTTATACAAGAAATAGTCAGACTTTCTGGATTAGGGACTGCAAATAACCATGTATTACTTGTACGTAACTGGATAAAAATACCTCTGTTTGAATTTATAATTCGCTTGTCGCAGATATCTGGTATTTTATTGGTAACCTGAAGCAATTTTATTTCACAGTTGTCTACAAGATGAGCTAGGGATACAGGCGTCTGTTGTTTACAAATAATTTTATTTTCTAATAATTTAAGGCAAGAGGTGTACTCAATATCTGAAAACTGTAGAAACTGTTGTTTGCTTTCATCAATAGCTATGAATTTAGATGAGGGATGAATTAAAATGAACTCGTTTAACGCTATTAGTTTGGGAAAAGGTGATATTTTATATAAGTAAAATAACTGCGTTTCAACTAGTGGAACGTTTATAATATATATTAATCGTTCGTTTTCGAAGAAAACTTGTAATTCAATTATGCTTAGTAAAATGTTCGCATTTGTTGTATCTAGCGGTACTGGAAATTCTAAACCACGAGGAAGAGATTCAGAAATTTGTCTTAGCTCTTTTGTTAATTGAGCAGGCGTAATAATAGCAGGGTGCAAAATACCTCGCTTTGCAATAAGGATTGCATTGGTAAGTGACATGATTTCTAGTTGTAATTGATTAATGATTATATTTGTTACGGTTACGTGATCTTCTAATATTGTTTTTAAGTTTAAGAATTGTACATCTTTTTGACTCTTATTTAATTCTTTAACGATTTTTTTTATATTGTTTTTTAGGATGTTTTCATTAAAATCTAAGCTGCCTATTGTATTGTTAAAGTTTATTAAACTAGAATGTACTATCATTGTTTGTTCCTTTAAGAGATGGAGTACCGAGGATTCATCTTTCGCAAATTCTGAAATTTTCGCATTATAATATTTTGCGTCGTCGTTATCTAAAACTCCAAATAAAACTTTAGTAGCCTTACCTATTATATCAAACCATCCTCTTTTGTTTCTTTGTGATGTACTATGACCTACTAGCTCATGTAAAACTTGTAGGTCGTTATTGATTTTGTCAAGACTATATTTAGACGATTTTATGAATGAGTCGCATATGTAATAATGATATTTTGCGTTTTCGTGACCGCATAAATCTAAAGTTTTCTTACAATAGTTATTTAAGCTTAAGAGCTTGAGACTAAGATTATCTATGTTTACAAATGTTACTATCTTCCATTTATTGTTGTAAAGCCGCATTTCTCCCAGTTTTTCAAAATGAATGCCAGGACTGTGATCATAGTATGTAACATTATATTCGGATTGGGCCGCCGTTAAAATGAAAATGTTAGTAAGTAGAATAAACCTGAAAAGAGAGAAAGGTATTGTCAGAGATTTTATGATCTATAACTATATATTTACATTTATTTTCTATGTTTTTTTATTTGTACATTTATATACATATATATATTTTTAGTCATAAAAGTGTTTTAATCTGTTTGCGTGAACTTTTTGTTTATTTTTTCCTTTCCGAATAACATAATTTAAATCAGAGATTTTATCTGTTATAATATATGGCCCTATCCATAGTGAGGAAAGCTTTTTACTCCTGCCTCTACGGACGGACTCATCGTAAAGTAACACTTTGTCACCTATCGTAAAATTTCTAGGTAAACTATTTTTGTCGTAATTTCTTTTCGAAACATGTTTACTAAGTATTAAGTTTTCCTTAGCTATTTGTCTAGAGTATTGCATTTTTTGTTTTAAGTTTGCCACGAAGTCGTCATATGTATAAGAGGTTTTCGGGGGTTGGGTAATTGACGTTGGTAGGGAAGGACTATAGCCAAATAAAAGTTCGAAAGGTGGAAATTGTGTTGCCCTATGCGTAGTTGTGTTATAAGTAAATGTAGCAAAAGGAATCCAATTATCCCAGTCTTGCTGCGTATTTGATATAAAATGTCGCAAATATTCTTCCAAAACTCTATGAGACCTTTCTAATGCTCCGTTTGATTCCGGGTGATAGCTAGTTGTTTGAATTTTTTTTATTTTTAATAATTTACAAGTATTTTTAAAAAGTTCGCTTAAAAAATTTGTTCCTTGATCGGTGATTAGGATTTCTGGTATTCCGTAATGGCAAATTATATTTCTTACAAAGTGATTTGCTACCGTTGAAGATTCCTGATTTATCATAGGAATGTTAATAATAAATTTCGTTAAATCATCCTGAAAGGTAAGGATATATTTATTACCGAGTTCTGTTTCAGGTAGTGGACCGACTACATCAAGAAAGCACCTTTCAAAAGGTTTTGATGCAGTAGTTGTGATTGCCATTGGCATTTTAGTTTTACGGGACAATTTATTTTTTTGGCAAAATTCACATTTTTTGATAAATTTTTTTATGTCTTTTCTCATACCCCTCCATTTGTATAATTGTGTAAGTTTTTTAAAGGTTCGTGATACTCCTTGATGACCTGCTAGCGGAGAGTTATGAAATTCTTCTAGTATAATGATTTTATCAGAATCTGTAGGGTTTATTAATTTATTACTATATATTGTTATTTCGACTTCTGAATCTTGAAAAAGGTACCTAATCATTGGATAGATTATTTCCCATTTAATTAATGGGTTATAGTGATATTCAATTATTGAAAGTTTGGTTTTTGTATTAGATAATAGATTTTTAAGATTAAGTAAGGATAACCATATATTTTCATAAGTGAAGTCACTGAAAGTGTTTTCGTTGTCTATTAGCAAGAACATATTAGGATCATTGTGATGGTAAACAGAAGTAATGTTAAGTTCGATGTCGCTATTAAAACGTTCGATAAATTTCATTACTTGTTTGTTTTTTTCTAGGACTTTAAAATGTTCTTTATCAAAATTTTTTGGTATGAAAAATACTAATGGATCTGTCTCATTTGTTTGAAAGAGGGTTGTATTTTTCTCTTTTATTTTAAAGTTTAAGACAACATGCGTTTTAAGATAATTTTGGAATTCCGTGTAATCTGTGATTAGGTCTTCATTAACAATATTAATTATTCTACTTAAGGCATCAGCGTTAGTATTTTTCTTTCCGGCTTTATAAATTACGTCATAATTATATTCCTCTAATTTTAATCTAAAACGTGTAAGACGAGAGCCAGGGTCTTTTATGTTAAAAATGTAAAGTAAAGGTTTATGATCTGTAACAATTTTAAACTTAGTCCCAAATATATATGGTCGAAAATGTTTTACGGCCCACACTATTGCTGCTAATTCTTTTTCGGTAGTGGAGTAATTTTGTTCAGCCGCATTTAATGTTCGGCTGGCAAATGATATGGGTTTATCACTGTTAATTTTTCCCTGAGATAAAATGGCGCCTATTGCATAGTTACTGGCGTCTGTAGTAATAATGAACTCTTTGGAAAAATCAGGATATTGAAGGACAGGTGGAGAAATTATACTTTCTTTAAGAGTTTGAAACGAAATGCTGCATTCATTGTCCCATATAAATTTTTGATCCTTTTTTAGTAATTTGGTAAGAGGTTTTGCTATTTTCGCGAAATTTTGGATAAACTTTCTATAATAGCCCACTAATCCTAAAAATGATTTTACGTCTTTTGAGTTTTTAGGTTGGGGAAATTTTGAAACACATTCTACTTTTGCGGGGTCTGGTTTAATACCATTTTCGGTAATAATATGGCCTAAATATAAACATTCTTTACGTAAAAATGAGCATTTTAAGGGTTGAATTTTTAAGTTATGTTGCCTAAATCTTTGAAATATTTCGGTTAATCTGAGATTGTGCTCTACTAAATTATTTGCATAGATTACTATATCGTCCAAATAAATGAAACATTTTAATCCATTAAGACCAGTTAATACAGCATTCATTAACCGTTGAAAAGTTGCAGGGGCTCCTTTTAATCCAAAAGGCATTCGGTTATAGATATAATGTCCGGTTTGGGTACTAAAAGCAGTTTTTATTTTGTCATTTTCATCCATTTGTACTTGGTGAAAACCATTAGCCAAGTCTAGGGTAGTAAAATAGTGAGCTTTCCCTAGCTGATCGAGGATGTCAGTAATGTTAGGTAAGGGAAAAGCGTCTGTTTCTGTAGTAATATCATTAATTTTCCGGAAATCTACACATACGCGAAATTTAGGTTCCCCTAAAGAATCGGTTTTCTTCGGAACGACTAAAAGAGGACTATTCCATGGACTACACGAAGGTGAGATTATACCGTCTTTTAACATTTGTTCCGTTTGTTCTTTTATAATGTCACGATAATTAAATGGTAATCTGTAGGGTTTAATATTAATTGGACTTTTAGCGGGATTTGTAGGTATGCTATGCTTAACCGTATTAGTACAAGAAAGTTTATCACCATCTAAATAAAAGATATCACTAAAATTACTGCATATTTCAAATAGAGATTCTTTTTCTTCATAATTTAAACCTTCAAGATTGAGAGCATTTTTAAATTTTTTTAATCGTTCAATATGATTTATATTATTTTCCTCCATAACCTCAAAATCGCTAGCAGTAAATGGTTCGACATTGACTCGGGGCATTGCAATAGTTAAATTTTCATCTGAAGTGTTTAAAATGCTAACAAAACATTTGTGGTTTTTTACTTTTGTTAAAGTAGAGCCTAAATAAAGTTTATCAGAAATTTGTTTTGATTTTACTATGCCTTCTGTATCCAAAATATTCACTAAGGCAGAAATTATTTTTTCGCATCGTGCAGGAATAACGGTAATTGTTTCCGAAGGTAGAATTTTTAAATAATTGTCTTCAAAGTAAACAGTTTCTTTTTCATAGTCAATTCTGGCTTTATATTTTTGCAGAAAATCACGTCCTAAAAGACCTTCGTTTTTAATTGGGGTATTATCCGAAACGATATGAAATGGATGTGTTAAAATTTTATTATTTTCTAATTGAATTAAAACGAGAGAAGTACCTAGGGTGTAAATTGGCTGGTCACTAATACCTTTTAGTTCTACAACTGTTTCCTTATTTATTATGGACTCTTCCTTTAATTTACCTGCTTTTAAAAGAGAAACATCCGCTCCGGTATCTAATAAAAGTTTCACCGCAGAATTTTTTGTACTGGAGGAATTTATTTGAATTACATCCAATTGTTGATTTTTAGGAATTAAAACTGTTTTGCAAGAGGCATTTGGTTGAATACTATCTTTTAAAGTATTTTTACTAATTGTATTTTCTGAATCAGGTAGTGTGTTACTATTATTTTTCGAATTGCTATTATTGCTCGCAATAGTGGGCTGCTCGTGGCAAAGGTTTATTGTGCGTTTTCCCGAATCATTTTCACGAGATGTACTAGGTAGTGAGGTGGGGTGATTGACGAGATTGTTATCGTTTGAGATTTGTCCGCTAATAACTTGCACTTGTGGGTTAAAATTACCGTTTGTATTAGAATTAAGTTGTTGATTAGGGTATTTTTGTTCATTAGGATAATTGTGTTGATTTGCAAGGTTTTGACTAGAATATTCTTGTTGAAAAGGATAATTTTGATTATAATGATTTCCTTGCGTAGAAAAATTTGGTCGATTTGGAAATCTTTGTTGCCTAAGAAAATTTTGATTATTAAATCGTTGCCTTGAGTTATTGTGATTCAGGTAATTTTGTTGATTTTGATTGCTATGAGGATAATTAATATTATTATCGTTTAAAAATGGACGATTTGCATAGCTATTTGGGGCTTGAAAATTATTTCTCTGGAAATTATTACGACGATTGTACTGCACTCCGAAGTTATTAATGTTTCTTTGTTGTGAAGAAGAATTTTGATCATAACTGTATGGATTTAAATTACTATTATTTATCTGACTTTGCTCAAATTTGTAAAGTTGTCTACATTGTGAAGTAACATGGTTATTTTTATGGCAAAACATACACGAGCTTTGACTTGGACCTAACGTATAATTGAAGTTTGTACTTCTGCTGCTATTAATTAAATTTACATTTCTAGAATTTTGACTACTTTTAAATTTATCATTTTGTTCGAGTTCAAGTTCTATCGCTATTGAGATTGCTCTATCTAAGTCTACAGTATTTTCTGCTATTATTCGTATTTGAAACTTTTCATCATGTAAACCCTTTCTGAAATTGTTTACTAGTATGGTTTGTAGATTATCTACTAGTATTTTGGCTTCATTTGACGTATAATTTAAATTACAAGTTTCTTTATATTTATTAAAAAGAGTTTGAACGCGCTCTCCATATTCACTAATGGTTTCCCTATAATTTTGCCTAATATTCATTAGTAAATTTAAAAAATGTGAAGGTGGTCTCTTATCTGTAAAATTTTCAATTAAAAAGTCCTTAATTTCTTCCCAGTTTTCAAATTCTTTATATTGAGTTACCTCTTGTGCCTTTCCTTTCAATTTAGTTGCGAAAATTAAATCAGTTAATCTATTTTTTTCTGTCTCTTTAACTATTTTCATCATAGCATCACAGTTTTTAAGAAAAAAATTGAGAGAATTTGTATCTCCATACCCATCGAAAGAATCGATTTGACTTAAAATGTCAATAGCATTTTTATCAGCCATTTTTTTTTATAATTATTTTTAGTTAAAAGTATAATGTAAATTAAATTTTTATTTTCTTACGTTAATATATCGTTATTTGCACTACCTTGGAAAATTTTCAATTTATACTCGTAATATTTAAATACCTATTCCTAACCTAACAAAAGAGTTTGCAAAAAGAAATATAGCGTTACACAGAAAACAAAGAAGGGACTTACTTATTCATCTCTAACTGCAATGTCCAACGTCTTGGGTATCCTGGTTTTCGTTTCCGGGACCAGGGTCTGTAGGTGGATAAGATATAAGGGTCGGCTTCTTGCTATGATGATTTGCTGCTTCTAGGTGCTCCTTCAAACCAATCACAGTTGTTTTCTGCTTCCCTCGGACTTTTGCTGCAGCTTGCGCACCTTCAAATAGTCTTCGGACTTCTATATGTTTCTTCCGCAATTTCGGGAATTTGCTGCGTCTGGTGCTCTTTCAAATCACCGAAAAATGTTCACCGCTGCCACCAATGTTGCGTTTTCTAATCACGGGTGTTGTGATTAGAGTCGCGAATTAAAATTAAAATAAAAACTAAGGAATAAAATATGTTTCTTTATAATTTGTAAAATACTTTTAAAGACACAACTTATAATAATGAGGTAACTCCTCTATGATTACTTATTCTACGTTGATAATAGTAAAGAGCTATGAGTAAAGAACGATGTATACAGAGTAATAGAGAACGAGTAATAGAGAGCCCTTCAACCTCATGGATCCAATTTATACTTTTCTTGTCTCCAATCGGCCATAGGCGTACTTAACAAACTAACTTATATCTATTTTATTAAAAACCATCGGTCAAACAATCTGGTTGTAAAGTCTACCTATTATGCGACAAAGGGGCGCCATGAATAAAATTCTATAGTTATTATAAAGAAAGGTTTTATGGTTTTATAGGTTTGGGACTTTCCCGTTAGGTTGTTTAACAGATGTATTTACTTAGGCTATGCTTATCCTAGAATTTACTAACTATTGGCTTGTAATTATGGCAGTGAACCATAGGCGTAACCTAAATATATTATAATTATAGAGAAAAATAGTTGGGTTACAACACTGCCCCATACCAATCTTGGAGAAAATTGGACAAATTGATTTATTGTCCACCATATTGGATCCGCCATATTGAATTTTTTAAAAAATATTTTGAATTCGTAATGTGTGACTTTGAAAACTCCCCCATATCAATTTTGGAGAAAATCGGACAAAATTGATTTTTTCGTCGTCCATATTGGATCCGCCATATTGAATTTTTTAAAAATAATCTCAGATTCGTTATGTGAGACCCCGAAAACTCCCCTATACCAATTTTGGACAAGATCGGACAAAATTGATTTTTTCGTCGGCCATATTGGGTCCGCCATATTGAATTTTTTAAAAATAATTTTAGATTCGTCATATGCGACCCCGAAAACTCCCCAATACCAATTTTGGAGAAAATTGGGCAAAATTGATTTTTTTGCCCGCCATATTGGATCCGCCATTTTGAATTTTCTAAAAATAATTTCAGATTCGTTGGGTATAATCCCCAAAATGTCTCCATACCAATTTTGGAGAAAATCGGAAAAAATTAATTTTTTTGGCCCCCATATTGTAAGCGCCATCTTGGATTTTACTGCACCGATTTCATCTAAAAAAATATGGGACCACCGCAGCAACTTCTTTTACATAACGTAAAAAATTTCGTTCAAATCGGTGCAGCAGTTCCGGAGAAATCGGTGTACATACATAAAAAAAAAATATATAGTCGACGAATTGAGAACCTCCTTCTTTTAGAAGTCGGTTAAAAAGAGTGAGTGATTACAATTGGTTCGTGATGTAATTAATTTTTGTTTAAAACAAAAATCTCTGTTCTTAATGGTAAGTTTTTAACCTCTTATTCCATATAATAATAGTAAAAATGTACATATTTGTAGCATCCGCCGAAACCCTCAGTTGAAAAAGATTCGAAAGAATCGAAACGTCCTGAAAAATAAAATAAGTATGACTACTTTATATATGTAGTTTAAATATAAAAATCAACCATATTCCCAAGAAAATAACCAACTAAAAATATATTTAATGGTTTAAGAAAAATTATATATATATATATATATATATATATATATATATATATATATATATATATATATATATATATATAAAGTTATGTCGGATATTCTCACGGGTGTGATGTGTACCGAAGGTTTTCGGGCATTCCGTGTATGTGCTGAGTCCCTCTCTGTAAGGCAGCTGACGTTTCGGTGAAATCTCATTCACCATTTTCAAAGCTCACTGTTTGGCGTCTACGAGCGAACTGACGCCTGCGACACCGGTGTTGTCGGTACCGTGTGCGCGTCGGACACGTTCGTTTTCCGAATGGTTCCGGACCATCAGGTGGCGTGACCTGCTGCGCGTCATCGGCCCTGTTGCCAGTGTTTGTGGTTGCGTTGCCGAGTTGTAATCTCTTTCGTTACTATGTGGTACTGCTTGATGTTTTATAAGCAGATTTTTCCAAGTATTAGGCACACGTTGGCTATCATCTCTGCTATTTAAGTTGTTGGGCCTCTTTGCAATTTAATACCCTCCCTTATAACTTTTGTGGACAGGTTTTCACATCTCGATAGCATTTTTGTTCCCGAGAAATTTATCATATGTCGTGTGTTTAACCAGTGTTGGGCTAGAGCAGAAGAAGTTGTTTTTTGCTTGACAGCGTTTATATGTTCGTCTCTTCTGGCGCTTATTTTACCGTTGGTTTGGCCTACGTAAGATGAGCTGCACTCTCCGCATGGAATTTCGTACACTCCCTGGTTTTCTAGAGGGATTCTTTCTTTAGGTGTTGGCAAGAGATCTTTCACTTTACGGTCTGTGGTGAAAATGGTTTCAATGTTGTGTCTCCTGAGAATTCTTACGATATTGTCTGTGGTGTCTCTGACATAAGGAACAAAAGCCTTGGAGCTATTCTCTTGGTTTCCGCGATTTTTTGGGGCCAAGTGTTTGTTTTTTAGAGCCTTGTCTATATGTTCTTTTTTATAACCGTTCTTTGTTAGGGCTTCCTGCAGTATGTTTATCTCTTTGTGATGATTTTCTGGATCTGTAAGGGACTGCGATCGAAACTGCAAATAATTGGGCGGGGTGGTGATGTGAATCGGCGTTGAGGTACCTGTTGGTGTGAGTGGGCTTTCTGTAGACAGTGTGCGAAAGCAAGCCATCCTCTTTTCTTTTCAGTAGGATATCCAGAAACGGTAGTTCTCTTTCCTGTTCTGTCTCTATAGTGAATTTAATTTTGAGATGTATACTGTTTATGTGTTCCAGGAAACTTTTCAGATTTTCCTCCCCATGCTGCCAGATAACGAATGTGTCATCCACGTAACGTAGCCACAGTCTTGGTTTATGTGAAGAGGTCTCTAAAGTTTTGATTCAAAGTCTTCCATAAATAAGTTGGCGAGTGCAGGAGATAGCGGCGATCCCATCGGGGCTCCCTCGACTTGTTTATATCGTCGGCCTTCATAAGTAAAATAGGTGTTATCAAGACAGTGTCTAGCTAATTCGATGATATATTTTGGCAGATTGTATTTGTTTTTTTATTACAGAAAGAGCCTCTTTAACTGGTATTTGTGTGATAAGTGATGTTACGTCAAAACTAACTAGACATTATTTTTCTTGTAAACGTATGTTTTTGATTATTTCGCAAAAATGTTGCGAGTTTTTAACGTAGGAGGCCGTTTTTTCGACGAAGGGTTGGAGAATGGTGGCTAGATGTTTTGCTAGGGCCTGAGTTGGAGAGCCAACAGAGCTTACAATTGGTCTCAAGGGGGCTCCGGGCTTGTGTATTTTGGGTAAGCCATAAAGTTTAGGTGGTCTTTTCTAGATAAGTGGTATGGTCTCTGTTTATCGGCTTGTAGGCAGGATCGTTTAACAGGGCGATCATATTATCATGATAGTCTGTTTTGTTTAGGACCACTGTCGAATTTCCTTTGTCCGCCGGAAGTATTACGATCGAGGTATCTTTACGCAGGTCTTGTAAGGCTCGATGTTTTTCTGCAGATAGATTACTTTTTGGAGGTTTTGCTTTGCGCAAAACGGCTGAAATTTCTTGGCGGATAGTTTCTGCTGTGTCGTTGTTTATGTTATTTAGAGCTGTTTCAACTCTACATATTATGTTATCGGTTGGGATACGTGATGGTGCTATCGCGAAATTAAAACCTTTGGTTAAAACACTTTTGGCGGCTGGTGTCAAAACTTTGTCAGATAAGTTGTGTACGACTTCTGGCTCTTCCGTTAGCTGTTTCTTTAAAGGTGCCTTTGATGACTCTTTTAATCGGGTAATTTTCCTTTTCTGTCTCTCTGTTCCTATTGAGAAATCTGTTTCGGCCCTGAATTCTGCTAGAGTGTCTATAGTAGACCATAGTGACACGTGTATAGTGTTGCTTAAGCGGAGCCGTAATCTATATAACTGACAGTCGATGGAATTTAGACTTGTTCTTGTCTGTTGTATTCTTTCTCGAAGCAGGGCTAGACTGGTGTTCTTTAGTATTCTGTCTGTTTTAGAGTTTCTTATGTGATATTTAATCTTGCAACAGGTCGGTATGAGGTGTTGATCTCGGCAGTTGCGTAAGAAGGCGAGATCGCAAAGCAGTCTCGATTTCTTCGTCCATAGCGTTTATATGTTCGTCTCTTCTGGCGCAAGCAAAAAACATCTTCTTCTGCTCTGGCCCAACACTGATTAAACACAGGACATAAAATAAATTTCTCGGGAACAAAAATGCTATCGAGATGTGAAAACCTGTCGACAAGAGTTATAAGCGAGGCTATTAAAATTGCAAAGAGGCCCAATAACTTAAATAGCAGAGATGATAGCCAACGTGTGCCTAATACTTGGAAAAATCTGCTTACAAAACATCAATCAGTACCACTTAGTAACGAAAGAGATTACAACTCGGCAACGCAACCACAAACACTGGCAACAGGGCCGATGACGCGCAGCAGGTCACGCCACCTGATGGTCCGGAACCATTCGGAAAACGAACGTGTCCAACGCGCACACGATACCGACAACACCGGAGTCGCAGGCGTCAGTTCGCTCGTAGACGCCATACAGTGAGCTTTGAAAATGGTAAATGAAATTTCACCGAAACGTCAGCTGCCTTACAGTCCTGAGAGGGACTCAGCACATACACGGGATGCCCGAAAACCTTCGATTACACACACACACACACATATATATATATATATATATATATATATATATATATATATATATATATATATATATATATATATATAAACATAATTTGTTACGGTTTAGTTCTTTTACAACTAAAACTATAAATATTTATACCAAGAGAACTAACACTCGCCATAACGCAGGTCTCATTCTTAGCAAATGGTTTTTTTTTATTAAATATTAAATTAGAAACAAAAAATGTATTCACCTACGACGTATTAAAAATTGAAATCGTAGAATGACAAATTTGCCAAAATAATAAAATTTTTATAAAAAAATTGAACCGATTTCTAAAAGTGCACTGAAAAGTGAAAAATAACTATAAATTTTTATATGAAATTATTTGTAAATGAAATAATTAACTACTAATATATATAAATTATAGTAAGAAAGCAATCACACATAAAGTATTTTTCATCTGTTTATGCGAAACACATTTTGTCAGGTATTAGTTTGGCACTGACTTCAAAAATTTCAATTTCATATAAAAATTTATTGTTATTTTTCACTTTTTAACGCACTTTTAGAAGTCGGCACAATTTTTTTATAAAAATTTTATTTTAATCAATGTATCTATTCGCTTTATGGAAGATTTTGCGGAAAGATCTTGGTTTGCGTGCTTACAAAATCCAACTCGTGCAAGAATTGAAGCCATACGATCACCTAGCAAGGCGTAGATTCGGTGAATGGGTCCAAAACAAGATTGCCGTTGATCCCGATTTTCATAAGCGAATTTTGTTTAGCGATGAAGCTCACTTTTGTTTGAATGGATACGTCAATAAACAAAACTGCCGTATTTGAAGTGATGATAATCCTCAAGTGTATGTTGAGACACCGTTACATCCAGAAAAATTGACTGTTTGGTGTGCTTTATGGGCTGGCTGAATTATTGGTCCGTACTTCTCTAAAAACGATGCTGGTCAGAACGTTACAGTCAATGGTGACCGCTATAGAGCCATGATTACTGACTTTTTCGTTCATCAATTGAACAACCATGATGTGCAGGAGCTGTGGTTTCAACAAGACGGCGCAACATGTCACACAGTTCGTGCCACAATTGATTTATCGAAGGAAACGTTTGGTAACCGCATAGTTTCACGTTTCGGACCCGTGAATAGGCCTCCAAGATCGTGCGACTTAACGCCGCTAGACTATTTTCTGTGGGGATATGTGAAGTCGCTAGTCTACGCCGATAAGCCCGAAACGATTGATCACTTGAAGGACAACATTCGCCGCGTTATTGCCGATATACGGCCACAAATGTTGGAAAAAGTCATCGAAAATTGGACCTCCAGATTATCTTTCGAATAAAGTAAATTTCATGTCAATTTAATAAATTCATCTTCGTTTTATTCCATTTAAAAGTTCTATACCTCAATAAAAAAACACCATTTATAAAAAAATAAAACTGCTCAATTTTAATATAGTTAAGTTTAATAAATTAAATAAATTACAGGAAGAAATTAATTCGCAGAAGATGAAGAACTCTTGATTACTAAACACCGTCAATTTATTAAAATAAAAAGAGTTTTTGGACAGTTTAACAACTTTTAATTATTTGTATTGTATTGGCATTCGCAATAATAAAGTATCTAAGACCTATTTATTTAAAATCCAAAAAAGATAAAAATTTAGAAGATTATGAAATTTAGGTCAAAGAAAAGTGAAAGGCTGGAGGAATTACATCCCTGTATTCTGCTGAAAACACCACTTATTGCCACTTCTGTAGTATTAAGAGAAAATATGTTATAAATATATGCCAAGTAGCATTGTTAGACATTCTTATTGTTAAAATAGTTCTATTAACTTGTCAAGCTCTCCCAAATAAATTATTGTTTCCACGAAGTTGAAAATAAAAGATTTTTCTGAAAAGAATTTTTTTTAAAAACATTATTCTTTCGGCCTGAAACATAACTTGCCCTATTTAAATCCGACAAAAGTTAGGTATTCATAAGTTCTTGCATTAAAAATTGGCCAAAAAATAAGTGACTCATAGTTTTTGTTTGTTTTCTTGATACCCTTTGTTTCAAATAACATTAATTTTCATAGAAATATAGCGGGCATTAAGAAATAGGTTTTATATGTCTTTAAGAACCTTATCTAATCATTCTAGAAATAATATAAATATGCTTATTGCCGTTACGTGCAATCATTGTGCAGTGGCATACTTATTGTTGTACGTATATTGTCGGGTATTTTAGTATAATATTAACATGAATACACCAAAAAATAATTCGGTAAGTAATACAGTATCCAAATAAGGGTAGTCAATTAAGTAAGAAATTTATTGTCTGGTTAGACCCAGAACTTTTATATATAATTAAATTTTTAAAATCTCACTGTCCTTGGATATGAATATATTAGGAAATAGTTCGGAAAGTAATACAGCGTCTAAGTAAGAGTGGTCAATTACGCATCAATCAATTTTGAGATTTATCGTTTGGTTGCTCCGAAAATTTAATTTAATATAATTAAATTTAAAAAGTTCTACTATTTTTTAGTTACTTATAATCGTTTGCATTAAAGTGATATATTGCCAACCACACCTATTTATTGACTGTGATTTTTAAATTTAAACACTTTTTGAGAACAAAAAATCTTTTATACGAGATGACTGATTTCCAATTACTAGTAGGTGGATGATAGTTATTTCTACTCAAGTATGTAGAACATGAACAGTACAAAATGAGTCATAGAGTAGTGATTCCACGATACCTTCCAAACGTATAAACAAGGCGATTCGTCCCAATATGGACTACGACCGAATCTGAAATGCTGAAATTCTACAAATCGTACAACATCTAGGGGCTTTATTGTTACATTAGAACAAATATCTCAGCTCATAAAATGGTCATAGAACGAATCGAAATTGATGGTGAATCTCAGATTTGCAGACGATCTAGTGCTTGTCAGTAGTGACGTAACGGAACCAAAAAATATTACCTAATCAAAAGATGCATTTAAGAAAATAGGTTGGAAAATAACTGAATATAAAATGACATGTTTATTTAATTTAGTGAAGAACAATAAAAAAATAATTTATGAGGTTTTATTGACAAGGAACGTGTACGTGCAATCAGTACTACACTATTCTTCTCGGTGGAGATATCCTTTTTTATTAACATACTTGCTAGATTTCGTTCAAACATATGTAGTGCGAACATTTTAAATAAAATATTACTTAAAACTGATGATAATAAAGTCGATATATTACACTAAGTCTGTTTTCAAAATTATGGAATTCACTGAACTTTTTTATTGAATAAAATTGGAGACAATAAAGAAATCCTTACTCAGTTTCTATTCCAAATTGACGACGAAGAAGACGCTGCATTGCATCATAATGTTCGTCACTTTTACAGTATTACTAAATTTTGGTAAAATAAATTGTGAAAAAAAGATATTTAAGTTTTTTATGCAAAGTAAATAATAAAGATTTTAACGTATTGCACATTGTCTGCATGGGCGTGGTTAGTGGAGGGCAAGGGTGGGCACTGTCCACTCTAAAAAACTCATTTTCCACTCTAGAAAAATCGACAACATTGAAATATTTCTTCAATGTTTTCATTTTTTGTACTTTGAAAAAAATTTCAATACCAATTTTATCACACCCGAAAACACCATGTATCAAAAAAAAAAAAAAAAATAAGATGTCGTGAGACACCCGACAGAAGCGAAGCTTCTTACGCATGATATGTATCGAATTTATCAAAGCTCTAAAATACAGAAGTGATTGAACTGAAAATATTTAAACGAGAATGTATTTTTTTTTAATTAATATAATTTAATATTGATCTGATAATAAATAGTTATCTAGACATTTTTACAAATACAAAAATGATTACTATATTTATTTTTAAAATCAAAATAATATTTTCATTCCAAATACAATACAATAGTTTAGAAACCCGTGAAATTATGCTTTACTAAGTTTACTAGATACTGATAGGAAATTTTTTTTCCGAAATACCCACTGATAAATAGTTAATTATTTATTAATAATTATAATCTTTGCTCGATATAGAAATTTTGACCAGTTATTATGAAGGACAAAAGAAAAAAGTTTTAATTCTAAAGAAAATTTTTATTTCGAAAATTCGATTTTTTAAAATTAAAAACGCTGTTTCAAATTTAAGGGTCAATTTCTCAATAACTAGTTATACTATGAGAGTCATTTCAAGATTAAAAAAATAAAAAAAATATGGATTAAAAATTGTATATCTCAAAAAAATTTATCTTTCCAAAGGCAACGGGAATTTGCGAGTTTAAGACAATGCAAATATTTGTCTCGCAAAGATGGAAGACTGACTGAGAACAACTGGTTTCGGTCTCTGTCACTCACATGAGCAACATTACGTAATGCTCAGCCAATGAAGTGCATTGTATCGCCTCGTTCGTTTATTATACTTTTGGTCTCAATCCCAAATGTCTACAAAGAAGCTTCGATTCAATATTGACGAGTTATTACTTACAGAATTATACATAATCTTTACCGTACTTACACGCGAGAAGGTGGAAAAATGCTTCCGAACGATTCGTCTTCCGCTTCATTCACTTCGTCCGTTGCCGCACAGCGCCGCCTCATATTCATAGCCCTGATTTACGCTTAGATTCGTCTTAAGTACTACATTTAACATTAACTAGTAAAAAACACAATCACTAAAGCAGTTTTGCACTGGTTCAGCGAAAAAAATAGAAAACTAAAACTTAACTAACAAATTAAAATTAACAAGAAAGTGTCTATGTTTATTACTATATTTTTTATTTTGTATTGCTTAATGTTGTGAGTGTGATAAATATTAGATCTTGACTGTTTCTTTATTTATTTTTTAAATTCATTTAATTTTATTTTGTAGCCAATGGTTGGATTTTTATTTTAAATTTAGCTACACCGTGAGATTGTTAATTTTACTACAGAATTGAGGAAGACGTCACTTTTTATGAGGAGAGTGAATGAACTCCACTTATACGAGGCATCACTTATGTATCTCTCTATAAATTGTTTCTTTGCTTTCAAAATTTGTCAATTCTACTAGAAAGTTAGTTAATCTATAATCAAATTACCAAAGTTGAAACCTTGCAGTGGCTGAACGGTTGGCCGGCTGCACCTCCCTCTAGGAAAATACTCTACCTACGCCAATGTTTAACTGTAGTAATATAAAAAGTAAACAAGAATAGGAAAAAATATGAAATATTTATTAAAATTTATAGAAGAAGATAGGACAATGAACTTTTGGTAGAAACAAACAATAATTCTTGTTTAAAAATCTTATTCGATTTTATAGAAAAACATGGTTCAAAAATGTTGGACATACTTTTATTAGAAGAAAATAATATAGGATACAATTTGTTGCACTTTGCTTATGGCTATAATAAAGATGAAAGCTTAAAGAATTCATTATTGACCATCGCGTATATAGTCCCAATACTCAACGAACTTATAATAGAAGTTGATCATAATGGGGAAACTATATTCAATTATAATGCTGGTCACCAAATTGAAGAAATTCTCACTGAATTTTTATTTATATGTAATAAAAAAGATCGTACAGTATTGATTCCGTCAAATTGATTACAATGAAGAAATCCTAACTTGTTTGTTAAATTTAGTTAAAAGCAATACTGCTACTGAAATATCTTATACATTTTTATCTTAACAGGACCTCTCCAATTTTTCTTAAATAGCTTTTTCTGATTTGCTAACTTAATGCAGGGCTTATATATGGAACATGTATCGGTGAAATTCTCACATATCGTTGACAATCACACTCTTTTAACTTTATCTTTATGTAGCAGAATACTTACACTGCATCATTCATTGGGTTTTATGTTTCAAACTAAATATTCCTTCATATAACTATTTTAAAGCTTTTTAGATATTGTCACGGAGTACTAGGAGAATTTGACCGCGTCCTTATAGAAATATTATATCGATACATCATCTTTGTCATTCATGTTTCAAATGGAATTCTAGATTTTTAATCGAGTATCTTTTATAGGTGTATATAAATATGTAGGTTAAGAGTTAAAAAATTTGTTTTATTTTAGCAGTGAAATGTAAGCAATTAAATAATTGACATTAATTAATGAAAAGTGTTGTTTTTATCTAAATCCAGTGAGAATATAGAGAGAGAAAATCGTAACAACATCAACAATATTTTAAATTCGTTTAAAATTAATCTACCTATGGTTCATGTCGAACTGCTTTGGGACTTGACGCGATACAAAAGCTACAAAACTCTTTGTGTGTGTAATAGTAAATAGAACATTACCGAAATTAAGTCGGACGATATCACAATAAATTTATAATTATATTTTATCATACAGGGTGTCCGTAAAATTCGTATACAATGTTTGATGGCAGACTCTTGACGTCAAAATAAAGACAATTAAGTCAACTATTTCTATCGCATAAATTATTTAGAAACTCTTTTATCTCTTCAAAAGTTTCTGTTTACATGCATACACCAGTTTTCTGTAATAATAAAATAATTTTTCAAATAAATTTTTTATAAAAAAATTGAACCGACTTCTAAAAGTGCGCCAAAAAGTGAAAAATAACTAAAATTTTTTTTATGATATTGAAATTTTTGAAGTCGGCGCCAAACTAATACCTGGCAAAATGTGATTTGCATAATTAAAAATACTTTATTTGTAATTGCTTTCTTACCATAACTTGTATATATTAGTGGTTTTTTATTTCATTTAGAAATAATTTGGCGCCGACTTCAAAAATTTCAATTTCATATAAAAATTTATAGTTATTTTTCACTTTTTAGCGCACTTTTAGAAATCGCTTCAATTTTTTTATAAAAATTTTATTTTTCGATTTATAGTTTTGAATTCATTATGATATTCATAAATTATTTGAACTAAGTGCTAATCGAGATTAGTATACCTCGCAATGACTCCAAGGTGGCAAAAAAGCACCCATTTTATCCATAATTGTAAATCACCCGAAATTGAACCACTAAAACATCTTTGAATCTACAAATACCAATGAAATTATGTCAAACAAATATTTAATCTGTCATAGTAAATCCACTATCTTTAATTTCAAATTAATTTTAGATTGGTAATATAGGCCCCAAAAATCTTCCAATATCGATATTTAAATATTTTGAGACGTAAATTTCTTAGCCCGATATATTTTATATTGCATATTGAGTTTGTATATGCCCCAAGAACCTCGTAATATCTATTTTAAATAAAACCGGAAAATGTAAAATTTTTAGTCCTTTATATTGAATCTTATCAAGCTAATAGTTGTAAAAATTAATTTCATATTCGTAATACACGACGCCAAAAACTCCCTGGTAACAAAACTGAAAAAATGCGAATAGTGTAAAATTTTCAACTCACCATCTTGGATCCGCCATATTGAATTTCAAAAAGTAATTTTAACGTCATATTTCATCTGACATATTAGATTTTCTTAAAATAATTTTATATTCGCTATTTAAATCCTCAAAAATGATTCAGTTCCACATTTGAACAAAATCGAAAGATATAAAATTTTTAGTCAGCTGTAATGGGTTCGCCATATTGAATCCAGAAAAAATACTATTAAATTCATAATTTACACCCTTAAGAACCCTTTATATCAGTTTTGGACAAAGTTGAAAAATGTAAAATTTTTAGGACACCATATTGAATCCGCCAGATTAAGTTTTTCAAAAAATATTTTAATTTCGTAATTAACACTAACAAAAATCCCCCAATACTGACTTTAGACAAAATTGGGAGATGTAGAATCTTTAATCCTCCATCTTAGATCCGCCATTTTAATTTTTTTTAATAATATCAATTTCGAAATGTGCTATCGTATCAATTTTGAAAAAAAAAACGGACAAAACTAATTTTTATCCACCATATTGGATACGCCATATTGATTTTTTTAAATATAATTTTAGATTTGTCATGTGTGACCCCGAAAACTCTCCCGTACCAATTTTGGTGAAAATCTGACAAAATTGATTTTTTTGTCCGCCTTATTGGATCCGCTATATTGAGTTTTTTAAAAATAATTTCAGATTCGTTATGTGAGGCCCCGAAAACTCCTTCATACCAATTTTGGAAAAAATCGGACAAAATGGATTTTTTCGTCCGCCATATTGGATCCGCCAAATTGAATTTTATAAAAATTATTTTAGATTCGTCATGTGCGACCCCAAAAACTCCCCCGTACCAATTTTGGAGAAAATCGGATAAAATCAATTATTTTGTCGGCCATATTGGATCCGCCATATTGAATTTTTTAAAAATATTTTGAATTCGTTATGTGCAACCTCGAAAACTCCCCCATATCAATTTTGGAGAAAATCGAGCAATATTAAATTTTCTTGTCCGCCATATTAGATCCGCCATTTTGAATTTTTTAAAAATAATGTCAGATTCGTTGGTTACCACCCCGAAAATTCTTCCATACTAATTTTGGAGAAAATCGGACAAAATTAATTTTTTGGCCGCCATATTGTAAGCGCCATCTTGGATTTTACTACACCAATTTCATCTAAAAAGAGATTGGACCACCGCAGCAACTTTTTGAATATAACGTAAAAAATTTCATTCAAATCGGTGCAGCCGTTCCGGAGTAATCGGTGTACATACATAATATATTCGTCCTCGGAAAGCTTGGGCAATAAATAATGAATATAATTGTTATTAACTATAAACAATTCAAAAAAGATTAGTCTGTACAAACAGGCAGATAGACATGCAACAAAAAAAAGCAGCCTATATCACTCCTAAGAACTTCCTTTTCATGTCTGTAAAGGTTCATCGAAATTAGTTCAGCCGTTTTCAACACAAACAGAAAAAGCAATCTATATCATTTATGACAACTTCCTATTTGTATCTGTACAATTTCATCGAAATCGGTTCAGCCATTTTGAAGATTAGCTCGTGGAGACAGACAAACAAAAAAGCAGCTTATATGACTCTTAATAACCTTCTTCATGTCTGTAAAGTTTTATCGAAATCGGTTCAATCGTTTTGAAGACTAGCCTATACAGACAGATAGAATCTACAGAAAAAAATACTCTTCATTATTCCTGACAACCTCCTCTTCATGTCTGTAAAGTTTCATTGAAATCGGTTCAGCCGTTTCGAAAGTTAGCCCATGCAGACAGACAGTCAGACAGACACTTCAATTTTATTTATATGTATGTATAGAAGATGTATAAATGTTTAGATATAGATGTACAGAAAATGTTATTTCTTTTATTAACCGACTTCTAAAAGAAGGAGGTTCTCAATTCGTCGACTATGTATTTTTTTTTTTATGTATGTACACCGATTACTCCGGAACGGCTACACCGATTTGAATGAAATTTTTTACATTATATAAAGGAAGTTGCTGCGGTGGTCCCATATTTTTTTAGAAGAAATTGGTGCAGTAAAATCCAAGATGGCGCTTACAATATGGCGGCCAAAAAAATTAATTTTGTCCGATTTTCTCCAAAATTGGTACGTAGGAGTTTTTGGAGTCGCATATAACGAATCTAAAATAATTTTTAAAAATTTCAATATGGCGGACGAATATGGCCGACAAAAAAATAAATTTTGTCCGATTTTCCCCAAAATTGGTACAGGGGAGTTTTCGGGGTCGCGCATGACGAATCTAAAATAATTTTAAAAAAATTCAATTTGGCGGATCCAATATGGCGGACGAAAAAATCAATTTGGTCCGATTTTCACCAAAATTGGTAGGGGGAGTTTACAGGATCGCATATGACGAATCTAAAATAATTTTTAAAAAATTCAATATGGCGGATCCAATATGGCGGACGAAAAAATCAATTTTGTCCGATTTTCTCCAAAATTGGTACGTAGGAGTTTTTGGAGTCGCATATAACGAATCTAAAATAATTTTTAAAAATTTCAATATGGCGGACGAATATGGCCGAGAAAAAAATAAATTTTGTCCGATTTTCCCCAAAATTGGTACAGGGGAGTTTTCGGGGTCGCGCATGACGAATCTAAAATAATTTTAAAAAAATTCAATTTGGCGGATCCAATATGGCCGACAAAAATCGTTTTTGTCCGATTTTCTCCAAAATTGGTACGGGGGAGTTTTCGTAGTCGCATATGACGAATCTAAAATAATTTTAAAAAAATTCAATATGGCGGATCCAATATGGCGGACGAAAAAATCAATTTTGCCCTATTTTCTCCAAAATTGGTATGGAGAAGTTTTCGGGGCCTTACATAAAGAATCTGAAATTATTTTTAAAAAACTCAATATGGTGGATCCAATATGGCGAACAAAAAAAAATCAATTTTGTCCGATTTTCACCAAAATTGGTACGGGAGAGTTTTCGGAGTCACACATGACGAATTATTTTTAAAAAATTCAATTTAGCGTATCCAATATGGTGGATAAAAAATTAATTTATTTTCTTTAAATATCGATATTGTAAAGTTTTGGGGCCTATATTACCAATCTAAAATTAATTTGAAATTTAAGATAATGGATTTTCTATGACAGACTAAATATTCGTTTGACTAAATTTGATTGGTATTTGGAAAACTCTAAGAACAAAAGAATTTTTAGTGGTTCATTTTAGGGTGATTTACAACTTTGGATAAAATGGGTGTTTTTTTGCCAATTTGGAGTCATTGCGAGGTACACTAATCTCGATTAGTACTTAGTTCAAATAATTTATGAATATCATAATGAATTCTAAAACTAAAAATAGAAAAATAAAATTTTTATAAAAAAATTGAACCGACTTCTAAAAGTGCGCTTAAAAGTGAAAAATAACTATAAATTTTTATATGAAATTGAACTTTTTGAAGTCGGCGCCTAATTATTTGTACACGAAATAAATAACCACTAATATATACAAATTATGGTAAGAAATCAATTATAAATAAAGTATTTTTAATCTGTTTATGCAAATCACATTTTGTCTGGTATTAGTTTGGCGCCGACTTCAAAAAGTTCAATTTCATATAAAAATTTATAGTTATTTTTCACTTTTAAGCGCACTTTTAGAAGTCGGTTCAATTTTTTTATAAAAATTTTATTTTGATGTACCTACTTATTATTCTTTCGTCTAGCCGAAAACGTTCGAAAGCGAACACAAATATTGCCGAAATTAAGAGTTAAACTAAGAAGATGAATATGTGTGAACTCTTCAGATGTTAACTGTTTATTTTCAGTTGCGACTATAAACAGAAAGTGTATCATTTAACTTGCAGGTGAACGTATGAACCAACCAATAAAGACTTACCTTTATGTAAAGTCCTTTATTTCCAATTATTTTTAGGTTATTAAAACATGTTCATAAATATTTTTGTTCCATAAATATATTCGTTGAACACACCAATAATTACCAGAAAATTTCGCTTTTGTCCAACTAAACGCTTTAGGAAGGAAATTTTCTAGAAGAACTGGTAATGTATTTTTCAAAAAATTTTAATCAATATTTACATTTATTCAGTCTGGAATCACCACAGGGTCAATAAGGTGGCGATCAATAATACCTGCCCAAACATTTATTTCAAAGTTATGCTTTAATGACATTTGGATTTTCCTCAGCACAAACATTTTCCTTGTGCAGGTTGGTAACTCGAGATCTTGCAAAGTGCGCCTCGTCAGGAAACAAAGTTTTTCAACAAAAATTTGGATCACGAATTCTCTTGTTTCGAATAAATTCACAAAATGTAAGGGGCATAAGGGGATCAATAGGTAAAAGTTCCTGAACCTTCTGGACGTGATATAGATGTGACAACAATTATTTTAAAATATCATTTACAATAGTTTTACATATAGCCAACTTACGTTGTAAGCAGCGGGTACTAACACTTTGTTCTTCTTTAACACTTTCCAAAATTTCCTTTCCTTTGACTGTTTGAGGTGTCCGAATACGACCCCTACTTTAAAATTTTTTCATAAAGCTACTATTTCTTGGGATGACGCTCTACATTGGCCGTGCGTGTAGTTGTCCATATTTAATAGTAAGTCCAATTATTAAATGCCATAGCCACAAAGTCACTCGGAAAATTATTGTTACAGGTATTTTTTATTATTACATTTCATATGCAAATAATTGAAAATATTTTTTTCCTGGTGAAATCGCTCATCCAACGAAGTTTTTCAAGAGATAAAAAAGCTTGTAAATACATCCGATTATCCGATAATAACATGTTCATTCAGTGTTCTAATTTCGTGGAGTACAGATTCTCGAAGATGCCTCGTGTAATCGTAGGCGAAACGTCGAATAATAATTTCAATTTGTCACGGCCTAAACCCAAGAACTATTATTGACCCAAGCTCTGAAAGCTTTCGTCCTTTATTGGATATAAATGCTTAACATTAACGCCCAAATTCACTGACACAATCGTCTAACCTTAAAACCGTTTTAAACTGAAAGCAGAATGTTTAAACTAATAACATGAACAATGTCAAGCCAGTTTTAAGTTTTAAAAATACAAACATAAAAAATCATTTGCTTTTATAACTGAACCCAAAAAAATGGAGAATTTCGTTTATTTTAGGGATACAACTATTTCTCTTACATATTTCAAGACTTTATCGCTTTGTTCTTTTCGTTAATATTCTTTATATTAGTGCTAATTTGTTGACATATGTAATATAAATTATAATAATATCATAAACAAAACAATACTTGCCGACTAGAAGATTAATTTTTCACAGCAACTAGATCCGTTTTAGATTTCCTTAATGAATCTGACCGAAACATTTTTTATTATTGTGAAGTAGGCTTTGACCATAATTTCTAAATTCTCTGTTGTTAAAATCATTCTGTTTTTGTTAAGCGGGCTTTGACAATAACATCAAAATATTTGACGTTAATTTTTTTCTCCATTAATATTACCAGTTCCGGAGCAAGTTTTAATTTTATAAAATTGTAGGTAAATTTCTCTAAATACCAAATTATCTACATAATATTATAGTTTCCTAAAGCGTTTAGTTGGACAAAAGCGAAATTTTCTGGTAATTATTGGTGTGTTCAACGAATAAATTTATGGAACAAAAATATTTATGAACATGTTTTAATAACCTAAAAATAATTGGAAATAAAGGACTTTACATAAAGGTAAGTCTTTATTGGTTGGTTCATACGTTCAAAAATTAACAGCTAACACTAAGAATTTATATAAATAATTTTCACCTGCAAGTTAAATGATACACTTTCTGTTTATAGTCGCAACTGAAAATAAGGGGCATAAGGAGATCATAAAATAAACAGTTAACATCTGAAGAGTTTACACATATTCATCTTCTTAGTTTAACTCTTAATTTCGGCAAAGTTTGTGTTCGCTTTCGGACGTTTTCGGCTAGACGAAAGAATAATAAGTAGGTATATAAAAGAAATAACATTTTCTGTACATCTATATCTAAACATTTATACATCTTCTATACATACATATAAATAAAATTGAAGTGTCTGTCTGCCTGTCTGTCTGAATGTGCTAACTTTCGAAACGGCTGAACCGATTTCAATGAAACTTTACAGACATGAAGAGGAGGTTGTCACGAATAATGAAGAGTATTTTTTTCTGTAGATTCTGTCTGTCTATCTGTCTGTATAGGCTAATCTTCAAAACGATTGAACCGATTTCGATAAAACTTTACAGACATGAAGAAGGTTGTTAAGAGTCATATAAGCTGCTTTTTTTTGTTTGTCTGTCTCCACGAGCTAATCTTTAAAATGGCTGAACCGATTTCGATGAAATTGTACAGATACAAAGAGGAAGTTGTCATAAATGATATATATGCTTTTTCTGTTTGTGTTGAAAACGGCTGAACTAATTTCAATGAAACTTTACAGACATGAAAAGGAGGTGCTTAAGAGTGATATAGGCTGTTTTTTTTTTGTTGTATGTCTATCTGTCTGTACGGACTAATGTTTTTTAATTATTTATAGGTAATAACAATTGTATTTATTATTTATTGCCCAAGCTTTCCGAGGACGAATTCGCAGGTAAAAGTTGGTATGAAGCAAAAGTCAACATTTTAGAAATATGTAAATATGTTCGCTTATTAGATTAATAAGATCGGCGTTAATTTAAAATTAGTTTCAGGCAATAAGGCAACAAAAAATATTTGATAATTTTTCCGACGACTGTAGATCTAAAATATTTATCTTTCAATTTAATTTAGAAACAACTTATTTCATTTTCGACGAAACGTAGCAGTTATTAAATAAGCATTAGAAAAAGTAGTTTAATTTTTATTAATTACATCAAAAAAATTGGGGAATTTTCGTGTTCAAAATATACTAATGTCGCGTAATATAGCGCCACCACCGTCTATAGAAACGAAAAGCAAAGTAACGAATTTGGCAAGATTTTTTATATGCTC
This sequence comes from Diaprepes abbreviatus, assembly GCA_034092305.1. Taxonomy (NCBI): domain Eukaryota; kingdom Metazoa; phylum Arthropoda; class Insecta; order Coleoptera; family Curculionidae; genus Diaprepes; species Diaprepes abbreviatus. Next base: position 727,404 of record JASJET010000242.1, read on the forward strand.
CTACTCGGTCAACTTTCTTTAGAAAAGTAGTTCGTAGATTTTTCAAAGCCTTTTTACTGTGCCATAATTTACCCGTTTCTCCTTTATAGTTAACAACAAATCAACGTCAGAAGTAAAAAATAACTAATCTTATTTTGACCGGTCCTGTATATCAAATTGTGACGTATTATAATGAATATTTTTATGAAGAGTATACTATTTGAATGATATTATCTGTTTGTTCATCGTATCGGTCTAAATCATTGGTTTGACTCATAAATATGAATGCTTATATATTCTGTGCAAACGATCCTTGTACAGGGCCACAATAAAATGTAGAATATGGGTATTTGAGTGCCCTGTTAAAACGAATGCATCAATAACTAGCAAGGCCATCAAATTGGCACTTTACTTCCAGAATCACATTAAACATCTTAACGCGGGTAAAAAAGCATGTTCGAAAAAAAAGCTAGGTTAACCTAAAAATAATTAAATGCATATTTTGGAGGAAACCAACCGAAAAAGCCTTACAAAACTAAGGACAGGCGTGATTTGTTTTAGTTAGGAATAAAAAGCATCACTTCATATTACAAGAAACTATCAGAAAAAGGTGTAGTCTTTTCCCACTGGTAGTGTACCGCTATCTGTAGGCCTGTTTCGAACTCACCGGTTCTCGTCAGTATAGAGCAGGCAAGTACATCTATGTTGATCAACTAGGAGACCAAAGTTATTAAGAAATACTCGCTTAATTGTCGTTTCCAGAAGATCCCAATAAACAAATCTAGTTTAAAACTAAATTACTAGATAATATATAATACAACAATATTCATTGTGTGAAAAGTCCTTTTTTGTGCCAATTGTGTATGATTATAAGTTGGTTGATTAAGTATTATGGTTAAACTAAAATTTTGAGATTTCAAGAAAATATATCAGGATATATAAATTAAACACCTAAAAACTTTTCGTCATCGTATCGATCTTAATTCGAATATATTATCTAAAAGTGTGCCAATGTTATTTGAGAAAATAGTCAACTTAATATTTATTGTTTTCTGTTGTACGGGTCATAACTAAAAATTGTATAAAGTTTCGAGGAACGAAATAATATGTTGTATTTTCATCTGTCTATCAAATAGTTTCTGTGGCCCGTTATTTTATAAGTCAAATCCAATATCCTGTCGTAAGTTCTATGGTATTAATTGACCAGTGTTGCAAAAGATACGTTCATGGATAAATTTATTAAATATTTAGAAATTTTTATACAAAAAATAAGTGTTGATGAATTAAGTCATCCAAACGCTGTCTTTTACGAAACATTGTTCACTTTAAAAATTTTGAGTATATAATTTTAAGTTAATATGGGAAGAAAATGGTGAAAAAAATTAATACTAAATGTAATGAAAATTAAAGGTATCTTTTATACACCAAATTGTTAATTGGACGGCGAATACTAGTCTTTTGATAAAAATTAAAGTATTCACTCTTCGAGGTCTAAGAATACCCTGTATCCAACTTGGCATGTTATTAAGTAGAATTTGAATGTATTCTTAAGGACTTGCGTCCTTTTTTTTGTACTGGGAAATGTTTATGTCATATGCGGCGTTCTTTCTGATTCATTAGTAGTGGTTTATTTTATTTAGGTGGTCAAGATAATTTTTAAATCGGGACTGCATTGTGGTAGGCACCTTTTCAGCTGCTTGTTATCGAGTTTTATTGTGCAATAATACGAATTTTTCATATCCAATATGTAGAATTTATAGCAAAACATAATATTACAGGACGTTTCCGATATAAAAGTTAATGTAATTGATCCAGTCACTTTCACTAGATCAGCACGTTCCTCCCAACTGGTACTTCCCCATTCGTGAAAAGAATATTTTGTCAATTCTAGATATTCTTTGAATTTTGGATAAGCTGTGGAATTTCCATAGGCCGTATTGACTTTAAACCTGTCTCTTTTAATCTTTCTGGAACTGTTTCCGAAAGTATCATTATTGTGTGTTACATTTACTAGCTCCTTTTTGAGATGCTTGATGTCTACCTGCGATTTCGAATAAAAATTAAGTATCAAAAGATTTCTATCAAAGTCTCTGGACGAGTTTTGCAGTTTTTTAATATCCTTATGAAAAAATGTGGTACAGATAAACGTCATTAATATAAACTAAACGTTTCTATTTTTAAAACAAGTGAATATATATCTGCCTATTAAATGAATAATATTAGTGCATGTATAATTTTGCAGGGCTACTGTACATTTATTTTCAAGCAATAATTATTACTAAAGATTTTCAATAATTTTCTCCATGTATCTCTATATATCAAATCTTAAGTAATGTTCTTATAAATAAATTGATTAAATTATAAAAAGATAAATTTTAATATTCGTGCTATATTTAAAACAATTATTTTTACAAAGAAAAACACAACGAAATCTAATAATATAAGAAGAAAAATAGTTTACATAAAAAAATGCTTAATTGGGAAGAAAAGTACCACGTATTAATAACTTTCAGCAGATATGAAGCTTGTCGTACATTATGCCTGGTGATCTATTTTAAATGTTGGCAACTTCTCAATGACGATATAGAGCTTCAACTTTGAATAGTAGAATTAGTTTATAGTTCATATATATTATCATATGTATAGTTCAATGTTCAAAACTCTTGGTTCGATATCTACAAAAGTATAAAAGTAATTTAAAACAAATTGCTTGGTTTATGTGTGACCCTTTAATATTGGCGCTATTAAACTGCAATAATTACAAAACCAAAAAGGTAACAAGAGAGATTGTTTACCTGTATTGTTTTCATTGTAGGACGATTATTCGTCAGATGAATATAGTAACGAAGAAGGCAAGGATGATGTGTACGATCAACCTTCAAATTCCAATAGTTCTAACGAAGAAGATGGAGATTGTTTAGGTATGAGACAAAAATTTGAAGAATTGGAGTTACTTAAACCCAGTACAAGCGGAATGGCGCCAAATTTTTACAGCGCTAAATTACCAATTCCGAATGAAACACTATTCGGACATATTGATCAGGTAAGGTGGTTCTGTGAATTTTTCCTTGCAACCAAAAAGTATAAAGTCGGACTTTAGTTTTCTAGCATATATTTATTTTCTAGTACAGATTTATTCGGGCTAAACATAAAATTAAAAATTTATTTCTATGGAAAAGAATTAAAAAAAGCTCTATCTAAAATATAAAGGTTTCTCAGCAATATCTTTTACAAATATATTTTGAATCTTATTACGTCTTTTAAAGAAAATACGCCTTTAATAATGCTCCTTTGCAGCGGTTTTCAATTTACCCAAAAGTCGAATTTGCACACGATTCTACGACTTATTTTGAGTGTGCCGAAGAAAATAATAATGACCCGATATTAGTAAATCGACTAGATTTTGATGGGATCATGGATAAAGACACACATTCAGTTATTGTTACCAACACAAATAGTGTTCATATGTCAAAACGTTCTGAGTACGTATACTGACTAAAATGTGAAACTTTACAATAGATATATCAAATTACACCCAGCAACGCCAGTGTTGCCAGTTCCCGGAATATTAACGGTTACCTTCAGAGAAGTGAAAAGTTTGAAAAGATCTTATACCTACGAACAGTTTAGGATTGATACAAATTCGGTATTAATAACTTTTAGCATTTAAGATTTAGTGAAAAGTGGTAAAAAATAAAGGATTGTGGGCTTTCTATCAAAATTATCATTTTTAAGATATTTTTTTCTTTTCTTAATAAAAATTGTTTCAAATAATTATTTTCATTGAAATACCAAAAAAAATGATATATGGAAAACACAAGTCTCCAAGAACCTTATCTAATCATCCTGCAAATAATACACTTGTATTTATTTGTTTTATGTGCAAACAATCATTTTGCAATAACATACTCGAGGTATTTTAGTAAAATTTTAAAATGGATACATCTGCTGTGTCTAAATAAGGGAGTTTAATCGAGCATCAGTCCATTTTGGAGTTTACTTTTTGGTTACTCCCAGAACTTGATGATACACAATCAGATTAAAACTTGTAATATTTTGAATTAAAATGAAATATTGCCGGCCACATCTATTTATTGATTACGATTTTTATATTTAAACGTTTTTTGAGATCAAAAACTCAAAAGAGTCTTTTATGCGAGGTGACTGATTCCTCATTATTAGTGTGTAGATGAAAGTTCTCTTCATTGAAGTATGTTTTAGGTGAACAGTATAAAATGAGTCATAGCGTAGTGATCTCATGATGACTTCTAGATGTAAAAATAAGACGAATATTTATATGGCGATATTAATTAACATAACAAATATTAGTGTATTGATTAAACTAAGATCATTCTCTCATCGAGATCTGAAAACTCTATGTATCTATCTCGGCAAGCTACTAAGTAGAGTAGTATGCTGCAAATCGAAGTTCTTTTATTGTATTGGGAAATTTTTTCGTCGTATGCGACATTTTTCCTGATATCACATGTGCTGTTTTGTATTCAAATGGTCAATTTAAATCTTAAATCTGGACAGCATTGGTGGTAATTAGTCACTTTTTCAGCTTCCCGTTATCGAGAGTTATTTTATACTAATTTGAATTTTTTATATTCAGTATTAACGACGAGCAAAATATTACTTTACAGGACGTTTTCGGTAGAAAAGTTACATATAATTCGTCCAGCCATTTCTACCAGTTCGTCACGTCCCGTTGACTTTAAACGTGATTCTTTTAATCTTCGTGTGACTATTTTCGAAACTAACATTAAATTGTATTATATTTGTTAGCTCATTTTGATCATATGGATGTCAACGTGCGATTTTGTGTAAAATTAAGTACTTGAAAATGGCTATTACAGTCTTTGTACGAGATTTTCAGTCTCTTAATTTCTATTTCAAATTTTCTATAGTGAATAGTGACCTCTTCGTCTCAAATCATTCTATCTTCGTTATTTGCTAAACACAATTATAATTTGCACCACTTTAGCTTCATTATAATGGCATATTTTTATTTTAAATAGAAGAGAGAGCAAACGCGAATCACTTGCACAGTTTATATGTGGTTTCTAAATATTGACTTTGTGGGATGTTATTAAAAAATGAAAATGTAACAATATTGATTGTATACTTTTATTGTTTTTATAACAGGACGAAAGCAGTGATGATATGAGTTATCATTTTTCAAGTGCCATTAAGCGTCCTAATGAAGATCATGAAGATTATTCTTTTAAAAGGCTTAGAAAGGAAGATCCAGAGTTAGATGAACCGAGTACCAGTAGAATTAGGTCAACTCACCGTGTTGAATCATCGAGCCTACACGGAAATCAGGTAAGGCTGCTCTAAAAATTTTTCCTTGCAACCAGGATGCACAAGTCGAACTTTTAGAGGGTGTAGTTTTAAAGCATCCATCTTTCTGGAGATTCAGACTAAATATAAAATTGATTACAAATATAAAAAAATTTTGTTGCGTTTTTAAAGAAAATGCGTTTTTAGTCATGCTCATTTGGAGGTGTTTTTTAGTTTCAAAAATGTTGGTTTTTCAGACGATGTTCTAATTTATTTCGAATGATGAGAACCCGATATTAATAAATCGACGAGAATTTGATGAGATCATGGAGAACGACATAAAATGCCGATAAAGACAGGAAATATTCTTGAATTAAAACAAGATATGAGCTCTAAGAAATAAATAGTTCAACAGTTTTAGAACCCACAAAACTGTTTAAATAATGTTTTAAAGCGTATTTCTAAAGTCGCGGTTTTAGATGGTTTGAGAATTATCAAGACAAGAAAAGTGAGCATTTTTTTGTTAAAAATGAAAAGAAGTTTCTAAAATCGCTGAATATTGAATCAATGGATTCAGGTCAAATTTTCCCATAAATTCAGTCAAACTGTATAAGTTTATCACGCACATCCACACTGAGCCATTCAATAATTTTTGCTTATAAAATTAAATGTTTATCGTTTAATTAATTTATGACCTTTTAAATATCAAAGATATTTTAAGTTGGTTTAAAATTGATTTTACTGTGACATTGTCTATATATGATTCATATCTGGTAGATCGATACTTAAGCTCCAAAACTCATTCGACAGTTGTACTTTGGTTGTCAATTTATTTCCAATCTAAACCGAGAAACACCTGTATATTCTATTTGTGTAAAATTATCAGATTTCGATGTAATGTGCATATAATACGTAAAGTTCGGTTAAGGAGAAGAAGGCTCCCGTGCTCTATTTTCTTTGTAGTTGCCACAGGTTCGAATGGATTTTCCATTGATTTTTTAAATAAATCGAGGTAAAAAGAACAATTGAGAAGTGTGGTTTTGGAGCGCATTGTGTGTGATTCAATTGTGTTTTTTTTGCTTTTGGTCGGTCTTCCTGGTTATGTTCCAGAGTTATTGCCATTCAAACACTCTTCATACGTAACTTATTTTTAGACTATGTTAGAGGACAGCTTTCTAATTTTTTAATGTATGAAATTTAAGGTTGATTCTAAATAGATTTTATATTACATTAGTTGCTGATATATTATTACTCAAAAAAATATGCGACAACATTCACATAACCTGAACTGACCGACATCTCGTGAATATACTTTCAAGTATTTCCTCGCCATCTGTGAAAAAATACACTTTTCCAATTGTTGATTTCCACTGTGGAATGTGATCGTCCTTTTTGGTTTTAAACCTGCTTCTTTTAATATTCGTCTCATTATTTTTGAAAATAACATTGTTTGTATTGGTTTTTGAAATGTGTTGATATCAACGTTCGATTTCGTGTAAAATTAAAGACTGTTATACACATTCATATACTTTTTGCGTGCTCGACCAAGTCTTTGTACGAAATTTCCAGTCTCTTGTTATGATATAAGATATTTAATGTTGTAGATTAATCTCTTCTAGAACGTTGTACGACATCGTTTTTTATAGAGTTACAATTTGTGCTTTGTCAGTTTCTTTACAGTGACATACTATTGTTTTAAAAAGAGGAAATAGCAAATGCGAATCGCTCTTATTCAGTTATTAACCGACTTCTAAAAGAAGGAGGTTCTCAATTCGTCGACCATATATATTTTTTTTTATGTATGTACACCGATTACTCCGGAACGGCGGCACCGATTTGAATGAAATTTTTTACGTTATATTCAGGAAGTTGCTGCGGTGGTCCTATATTTTTTTGGACGAAATTGATGCAGTAACAAACGAGATGGCGCTTACCATATGGAGGTCAAAAAAATTAATTTTTTCCGATTTTCTCCAAAATTGGTATGGAGGAATTTTCGGGGTTGTACCCAACGAATCTGAAATTATTTTAAAAAAATTCAAAATGACGGATCCAATATGGCGGAAAAAAATTAATTTTTTCCGATTTTCTCCAAAATTGGTACGTGGAAGTTTTCGGAGTCCCACATGACAAATCTAAAATTATTTTAAAAAAATTCAATATGGTAGATCCAATATGGCGGACGAAAAAATCAATTTTGTCCGATTTTTTCCAAAATTGATATGGGAGAATTTTCGGAGTCTCACATAACGAATCTGAATTTATTTTTAAAAAATTCAATATGACGGATCCATTATGGAGGATAAAAAATGAATTTTGTCCGATTCAAAATTGGTATGGGGGAGTTTTCGAGGTCTCACTTAACGAATTTGAAATTATTTAAAAAAAATTCAATATGGCGTATCCAATATGGTGGATAAAAAATTAATTTTATTTGATTTGTTTCAAAATTGATATGAGAGAGTTTTTGGGATAGCAAATTACGAATCTGATATTATTTAAAAAAAAATTAAATATGGCGGATCTAAGATGGCGGATTAAAGATGCTGCATCTCTTGATTTTGTCGAAAGTCAGTATGGAGGGATTTTTATTAGGGTTAATTACGAAATTAAAATATTTTTTGAAAAACTCAATCTGGCGAATTCAATATGGTGTTCTTAAAATTTTACATTTTTCGACTTTCTCCAAAACTTATATAAAGGGTTCTTGAGGGTGTAAATTATGAATTTTATAGTATTTTTTCAGAATTCAATATGGCGAATGCAATATAGCTGAATAAAAATTTTACATTTTTCGATTTTGTTCAAATGTGGAAATGATAATTTTTGAGGATGTAAATAACAAATATAAAATTAGTTTAAGAAAATTTAATACGTCAGATGCAATATGACAGTTTAGAAATATTGAATTTATGGATTTCATATAAAATTGGTACCAGGAGGCTTTGAAGAGTGTAGATTTAGATTAAATTAAGCCATTAAAATTACTTTTTTTTGAAATTCAATATGGCGGATCCAATATGGTTGGTTGAAAATTTTACCTTATTCACATTTTTCCAGATTTGGTATTAGGGCGTTGGGGGGTGCTGTATTACGAATATGAACTTAATTTTTTACTATTAGGTTGATAGGATACAATATGAAGTACTAAAAATTTCACATTTTCCGGTTTCATCTAGAATTGATATTGCGGGGTTTTTGGGGCGTGTACAAATTCAATATGCAATATAAAATATATAGAGCTAAGAAATTTACATTTCAAAGTCTTTAAAAATCGATATTGGAAGGTTTTGGAGCCTATATTACCAATCTAAAATTGATTTGAAATTTAAGATAGTGGATTTACTATGACAGACTAAATATTTGTTTGACATAATTTTACTAAAAACCAAAGAATTTTTAGTGGTCTATTTTAGGGTGACTTACAATTTTGGATAAAATTGGTACTTTTTTGCCACCTTGGAGTAATTGCGAGGTACACTAATCTTGATGAGCACTTAGTTCAAATAATTTATGAATATCATAGTGAATTCAGAACTAAAAATCGAAAAATAAAATTTTTATATAAAAATTGAACCGACTTCTAAAAGTGCGCTAAAAAGTGAAAAATAACTATATATTTTTATATGAAATTGAAATTTTTGAAGTCGGCGCCAAATTATTTGTAAATGAAATAAATAACTACTAATATATACAAATTATGGTACGAAAGCAATTACAAATAAAGTATTTTTAATCTGTTTATGCGAATCACATTTTGGCAGGTATTAGTTTAGCGCCGACTTCAAAAATTTCACTTTCATATAAAAATTTCTAGTTATTTTTCCATTTTTAGTGTACTTTTAAAAGTCGGTTCAATTTTTTTATAAAAATTTTATTTCATTACAAATAATTTAATTTCCTTTCATTCTGTAAGAAATATTTCATGGGAAAATACGTAAAAGGTAAATGTCATTAATATAAACTAAACGTCGATATTTCCAAAACAATTGAATTTATCTGCCTATTAGATGAATAACATCGGCACATAAGTTTACTACTCTAATTTAAAAGTACTTTCAAGAAATAGTGATAATTAAAATTATTTAAGGTTCATATAAATAAATCGATTGAGGTAAAAAAAGATAAATTGTAATATTTAAAACAATTATTTATACAGAAAAAAACACATACGACGAAATCTAATGATATAAAAGGAAAAATAGTTTATACAAAACTGGAACAAAAAGTGCCCCATGTTAGTAATTTTTAACACGCATGATATTTGTCATACAATATGTCTGGTGGTTTTTTCCAATGTTGGCAGCTTCTCGATGACAACGTAGAACTCTAACCTCGAATAAATTTTAGTATGCAGTTCATTTATATTTTTATATTTATGGTTGGATATTTATACTCCAAAACTGTTGTCTCGATATTTATAAAAGTATATAAAAGAAGTGTAAATTTAGTATTGCCCCTGTTTGCTGAAATGAAGTTATTAAAAAACGAAAATATAAAAATATTGATCGTTAATTTTTTCATTTTTATTGTAGGACGAGTTTTCCTCGGATAAGTCCAGAAAAGAAGAAGCCACTGTTGAGAAATTAAAGTTAGATGAAGCCAGTACCAGCGGAAGAGTATCAAACTTTTATAATGTCGAGTCATCAGCACCAAAAAAAACTTTTCATGGAGTTACGTATCAGTTAAGGCTGCTGATGCTGTTTGTTCAACGGGTTCCTGATGGACAGGAATTTTATCTTTCGACCGAGATGCACGAAGCCCAAGATTTTGACGATATAGTTTTACAATATTTAGGTGAAGGTGGAATTTGGAGGTACAGATTTCTTCAGGCCAAACATAAAATTGATGACAAATATAAAATTGGGAAAAGCGATCTATTTCAAAATTCAAAAAAAGATTATCTCTTAAAGAAATATTTTAAATCGTATTGCTACATTGAACAAAATGGTGACTTTAAAAATGCTAATTTGGAGGAGTTTTTGATTTGCACAAATGTCGGTTTCGCAGAAGAAGCGATGACTTATTTCGAGTGTGCAAAGGAAAATGACCCAATATTATTCAATTTCGAAGAAACAAATGACAAATGCACAAAACCAGTGAAATATAAATTAAAAGAAGAACATATTTCCAAACTAAACGAAGAATTTGAAGTAAACAATAAAAATGAAAATTTATTTCAGAATTTTGTTGAAAAGTTCAGGTTTTTGCCCGATTATGGAGATGACGTATTAAATAAGAACATAGAAAATTGTTTAAAAAAATGTTTTAAAATGGAAAATGTCGTTTTAGCAGATGCGTATGTGCAAAACTGCCTCCTTAAATGGTTTGAAAGTTACAAAGATAAAAAAAGTAATTATTTGCATATAAAAGATAAAGAAGAGTTTGTAACATCACTAAATAGAAACATTGATTCCCTGCTGGTGGCAGGATATTCCAATTTTTATATTGAGGAACTGAAGAATTACGGAGTACAATTTGAGGATACTTTACTTCTACGTGAATTTTTCGACCATAAAAAAAACAAGATAATGTTTATTATAACCGCAACCCCAAAATTGAGTGTTATTAAATTGAATCAACTCTTTAACGAACTGGAATTAAAGCAGGATGAATTTATTCTTACGGACGCAGATAAATTACGGAGTAACAAAAAAATTTCCACTACATTTTTCGCCGCAGAAAGTTACAAATGGCTGCTGATTGAGTGTCAACAGAAGGAAATAAATTTGAGCAGAAAAGTGTTGAAGAAAATTTCAAAAATGGAAAATGAAAAGAGAGTCGTAATAATTGGCCGAAAAGATCATGTTTTGAAATTTAGACAATATTTGCTTTTCGACACGTCGTGTTTTTATGATAAAACTAATTCATTCAAGAACCTGAGGAAAAAATCACAAGAAAAAATATTGGAAAAGAAAATTGTATTTCAAGGGAAGAATATCAATTTAAATGAATTAATAGACACGGATTCGGGAAAGAAAATTATTGATGAGCATACATTAGAAAATATTCTCACTAAAAGTATGAAAATTGGAAATAATGATGCTTTCGAATCGGATTTCTTAATAGAGGAGTGTTATATTCCGAGAAAATTAGTTCGAAAAAAGTTAAGAGTCGACATTTTACAAAATGTGGAGGTTTTAAAAAGATGTTTGTTTATTATTTCAGGTGTAAACATGGATCAACTTAAAGATTTAAGTATAAACAGTGAATGGATTTTCGAGTGGGAAGACGAAGAAATTTTTGAAATAGAATGGAATGGAATTATAATATTCGAGGAAATTGAATCTGAAGACATATTTGAGAAATTATGCGAAAATAATACAAAAAATGTTTATTGGTTAAAATATATAAAAGAGGAATTTTTAATTATGAAGTTTAGAAACGGGACCGATATTCTTAATAAACCAGTTGTTTATTTCGAGGAACATGAGTTAAACAAGAACCAAATATTGGATGAAAAAATTCTAATTGTCGCTGATGGGCCCGGTTGTGGCAAATCCACTTTTATGACGAAAGTTGCACGTCAACTCAAGCAAATAATGTCAAATCTATGGGTTCTGAGAATTAATCTTTCATCTTATGCATACAAGCAAGAAGGACGGAAACAAGTCATGAAATCTCTGGAAGATATTAAATTTAAAGTTAGCGAAACTAAGAAAGCAACAGAATTTATGGCTCATCTGTTATTTCCACAAGAAAATGAAAGTGAGAATAAACATTTTGTAAGAGAACTTTTTATCCAGTCGCTTCCTAAAATAATATTTTTATTTGACGGTTTTGATGAAATAAGTCCCACATTTAAAGAAAAAACTCTGACTTTACTTCAAGCGCTCCGTAATTCAAACGTCGCACAAATGTGGGTTACAACAAGAAATCACGAAGAACACAGTTTGGAAATGGCTCTCGATTCTTCTTCTTTCTTTCTTAGATCTCTTGATTGGAAGGAGAAAGTTGATTTCTTACAAAAATTATGGAAATACAATTTGGTGCACTTTGATGATATAAAACTTAAACCTGATGGCGAAGATATCTTAACGTATCTGACAGAAATAACAGATAACATTTGTAATTGTTATTATGGGCATATTAGTGCCAGTTTTCGAGACTTACGAGATTATTTGCAGCCTACTCTTAATTATTCTGAACATTTATTAAGTAGTGTTCGCTTTTCAGCCATCGCAGAACATATAATAGATTACTTCGAAGACGACGATAAAATGTCAGAGTTTACCGATAATCCTCTACAAATTAAAATGTTGGCTGAAATAATTTTCTTTAAAAAGTTCAGCTCTTTAGACAATTTGGACATGTTTTCGTTATATGAAGAATTTATAAAATACAAATTGAGGGTTTATCGTGACGATAAAGATGCTGCTGGAAAGTCCGTTGCAGGTCGTGGCTTCTTCGAAACACATTTGGAATATTTAACAACAGTTCACCAAAAAATTGCTTTTCAAACTCTGCTTCCTCATTTTGATAATATACAGTTTGGGGAAGTAAAGAATAAAATAGAATTGACGAGGGCCGGACTGCTCGTAATTCATGACGATCGTCTCGAATTTGTGCATCGAAGTTTTGCAGAGTATTTTGTCAGTCAATATTTTGCTGAAAATTTTCATGACCAGAATGTAGAGAAAATTGTTTTTTCAGATGTTTTAATAAATGAAAATTACTCATTAATACGAACATTCTTAAATAAAAACGAAATATTTCTTGGCAAATTGGATTCCAAAAGGAAACAAATGGATGAATTAATAACACCCAATAATCTCATCTTACTTTATCGAATATTGGATGAAGAACTGGACAATTTTTTCATGAAGTTTCTGGAAAATTTGTTTCTCGACTTATTAAAAAATTTCATTAGGTTGAATGACAATAATAAAGTAATAACAATGCTGCACATGATTTTTCAATATGTAGAAGACGATCAAATTTTAGAAAATATATTAAAAGCAATAAAAGAGAATGTTTCCTCGGAAACACTTAAAGAACTTTTCTCTAAAAAGGATAAAAGAGAACGTTCAGCATTACATTGCATTGATTTTTATCGAAAAAATGCAGCAGTGAAACAAAAATTACAGTTTTTGAAACTTAATTGTACTTCTGAGTTATTTTATAAACTTTTATTTCAAGTCAATAAAGAAGGAAAGACCGTATTACACCGTGCTTGTAGTGCTGAATTTGATATAACTGATTTGTTGGAAGTATCTGACGAAAATAGAGACACAATTAAAGATCTTTTAATAAAAACTGACATTAGGGGGCAGTAGTGGGAATAGGGGGCTCCTAGTTGACCCCCCCACCACTTTTTTGATTGGTCAGCCAAGAATGACCTTGTTTCTGATTGGCTGCCCAAGTTCGCCCCCTATTCCGATTGGTTTCATAAACTCCGCCTCTTTTTGCTCCACCTCCTACCTCCTTCCTAACCACCACAGTAGTTGGAGGGGAGCTGGTAGCAGTTGGAGGGGAGCTGGTATTTTAAAGGACTGAATCTGAGCGAGCTACATTCATTTACAACTAGTCTTAAGCTTATATAGAAGATTCACCACTAATAAAGAACAGTGTTAAATTAAAAATAAGTGGTAGTTATGAACAGTGATTTGCAAAATGAAATAATCAAATTAGGTAAACAGTTTACTAAACTTCAAAATTCCGAATTAAAGAATGCAATGCTAAGGAAAACACACCCCGAGTGGGCACAGGTATATTATGAGACTGCCTTCCAATACCAATTAGCTGCAGAAGCCTGTTTAAATTATAGAAAAACCCAAAATTTGCCGAAGTTCTTTCATGAAATAAAGAAAATAGGATTCAGTTACTTTTTAAGGATATTGAAGGATTATATAAAAGATCCTGATATATTAAAAGAAATCGTGGAAGAGGAAGAGAGAGATAAAGAGATATTGAGAAACAGGGAGGTTTTAGTGTAGGATTTATTATGGAATTATTAATAAGAGAAATGTATGAAGAGTTTTTGATGTCCGCAGCCTGTTCCGAGTTTTATGCATATGAAGGTCAAGAAAGTGAAGCGCAGAATATTATATTGTTTTTAAATTATATGGAACATGCGGAATTATGTTTACTAGCAGCTAAATGTTGTAGCGAATATTTAAAAAATAAAAATATAGATATTTTAATATGTAAACTTCAAGAACTAGGACTAAATAATAATATTTCATGTATTAAAACAATGTTAGAAAATAAAACACATAATTTGTAATCAAGTCTTTTATTACATAAAAAAATTGTTGTAAAGGTAATAAACATTTGATAATGCACATACACATGGTATTTTTTGATGATAAAAGCAGCAAGGATCCATTTTCTTTAGGGTGGGTTGTTCATCAATCTCGATAACTGGTTTCATGGAATACTTCTTTACGAAATCTGCCTTTTCTTCCCCTTTTACATAAACATAGTCCACCTTAGCGCTTAAATCTCTTATGATATCTCCACATTTGTGTAATGGTGTAAATCCTTCACACCATTCAATGCAATGGTAATTTTTTATTAACCACAGAGCTTGTTTGTGTAAATAGGATGGTAAATGACCCATCGGAAATGGAGCTTTGAAAATAAAATGACTTGTCTTTTGCCCATCGTACGCTGCTAATTCCTTTACAATAAATTTATTATTTTCAATTTTGAATCCTTGAAGATCTAGAATAAGTTTCATATTTTCAAATATTTGAATTTCTTGATCATTTCTACTTTTAATTGATATTCACTTATTTGTTTTTTTAATTTCTGCAACTGAAGTTGAAAATCTAATACTCGAACTGAAATCTCGTAAGACATTATATAAATGAAGAATTCTGGTTTGGCTACGTTAATAAATATCAAAATTGACGCGTGCGCTCTTAAGCGTAAGTAGCGGTTTGTTTAAAAAGAGTATTTTATCTTAAGGAAATTGTATTACAACTGTTTCACAATTTTTGTTAATGGATTGTAACTGAAAACTTTATCATGAATTATAACACAATATGCCGCTGTTTTAGGGGGAATTTTTTCCTTGGTTTCAAATTCAATTCTCATGGTTACTGGACCTGTTTGTAGTAAATCTCTTTGATGTGAACAATTAATGTAAACTATAGGAGCATTTTCTTTAAATTCTTTCGGATTAAAAATTGGTTCCACTGGAGAGTTATAATACCCTTGACGAAAGTCTGTAAACATTTCATACAGAGTAGCAAATTTATTATTTTCAAAGTCAAGTTGAAGATCATTGTAAGGATATCTTTCTGAATTTAAAAAGACATTCATATTTCTTAAATTACAATAATCAAATTTACTCATATCCATTTTTAGATTACCACGTCTATTTTTCTGAAAAGCAATTAGAACATGACGTGGCGTTTCGACTTTTGTAGATGTTTTTACGGGCCAGTTGTGCCTCGTAGTTTCCAATAACTCTGGATATTCAACTAATTCCCAGCTTCGGAAGGTTATTAGTATATCACTATTTTTGTCAATAATTTTGGTAAGTGCTAATTCTTGCGGAATCGCTACAGTAAGATGAGGAACTCTCCAACACAACTTGGTAATTTTAACTTTGGGTTTTTCATCTTCATTACTGGATAATAATGCATTTGTATCATCATTACTTCTTATTAGAATAAGTTCTTGTTGTGAATTAAGAATAATCTTATTATAATCTTCAAAAAATCCTGAATACATCTTTAATGGTATACATAATGAAACATTACCTTTGTCATCAGTCATAATTTTTTCTTTAGATTTTGTTTTCGGATACCAACCGGCATTTTCCAATTTAGCACTTTCATTTTGATTAAATGAAATATATCCCTTAAGAGTTGAAGTTATACCAATATCCCGAACGGAGTCAATAGTAACACCATTTAAAATATAGCGTAATTCTTTAAATAAAAATGCCGGAGCATTATTAATTAAAACAGTATTAGCTAAAGGGGAATCATCTTCTTTAGTTACTTGCAATTCCACATAAATTTCACTTTTGCAAGGTAAAGGATATTTTCCTGTTTGTTGCAAAGCAATTCTGATTTCATCATTTGGTCCGAGTTTTGTAGGATTAAAAGGATCGAAAGAAAGAATTTCCCAGCTTAATATTGATTCATCAACCAATACATTTTCTCTTACATTTAAATAATCCATTTTTATTTAAGTTTAAAACCCAAACTTTGAAGAAATTTTCTATTAGAAGGTGTTAACCTTTGGAAGTTTGATTTCCTACTAAAGGAAGTTGGTTTCTTTCTTGTCTTATTAATGTTTTTATTATTAAATTTTCTAGTAAAGTTTGCAGATTTATTGTTATATAATATTACCATCTTTAATCTACTTTTTTAAGATGTAGTCTGATGGTTATGGTTTCTTCTCTAAAATTAACCAACTCACCTTCCTGATCTATTATTTTAATGGCTATTTTATCAATTACTTTAACGGTGACTGGGAAATATATGACGTTTTGAGGTGACTCAATTATTTTGAACCCTGGAGCAACGCTCGGGAAAAATTGGTGTATTATATGAACAGGTTTCCCGTTTAAATATGATCCCTCTGCAATACTGCAGTCTATATTTATTGAATTTACTTTAATTATTTCCGCGGGAAAATCTGATATATGTTCAATGTTGGCTTCCAATCGTCCATTTTTAAACCCTAATAATTTACCAATAGTTCCTTCACGAAAAGTTATGGGGGCTGAACATTTAAGATGTGTACGTAAAGTATTATTATTTGCATAAAGACTAAAACTAATTTTATCCTCATCCAAGTGTTTTTTTAAAAAATCTGTTATGTCTTCTAATTCGTAGCTACCTGGGGGTATGGCTATTTCTAAATTTTCATCATGAATTAATACATTATTCCCAACATCAATATTGGGAATTGCATTAAATGTTTCGAAATTTACAAGACCGATAACATATTCAACATCTTCATCTAAATATATTGGAGGATGTAACTCTGATGTTAAAATAGCGGAATTGCCGCTAAGAACAAAACTATATGACATTTTACTTTAAAAATATGTTTAATAATAAACTAAAATTAGGTGTTACATATGGTTATAAAGAAATTTTAGACACAATTGACCACAATTTGTTTTGTTAAAGTTTTGATAACTGTTATAATTATAATTAACAATATTATTATTTTGGTCGCTATAAAAATATTTAATTAATTCAGAAGGGGGTCGCAAATTACCATAACTATCAAAATATATTATGTTTTTTCCTTTTTTTGTATATGCTATCCAGTGAGTACCAACACCACTGTGATTATCTAGATTGACAATTGCACTTTCAATTAACTTTATCTTTTTTGGTAATTTATCCCTCATAAAAATACCACGAAAGTTGGGAATTTGTAAATATTTAGCGTATTTAAGTAAATCGTAATTTGTAAGTGCTTTTCGAGGTATATGTTTTAGCAGTTTTTTGAATAAGGTTTCAAGTATAATCTACATCCTGTTTTATAGGGTTTTAAATAAAGTCCACTTCCTTTTTTTCCTACCGCAATGGACTCCATCATTTGATTGTGTCGTTTAGATTCTTCTAATTTCGCTTTGGCTGCTTTTGCATCATTTACTGCTTTAGCAATACCTGCAGCCCCTCCTCCAAGAGCACCAAGAGCAGACAAACCAGCAAATAAAGGTATAAGTGGAAGAAATCCGCCAGTCTTTGGGATTGGAATTACCCTTTTCTTTGGAGGTAACACTTTACCAGTTTTTTTAATAGCTTTTAAAGCAGTTTGAATACTTTCATTTAGGTCTTTAAAACGTTTCCCCTTAATTCCTTTTCTAGCTTTTGAAATTACCTGAGATAATGATAGTCCTCGTCCTTTTCGAGTTTTTCGCTTGAACTTTCTTCTCGTTCGAAGTCCCATACCTAATTTTCTTTTAATTTTCATAGCACCAGTAATTCCTAGTGCAGCAGTTTTTTCCCCAAAACTAGAATCTTTAGCTTTGAACCTTGATAAAGCTTTGTCAGCTAATACTTTATCAGCTAAATGCCTTCTTTTTATATCATTTGATTGTGAGTAAGCAATATCGTGTTCTTTACAAGCCTCATCCAATAAATTTATACCTTTATCACCTCTTGACAATCGTTTTTCCAATTTTGTTCCAGGTCCACAAAAATTATAACCAGGAATATGCAATTCAAAGGGTAATTTATTTATTAATGAGTTTACTAAACCACTTCCTTTCCTTTTGCTGTTTGTCTTGTAAATGATTCGTTTATTATGTGATGGAAACATTATATATAGTTGCAATCCTAGTGATAACTAACCAGTTACATCACAATACTGAATATTAATAGTTTGTTTTATATATAAAATGAGAGTTGAGAAACAACCATACTCTATAACAATTAAGGATCATGAAAGTTCAGTGAATGGTTTTAGAAAACATGGAAAACTCTTTGAGGGAAATAGTAAAAGAGGGTTAATTATTGGCCCGTCAGGCTGTGGCAAAACCAATGTTATTATTAGTTTGATTGAAGATCCGAATGGTTTGCGATTTGAAAATCTGTATGTTTATTCAAAATCCTTATATCAACCAAAGTATAAATATTTGAGAACACTTTTTAAACCTTTGAAAAAAATTGGATACTATGAATCTGAAAATGAAGAAACAATTGTTTCACCAAAACAAGTTAAACCAAACTCTATAATAATATTTGATGATATAGTGTGTTGTAATCAGAATGTTGTAAAGGACTATTTTTGTTTCGGAAGACACAAAAATACTGATTGTTTTTATTTATGTCAAACATATTCTTCTATTCCGAAACAATTAATTCGTGACAATGCAAATTTAATTGTTATATTTCAACAAGATCGAACAAACTTAAAACATATTTATGATGATCATGTTAATGTTGATATGTCATTAAACCAATTTAATGAGTTGTGCTTAATATGTTGGAAAGATAAATTTGGATTTTTAGTAATAGACAAAGACTCTAATGTGAAATCTGGCCGATATCGAAAAGGATTTGATTCATATATTTACTTATAAAAATAAACGTTTGATGGTAAATTATACCAATCATGGATGAACGTTTAGCAAGAGAGCTAGTTAAATCAAGAAAAGCTGTTAAACAAAAATATCAGAGTTTAAAAAATGCGGAATTTGAGGCGCAAACTAAATTGGAGGAAACATATAAACCGATAACTCAACCCTTACAAGAATTAATTTCAACGATTGGTAAAATTGAACCTGTTGAAATAAAGGAAGAGCTACACACACCAATTAAAAAAATTTATGAAACACCACAGAAAAGATCAATTCAAACACTAACACCAAAGAGAAAATTACAATATGGAACATCAACACCAGAAAAAAGAAAGACGGGAAAAACTCCACTCCTTCCTACAGAAATACCATCGATTATTGACTGGGACGCGAGTTTAGCTTCAGCAAGTCAAATGCCATCTATACAACAAACAAGTATTATTGCAGAAACAAACCCTTCTTCAGGTTCACACTCCACAATAGGAAATCTTTCAGATATACTGGAACAAACACGGCAAACAGTTAGAACATTTGTTGATACAGATTTATATAAAGAATATTTATTAGGATTTGATGAATTACCTCGCCAATATATTGATAGCGGTGTAAAAGATGTTGAACATGAGTTTGATCACCAATATGGAATAGTTCATGATTTGGAAACCGAGAAATTCTTTTTGGGTTTAACTCAAAAACCTGTCGAAATTATTGGTAAAAACATCAAAATTGAAGGAATAACCTATACAGGTACACCAGGTTTATATGAGTTATTATTTAAAAAAGAACCAATAGGGTATAAAAAACAAGATTTGGAAAATTATATGGATATTTTAAAAAGAACCAATGCATACCGTAGAAATAATGATCCAAATGAGCAGGTGCAGGGGAATGGATCACATAAATATATTTCTATAATAGGACCTTATTTGCAAAGCAAAGGAATTACAAAAACTAAAACTCTAAATCCCGAATCTCAACAAGCAGTCCAGGGATTTTTTGAAAGACGCAAAGCTCCATATAGAGAAAGTCGAGTGTCTTCAAAAAAAACCGGATTTGGTATAACTTTAAAAGTTAATAAACCTAATACAGATTACATATATTGGGATAATGTAAACGAACTTGTTGAGAGACTTCGACTATTGGTAGCATCCATGCTTGCGGGACACACTGGTCATAACAATGAAATTATTTCCATTATTGAAGAACTAAGAGAAGCGAATATTATTATATAAAAGGACATAATAGATACTTTTAAACATTTCTAAAATGACCATCGATAAATTTGGTCGTCATATTTCAAAAAAATCTGCTCTAAACACATTATTATCACTAGAAAATAAAATATTATCAAATGTTGAAGAGAAAATAATAAAAATTTTTAAAAGCGATGTCAAATATATTGAAAACAAATTAATTCAAAATTTAGATCCCGGGTTGAAAAGCGATGTTAATAATTTAAATAAGAGAATAAATGAATATGATAACAATATACAAAATATTGCAAAAAAGATTAAGTTATTTGAGGATAAAGTTATTCCTGAATATAATGACAAGATAATTAATTTGAAAAATACTGTTGATGGAAATGATGATGTAGTAGAAAAATTTTCTCAGAAAGTTTCTAAATATGCAAATGACTTTGACGTAGTGAAGTTAAAATATGATAAAGTTGATGATTTTGAAAATGAAATAAAAAATGAAATTACATCAATTAAATCAATAATTAAGGATACTTCAGCAATTGACAATGTCAAGAACAGTATTTCCAAGGAAATTACATCAAAGTTTCAAAATTTTACTAATTTGCTTAATGATAGAGTAGCAGAAGAAGTAAGGAATTTTAAGAAAATACATGACGTTATGGATAAAAATACACAAAATCTTGAAAAATCAATGAACACTCATTTCCTAATTCACAAAAAAGATACCGACAAAGTTAATGAATTTAAAGAACAAATTAAAGAATTTGAAATTAAAATCAATGCATATAAATCAAATTTACAATATTTAGAAGACAAATTGAAGGAGGATTTTCAAAACGAAAATGAAAAAATTGAAACAAAATTCAAAGATCAAATTACAAAAGATAATGAAAAAATCGAGGATATACTAAAGCAATTAAACAATCTGAAAACCAAATCTGAAACGTCTTTTGACGAGGGAAATTTTACAAAGGCAATCGATGAGAAATTACAAAAAGAATTAGAATCCTTACTAGAAGTAGTGCAAGCTATAATAGAAGTTTCTAAAAAGGATGTATTAATTAAAATTAAAAATAATAGTTCAAAAATCGAGGAGACTTCTTTACTCATAAAAGAACTTGAAACATCTTATACAGATATACTACACAAAGCTGAAAAGACAGCGTCAGACATAAAAAATATAGAAAAAAAAATTGTGAAAATGACATTAGATATTACAAATGCAGAATTTCAATTAGGAAAAGATATAAAAAATCTAGAAGATAAATTAACAAAAGAAATAAAATCTTTAAACGAATTAGTTCAAAGAGCTGCTGAAGTTTCTAGAAAAGAATTTAATGATACAATGAATTATGCAAGAGAAGAAATGAATTCAACATTAGGTGGTTTCAAAAAAGATTATACGTTATCAAATGTTCTTTTGGAAACTAAATTTAATGTAAAAATGTCTGATCTTAATAACAACATCACCCAAATAAATTCATCAATAAAAGAAATTAGAAATGAAAATAACAAATCATTTGAAACAATGGAAAATAAATTTAATGTAAAAATTTCTGATCTTACTAACAACATCACCCAAATAAATTCGTCAATAAAAGAAATTATAAATGAAAATAAAAAATCATTTGAAGCAATGGAAAATAAAATTAAAGAACTTACTAAAAAAAACTGAGATGATTTTTTTTTTATATTTTACAACATCAGCGATAAAGGGCTTTTATAAACGGTTTAGAAGGAGGTAAAGTTATTTGTGGGATTTATTTTCGAGAGTAAGGTATAAATTAATAATGAGTAAAATTAAGCAAGACGTTGTAAATGAATTACATAAACCGGCGAGAAGGCGATATAGAAGGAGACGAACAATTGTAAAAGGGCTTAATGATCTATTTCAAGCTGATCTGATAGAAATGCAGCCATATGCGAAATTTAATAGGGGTTTAAGATATATTTTAATGGTAATAAATGTGTTTTCTAAATTTGTATGGGCAGAACCTGTAAAATCCAAAACTGGTAAAGATGTAGCAGCTGCAATGAAAAAAATTCTATTAACTTTAAAAACTCCCCCAACAAATCTGAATACTGATCAGGGTAAAGAATTCTTTAATCAAGACTTTCAGAAACTTATGGAGCAGTTCAAAATTAATCATTACAACACATTTTCTAATATGAAAGCTAGTATTGTAGAGAGAGTAAATAGAACGATAAAAAACAAAATGTGGAAAAAGTTTAGTTTACTAGGTAATTATAAATGGATCAGCTTTCTTAAAGAAATAATTACAGAATACAATAATACTAAGCATTCAACAATCGGAAAAAAACCAAACGAAGTTAACAAAAAGAATGAAATGGAAATCTTGAAATCAGCTTATACTCATAGGAAAACTGTGGATCCCAGATCACCAAAATTTCGTGTCAGTGATAGAGTACGAATAAGCAAGATTCGCGAACAATTTTCTAAAGGTTACACGCCCAACTGGTCAAACGAAATTTTTCAAATAAAAAAAATCCAGCTTACTAATCCAACAACGTATTTGATTCAAGATGGAAATGGGATAGATATTCAAGGAGGTTTCTATGAAGAAGAACTTCAAAAAGTAAGACACCCAAATGTATATCTGGTGGAAAAAGTGTTAAGAAAGAAAGGAAACAAAGTATTTGTAAAATGGTTAGGATTAGATAAATCTTATAACTCTTGGATCTTCAAGAGAGATGTGATGTAATAGTAATTAATGCTGTAATAATAATTGATGTTTGTAATAAAAAAAAAAATGATTTTTTATATATATTTGTTTTATTTAAAAATAAGCTTATTACATAAACATTTTTTTAAATACAATATTCCTATAATCAGAGTCTAATATGGGATTTAAAATTTCTTCAGTCAATTTAATCCTTCTTCTAAAATGTTTTTGATTTATAAACTCTTCAGAAGTCATACGAGCTTTTCTGTAGGCGAAGTTCCAAGCAACCATCAGATGAATTTGGTTTCTTGATTCATCAATAGATACTGTCTTCTTCATAATAGTGCTTAGACTTTAATTTTTGTTCTAGTTCTTCGGGATGATTCAACAGCAGTTCCAGCATGGAACACACATTTTCACTATTTAGATTTTGTTTTGGAGAAAGGACATTATATATTTTGTCAAAAGAATCTCCGTCGTAAAAATTGTTATTTCTAAAAACGTTGAAATAACGTCGAAAGTTTTGTTTTTGTAAAACATTTAGTCTATATTCTATAAGTGGAATTTGTTCCCATAGTCTGCACACAGTTTCATTTCCATAGTAAATAAAATCACAGCTTTTCACAATCTTCACTATTGGTAATTCACCAATCTTTTCAAAATGAATAGATAAATTTTGCAAATATATCGGTTCATTGAAAACATTTGGTGAAAACATATAATTTGTTATAACTCCTTGATATTGCAATAAGTTCTTCCAATCATCTTCATTTAATATCACAGACTGACCATTTTTACCACCAAGTTCAATGCATGGTAGAAAATCACTTTCCACCCACAAACCAATCACAGCATATTTAGAGTTAGAATTATTTAAATTATATTTTGTAGAATTTATAATTGTTTTTTTTATTTTCTTTTTTAATGGTGAATTTTCAAATATATTTTTACTCTGATTACTGAACATTTTAAATGATGTATTTCAAAAACTAACTGGCTATCTGCTTGCTCTCAAAAAACTAACTATCAATCCGTTTGCTCCTAAATTTTATACATTTTCCCTCTCCTCTCAAGTGGAGGGGTAAACTTATTTTCCCTCTCCATTTAAGAGGAGGGGATAAACTTTAAATGTCTTTATACTAACGAGAATCAATAAAAAACAAAATTTATATTATTTTTTTAACATTTATTAAATATTTTTATAGATATTTTTTCATGAAATACAATAAAATTAAACATGTACAAATAAATATTGCTGCTGTAAATATAATAACAAATATATAACAACAGACACAATGACAAGATTCTTCTTTTTTATTATTGAAAGGAATCCAATCTGAATATTGTAATGGTTTGTTTGTCATGGAATATTTAATTTTTATGTATGTATTTTCACACAAAGCAGAATCAGTTACATTATAGGTAAAAAAGTGTGAATTTCCAACAAGATATGTCATTTTCATCTGTTTGTAGCAGTCGGTTTCATTTTTGAGGGCATTTATACATATATCAGCCCTAACTGTATTAGGAATGTAATTTACATATATCACATTTCCAACAAGGGAAACTAAAACTATTAAAGATGCAGCAGTCATTGTTGTAATATTACTAACAAATAATGGTATTTCTATACAATATATATGTTTTTGGATTCAGTTCCCCCTCCAACTTTTAAAGCTTCAAAAACGACTTACATAATTTATCATCATATAAAATGATGTCTTTATAAAGATGAAAAATTACTTGGAGTAGTTAATTCTAATCGCGGTTTTTTATTTTTAGATCCATTTTCGTTTCCAGAACTTAAAAAAGTTAGAGTATCATACATCATTTTCATATCTTTATCAAAAAAATCTGTTTCCAAAATATCCTTATGTCCCCATGCAAGAGTTTTTGTGGAATTTGGTATACAATATCTTTTATCATCATGAGTTGTTAATGCCAATTTATTTAACAAATTAGTGTATATATTATGCATATCTGACTTGAATACATACATGGTGCAGAATATTTTGTCACCTTTCTCAACAACATCTTTATAATCTGATAATGTTAATTGATTTTTTATACATGATCTACTAACGCCTTTTGCTTTTTTATCTACACTATTTTTGGATTTTATACAATATGCTTTAGCACCAGTTCCATAAAAACTTTCAATGGGAATCCCTTTGTACTCATCTTTAAATTTACCAACAACTGATGTTGTAATAGGCATGCAATGAATATTTTGTTCAGAAAAATTAGAAGTATCAAATTTATCCAGATTTAGCTTCATATCTTCATAAAAGTTTTGGGTCTGAACTTCAAGAATTAAGGAATCAGTATCCGTATATAATAAATTTAAATTATTACCATATTTTACTTTTAAATACCCATAATAAAAATTATACATTACAGTTTTTGCAATATCCAGAATACTCATCCCAACATAAATTGGTTTATTGTATTCAATGCAAACCTGTTGAAGTTGAAGAGCAACTAGATTTTCAGAGAAAATTTTAAAATCCTTTAATTGAGGTTTAGAAATAAGTTTTTCGGCACTCAATTTATTACCCTGTCTTTCCCATTGAGATACTAATTTAATATCTGCTCGCCTATCAACATTTTCCATGGTTTTACCGAAAATTGAATTATTTGCCAATTTATAACAATTTTTATCAAATTTATTTTTAGATAAATTTCGTAAATTTGTATTTAAATCTATATATTCCGCTAACCATGGTGATTGTGTAAACTTAACTGCTCTGTGTATTTTTATGATTTTGAGTCCAAATTGTAGACATTGTTTCAGATATCGGTAGTGAATGATATAGTTATATTTATTATGTAAGTTTGGAATTAATTTTGAGTGGTTTGAAATTGGTGGTGTATATTGTTCAGGACAAAATGGGAAATCATTATGACTATCATGTAAATAATTTGGATATTCTAAATCAACTTCAAATATGTATCCTATAGATGATGTATCTGAAAGTTCGGATATATTTAAAGTTTCTATTTCGAGCTTAGGTACCCAAGCAAAATTTTTTTCAGGCAAATATTGTTTCATAGCATAACCATACAAATTTGTGGCGTCTAAGTAAGCGATATATGTTGTAGGTCTTTCAGGATTAAAATTTTCTAAGAATGGATTATTTGCTTCAGATTTGCGTTTGGAACAAGTGCTAACCCCACCACGAACACCTTTTTTGAAAAAATGAAGCATATCTGGTTCCGTTAATAATTCTAATTCTACATTAGTTAATTTCATCATTGCATCCCAGCACATAGAAGGGCTAGTGACATAATTAACAGGATCTAACTTATAGGTTTTAATACATGTGGATCTATAATTTTCAAAAACATCAGCCAAAAGTAAAACATCTGATTTTAAGTAAATATCGGAATAAGCCCCTATTGTAGAACACTTAAATAGATTCCACACTTCTACAGCACGACTGTAGTCTTGAGGAGAGATATTTTCATCGGTTAAGTTATTATAAAATTTATCAATCAATGGTAGAGATTTCTCATTTAATTTTTCGTTGGAATCTATGTAAGAGTATGGAAATACCCCTTTTTGTCTAATGTATCGAAATTCATCAGCATTTGAGAAAAACTTTTTAATTTCAAAACATTGTGAATCTTGTAGAGTTTGTGATAGTGACTCTAAAGACTCTGGGAGAAATTGAAAAGAATCTATAAAGCGTAGTCGCAAAGCAACTGGTTTCCGCTTTTCTGACACATCAACGAAAATTTCCTTACTAAAAGAAATATACTTTTCTTTATTTTGAGCTATAACACTAATATTTTCTTTATTATAGCAAAGCGATTTAATAAATAGGTGAGAATCATAGTTTTTTAAATTATGCAATACTATTGGTATATATTTTGGAGGTTTAAAATGCAAATTACATATTGAGTGGGCGGCTCCTCGATATTTACCTGTAATATGACAATGATCCCTACACTTTATGAAATTTCCTTTTGAAAAAGGTTTTTCACATACATAACAAATGCTAGAATTTTCATATTCAATCTGTTCCACAGATGATAAATCTTTCAATGGTACTTGATATTTTAAATATTTTTTATAAATTTCTTTTACATCATTTTCAATGTATTCAATAAATTTTATAGCACAATCTGTACCTCTATAAAGTTTAAGACACACAACATTCTCATCAAATGATGATTTAATATAATAAGCAAATGAATAGGGTATATGTTCAGCAGTTTTAATAGTATATGAGGTTGTCGAATCAGGTGTAGATTGTTGGCACTCAATGTTTTTCAAATAACATTCAAAATCGGCATAAATAACAAAAGGAGCTTTATACTGTTTCTGAATATTTTGAAACTTTAATATATTTGCAGGAATATAATTGCCAAATTTATCCAAAATCAAATTATCTGAAGGAAGCTCAATTCGAACAAAACTACAATCACGTTCTAAATGTGTGTTAAGTTTTTCATATGTTCCAAAATATTGAAGGCATCCATCACATAAGTATTTTTTTATTTTCTTTTTTGATAATTGTTTGGATACCAAGCAACCTAAATCCTTTATCCAACAGTAGTGGTTATTTCCATCATCAGAACTTATTAAAAGCAAATTAATATGTAATTTTTTCTTTTCATTATTATAATGTAAAGGACCGACAATCTCATATACCTTTTTATTATCCCTTAAAAATTTTTCAACTCCATATACATTTATGGACAAATTATTTTTTTCCTCAAACTTTTTTATATCTAATAATTTTACTGGAAATTCAATACCTGTAAAATCGAAAGCGTCTCTGAAGTCTGGATATGATGAGGTCTTTCGAGGATTACCGGTTGGCTGGTATGCTGCTGAAACCACTGCCCAGGCGAAACAGCAATTGTCCTCATTCATCACATTCACTATTGATTTAGAAAAGTGATGCATCTTAATGTAGGAGGAGGCATTCAATGGGTTGTACTTATTGATGTTGACTTCCAAATGCAGAATTCTTTGTAGAGCCCACCCTGTAATAGGAATTAAAAAATTAGTTCTGAATAATATTTGTTAGAGATGTACAAGTGATATTAAGAAAACTTAGCTCTTGAGATTAAGAAAACTTAGCTCTTGAGATTAAATAATAATTACCTGAGTCTCTTTCCGGCAATTCATCTGCTTTGGTTTCAATAATCTTGAATAAATCATCGTAAAGCTGTTGTAGATCAGTTGTATGGGTTACAATGAAGAACGGTGTATTAAATGACTTAATTGAAGTAGAGGTTAAAGTTGGAGAATAATATATTCCAAATAATTCCAAATTTACTTTAGCACATGTAAATTCCTGTTGACGCTGGCGTATTAATGTTTGCACTTTATTACCAACATCTTGCTGAAACTTTTTGATGTCGATGTGATAATTCTGCGAATATATTCTGTAGGAAGCTATTCGACATTTAAATGCACTCCTGATAATGTCAATTCCATTTCCATATTTTATGCAGCTCCTGTTTTTATGAATATTTGTCCTCAAGTGTGTGCTCCAGGAATTAGATTTGACATTTACTTCACAATCTTGGCAAAATCGCATTGGAGGTCTTGAAAGTAGTTCATCAACTGAAACAATTATTATTTTTTAATTCCTCTGTAAACCTTTATTAATAATAAAAAAAAAATTAAAAGGAAAATTATAGCTAAATATGTTATAAAAAAATACTTACGATTAATTATATAATCTTCCAAGTTAAAGGTGTTTTCGTTATTAACAACATTTTCTCGAAGGTGGCGTACAATATGTGATTTTCTTTTAAATTCTCTTAAGCAGTGTGTGCAAAGGAGAGTCATTTTAAAATGGAATCGGTTAGGGCCGTGTCGCTTTTAAATAAATACAATTTCGATCTATCAAGACCCAATGACATAGAATAATTAGCAATTTTTTCAGCTCGCGCAATTTAGAAAACTTTTGGATTTACTTTTGAATTAACTTTTGGATTCACTTTTTAATTTGAAGAAAAACATGGATTTTTTTTAAAAAATATATTTCCCAAATTTAAAAGAAGATCGCCTTGTCGTTGAATACAATTTTTAACGTCTTTTAAAGTCGAATTAGATAAATTATTACATATATTATCTAAGTTTAAATAGGAATAAACCATTGACTTAAATCTAGATGTGGCACACCTTGTTTCATTCCTATTTAAGCTCGGCTTAGTTTTCTTATGTAGAAACTTATCTAATTCTCCAATAGCGACTTTATTTGTTGGATTGATTTTCGGAGCTGTTGTTACAGCGACTGGTAAAGAATTTTTTGAAATTTGTGCCCCTAAAGTTTGGGAACTAGAAATATCACCGTCCAATTTTGACTTTTTTAAATCTGAACAATCATTTGTTTCTGATAAAGAACGTTTTTTGGGTAAATTTTTTTCAATTAAATTTTCAGAACTTTGTTCTAAATTTAGGCCAGAAGGATTTTTCAAAAATTGATTTTGATTACAGGAAGAAATTAAGGGACATTGAGGCTGCTCATCTTCAAAATTTTCAGTATAAGTATATACCTCAATGTCCCCCACAATTTCGCCACAACTCAAATCAAAAACATCTACCGAATTTACTGAATTTCTGGTATAGCCAAATTTGGATGGTTGTTCAAACCCCTGAATAAAATTTTGATCCAACCCTTCAATTAAATTTTGATCCAACACTTTAATAAAATTATGCTGAGCTTTGGCTGAGACGTTTATAACAGTCTCAACGCTGTCGTTGGAATCCTCTGATGAATCTGACGATGCATCTGAAATTGGCGAATAGTGGGGGCGATAAACCTCTTCCATATTATTTTTCGAAAAACCCCCAATGCCAATCCTCTTATCATTATTTAAAGCTCCCTCATTACCAACCCCATTATTATTATTGTTTAAAACCCCCTTATTATTTTGTTCCTCACAGCTCTCAAAAGTCTCCTGATATTCCACATCACCCTTAATTAAATTTTGCCCTGAGCTATTTTCACAAATTTCACCCCCTTCTAATATATCTAAAAGTTGTTCCAAATTATATCCCTCATTTATTTCAGAATTGTTAATTAAATTTTTCCTTAATATATCATTATTTAAATCATCGAAATTAATTGTTTCAAGAGGTTCTTGAGGAATATCAGGGATAATAGATTCATCCAAAACTTTTAAGAGCTGTGTCAAAATATCGCTTTCACCAATTTCGGAAGAATCGCCAGATTCAGATGAATTGTTAAATGTATTAATATCAATTTCCCTAAATTTAATATCTAGCTCCTCGTCGCTTAGCCCACAAAATGTACAATCAATCAAATCATGCACAAGGCAAGCGTCGTTTAAATCGAAGGCTGTTAAGTCGATGTTTTCAATTTTTACATTTAAAAATGACATTTTAAATTATAAATTAAAAAATAAAAAAATTATGAATCAATAAAAAAATCAAAAAATCAATAAAAAATCAAAAAAAATCCACAAAAATGAAAAATCAACAAAAATCAAAAATTGGCTTTTAGAAGATTAAGTAAAAATGAATGAAAATCCAAAGTATTAAGTCAAAAATATTAAATCAAAAATATTAAATCAAAAATATTAAATCAAAAATATCAAATCAAAAATATGAAATCAACAATACAAACCAAATAAAAATTAATATGTCACTACGTCACACAATTCGAAATAAATCGGACTATCTAGATATATTCACAACAGATTCGATAATTTTACAAGCGTACGCTAATAGCGAGATGTAAACTGGAGAGACGCTTCGTACCCAGCCGCCTTTTAAAGCAGCCACGAGCCTGGTACCGGCTGGTACGGCGTGGCACTGCATGGTACGATGGGAACCGTGAGACCGTGAACTCGAGAGAGGTCGTTCAACGGTCGTAAGTTGTTTTGTTCTTAAGAAAATGACGAGTAAAGAGGAGAAGAAGAAAAAAAAAAAAAAGTTGTTTTTTGGAATAATATAAAAAACATTTTTTTTTTTTTATTTTTTTTTTTTTATTTTTTTTTTTTTTTTTCGTTTTTTATATTATTCCAAAAAACAACTTTTTTTTTTTTCTTATTCTTCTCCTCTTTACTCGTCTTTTTCTTAAGAACAAAACAACTTACGACCGTTGAACGACCTCTCTCGAGTTCACGCTATCTTTGCCTTCTTCTTCTTCTCATTCTTCGGACTGGTTTTGCCGCTGGAGGTAGGAAAAGTGGTATTTCAGTATTGTATATAAGGATTTACAGCGTCTTGACTTAGCATTCATTAAGTTTAAAGTCTCAAAATGAGTACGTTCGTAATTATAACACTACAAGACTTTCTGGGATTCTTGGAAAATCAGATTAATCTGATGGATCGTCAGAGTCCAAATTCCGAGAACACGGTGATGTGGCCGCCACCATCAGAGGCTGACTATTTAGATGAAGAATTTCTCAACATGTTTGAGCCGGACCTGGATCCCGAGCCTATCGCCTTTGAGTGGGATCCAGACCGAGCAATGGATCTTCAACCTTTGATGATGGAGCAACAACAGCCTATGGAAGAAGATCGGCCGCAACCTATGGCAGAGCAGCAGCAGCAACAACAGCAGCAGGAGCAGCAGCGGGAGCAGCAGCGGGAGCAGCCACAACAACAGCAGCAACAACAGCAGCAGCAGCAGGAGCAGCCACAACCACAGCAACAACAGCAGCAGCGAAGGCAGAGTTACCCTCGAAAGTGCAAGAGGCCACAGCAGCAACAGCAACATCAACAGCATCAGGAGCAGCCACAACAACAACAACAACAACAGCAGCAGCAGCGAAGGCAGAGTTACCCTCGAAAATGCAAGAGGCCACAGCAGCAACAGCAACATCAACAGCAACATCAACAGCATCAGGAGCAGCCACAACAACAGCAACAACAACAGCAGCAGCAGCGAAGGCAGAGTTACCCTCGAAAATGCAAGAGGCCAATAAATTATAAATTATAAATTGGCCTCTTGCAGAGCAGCAACCTCTGGCAGACAACAACAACCGATGGCAAAGCAGCAACCTATGGCAGACAACAGCAACCTCTGGCATGCAGCAGCAACCTCTGGCATGCAGCAACCTCTGGCATGCAGCAGCAACCTCTGGCATGCAGCAGCAACCTCTGGCAGACAGCAGCAATTGGCAACCCAAAATGGTATAAATTATAAATATGTATTTATGTATTTATGTATATATGTATATTTGTACTTTGGATATAGGAATAATAAAAAACAAAGTCGTTGAAGAAAATATTTTATTTTTTTCTATTTCTTATACAGAATCACACCTAATAACCAAGTTTCTTTAACTTGAAAGAATTATTATGAATAGGATGAATATAATTTTTTTTACAAGCACAGTAATGAAAACTAGGTTTTTTTTTTTTAACATGGAAGAATAAATCATAGTCTGTTGTCAGGGAATTAAACCTAATTGTTCTTTATCTTATATATAAAATCTTATTTAAATGTCTTAGTTGACATTTTAAACTTAATATTAAAAAATACTAGGGTGAATGAATAAATTCAAGTGCAGTATCAAATTCATTTATTTAAAATTCAATTTATCGATAGGATTGATTGTGCATATTATGTAGAAAAAATTATTCTACACTGAAAGAACAAAATCATTAGTTCTTCGAATCTTAATATAAACAAATTTCTATTTATTTAGATGGCACCCTTATATTTATTTAACTTAAACTTAATATATATCTTATAACTTATATCTTATAACTTATATCTTATAACTTATATCTTACAACTTATATTTTATATGAAATCTTATTTAAATTAGTTGACATTTTAAACTTAATATTCAAAAACTACTAGGGTGCATGAATAAATTCAAGTGGAGTATCAAATTCATTTATTTAAATTTGATTTATCGGTAGGGTTGTTGTGCATATTATTTGAAAAGAATTATTCTACACTGAAAGAACAAAATTATAATTTCTTTCAATGGGAATAAATACAAATTCTTATTTATTCACATCATTCCCTTATATTTATTTACATCATTCCCTTATATTTATTTACATAGTTTCTTATATTTATTTAACTTAGCAGAACAAAATCTAAATTCTTATAAAATATTTTAAACTTAAACTTAATATTAAAAACGCCATAGTGCATGAATAAGTGCAAGTGAAATAAATTTATTTAAAATTTGATTTTTCAATTAGATGGTTTTGCATATTCTTTAGTTCTGGTTTGTTACATATTATACATGCTTGTGAAGGAGTTGTTATGAATAAATCGTTTTCACACGTGTTGCATTGCAGATCTTTTTCGCAACATATAAAGGATCGTTTATAGTGGCTATTAACAAAATTATTTTTCCCATTTGGGCAATTTAGAGCATGTATATAGTAACATTCACAACATAAATTATATGCACCGCCAGAAGATGAAATAATTACGACATAAGATTGAAAAACGCACACTTCTCGCGTAAGGTAATTTGGTGTCAATGTATCACTTGCATTTATTTTTGCCACTTTCACGAGCCCCTCTTCTCCACACCCGTTTGGAACGCCATTATCCTCTATCCCATCATCTTCTTCATCTTCATCGTCGTCTTCGAAATTATTTCGATCAATAGTGATCAGAGAATCCTGTCTTGCGTGAAACTTTCCTCTTCCAGCCAAGTTAAAATGAGTTGTTTCATCTTTGTACATTGACTGGATCGTTTCATCGCAAGCAGAATCTAAATATACATGTGTCTGATCCATTTCGAAGACTGTCCGATGAAACTCGATTCACTTGTTCACACTATTTTTTAATTTTACAACACTTTTTTATTGATAATGGTGGGCCGTCTATGTGGTGTTGATATATTGGATAGTGTTTAAAACACGGCAAATTTAGCTGCAATTCTTCGTCACTTCTATAATTTTCCGGCAACCTGTTCCAAATTTGTTGTAAACTAAGTGAATCGACGAATGTTTTCAAGTAGTTGATGGGAAAGAAGGCCAAGTCTTGATCTTCAAAATCGGTAAGATTTTTTCCGTTATTTTGGTAGGAAATTATTACTTGGCCTACACGTTCAATGAGTTGCTGTTGTTGTTGTTGTTGGTCGCTATTTGACATCGCGCACGAATGACTGAAGTTCGCTCAGATTCGATCGTTTAAAATACCAGCTCCCCTCCAACTGCTACCAGCTCCCCTCCAACTACTGTGGTGGTTAGGAAGGAGGTAGGAGGTGGAGCAAAAAGAGGCGGAGTTTATGAAACCAATCGGAATAGGGGGCGAACTTGGGCAGCCAATCAGAAACAAGGTCATTCTTGGCTGACCAATCAAAAAAGTGGTGGGGGGGTCAACTAGGAGCCCCCTATTCCCACTACTGGGGGCAAACAGCCTTATTTATCACTATTTATTACACGAATAACACTTCTCTGCTAACAACGTTACTTAACCTTATTAAATCAGTTTGTAACTCTGAAGAAATTAATTATTTATTTTCAATAAAAAGTAATTCAATGAACCAGCTGCACGCTGCTTGTAGTAGAATGGACAAAGATTTGTTAGTTATATTTTTAAATGCCATTAAAGATAACCCAGAATTAATTAAAACACTTGTGTTAGACACTGACAAATATGGACTGTCTCCATTGCATTGTACTGTGCGTTTTTTCGTCTCTTTTGATATGTTAAAAATATTACTAGATTTTGTTAATTTAAAATGTGATACAGAAACGCTGCATACAGTTTTGTGTAAAAGAACAGAATATGGAGAAACTATTCTACACTTGGTCGTGCAAACTTTCCAAGTAACAGATGATTTTAACTCGTTGACTCCTCTCCTGACTTATTTGTTTAGTTTAGTTGGGAATGACAAAGAAATATTTAATGAGCTTTTATTAACAACTGATGAGGATGGGCAAACTGTACTACACTGTACTTACTATAAATCGAAATATCCTTTTTTACTAAAAGAATTGTTAGATTTTGTTCAAACAAATTGTAGTGAAAATATATTAACTGAACTATTACTTAAATTGGATAATAATAAATCCAGTATATTACACTGGGTCTGTCGTCAAAATGGCGTAGATAACTTAAATTTTGTATTAAATAAAACTAAAGACAATCCAGAAATACTTAATAAACTTCTACTCCAGACCGACAAAGAAGGAGACACTGCATTGCATTGTACTGTTTTTAACTGTGAGAATCCTTCAATGATGAGTGAATTACTGAATTTTGTTAAATTAAATTGTGAAAAAGAAATATTTAAAAATCTTTTATGCAAAGCAAATAATGAAGGTCTTTAAATCTTTATTAAAATTTATAAAAGACGATGATACACTAATAAATGAACTTTTATTGAAAACATGTAACAACTACGGCTGTACTCCACTGCATTATACAGTCCGTTATTTTGATAACGCGTCTTTATTAAAGATTTTACTCGATTTTATAAAAAATTATGATTCTACAATGTTAAACACACTTTTGTTAAAAGAGACTAGTACAGGATTAAGTTTGTTGCACTTTGCTTGTAAACACAGTAATGAAGGAAACTTAAAGTACTTATTATATGCAATGCAAGATAACATCGCTCTACGCGATATACTTATATTAAAACCTGATCATAATGGACAAACTATACTGCATTATAGTGTTAAAAACTTCCAAATGATAAAATTCTTCCTTGATTTCGTTAAATCATATTGCGATCAAGAAATGTTCACCAACCTTATACTTAAATGTGATCAAGAAGGTCGTACAGGATTGCACACACTCTGTCAAACCAATGACAATAAAGAAATCTTGACTTATTTGTTAAGTTTTGTTAAAAACAACACCACTCCCGAAGTATTTAATTTATTTTTATCTAAAAAGGACTGTCATGGAAAAATGGCATCTGATTATGTTGCCTGCAATACTAACAATTTTCCCTTGTTGGAAGTTTTGTCAAATTTTGGTTTTCAATTACCGAAAATAATCGATGATTCTCGACTAATTGATTAATAACAAAATTCGATTAATCTGTTTTTCACATAATCGGAAAATTAATTAATTTGCTCACTGATTATTTTTCGATTTATTATTTGTTCTAATAAATAGCTTTTTCTAATTAATCAATTTTGCCAACCAAAAAGAATTGCATGACACAATTGAACGTGTATCAGTGGATTCCGTTCCTATTTTCCCATATATCGCTGTGTATCAAACTGTTTCAACTTTATCCATATGTAACAAAATACTTATACTGCGTCATTTAAAAGGTTTTACATTTCAAACTAAATATTTCAACATACAACTATTTTCAAACTTTTGAAATATCAAAATTGTTTAAAGTTCGTTGATAGTCTGTCGATGATTCATATTAAACTGCGTTGGGACTTGAACCGATACAAAAGTTACAAAACTCTTGTTTAAGTCTAATCAAAGGAACAAGAAAATCTTCTAAAGAATCGAAAAACATGGGTTGTTTAAATCTCCGACAATTGTTAATTTTCCCCTAATTCAAACCGAGGAACGCCTCCATATATGTCTTAAAATATCAAGTTTCGATGTAACGTCCAAAATATTAACGTTCGTTTGTGGGAGCAACTCCCACGCTTTCTCTCCGAAATTATTGCTTAAAATTTGAATTGATACTGCATTAAATTTAGCTCCCTGAATTAAAAGACCATTGTGAGTGTTCCATTTTTCTTTTGCTTCCCGTGTATGTTTAATTTCCGATCTGACTTAATCAGTTGAAACTCATTTTCTTTTGTCGAAAACCAACAATCAGCTAAATTTTCAAACGTGAGAAATAAAATTTAGAATCCCTGGATGTGAACCGCACCAGTCTTCTTCATAACTAACCTACAAAAACTGATTAAATAAATAGTTACATTTCAAAGTTATGGTCGTTTAAGTTTTCATCCTAGTTTTGTTGCATCTGTCAGGTTTAAAACAAAAACAAATTGTAAATTTTTTTATGTTTAAGATTGATTAAATTAATAAATTTTTGATACATTAACATAAACATTGTGTAGGTGGAGTGACATCATTCAAGTCAGGAAACTTGTGAATATGGTTTCAAATATTTACTTGACTGTTCGAAATAGTTCTGATGACGTTATATTTGTATTTAGAATGTAACTCGCAAATTCTTTATTCCTGTATAGCGATTGGTGATTTTTTTATATTATTTCGTTTGTAGAAATAGTAACTCCTCTCCAGTTTTTCCAAATGTTCAGAATTATAATCATACATATGTACGGGATGTCCCTTTTTATACACTTTTTGGGGGTATCGAAATTATTACCAAAGATATAACGTCGCGGTTTTCACTTTAGTTTCCCACTTCTTGACGAAACGAAAGATTCCCGTGTCAAATTTGTCATGGCTCTCTAAGTTTTTAAATCCACAAGGTGATTTTGAAAATCATCGTTTTTTAGGCACATCTCGTATTAACGCATAACGTCAATTTATCAAAAAGGTAAAAACTGATTTTTATAAAGTTTTTATGCAGAGTTCAGTGGCATAGTCAATTTTTTTTTCTAAAAAGTTTAATTTTTGAACTATTAACCAACCTTATGCTTTTTTGAATAGAACACCCTGTATATTATTTTAGATATTGATTAAGTGTAATTTAGACTTTTCAAAAATATATAATGTATTTACTGTGAAAAACAAAGTCAGAATTCGATATTTGCAATAATTTGCTTTACTTGTAATAGTACATCACGGCCAATTTATAAGAAACAAATGCAAAATTTTACCAATAATAAATATACCAATAACTGGACATTTTAAATATTTTTCTACATTTTCAATTGTAAACACTTAATTATTAATACATTTTTTATTTTAAACAACACAGTTATCATAAAACCAGAATATTGAAATTTGATTGCAAAGAAACAAGAACAACATTATTTCATAAAACTAAAGTAACAAATACAAAATGAAACATTGAAACTAAAAAGAACCATAAGTTTTTTTAAAGATGATTTTCAAAATGTCGGTTTTTTTCTCGAACGCAGTATAAGCAGAGTTTGGTTATTCTTCTAATTACATTTGAAAGAATCATAAATCTATTATGAAAAGTTTGGAAGGCCTAAGCAATTGCCCCACGAAATTCTGCTATAGAGACCGGGGAGGAAAGTTATTGCCCAGAAATGGCCTCTACAGTCCCGAGTTGTGGCTCGGAGCACCGCCTTGTTGAAGATAAATGGAAATGAAATGGGCCAATAGAACATTCTCAAGCAATTCTGGAATAATTTCCTTAAGGAGTTCTAGGTATCTACGTGCTATGAGGCCCTCTTCATACATCCTATAAGCTATAAGTCGTTCGAAAATAAAACACAAGACACCAACTGCGAAGCACCCCTGGTGTACCTTTTCGAAAATTAAATGGTGATTTTCTGCAGAGCAATGTCTCGTGTTGTGACGATTAAAAATTCCCACACTTGAAAAATAACATTCCTCAGATCAGATGACAAATCTGCCAAAAGATTCGTTGGTGCAGATTTGTTCTAAAAATCACTGACAAAACGTTACTCGACGCTGATCATGTCCGTGGCGTAAATGTTGCACTATTTTAAATTTATATGAATGGTATTTATACTTTTTCAAAATTCTTTCAGCGTCAGATTTTGTAGTATCAACATCTTCCTCTATTTTTCTGCAGGATGATGAAATTGTTGCTGCTGCGTAAAATAACACATTTGTTTCTTTTCTCTCCCTGTCTTCTTTGACGTATATTTTGGGACGCGGCTGAATAAAAGATCCGTGTTCAACTAGATTCCTTTTGTGCCTGAAAAGGGTTGCCTTCTTTTTGTATACCTCACATGAACAAAAACGATCACCAGATATGAGAAAGTTATCCTAATGATGACGATTTAAATACATTACCCATTGAAATATAATTCAGAAGTTTTCTGAGAACTTTCACTGCTTCGTATAAAACATACTAACATATCATACTTTTTATAATTATCATAAACGGTAATTGTAAATGTAAAATAAATAAAAAGTAAAATAAAAACATCTGGGTAACAAAAATATCTGAAAAAACTGTCAAGTTTTGAACACTTGCTTTTTGTTTCCTATAAATTGGCCATGACCTACTGTTATAAATTCTGACCTCGTTTTTCAAAATAAAATAAACACATTATATATTTTTTAAAAGTCTAAATTATTCTTAACCAATATCTAAAATAATATACAAGGTGTCCTATTTAAAAAATGATGTTTGGTTACTATCTCAAAAACTAAATTTTTAGAATAAAACTGACTGCGCTACTAAACTCTACGTAAAAAACTCTATAAAAATCAGTTTTCACCTTTTTGATAAATTAACGTTATGCATTAATACGAAGATTTTCAAAATCACCCTGTAGATTAAAAACTAAGAGAGCCATTACAAATTTGACACTGGAATCTTTTGTTTCGTTAAAAAGTAAAACACTAAAGTCAAAATCGCAGCACTCTATCTTTGATAATAACTCGAATACCCACCAAAAGTGTCGAAAATGGGACACCCCGTACAGGCTTTTTTATATTTAGCACCATATCTAAAGGCTTTATTAAGAGAGATGGCAAAAAGTTTATATAGGAAAATTGTAATATTTCTTCGATATTATATTTCAAATTTGTTGTTGTAAAGTTGAGAATAACAAGGAATTTTAATTCTTTAAATGAAACACTCTGTATATTCTCTGCTAAAATAAAAGTTCGTTTCTTCCTGATTTCATAAATGTATAATAAGTAGGGTTGGGAGTAGCCATTATTTAATTATTTTAGTTGGAATTATTAATAAACTAATATAAAAAAACGAGAAGACCAGGAAAACAAATGTTTTATTTTAATTTGCATTGTGACGTTTTAATATAGTTTCGAACTCTTATTATATTGATATATTATGTTCTATTCTATTTGGAAGAGGAAAAATATCAGATAATTTTATTTGAAAATAATTATAATAATGGGAATAACAGTAATAAGATAAACAAGTAGATATTTTTATTATAAATATTTGACACCCAATAATACTAATAAAAAAAAATTAGAAAAATCTTTATACATTTTCAACCTATTCTTCACGATTAAAAATATTATCTTACATTTTATTATTAATAAACTTTCAATTAAAATCTCTGTGGTCATGGTTAAGCAATATTATTGTGCGTTCAGTTTTTTTCCTTAATATTTCTATGTTTTGGGGTCTTTTAATTTCTAATTTTTTGAGAGCCCCATGAAAAGATCTAATGGACTTAAATGTAGGCCATTTGTCGGTCATCTAATTGTGCCATGCTTTTCAAACTATAAGTAACTAGTATCACACTGTGCGGCAATGCGCCATCTTTTTGCCAGATCGGATTATTGTATCGCTGAACTGGGTATTTTCTAAATGATCTTGCTCATTATTTTCAGTTAAATATAAATATCGCTTACCATTTAAAATTCCATTTAAAATATTTGGCCCAATAATCTTGTTTGCCAACATACTTGAAATGATTGCCGACCCTGTATTTTTACGACTTGTATTTTGTGGGGTTATCAGTTGCCCAATAATGTTTATTCTTTCTATTGACTAACCTAGACATCATGAATGTCGGCTCGTCCGTGAAAATCATTTTATTTGGAATCTTCTCATCTTGTCCAATATGGCGTACCATTGCTAAACACACTATTGCAACCGTTGCATCATATTTCCTTCAGTTAAATTCTGTACCGGCATAAACTTATAAGGATGATAAAACTGTAGTGTGGTGTAAATTTTATACCAAGTTTTATTGAAATATGATGCGGCATTAGAAATATATTTTTCCAGATCTTCCAAAAATCACCTGAACTAATAATAATGTGTTTTACAATGCTAGAGTGAAAAATTACTTCTTCTTGATTTTTCACCAAAGACTTTTCATTTCATTACATTTTTTGCCACTCTGTCTTATTATACTTGTAGATGGTACTCGACGACCAGAATATATATTACGGTATTCATGTTGTACTCTGGATATCTTTTTATTATTAAAATAATAATGATATTTTTTCTTCTTTCGAATAGCCCACGCCAAAGTATGTATTAACCAATATAATATGTCAAGATAATAAGTATTCGAAACCATATTAAGACGTCACAATGATAATTAAAATAAAGCATTTGTTTTTCAAGCGTCCTTGTTTTTTTTTTTTTTAAGATCAGTTTATTAATAATTTAAACTTAAATAATGTTTAGTCCGAACGCCAACTTATTCTGCATTTTTGAAATCGGAAATAAAATAATTTTCATTCTAACAGAGAATGTAAAGATGCCCTGATAGACCCCAGTGGCGTGTAGTGTGTGTCCCTGTTAAATCATTTTTTCAATATCTCAAAACCTAGTGGAAAATTTGTTTTTTGCTATAAATATCAATATGTTTTTGAATAAAATAACACTTGGCAGCATGGCTGATCAGCCAATGCCAATAAATAAATAAAAAAAAAGAGAATATACAGAGTATTCCATTTAAAATAAAATTTTCATTAAAAAATTGAACCGACTTCTAAAAATATGCTAAAAAGTGAAAAATAACTATAAATTTTTATATGAAATTGAAATTTTTGAAGTCGGTGCCAAACTAATACCCGATAAAATGTGATTCGCATAAACAGATTAAAAAGACTTTATTTGTAATTGCTTTTTTACCATAGTTTATATACCAATATATATATATATATATATATATATATATATATATATATATATATATATATATATATATATATAATATGTAATCGAAGATTTTCGGGCATATCGTGTATGTGCTGAGTCCCTCTCAGGACTGCAAGGCAGCTGACGTTTCGGTGAAATCTCATTCACCATTTTCAAAGCTCACTGTATGGAGTCTACGAGCAAACGAATATAATATTTGATAAATTATTTGAACTAAATACTATGTATTTTTCAAAAGTTTTCGAAATTATATTACAAAAATTTCTATTTTCCAAAATCCAGAACAGCCTATCAATTTATCAACACGGGTTTTTAATAAAAGATCATGCATGACTAATCTTTGCAGTATCTTCTCCTGTGTCTGCAACGCCCTTAACGACAGAAGTCAGATCGGTGCCATCTACATTGATTTTCACAAGGCTTTTGATTAGTTCGATCAGTGCATTCTATGGAAGAAGCCATTTGATCAGTTTCGTTTCTTTAATACACTTTTCAGAATATTAAAATCTTATCTCCTAGACGGTCGCCAGTTCGTAGAGATTGAGACTTTCATATCAGATTCGTTTGTGCCGACCTCGGATAAAGCTCAAGGTTCCAATCGAAACAGTTTGTCAATGGTTTGAGTCTAATAAACTCGCTCTGAATATCTCTAAATGCAATTAGGTATCTTTCAGTCGCACATACTATTTAATTATTTAATTAATGCTTCTACCTTGAGCAGACTCGCTTGTGTGGGAGATATGGGATTTGTTTTTGATGATAAATTCTCCTTTATTTCACATATTGCTTACATGGTAAGCATGGCATCTCGATCATTAGAATTCACATTAAAAAACTGTAAATACTTTTCTGATCTATCTACATCTAAGTTATTGTATTACTGCTTCGTTAGAGTCAAATTAGATTGTGGTTCAGTCATATGGTCTCCTGTATATAACTGTCACAAGCATTTTAGGGAATCCATTAAAAAAAAAAGATTTCTGAAATATTCAAGGTTTAGGGAGGACAGTATTTATTCTGAGCAGAATATTGACCAAAAGTTGATTTTGACCAGGTTTGGAAAACTCCCTCTAACCTTTGGCCCGGATTTCCAGTCTGTAACATTTTTATACAATTTCCTAAATGCAAAAATTGATTGTTCATTTTTAGTGTAGCAAATATATTTTCTGGTACCCGGTATAGGTATCAGGCGTCAGCCTTCCTTTTTCTTAAGTGTCTAAATTCAAACGTGCTTTGTCCCAACCCAATTTATGACATATGTCAAACTTTTAAAACAATTTCCGTACCTTGTGACATTTATTTTGACAATCTTTCAATAATTTTGAGGCATCCACAAGAGGTGTTTAGTTATCCGTAAGTCTTGGTTTAGTTGTTTGCATTGTATTATTATTTTAGTGTTGCATTTTTTACATTTTTTGTATAGATTAGGGTTAGTTAAGATTTACAATTTAAAATGAAATATAAAATTTATGAAGTCTAATCAATTGTAATTGGGCTTTTGCCTGTTCGAAATGTAGTGCTGAATAGATAGATAAATAGGTAAATAAATAAATATGTATATGTAATATGTAATTGTATTTTATAATGTATTGTTATTAAAAAGAAATAAATAAATGTAAATGCTCTGTAGTTTATGTTGCTTTACTTATTCAAATTGACCGATTAATTACTGGAGGTACTTTAAATTTGTATGTAATGCAGAAAGAGTATAATTTACTGCTCAAATATCTTTTCAGTTTTCGTTATGTGGTTATTATCGCAAGTAGGAACCATTAAATAAAATTGATTAGAAAACAGACACCTTTTTTTTAGTTACGAATTTGTTAACAAAATTAGCATAAAAAAATGATTACTTTGAAACTAGAGCTACAATTGTATTTATTGTTAGTTGATTATATTCATAATTTTTTTACTCTTTTTTTTCTCGACTATTTTATTTTACATATGATAAGTTTTTTGATAAATTATTTATTGGAAGTAAAATCCAGTTAGTTAAAACAAAAGTAGTTCAATTTTCCATGATTAAATTTAATTCGAGAGTAAGTTCGTTTATTGATTCGGTTTCTTATGAAAATTGG
This sequence comes from Diaprepes abbreviatus, assembly GCA_034092305.1. Lineage (NCBI taxonomy): Eukaryota > Metazoa > Arthropoda > Insecta > Coleoptera > Curculionidae > Diaprepes > Diaprepes abbreviatus. The sequence continues at coordinate 771,268 of JASJET010000242.1, forward strand.
CTGACATTTCGGCAAAATTTCATTTGGCATCTTCCGTGCTTACTAGTTGAAGATCAACTGTTGTGATTATATGATTTTTTTGTATCCAATAAGTGCGATCTATGGCAAAATATTTACAAGATACATTCAATATAAAAGTCAAAACTTAATTTTTCACTTATGCCAGGATGATGCTTAAGAGACAATAAAAGCCATTAATATGAAATAATAGCTAACATTTTTGAAATAAATGAACGTATGCGCCTACGAGATGAATAACTTCGACTCACATTTGAATATCGAGCCCCAATTTAGAATTATTTTCAAGCAAGAGAGATAACGAAAAATAGGCGATAATTTTCCCAACAAGTGTAAATCTACAATATTTATCTCTCAGTTTTAATTAAAATGAGTTGTTTTGTTTTCGTCGAAATGGAGCAGATAAGAAAAGACAAGTTTTAGTGATGCTTTCTGTTTGTTCATGGTATGATCAGCCATTTAGTCCAATTAAATGATTAGTAGATATAACTCATAAGTGAAATTGCAACATATATACGCTTTAAGGAATTGTTTTGAACGGAAAAATTATGAATTTGAGGATATTTAAAACTGAGAATTTCAAGTTAAATATATTGTTTTACAGAAACACCTTATTTTTCCGGTCTTTTCTATTGAATATTATCTATTAATCAGTCACCTAAAACAAGAAAGAGTGATCTTTTGTTTTAAATATACTGTACAGGGTGAGTCAACGATTGGATGAAGTAGGTTTGTGCCTTTTCGGTGAAATTAACAAAGAAACTATATTTATTGTTTGATACAGTTTATTTTCACGCAGATTTTAAAAATATTTAGGACTCTACAGGGTGAGCCAAAAATCTAGAACAGCATAAAGTTGTATTTTTTTAAATAGAACACCCTATATACGAATCGTATTTTCGATTTAGCTTATAATTTTAAATCTTTTTTACTAAGGGTTTACTATAACAAAACTTTATAGTTTCTGAGATAATTAAGTTTAAAGAAAAAAAGTCACATTTTCAAGCATCAATTCAATCCTAAATAACGTTTTCAATTTTGTGACAAATATATTCAAATTTGGAATTTAGCAAGGCCAAGGACAAGTTAACATAATTTTTATCTAATATTTGCAATAAAAGCTACAGGGTGTTGAACATATCGGCTCAAATTTGAACAAGTTTAAATGAATAAATAACTTTTTTTTTAAATGGTACACCCTGTATATTTTGATGTTATTTAATAGAGTAATAAAAACCCTAAAAGTTTTGTTCAACATATCCTATACCTATTTATAATAGTTTTTGAGATATTTCAGTTTTTCTTATTTTCCATACTTTTTTACAGAAATAGTCTTCATTATCATAGTAGCCATGTAAAATAATAAAAAGAAACTACAGAAACAAACAGAATGTGGTTAAATATGATGAAATACATTATTCGTTATATTACAACGGCAATAGTTTAATTAAACATAATGTGAAAAAATTAACACAACAATGCAAATACATATTTACTTTTATACTAAATTGAAACAAAAAAATTACCTATTAAATACTGAGATTAATTATTTCTTTTTAATAAGTGTTCGAATAAATGACCCTCTTGTGCAATGCACAAATTTAGTCTTTTTTGCAGATTTTTTCGGACCCTAATCCTGTTTCGCATATCTTCCACTGTTGTTGGTGGATTAACATACACCTTATTTTTAATATAACCCCATAGGAAGAAATCTAATGGGGTGATGTCGCAAGACCTTGGTAGCCACTCAATGAAACCCCCACGTCCAATCCATTTTTGCGGATATCGTTGGTCCAAAAACGCACGAACTTCACGATGGTAATGAGGAGGCGCACCATCGTGCTGGAACCACATACTGTCGAGCTCATCCCTATCGAGACCTTGAAGCAGTTGGGGTAGTTCTTCTTGTAGAAAGTTCAGGTAACTATGGCCATTTAGTGGTTCATTAAAAAAGTGGGGTCCAATAATTCGATTATGATGAATACCACACCAAACATTTAATGACCAGTGGTTTTGATGCTGCACCTCTCTAATCCAAAATGGGTTTTCTGTGGCATAATAATGCATGTTGCGTCTATTTACGGCACCGTTACTTCTAAAAGTAGCTTCATCACTAAACATTACCTTGCATAATAAGTTTGGATTTAATTGAATCTCCGCATTTATTGTACGACAAAAGTTTACACGACTTTCAAAATCCTATCCATGCAATTCTTGGTGTAATTCCATGTGATATGGATGATACCTATATTTCTTGGTAGTACGATTAGCGGTGGATTGTGATGTTTCACATAATGCTGCTAACTGACGGCTACCAATATAAGGATTTTCCTGAACATTTAACAATACTTGTAGTTCTTTTTCTTCATTAGTTACTGGTTTGTTGACAACTTTACGTTTTGGATAATCAATAGTACCAGAAGAATCAAATCTTTGCATTAAGTTTTGAAAAGTATGGGTATTAGGCTGGCGTCTCCTATTGTATAAGTCATATCTATTAACTCATTCTTTGGAAAATTCATTTTACAATATAAGATGAATGCAAAAAAAACCAAACTACACTACATAAAAACCAAAAGAAGCGATTGCGGTTATAAATTTGACACACCGAAAAATGTTCTTTTACATTGTTTTTGCCATGGCTACTATGATAATGAAGACTATTTCTGTAAAAAAGTATGGAAAATAAGAAAAACTGAAATATCTCAAAAACTATTATAAATAGGTATAGGATATATTGAACAAAAATTTTATGGTTTTTATTACTCTATTAAATAACATGAAAATATACAGGGTGTACCATTTAAAAAAAAGATATTTATTCATTTAAACTTGTTCAAATTTGAGCCGATGTGTTCAACACCCTGTAGCTTTTATTGCAAATATTAGGTAAAAATTATGTTAACTTGTTCTTGGCCTTGCTAAATTCCAAATTTGAATATATTTGTCACAAAATTGAAAACGTTATTTAGGATTGAATTGATGCTTGAAAATGTGACTTTTTTTCTTTAAACTTAATTATCTCAGAAACTATAAAGTTTTGTTATAGTAAACCCTTAATAAAAAAGATTTAAAATTATAAGCTAAATCGAAAATGCGATTCGTATATAGGGTGTTCTATTTAAAAAAATACAACTTTATGCTGTCCTAGTTTTTTAGCTCACCCTGTAGAGTCCTAAATATTTTTAAAATCTGCGTAAAAATAAACTGTATCAAACAATAAATATAGTTTCTTTGTTAATTTCACCGAAAAGGCACAAACCTACTTCATCCAATCGTTGACTCACCCTGTACAAAGAGATAGTTATTGCCTAAACCTATTATACAGTACTTTTTAAGATGGTCACCCAACCAAGTACTAACTGCGCCTGGCCCCGGTTAATCAGACGTGAGACAGACTGACCACTGAAGTGAACACACGCCTAGACACATATTTTTAACCGACTTCTAAAAGAAGGAGGTTCTCAATTCGTCGACTATGTATTTTTTTTTTTTTTTATGTATGTACACCGATTACTCCGGAACGGCTGCACCGATTTGAGTGAAATTTTTTACGTTATGTAAAGGAAGTTGCTGCGGTAGTCCCATATTTTTTTAGTTGAAATTGGTGCAGTAAAATCCAAGATGGCGCTTACAATATGGCGGCCAAAAAAAATAATTTTGTCCGATTTTCTCCAAAATTGGTATGGAGGAATTTTCGGTATTGTACCCAACGAATCTGAAATTATTTTTAAAAAATTCAAAATGGCGGATCCAATATGGCGGACAAAAAAATTTAATTTAGTCCGATTTTCTCCAAAATTGGTATGGGGGAGTTTTCGAGGTGTCAAATAATGAATCTGATATTATTTTTAAAAAATTCAATATGGCGGATCCAATATGGCGGACGAAAAAAATCAATTTTGCCCGATTTTCTCCAAAATTGGTATGGGGGAGATTTCGGAGTCGCATATGACGAATCTAAAATAATTTTTAAAAAATTCAATATGGCGGATCCAATATGGCCGACAAAAAAATCAATTTTGTCCGATTTTCTCCAAAATTGGTACGAGGGAGTTCTCGAGGTCGCATATGACGAATTTAAAATAATTTTCAAAAAATTCAATATGGCGGATCCAATATGGTTGACAGAAAAATTTAATTTTGTCCGATTTTCTCCAAAATTGGTACGGGGGAGTCTTCGGAGTCGCATATGACGAAACTAAAATAATTTTTTATAAATTCAATATGGCAGATCCAATATGGCGGACGAAAAAATCAATTTTGTCTGATTTTCTCCAAAATTGGTATGGGGAAGTTTTCGGGGCCTCACATAAAGAATCTGAAATTATTTAAAAAAAAATCAATATGGCGGATTCAATATGGTGAACAAAAAAGATCAATTTTGTCCCATTTTCCCCAAAATTGGTACGGGAGAGTTTTCGGGGTCACACATGACGAATCAAAAATTATTTTAAAAAAATTCAATATGGCGTATCTAATATGGTGGATAAAAAGTGAATTTATTTTCTTTAAATATCGATATTGGAAGGTTTTGGGGCCTATATTGACAATCTAAAATTAATTTGAAATTTAAGGTAGTGGATTTTCTATGACAGACTAAATATTCGTTTCACCCAATTTGATTGGTATTTGGAAAAGAATTTTTAGTGGCTCATTTTAGGGCTATTTACAACTTTGGATCAAATTGGTACTTTTTTGCCACTTTGGAGTCATTGCGAAGTACACTAATTTCAATTAGTATTTAGTTCAAATAATCTATGAATATCATAATGAATTCTAAAACTGAAAATAGAAAAATAAAATTTTTATAAAAAAATTGAACCGACTTCTAAATGTGCGCTAAAAAGTGAAAAATAACCATAAATTTTTATATGAAATTGAACTTTTTGAAGTCGGCGACAAATTATTTGTAAATGAAATAAATAACTACTAATATATACAAATTATGGTAAGAAAGCAATTACAAATAAAGTATTTTTAATATGTTTATGCAAATCACATTTTGTCAGGTATTAGTTTGGCGCCGACTTCAAAAAGTTCAATTTCATATAAAAATTTATGGTTATTTTTGACTTTTTAGCGCACATTTAGAAGTCGGTTCAATTTTTTTATAAAAATTTTTAATGTAAATTGTTCGCTTATTTTCAGAATTATGCCAATAATTTTAATATGAAAAAAAACCCAAGTTCGAAAGAAAATTAATCGAGGAGAACAGAACTGTTCAGAAATTGTCATTCCCACAAAATCTCACTAAATAAATATCTTTAAAATTAAATTAATAGATGTGCTATGAACACTGAAAACAAGTGAGTGAGTGAGCTAGATTTTCGTAACTTCAAACTCGCTAAATACGGATTTTATACCGTGAAGATGTTTAATGTGAGATTTTGTAAATGCACAGCTCAATTCGTCGTTTTTGGACGTAGAACCATGGCAAAGTTAATTTTCAGCAATAGCCCAATGATTTGATTTATGGGGAATTAGAAAAAATTAATAGCATTTGGTTAAAAAGGGGTACCCTGGTATATATATAAACATAATTTATACCAATATAACTGACACTGGCCATAAGCGTAGGTCTTATAAACCGACTTCTAAAAGAAAGAGGTTCCCAATTCGTCGCGTATATATATATATATATATATATATATATATATATATATATATATATATATATATATATATATATATATCATTTTTCTTTTATTTTGTCTTTTCTTGGGTTTAGGTTCTATGTTTAATAAATACATAAAATTATTGACGTTTCGCCCTTTATTCAAGGCATTTTCAAAATTTCTGCCTCCTAAAAATATATAATTAAATTACATCACATAAAAAACATATTTAACATTTTCGAAAAACTAACAAAACACTTAAACAATAGTCAAAACTTTAAAATTTTTTAAAAATACTTAATTTTACCGGTACGCACCTTGACATTTTGCTGTTTTGTCTCTGAATAAAATTTAAATTTTACATCGTTTACTGAGGATACGTGGAATGCTAATGTGTTTTATTTTTTTAATATTTTTTATATTTTACAATGCATAAAAAAACAAATAAGGTATATGTTTGGTTTTATGTTTAAGAGGATATTCCATTTTTGATTCTTATTTGACTGGATCGAATACTTAATGTTTAAATTAGGTTTGCGTAAATGTGGCTGAAATTTCCCATATCTGTTCTGTCGTTAACAGTGTTTTTAACTTTTTTAATTTCAATCATTTCTTTTATCTGTAATTTTTGGTAATTCATATCTTTGTTTTTTATAATGGTACTGTTATAATCAAAAGTGTGTTTTTCGTCCTGTGTGTGTTTGTTTAACGCTGTTGAGGCGTTTTTTGTATATTTATGGCCATTTAATCTGTTCTTCAGTAATTGGCTCGTCATGCCTATATATTTTTTGGGACAATTTGTGCAAGGGATCGAATATATTATATTTGATTTATTCATTAGAGGAGTTTTACTTTTTAAATTTGTGAACAATGTATTTAATTTATTATGTGACCTGTGGCATACAATGATATCATGCTTTTTTAAAATGTATTTTATTTTTTCAGACAGCTCACTAGTGTACGGTAATGCCACATATTTTTTTTGTTGTTTATGTTCTATGTTTTTTGTTTTTACGTTATTATAAAACTTATATGTTCGTTTATCAATTATTTTGGTGATAGTCTTTTCGTCGAAATTATTATTTATTAGTGTCTCTTTTACTTTTTGCAGTATTTTTGGTCGGAATTCTGGAGACGTTAGGGAGATAGCACGATCAGATAGACCGATTATAACGCTATTTTTTTGAGTTTTTGAATGATTAGAAAAATAGTTTAGATATCTACCTGACCAAGTTGGTTTGGTGTACCATTCAATTAAAACTTTGTTCTTTCTGCGTATAAGTGTCATATCTAGAAAATTTATTTTATTATTATTCTCTATTTCGGACGTGAACTGTAATTTTTCGTTGAAACTGTTAAACTCTTGGAGAATTTCATTTATTTTATTTTGTGGTACAGCTGTTATGCAATCATCGACAAAACGTTTAAAAAATATTATGTTAAAGTTTAATTTTTTTAAAACTTTTTCCTCTAAATATTCCATTACTAGCTGAGCAATGGTAGATGAAATTGGTGATCCCATAGCACATCCATCGAGTTGTTTGTAAAACTTATTTTCGTACTGAAAGTAATTTGTATTAAGAACGAGGTCAACAGCATCCATAAAATTATTTTTTGATAGCGATGTATGTTTTTTTAAAATTTCCCATTTTTCTGCTAAAATAGTGTGGGCAAGTTGATTTGGTATGTTTGTATACAAAGATATAACATCTAGCGAAATGAATCTGTAATTTTCAGGTAGGTTTATTTTATCAATAAATTTTTTAAAGGCGAATGAATCTTTAATAAAAAAATCGTTTTTGCCTGTAATATTTGAAATGCAATCTGATAAGAATTTTGATAAACTATAGAATGGCGATTGTATACAAGAAACAATAGGTCTTAGTGGTATATTTTGTTTATGTAATTTTGGTAGGCCGTATATTTTTGGTGGAATAGCATTGTGAATGGTTAGTCTTTTTGCATCTTTTTCAGTTAGTTCTTTTACATTGAGCAATTTTTTTATAAAGGTATTATTTTTTTTTTTTTGATATAAGTTGGTTGGATCACTCTTAATATTTTTATATGTATTTTCGTCCTTTAGTACGTTGTTCATTTTTGTCTCGTAATCTGCCTTGTTCATAACTACTGTTTTATTGCTTTTATCCGGCCTTAGAACAATGATTTGAGGATTGTCTTTGATAAATTTTTTTGTTCGATTCATTTTCTTTTTTAAACTTTTTTGGAGGCTGTCACTTTTTATTGTTTGGTGCCTTATTTTGATTTTATGATTAGTTAAAACATTTGTTACTTCAGCTCTAATTGTGTCTTTCTTGTCGTCTGACTCATTGCTAATAACAAATTCAATGGAGGCTATATATTCGGTTATTGGAATATCTTTTTCTTTTGTAACATCTAATGAGAAATTTGGACCATATGATAAAACTTCATTAACTTCGGACGGTATCGGGGTATCAGATATATTTTCGATCCATTTGGACCTGTCGTTGTTTGTTTCTTTACAGATTTCACGCTTTTTAAATAATTTGTTTAATTTTTTAATGAATAAATCAAATATAATATATTCGATCCCTTGCACAAATTGTCCCAAAAAATATATAGACATGACGAGCCAATTACTGAAGAACAGATTAAATGGCCATAAATATACAAAAAACGCCTCAACAGCGTTAAACAAACACACACAGGACGAAAAACACACTTTTGATTATAACAGTACCATTATAAAAAACAAAGATATGAATTATCAAAAATTACAGATAAAAGAAATGATTGAAATTAAAAAAGATAAAAACACTGTTAACGACAGAACAGATATGGGAAATTTGAGCCACATTTACGCAAACCTAATTTAAACATTAAGTATTCGATCCAGTCAAATAAGAATCAAAAATGGAATATCCTCTTAAACATAAAACCAAACATATACCTTATTTGTTTTTTTATGCATTGTAAAATATAAAAAATATTAAAAAAATAAAACACATTAGCATTCCACGTATCCTCAGTAAACGATGTAAAATTTAAATTTTATTCAGAAACAAAACAGCAAAATGTCAAGGTGCGTACCGGTAAAATTAAGTATTTTTAAAAAATTTTAAAGTTTTGACTATTGTTTAAGTGTTTTGTTAGTTTTTCGAAAATGTTAAATATGTTTTTTATGTGATGTAATTTAATTATATATTTTTAGGAGGCAGAAATTTTGAAAATGCCTTGAATAAAGGGAGAAACGTCAATAATTTTATGTATTTATTAAATATAGAACCTAAACCCAAGAAAAGACAAAATAAAAGAAAAATTATATATATATATATATATATATATATATATATATATATATATATATATATATATATATATATATATATATATATTTCATGTATGTACACTAATTACTCCGGAACGGGTGCACCGATTTGAATGAAATTTTTGACGTTATGTAAAGGAAGTTACTGCGGTGATCCCATATTCTTATATTCTTTTAGATGAAATTGATGCAGTAATATTCAAGATGGCGCTTAAAATATGGCGGCCAAAAAAATTAATTCAAAACATTTTTAAAAAATTCAATATGGCAGACAAAAAACTCGATTTTGTCCGATTTTCTCCAAAATTGGTACGGGGGAGTTTTCGGGGTCGCACATGACAAATATAAAATTATTTTTAAAAAAAGTCAATATGTGGGATCCAATATGGTAGACGAAAAAATCCATTTTGTCGGATTTTCTCCAAAATTGGTAAGGCGGAGTTTTCGGGATCTCACATAACGAATCTGAAATTATTTTTAAAAAATTCAATATGGCGTATCCAATATGGTGAATAAAAAATTAATTTGGTTCGATTTTTTTTTCAAAATTGATATGGGGGAGTTTTTAGGATAGCACATTACGAATCTGATATTATTAAAAAAAAATAAATATGGCGGACTAAAGATTCTACACCTCTCGATTTTGTCTGAAGTCAGTATGGAGGGATTTTTGTTAGTGTTAATTACGAAATTAAAATACTTTTTGAAAAACTCAATCTGGCGGATTCAACATGGTGTCCTAAAAATTTTACATATCGCGACTTTCTCCAAAACTGATATAGAGGGTTCTTGAGGGTGTAAATTATGAATTTAATCGTATTTTTTCAGGATTCAATATGGCGAATGCAATATAGCTGACAAAAATTTTACGTGTTTCGATTTTGTTCAAATGTGGAACTAAATCCAATATGGTGGGTTGAAAATTTTACCTTATTCACATTTTTTAAATTTGGTATTAGGGCGTTGGGGGGTGGTGTATTACGAATATGCAGTTAATCAAATAATTTTTAGTGATTCATTTTAGGGTGATTTACAATTCTGGATAAAATGGGTACTTTTTTGCCACCTTGGAGTAATTGCGAGGTACATTAATCTCGATTAGCATGTAGTTCAAATAATTTATGAATATCATAAAGAATTCAAAACTAAAAATCGAAAAATAAAATTTTTATAAAAAAAATTAAACCGACTTCTAAAAGCACGCTAAAAATGGAAAAATAACTAGAAATTTTTATATGAAATTGAAATTTTTGAAGTCGGCGCCAAATTATTTCTAAATGAAGTAAATAACTACTAATATATACAAATTATGGTAAGAAAGCAATTATAAATAAAGTATTTTTAATCTGTTTATGCGAATCACATTTTGTCAGGTATTAGTTTGACGCCGACTTCAAAAATTTCAATTTCATATAAAAATTTCTAGTTATTTTTCCCTTTTTAGCGCACTTTTAGAAGTCGCTTCAATTTTTTTAAAAAATTTTATTTTCATCGAATAGTGTTTTTATTTAATATCAAATTAAACACCAAAAATTTTTTCACCTCCGAAATATTAAATATTGGTTTCGTAGAATGTCAAATGTGTCAAATTAAAAATATATAAATGTATTAGATAATCCATTTTTATTAGTTTCATTAAGGGTGAAGTTAATCTTTTGATTTTAGAAGCGTCAATAAAGATTAAGATTATTTGATTGAATAATGTATAAAAATAACTTGTTTTATTTTCGTCGAAACAAAGCAGGTATGAAAAAACAAGTTTTAACGACGTTATTTGTTTGTTCATCGTTTGATCAGCGATGTGGACCAATTGAAACATCAATAGGTATCATAATCATAAACAGTCAAATATTAACACGTTTATTCGCATTTGGTGCATATGACCTTGGTACAGTGCCATAATAAATCGTAGAACGTGTTAATATTAGTTATTTTAATGTAATATGTGAAGTCATTTTTTGCACTCACATTTTAAGGTACCCTATAATCACGCCCATAATGAATTGGAACACAGTTGGAAAGCTACGGTAATCTAAACCTAAATTAAACTAGGAGACCACAGCTGTTAAAAATTTTTCACTCATTTGTCGTCACTCTTATAAGCTCGCACTAAATAAACCTTTTTAAAATTAAATTAATAGATGTTATATCTGGAGTAATTAATACTTTGTGGAAAATGCTTCTCTTTGAAAAGAAAAACAATATTAATGGTACTTGTGGTTTCCTCTTGTCCTTTCCTATGAGGACACACAGTGCCTCCTTTATCTTTTCAAGCACCCTCAGGTAAGATTTTCTTCGGCTCCCCTTCTAAAGAATGTAATTGCAACATACGATATATACATATATTAGGGTGGCAAAGTGACATGCCTAGGGGAAAGGGAAGACTACTTTTCAAACTCGCCAAATACGTTGTTTTTATTGTCGAGGTGTTGAAGGTGAGACTTTGTAAATTCACAGCTCGATTCACCTTTTTAACCGACTTCTAAATGAAGGAGGTTCTCAATTCTTCGCGTATATATATATATATATATATATATATATATATATATATATATATATATATATATATATATATATACATATTTATGTATATACACCGATTACTCCGGAACGGCTGCACCGATTTGAATAAATTTTTTTACATTATGTAAAGGAAGTTGCTTCGATGGTCCCATATTTTTTTGGACGAAATTGATGCAGTAATATCCAAGATGGCGCTTACAATATGTGGGCCGAAAAAATTAATTTTGTCCGATTTTCTCCAAAATTGATATGGGAGAATTATCTGGGTTGTACCCAACGAATCTGAAATTATTTAAAAAAAAATTCAAAATGGCGGATCTAATATGGCGGACAAAAAAAAAACAATTTTGTCCGATTTTCTCCAAAATTGGTATGGGGGAGTATTCGAGGTCGCACATTACGAATTCAAAACATTTTTTAAAAATTCAATATAGCGGACAAATAAATCAACTTTGTCCGATTTTCTCCAAAATTGGTACGGGGGAATTTTCTGGGTCGCACATGACGAATCTAAACTTATTTTTAAAAAATTCAATATGGCGGATCCAATATGGCGGACGAAAAAATCAATTTTGTCCGATTTTCTCCAAAATTGGTATGGTGGAATTCTCGGGGTCTCACATAACAAATCTGAAATTATTTTATAAAAATTCAATATGGCGGATCCAATATGGCGGACGAAAAAATCAATTTTGTCCGATTTTCTCCAAAATTGGTATGGTGGAATTCTCGGGGTCTCACATAACAAATCTGAAATTATTTTATAAAAATTCAATATGGTGGATCCAATATGGCGGACAAAAAATCAATTTTGTCCGATTTTCATCAAAATTGGTATGGGGGAGATTTCGGGGTCACACATGACAAATCTGAAATTATTTTTTAAAAATTCAATATGGCGTATCCAATATGGTGGATAAAAAATTAATTCTGATCGATTTTTTTCAAAATTGATATGAGGGAGTTTTTGGAAATACACATTACGAATCTGATATTATTTAAAAAAAAAATAAATATGGCGGATCTAAGATGGCGGATTAAAGATTCTACATCTTTTGATTTTGTCTGAAGTCAGTATGGTGGGATTTTTGTTAGTGTTAATTACGAAATTAAAATGTTGTTTGAAAAACTCAATCTGGTGAATTCAATATGGTGTTCTAAAAATTTTATATATCTCGACTTTCTCCAAAACTGATATAGGGGGTTCTCGAGGATGTAAATTATGAATTTAATCGTATTTTTTCAGAATTCAATATGGCGAATGCAATATAGCTGACAAAAAATTTTACTTGTTTCGATTTTGTTCAAATGTGGAACTGAATCGTTTTTGAGGATGTAAATAGCGAATATAAAATTATTTTAAGAAAATCTAATATGTCAAATGCAATATGACCGTTTAAAAATTTTAAATTTCTGGATTTCATCTAAAATTGGTACTAGGTGGTTTTGAAAGATTTAGATTTAGATTAGATTAAGACGTTAAAATTGTTTTTTTGAAACTCATTATGGTGGGTAGAAAATTTTACCTTATTCACATCTTTTTAGATATGGTATTAGGCACCCCCCAGGTGTATTACGAATATGAAGTTAATTTTTTACAACTATTAGGTTGATAAGATACAATATGAAGGACTAAAAATTTTATATTTTCCGGTTTTATCTAAAACTGATATTCCGGGGTTCTTGGGGCGTGTACAAACTCAATATGCAATATAAAATATATTCGACTAAGAAATTTACGTCTCAAATTCTTTAAATAATGATATTGGAAGGTTTTGGGGCCTATATTACCAGTATAAAATGAATTTGAAATTTAAGATATTGGATTTACTATGACAGACTAAATATTTGTTTGACACAATTTCATTGGTATTTGGAGAATTCTAAGAATCAAAGAATTTTTAGTGATTTGGAGTCATTGCGAGGTACATTAATCTCGATTAGCATGTAGTTCAAATAATTTATAAATGTTATAAACAATTCAAAACGAAAATATCGATATTTAAAGAAAATAAATTAATTTTTTATCCACCATATTGGATACGCACATTGAATTTTTTAAAATAATTTTAGATTCGTCATATGCGACCCCAAAAACTCCCCCGTATCAATTTTGGAGAAAATCGGACAAAATTGTTTTTTTCGTCCGCCATATTAGATCCGCCATATTGAATTTTTTAAAAATTATTTTAAATTCGTCATATGCGACACCGAAAACTCCCCCGTACCAATTTTGGTAAAAATAGGAAAAAACTGATTTTTTTCGTCCGCCATATTAGATCCGCCATATCGATTCGTCGTTATGTGAGGCCCCGAAAACTCCCTCATGCCAATTTTGGAGACAATCGGACTAAATTAATTTTTTTTTGTCCGCCATATTGAATCCACCATTTTGAATTTTTTAAAAATAATTTCAGATTCGTTGGGTACAACCCCGAAAATTCCTTCGTACTAATTTTGGGGAAAATCGGACAAAATTAACTTTTTTGGTCGCCATATTGTCAGCGCCATCTTGGATTTTACTGCACCAATTTCATCTAAAAAAATATGGGACCACCGCAGCAACTTCCTGAACATAACCTAACGTTCCGAAGTAATCGGTGTACATACTTAAAAAAAAAAATACATAGTCGACGAATTGAGAACCTCCTTCTTTTAGAATTCGGCTAAAAATTGGCCAAAAAATAAATGACTCATTGTTTTTGCTTGTTTTCTTAATACCCTTGGTTTCAAATAACATTTATTTTCATGAAAATATGGTGGGTATTAAGAGATAAGTTTTATACATCTTTAGAATCTTATATTATCGTCCTGTAAACAATATAAATGTGTCTATTTGTGTTACTTACAATCATTGTGCAGTGGCATACTTACTGTAGTACGTATATTCTCAGGTATTTTAGTGTAATTTTGAAATGGATATATCAGGAAATAGTTCGGTAAGTAATACAGTGTTTAAATAAGAGTGTTCAATTATGCATTAATGAATTTTTAGATTTATAGTCTAGATGGGCTTAGTTAGGGGGCGGAAGCAAGGGTGGGCGCTGACCAACCTACCAAACTGATTACCCACCTTAGAAAAATCGACAATATAGATATTTTTACAAATACAAGAATGATAACTATATTTATCTTTGAAATGAAAATAATACTTACATTCCACATACAATAGAATTTTGTTTCTATTTGTTGACCGTGTAGTTATTAATTAGTTTTTACTTTTTTGGGTTTCGGTCATATTATTACTTTATAATAAAATTAACACATGTTTTTTTCTGACGTTTCGGTTTATTTTATTGATTAAACCATCTTCAGAGAATTACTGTAAATATGAAAAGAAATATGTAAATTTATGCTATATAAACTGAAAATTTTACTTTCTTACCTAATGTTAACAGGTGGTTCACTTGAAAAACTTACATTTCACTATTTTATTACTTTAATACAATATAATTAAACACTTCTTATTTAATATAAATATAAATATAGAAAGTAATAAAATAGTTAAATGTAAGTTTTTCAAGTGAACCACCTGTTAACATTAGGTAAGAAAGTAAAATTTTCGGTTTATATAGCATAAATTTACATATTCCTTTTCATATTTACAGTAATTCTCTGAAGATGGTTTAATCAATAAAATAAACCGAAACGTCAGAAAAAAACATGTGTTAATTTTTTTATAAAGTAATAATATGACCGAAACTCAGAAAAGTAAAAACTAATACAATAGAATAGTCTAGAAGTCCGTTAAATTAAGCTATTTTACTGATTTTACTGGATACTGATAGGAAAATTGTTTCTTTCCGACATACGGATACTCAACCGGATAATATTAGATTCCAATGAGAACTGTTGGGTGTCCTTGATTTGTTTACAACGATCGATAAATAGAAAAATCTGATTAAAAAAAATTATGTTTTAAAAATTAGAAGTTATCAAGAGAAAAAATGAAGAGCTTCAAAAAACTACAATTTTTTTAACATCCTTTTCTAACAAATAGTTTATTATTTATCAATATTTAAATTTTTTGCTTGATTTTGAAATTTTGACCCGTTATTATTAAAGACAAAAGAAAAATTTTAATTTCTAAGCAAATTTCTATTTTGAAAATTTGATTTTTTAGAAAAAAAAAACCATGTTCCAAATTTAAGAAGGGTCAATCTTTCAATAATTATTTATGCTATGGGAGTCGTTTAAATTTAAAAAAAAATTAAGAAAACCATAGATTTAAAATTGTATATCTCAAAAAAATTATCTTTACATCGGCAACGGTAATTTGCGAGTTTAAGGCAATGACTGACACGAGAACAACTGGTTTCGGCCTCTCTCACTCACACGAGCAACAATATGTGCTGTTCAGCCAATGAGGTGCATTGCATCGTCGCGTTCGTTTTTGACACTTTTGGTTCCCATTCCAAATGACTGTAAAAGAAGCTTCGCTTCAATATTGATGAACTATTACTAACACAATTATACACAACCTGTGCCTTACTCACAGGCGAGTCTTCCGCTTCGTCCAGCCCGTCCGCCTCAAGATGTAATCTCTACAGTCGGCATTCATAGTTCCTAGGCCAGCCGAATAAAAATTATTTAAAAAATTACAGCCGGATTCCCTAACGTGGTTTAAATTTAAAACCGCCTTAAATTAACAGCTGAGGTCTTAAATTGACAAATGCAACAGTAAGTCAAGCAAGTTTTAAACCCTAAAAATAAAAGCATAAATAAAATTTTTATAAAAAAATTGAACCGACTTCTAAAAGTGCGCTAAAAAGGGAAAAATAACTGGAAATTTTTATATGAAATTGAAATTTTTGAAGTCGGCGCCAAACTAATACCTGACAAAATGTGATTCGCATAAACAGATTAAAAATACTTTATTTGTAATTGATTTCTTACCATAATTTGTATATATTAGTAGTTATTTATTTCATTTAGAAATAATTTGGCGCCGACTTCAAAAATTTCAATGTCATATAAAAATTTATAGTTATTTTTCACTTTTTAGTGCACTTTTAGAAGTAGGTTCAATTTTTTTGTAAAAATTTTATTTTTCGATTTTTAGTTTTGAATTCTTTATGATATTGATAAATTATTTGAACTACATGCTAATCGAGATTAATGTACCTTGCAATGACTCCAAGGTGGCAAAAAAGTACCTATTTTATCCAGAATTGTAAATCACCCTAAAATAAACTACTAAAAATTCTTTGATTCTTAGAATTCTCCAAATACCAATTAAATTATTTCAAACAAATATTTAGTCTGTCATAGTAAATCCAATATCTTAAATTTCAAATTCATTTTAGACTGGTAATATAGGCCCCAAAACGTTCCAATATCAATATTTAAAGAATTTGAGACGTAAATTTCTTAGCCCGATATATTTTATATTGTATATTGAGTCCGTACACGCCCCAAGAACCCCGCAATATCAATTTTAGATAAAACCGATATATGTAAAATTTCTAGTCTCTCATATTGTATCTAATCAACCTAATAGTTGTAAAAAATTAAATTTATATTCGTAACTAGCGACCCGCCCCGGCTTCGCACGGGTGCAATGCTGATACTAAATACACTACAGAAAAACTGTGACTATTTATTTTATTTTTACAATTATTACATCGGCCTCCGACGCGCTATTTATAGGCACGCTGCCGCCGCCCCGGTCGGCCAGTACCGCCGCAAGCGCTACTTCCCGCAATTTTAAATCTGTAATATCTTCGAAAATATTCATTTAAATCTTGTGCTGTAAAGGACCATATAGATCTATATTAAATCAATAATGTATTTAAGCTATTTAATTGGATAAGGATTAATGCTGTATTGGTTAAAATCGCTTCAAAATTTGCCATTATTTGTCGTAAGAAGTAAATGACAAAAAAATGTTATTGTGGGATATCCATGAGAGATAGATATATACCATCGCGGAGTTTTCTGTAGACCTTTTCAATGTGTACAAATAATTAGTACATTATTTTGATAAATCTCGTAGGGTTCAGCCTGCGTTTGCAATGTAAGCGGAAAAAAATATGATAATTAACGACATCACATTAGAAACCTCAAAAATAACAGTATTTCTCCACTATTTAATGGATGTTATTATACATATAAACCTTCCTCTTGAATCACTCTATCTATTGAAAAAAATCGCATCAAAATCCGGTGCGTAGTTTTAAAGATTTAAGCATACAAAGGGACATAGGGACAGAGAAAGCGACTTTGTTTTATACTATGTAGTGATACACCACCCCCCAACGCCCTAATACCAAATCTAAAAAAATGTGAATAACGTAAAATTTTCAACCCACCATATTGGATCCGCGATTATGAATTTCAAAAAAACAATGTTAACGTCTTAATCTAATTTAAATATAAACCCTTTAAAGCCCCCTAGTACCAATTTTAGATGATATCCAGAAATTTGCATTTAACATATTAGATTTTCTTAAAATAATTTTATATTCGCTATTTACATCCTCAAAAACGATTCAGTTCCACATTTGAACAAAATCGAAAAATGTAAAGTTCTTAGTCAGCTCTATTGCGTTCGCCATATTGAATCCAGAAAAAAATACGATTAAATTCATAATTTACACCCTCAAGAACCCTCTATATCAGTTTTGGAGAAAGTCAAAAAATGTAAAATTTTTAGGACACCATATTGAATCCGCCAAATTGAGTTTTTAAAAAAATATTTTAATTTCGTAATTAACACTAACAAAAATCCTCCAATACTGACTTTAGACAAAATCTTTAATCCTCCATCTTAGATCCGCCATATTTTTTTTAAATAGTATCAAAATTCGTAATGTGCTATCATATCAATTTAAAAAAAAAAATCGGATAAAATTAATATTTTTTCCACCATATTGGATCCGCTATATTGAATTTTTTAAAAATAATTTCAGATTCGTTATGTGTCACCCCGAAAACTCCCCCATACCAATTTTGGAGAAAATCGGACAAAATTAAAATTTTTTTGTCCGCCATATTGGATCCGCCATTTTGAATTTTTTTAAAATAATTTCAGTTTTCTTGGGTACAAACCCGAAAATTCCTCCATACCAATTTTGGAGAAAATCGGACAAAATTAATTTTTTTGGCCGCCATATTGTAAGCGTCATCTTGGATTTTACTGCACCAATTTCATCCAAAAAAATATGAGACCACCACAGCAACTTCTTAAATATAACGTAAAAAATTTTATTTAAGTCGGTGCAGCCGTTGTGGAGTAATCGATGTACATACATAAAAAAAATACATAGTCGACGAACTGTGTACCTCCTTCTTTTAGAAGTCGGTTAAAAATAAAAGGATGGTAGACTCCCTTCCCCGGTAGAGAATAAAATTAATTTCCCCTTTCTAATAGTAATGCTGTCTGGAAGATCAAAAATTAAATGTAAGACAAGAACAGCAGAAAAGACAGCAAAGAGAAACCTTCTTACACTGGTAAAAACACTAAAACATACGCCAACTGACTTAGACGGATTCCAAATCATAACTAACGTTAAATAATTTCTGAAAATCAAATTCAACTTTCAACCCTTAGAATCTCCTCCGGTTTAGTACTTTCGCGATGCATCCCCGTCCGCTAAGGGTAGTTTCCGTTTCCTGAACCTCTGGAAGGTTTTGGTCTCCTGGCTCATAAATGGCGTCCATGCGTCGAATTTTTAATATTAAAGCAGCCCAGAGCTAAAAACTAATAATTATTTTATACAAATGAAATTGGTAACTCTTCTACACTTATAATAAAAATATGTATGTGTGCCCATAAAAAAACCATTTTCTTATTCTTATTTTCGTCGCATGGGGAGAAAATGGACAACAAATGCGGGCTTTGTACAGGGTGAGTCAACGATTGGATGAAGTAGGTTTGTGCCTTTTCGGTGAAATTAACAAAGAAACTATATTTATTGTTTGATACAGTTTACTTTTACGCAAATTTTAAAAATATTTAGGACTCTACAGGGTGAGCCAAAAAACTAGGACAGCATAAAGTTGTATTTTTTTAAATAGAACACCCTACATACGAATCGTATTTTCGATTTAGCTTATAATTTTAAATCTTTTTTATTAAGGGTTTACTATAACAAAACTTTATAGTTTCTGAGATAATTAAGTTTAAAGAAAAAAAGTCACATTTTCAAGCATCAATTCAATCCTAAATAACGTTTTCAATTTTGTGACAAATATATTCAAATTTGGAATTTAGCAAGGCCAAGGACAAGTTAACATAATTTTTACCTAATATTTGCAATAATAGCTACAGGGTGTTGAACACATTGGCTCAAATTTGAACAAGTTTAAATGAATAAATATCTTTTTTTTTTAAATGGTACACTCTGTATATTTTCATGTTATTTAATAGAGTAATAAAAACCCTAAAAGTTTTGTTCAATATATCCTATACCTATTTATAATAGTTTTTGAGATATTTCAGTTTTTCTTATTTTCCATACTTTTTTACAGAAATAGACTTCATTATCATAGTAGCCATGTAAAATAATAAAAAGAAACTACAGAAACAAACAGAATGTGGTTAAATATGATGAAATACATTATTCGTTATATTACAACGGCAACAAACATAATGTGAAAAAATTAACACAACAATAACGACAAGGCAAATACATATTTACTTTTATACTAAATTGAAACAAAAAAAAATACCTATTAAATACTGAGATTAATTATTTCTTTTTAATAAGTGTTCGAATAAACGACCCTCTTGTGCAATGCACAAATTTAGTCTTTTTGCAGATTTTCCCGGACACTGGACAAAATTAGTGGCGTTATTGTTCTACAGGTATCCCTAATCCTGTTTCGCATATCTTCCACTGTTGTTGGTGGATTAACATACACCTTATTTTTAATATAACCCCATAGGAATAAATCTAATGGGGTGATGTCGCAAGACCTTGGTGGCCACTCAATGAAACCACCACGTCCAATCCATTTTTGCGGATATCGTTGGTCCAAAAACGCACGAACTTCACGATGGTAATGCGGAGGCGCACCATCGTGCTGGAACCACATACTGTCGAGCTCATCCCTATCGAGACCTTGGAGCTGTTGGGGTAGTTCTTCTTGTAGAAAGTTCAGGTAACTATGGCCATTTAGTGGTTCATTAAAAAAGTGGGGTCCAATAATTCGATTATGATGAATACCACACCAAACATTTAATGACCAGTGGTTTTGATGTTGCACCTCTCTAATCCAAAATGGGTTTTCTGTGGCATAATAATGCATGTTGCGTCTATTTACGGCACCATTACTTCTAAAAGTAGCTTCATCACTAAACATTACCTTGCATAATAAATTTGGATTTAATTGAATCTCCGCATTTATTGTACGACAAAAGTTTACACGACTTTCAAAATCCTGTCCATGCAATTCTTGGTGTAATTCCATGTGACATGGATGATACCTATATTTCTTGGTAGTACGATTAGCGGTGGATTGTGATGTTTCACATAATGCTGCTAACTGACGGCTACTAATATAAGAATTTTCCTAAACATTTAACAATACTTGTAGTTCTTTTTCTTCATTAGTTACTGGTTTGTTGACCACTTTACGTTTTGGATAATCAACAGTACCAGAAGAATCAAATCTTTGCATTAAGTTTTGAAAAGTATGGGTATTAGGCTGGCGTCGATCAGGATACTTCATTTTGTAAATTCTTTGAGCAAGAAGGCAATTTTTTTGAGCCTCTCCTATTGTATAAATCATATCTATTAACTCATTCTTTGGAAAATTCATTTTACAATATAACATGAATGCAAAAAAAACCAAACTACACTACATAAAAACCAAAAGAAGCGATTGCGGTTATAAATTTGACACACAGAAAAATGTTCTTTTACATTGTTTTTGCCATGGCTACTATGATAATGAAGACTATTTCTGTAAAAAAGTATGGAAAATAAGAAAAACTGAAATATCTCAAAAACTATTATAAATAGGTATAGGATATATTGAACAAAACTTTTAGGGTTTTTATTACTCTATTAAATAACATGAAAATATACAGGGTGTACCATTTAAAAAAAAAGATATTTATTCATTTAAACTTGTTCAAATTTGAGCCGATGTGTTCAACACCCTGTAGCTTTTATTGCAAATATTAGGTAAAAATTATGTTAACTTGTCCTTGGCCTTGCTAAATTCCAAATTTGAATATATTTGTCACAAAATTGAAAACGTTATTTAGGATTGAATTGATGCTTGAAAATGTAACTTTTTTTCTTTAAACTTAATTATCTCAGAAACTATAAAGTTTTATTATAGTAAACCCTTAATAAAAAAGATTTAAAATTATAAGCTAAATCGAAAATACGATTCGTATATAGGGTGTTCTATTTAAAAAAATACAACTTTATGCTGTCCTAGTTGTTTGGCTCACCCTGTAGAGTCCTAAATATTTTTAAAATCTGCGTAAAAATAAACTGTATCAAACAATAAATATAGTTTTTTTGTTAATTTCACCGAAAAGGCACAAACCTACTTCATCCAATCGTTGACTCACCCACCAATACTAATATTGCATTTTAGTGATTTTATTTAAATATTCTTTTGTTTTCTTATGATGACAAAATTTGCGCAGGTTAAGTAAAAGAAAGCTCTCCCACGCGTCAGCCACATGTTGGATATATATTTAGCGTTTAACCTTAGACCCCAAACGAAGTGGATGATAAAACTATTAAGTTACTTTAACAAATTTATATTAAAATCTTCGAGATGGTAGAACCGTTTGGATATTGTGTCACATAAATCGACTGAGTTTATCTTCTTTTTTTAGATAAAAATAACTAACCCAAAATTAATAAAATTGAGTTTAGGTTAAGTATGTTAATGGATTTACATTTCCCTGATATATGACGATTTTTGGATAGACACAAGATATAAAGGGTGTTTTTTTATAGAGGTATAGAACTTTTAAATGGAATAAAACAAAGATGAATTTCTTAAATTGACATGAAATTCACTTTATTCGAAAGATAACCTTCTGGCATTATAATTTAAATATGACTTCTGACATATAACCGCCACGGCTGGCTCGGACGTAGTCTAATCTGGAGGTCCAATTTTCGATGACTTTTTCCAACATTTGTGGCCGTATATCGGCAATAACGCGGCGAATGTTGTCCTCCAAGTGATCAATCGTTTCGGGCTTATCGGCGTAGACTAGCGACTTCACATATCCCCACAGAAAATAGTCTAGCGGCGTTAAGTCGCACGATCTTGGAGGCCAATTCACGGGTCCGAAACGTGAAACTATGCGGTTACCAAACGTTTCCTTCAATAAATCAATTGTGGCACGAGTTGTGTGACATGTTGCGCCGTCTTGTTGAAACCGCAGCTCCTGCACATCATGGTTGTTCAATTAATGAACGAAAAAGTCAGTAATCATGGCTCTATAGCGGTTACCATTGACTGTAACGTTCTGACCAGCATCGTTTTTAAAGAAGTACGGACAAATGATTCCACTAGCCCATAAAGCACACCAAACAGTTTTTCTGGATGTAACGGTGTCTCAACATACACTTGAGGATTATCATCACTCCAAATACGGCAGTTTTGTTTATTGACGTATCCATTCAAACAAAAGTGAGCTTCATCGCTAAACTAAATTCGCTTATGAAAATCGGGATCAACGGCAATCTTGTTTTGGGCCCATTCGCCGAATCTACGCCTTGCTAGGTGATCGTGTGGCTTCAATTCTTGCGCGAGTTGGATTTTGTAAGCACGCAAACCAAGATCTTTCCGCAAAATCTTCCATAAAGTGAATGGACACATCCAATTCCTGTGCACGATGGCGGATAGACTGATTCGGGTCTTCCTCTACGCTACGCTCTACAGCAGCAATGACTTCTTCTGTACGCACTGTACGACGTCTCTGTGGATGCGTATTATCATTTAGAGTAAACGTGGTGCGAAAACGTTCCATAGTTAATCGAATTAATTGCTCTAATGGACAATTATGTTGGCCGTAAAATGGACGTAGTGGGCGATACGTATTTCAAACAGAACCATGATTTTCAAAATAAATTTGCACAATTTGAAAGCGTTGTTCAGGCATCAGTCTATTCATGTTGAAATGCCAAACCAAACTAAACATAAATCACTTGACAGCTGACAAAATGGCCGCCAGTTAAAAAAGTGTTTCCAATTTAAAGTTTTACACCTCTATAAAAAACACCCTTTACATTGCAATGGTTCAAATCTTTATACAGTGTCTCAAGTAAATTTCTCCATTCAGTAGAATTTATTTAAAGCTAATAAATGTTAAAATAATTGAAAATCACAAAGAACTTTTGTTCCTTTACAGTATTAAAGTAAATTAGAAAAAAAAATACATGATTTATTTATGGTCCTTTGATATTGGTTCAGTTAAACTGCATTTGTTACAAGACAAATTCGTAATAATATTGATTGTTTACTTGTATTGTTTTCGTTGTAGGACGATTATTCGTCAGATGAATTCAGAAACAAGGAAACCAATGATGCTGTGTTTGATCAGATTTCAAGTGAGAACAATAGTTCTTATGGAAAAGACCGAGATTGTTCAGAGATAGGGCAAAGACTTGAAGAATTGAATTTGCTTCAACCAGGCCCCAGCAAAATAACGTCATATTTTGGCAACGTTGAATCATCAACTTCGAAGATAACACTACACGAATTTATTGATCAGGTAAGGCTACTCTAAGAAGTTTCCCTTACACCCGAAATGCATAAAGTCGGATTTTTTAACGGTATAGTTTAAAGCATCTATCCACTAGGAAGTACAAATTTATTAAGGATAATTCTAAATTTAAAAAAAAATTTTTTGGTAAAAAATTTAAAATAAAAAACTTAACAATCTAAAATATAAAGTTTTCTATACCATGCTTTTTACAAACATATTTTGAATCTTAGTGCGTCTTAAAAAGGAAATATGCCTTTAATAATGCTCCGTTCGAGGAATTTTCAACTTGCACAAATGTAGGTTTTACAGAAAATACTATAACTTATTTTAAGTGTACCGAAGAAAATTATTATGACCCGAAATTAGAAAATCGGCTAAATTTTGATGAAATCATAGGTAAAGATATAAATATAGTTACTGCAAACAATACTAATAGCGTCCATATGTCAAGACGTTCTGAGTACGTATATTGACTAAAATGTTAAACTCTATTGATTAGAGCAGGGGCGGATCCAGCCTCCCTCTTTGACGGAGCGGGCGGTGATATGACAAAAATACAGTATGGCAAGCGAAAGCAAGTTGTCGACGGGGGGGGGGGGGGTGACACCGGAAAAATTCCCATTTCTAGTGTAAAAGGCAGGGTCGGGTCTATTTTTCTGAATTTGAAGCTCTTGAAGAGAGATACCAGCAACATACACATTCCTAGTATAAGAGGCAGAATCGGGTCTATTTTCCTCAACTCAAAACTCTTGGGAGGCGGCTATCGCAAGAACAACAAGTTTTCAACGGGAAGGGGGGGGGAGTGCCAGCAGCATACACATTCCTAATATAAAAGGCAGAATCAGTTCTATTTTTCTTACCTCTTAGCTCTTGGGAGGGGGGGGGGAGATCGCAAGCTTACACATTCCTATACTCTATTCAAGAAGTAAAGAGAAACCTCCAACGTACCTGCTCCAGTGCCGCAGGTAACTGAGGACTGCCGTTAATCTAATTATATTTAATTATATTTAAATATTATAAGCTTTCATAAATTTAGTGCAACATTAACATTTCTGATAGTTCAATTTAATTTCAGTGAGCAAAGTACACCTTACTGTGTGTCTTTGGTGATTTATCTTGTTAGCGTTTGTTTTTATATATTATTTGAGATTAGTAAGATACCCAAAAGATATGGTTTCCACCTCTATATTTACTCCAAAATCGTTAAACCAAGGCATTTTTTCCTCAACGAAAAACTTATTACGATGAATGTTTGTGATGCCTTAAGATATCAATATTTAGATAATAATGTTGAGATGTGTTCCAACATGACAGGAGTTGGAAAATCTACTACGTACCGAATACTGAAGGAGAAAAAACGACTGGAATTGTGAGTACTCCCAAGCCACACTCGATTACAGGCAGACTTAAAACCTCGTTGGAAGAAGAGATGAAAACTGCAATAAAAGGAGTTGTACATACATTTTATTATGAGAAGCAGATCTCAACCGTCGACAAAATTCTAACTAAAATCAATGAAGATCGGGATTTACCTGAAATTAAAAGAACGGAGCTCTGGAAATTGGTCAGAAAACTTAATTTTTGCTGAGAAAAACTAGATAGGAAATCTGTTCTTCTAGATTGTCCGGAAACTGTCCCTTGGAGAAGAAAATATCTCTCTCAAGTAAAAGGTGGAGTTGCTAGAAATAACACAACTTACAAAATTAGTAATTTAACTGAACTTTTGAAAGATTTTTTGAATAAAATTACTGCGGAAAATTGGAAAAAATGAGTATAATAAAAGAATAAAACAAAATGTGGAAACTCGATCTCATGATCATTGAGATTGAGGAACCAATTTTAATTAATTTGAGCGAAGATAGCTTTCACTAACTTTGATTACGAATTAGATACGTAATGTTTACCAGTGTAAACACAATTTATTATTAAAATTTTTTTTTTGTTGTATTTTATTGATTAATGTTATTTATATATATTTTTATTTTTTATATATTTTTAGTTTAGTGTGTTCCCACTCTTTAATTTTATATATATTTAATTCCTATTAACCGTAATTTTTTTATTAATTTATTATTGTATTTGTGTCTTTTTCTTAAGCGTGTAGAATTAACACGTTTATTTAATTTTTTGGGACTATCGGATTTCCATATAATAAATTAAATTAAATTAAGATGGCAGTGCAATAAAAATAAAAATAAATAGGTCTAATTTTAACTGTAACATATAAAAATTAATTATATATGAATCCCTTTTTAGTGTTTAATTGTGATTCTGCAGATGGTTTAAGAAATAAATAAACTGAAATATCAAATGCCCTAAAAATGTTTTTAATTAATAATAAAATGACCGATAGCCCCAAAAAAATTTTAATATTATATGGACTAATTTATTTTGTAATAATGTTTAACTTTTTGTATTTTTGACAATGAGTATTTAAATTATAACTTAGAATTTTTTGAGAGAATAAGGGTATGTTTTAGTCTGAATGTGCCTAAAACGGTTTTGATGGCAAAATTAAAAATAATAAAAATAGTTGTGATTTGTGTTAAATATGTCAAATTTATCTACATTTTGTAATGTATTTGAATTATTAAGAAATTATAAGAAATAAAATAATGTTATAAAAACTTTTTATTTAAGTTTGTTACCGAACACTTCACACTTCCCAATATCTGTTGTTATCCAACCCAAATAATCTATTATTATATATCGGTATTTTTGATTATAAAATTTCTAACCCATTCCTATGAAAAATTTATGTGTCTAATAGATTTTTCCACACCGAACTAAAGAACAGGGGTAATTTGCGAAGAAAAAAAGGGTCACAAATGATTTATTACTCTCTCTAGTTCTTGTATAAACTATAGTATAAGCTGCAAAATCGGGTATATTTTCCTGAACTCAAAGCTTTTGGGGGGGGGGGGGATCGACCCCCCCCCCCCTAGCCCCCCCCTTGTATCCGTGACTGGATTAGAGTGAGGATATTCCCTCCTCGAGGTCTAGGAATTACGTGTATATATTTCGGCATGCTACTAAGTAGAGTTTGAATGTATTCTTGAGCCTTTGTGTTCTATTTATATTCTGCTGCAAACCGAAGGGAAAATGTTTCGTTTCATGCGGCATTTTTCCTGATCTTACACGTCCCTCCCAACTTCCTCATCCGTGGAAAGAACATTTGTCTCGTTCTGGCTTTTCTCTCAAATTTGAAAGAGCTATGAAACATCGATAGGCCATGTTGACTTTAAACCTGCTTCTTTTAATCTTCATGTGACTGTTTTCGATACTAAGATTAGTTTATATTATATTTATTATTTCATTTTTGAAATATATGGATGTCAACGTGCGATTTCGTGTAATATTAAATATCAAAAGAGTATCATCAAAGTCCTGGTACGAGATTTTCAATCTCTTGACATCCTATTAAAATTTTCGATGGTGTAGACTGACCTCTTCCTGCGAAATTATTTTGTCTATATTGTTTGCTATATTGTTGTTTTAAATATAAGAGAGACCAAACGCAGATCACTTGCATGATATATAGGTCTGGAAAATCCACACCAGAAACTGGACGATTCTTAAGTAAAATAAAGAGAATACTATATTAATCATCAAATCAGAATGAGACAGAAGAATAAGCATCGTAAGCATCGACATACGTGTAAATTACCAGTTTAGCCCTCGGATGAGGGGTAATACGATACTGGCGCGGTGAGAGCGGGCGGCAGCATACGCCACGCGCTAGCACAACGAGATGATTCCAAGTTATTTGCTTTCATTCAGGCCATCGAAGCATAAGTACCGTGTTTCGCGCCAAATTTTTTGGTTACAATGGTAGTTTATTCCACGGAACAAAAAGAGCACATTATTAAGTGGTACACTATTCTGATAAATAATCGGCAGATTTGTATTTACGTGCGAAAATCATCCTGTCCTTGAAAATTTTAAATTTCGGAAATTCTTAAAAAATTTCAGACAACCAGTTGTCTAAAAATTTGTAAAAAATGCACTGATAATAATGAGGAGCAACCGATTCCTCAAATTACTGAAGAACGAGCAAATCGGAGAGATTGACGTTTGTAGTTTAGCAGAAATTAATTTTCCTTGTAATAGTACCCTAATTGCCTAAGAACTTGATATGAACGCTCGAACAGTTTGGAATATTTTAAAGCTAATAGGGATTATAACCCCTGAAGTTTTGGCAAATACGCGAACCGTATTTTACAATAGACTGGGTTACTGTCTCGCTCAAAGTGGAGGCCTGTTTGAACACCTCTTGTAGATTTTTAGGTGTTTTTGTTGATTTAAATTGCATTTAATTATTTGTTTATTTATTTACAATTACTGAACGTGTTACTTTTATTTTTTACCACAATAAAAGTTTATTTTTGAGAATGATTTTTAATTTTAAAGTGGTCTATTAGCTTATTTACTTAGAAATTACCGTTGCGTTTCACTAGTGTTTTTATTACAATAAATGTTTATTTTGTAACAGAAATATCAATTTTCTTTACGCTCAACGCCCAACAAAAACTATTTTTTTTTTGTATTTCGACTATTTGATGCATTTAAAACAATCAATGTATCAAATAGTCATTAAATATTCCAAATTCCGTCGATTACGTTATAAGTTTAGACGAAAAGTAAATACACCCTCTCATTCGTTTCATGGTACTGCTCGTCTTCGTGTCGCACGGAAGTTAGCAGGGGTAATATTGCGGTAGGCGTTCCCTACGATCTTCTGTCCGAACTTATCTGAAAGAAGTTAGACGGGCTTAGTGGGTTAGAATTTGAGAAACGGCCAAAATAATTTCTAGTTAAGAAATTTAAAATAGAAGTTTGGCTATAGTAACGTTTCTATTAAACCTCGGTAATATGAACGACCAGTCTTTTCTTTCTAAAGTTTCATCTCAGGTCAAAGGCAACAGTGTTGTGGTTGCGTCGCACCCAATTATATTTGTGCGCCGCTCTTCTATTTGACATTGGATTGTCGAGAAACAAATATCAACGATTACAAAATTGGGCTAAACAGAAAGGCAGTAATATATTTTCGCCATAAAAAGAAAATCATGTTATCCACATGATGAGTATCTAACTTTTACTAAATCAAAAGCCGAGGTTAAATTCTAAGGCTTACTGGATCATACAGTGGATCGAATTATATTGCTTAAAATTAGACGCTCTTGAACAAATCGATAAATTAGATTTGCAGATATGAGTTTCATTTGCAAATGGGTCTTCGATGGAACGTCAGGTCAGAGCCAGTACAAAATGAAATTCACTGATCCAAATATTTCTGATACAAACTTATTCCTAACCTCTCTTATTCCACTTCAATTAGCAGATATTAACACGCAAACTCAACAAGAACAGATTGTGTTGTACAATTCCAACCCCTCGTCTACTATGAACTGATGGCCTCTGAAATTTGAATTTATTAAGAAAACCGAACAAAAGTCTTTAACGAAAATAGAAAATTATGAACTCAAACCAGACAACTTGCACCATATAATAGAGTTTTCTTTGCCACCCGAGCTTCAGTACAGTACAACTTATCTATGACGATGATAGATGGTTAGATGAATGCTTTGTCTGGAGCGAAATCGATCCAACGTTGTTACCTCTGCCAAACAACATCTCAGTTCAACAACATTGATACTGTGTCCCAGTAAATACAGAGTATTTCAAACTACAGCCATTATAACAAGAGTAAAGCGAAGACTGATCCTCCAGTTTCCCGTCACTTTGCAAACTATTGGAAGCGGACATTAAACGGCAATAGAGAAGTTTTGGGAATACAAACTTCAAACAGCAAGAATATTCTTCAAAGGATATTCTTGGTACAATATTCCAACAGAAATCCACAAATGACTTACTTCATTGACCAGACATCATAGCATTTGCAATATTACCGATAGGTGAACTATCGAAAGATGCATAAAAATCAACGTACAAGTTGATAAGAAACTATCGCCTAGACTTTGCCCGAAAATCTTCTCGAGAAAAATATGGAGGATGTGTTCCAAAACTTTTTGCGTCGATGGATCCTTACACAGTTTTTTGACATAGTAAGGATTCGGATAACAATTCGTACGTATTGGAGAATGAAAAAAGAGCTGTTGTGCATTGGTATTTATTAAGAAGTTTTAAGCAGAGAGGAAAAAGTACTTTCGCCTTTTTAACTATTATCGATATCCATGTATTTATTATTATAGTATTGTATTTAAAATGTACCTTAAAGTCAAGCGAAATATTTTATTCATGGAAATACAATTATTCTTTTTATTTTATTTTTAAAGCGTTGAACCACATTAGACGTTTTTCGAATTTATTTTCATGATTTTAAAGTTTCAGTCTGTTATGTTGGATTCGATTTTTATTTTTAATATCAAATCCGTGCCTTCGACCCACTGTGTTTTGACGACCCGAAACCAGCGAAAAGTCCTTGCCCGACGCCATTTTTTCCGGAAACCAGGAAGCAAGCTACGATACAACAGTATGCTTTATTTCACTTCTTCAACATGACTAAATGGGTTGTCCGTCGCTTTTTGTTACGTTCCCTTTTTTTAAGAGGTTCTGTTCTCGACTTTCCACACCTGTATATGTGGTTCCTTAATACTGGCTCTGTGAGATAAAATGATGTTGTTAGAAAACAGAAATGTTCTGTTAAAAATAACCTTAAATTTAATGCTAATTTAATGTCCATTCTACATTAAATTTAATGATTTTGTATATAAAATCGTGAATAATTTACATTTACGTTGAATTTAAAGCAATCTATTCAAATATCAGTTTGTTGTATATTAAATTTGATTAAATGGTATCTTAAATTTCAATAAAGTAACTGAAAACATATTTCAGTTCAAATTCAAAAGGAATTTACATTATTATTCATAATACATTGCATGGGATTCCGGGAGATAGCGCAATTTGAATTGAACTTTTTATTCAGTATGATATAAGTTGTTTAAAGGACTCAATTTTCTTGTAATGTAGGGTTTTCCAATAAGAGGTGTTATTTTGATATTCAAAGAAAAATGCCATTTTTTAAGATAAATGATCGGATATTTATTACATTATAAAGAGGAAGGTATGCCGTTAATGATGGAAAATAACATCAGCCAAATGACCACCACGACCATGCCTACAGGACCATATCCTTTTCATGAAATTTTCCATAACCAAATCGCAAAGTGGCTGCCCTATGTCCTCGATAGCCTCACGAATTCCATCTTTGAGGTCTTGAATCGACGCTGGGCTGTTGGCGTAGACCTTGTCTTTCACGTGGCCCCAAAGGAAGAAATCGCAAGGTGTCACATCACAAGATCTCGGTGGCCAATTGTGATCACCTCTTCGAGAGATAACACGGCCCGGAAACTTTTCCCGTAAAAGATCAATGGTTTCGTTGCTTGTGTGGCACGTAGCGCCGTCTTGTTGAAAGTAAACGTGGTCCAGATAAATACCATCCAATTCCGGCCATAAAAAATCATTAATCATCTCTCGATAGCGCAATCCATTCACCGTAACTGTTGCTCCAGCCTCATTTTCGAAAAAGTAAGGTCCAATGACCCCGCCGGACCATAAACCGCACCAAACAGCCACACGTTCATGATAGAGAGGCTTTTCAACAATAACTCTTGGGTTTTCCGAGCCCCAGATGCGACAATTTTGTTTGTTGACGAAGCCACCGAGGTGGAAATGGGCCTCATCACTGAAGATGATTTTTCGATGGAATTCCGGATCATTTTCATGCATTTCAAGAACCCAATCAGCAAAGGCACGACGTTGTTGATGATCGGCCGGCTTAAGTTCTTGCGTTAACTGAACTTTATAAGCCTTAAGACCCAAATCTTTATGCAAAATACGGTGTAATGACGTTTGTGGAATCCCTAATTCCAAAGAACGACGAGGAATGGACAAACCTGGGTTTTCTTCAACACTTTCGGCTACAGCAGCAATATTCTCGGCTGTTCTTGAGCGACGTGCATGGGTTTTCTTCTTCACATAACTAACTTGTCCCAACAGCTCGAATTTTTTCACCAATTTCTTTATTGCGCTCCGACAAGGTGCTTCATGACGACTCAAAAATGTTCGAGTTTTACGAACCGTCTCTGCCAAATTTTCACCATTTTTATAGTGAATTTTAATAATTTCAATGCGTTGTTGAAGCGTGTATCGTTCCATCTTTATTTATGGCGTAGTTTCTACTTGTCAAACGTCAAAAACTTACAGCTTCAAAAGTGACATCTACCGAAATAGCGGGCTTTTCAAAATGACACCTCTTATTGGAAAACCCTTTACAGGTCTGCCGGTACTAACGGAAACCAATGAGTTCGAAACCGGTCTACAGATAACGGTACTCTACCTATGAGAAAAATTTCCACCTAGCAGAATTTTTTTTATCTTATATTAATGTTGATGCATTAAACATGTGATAACATATCCTAAATTTAATGAACATTGGTCGTAAATTTAATGTACATAGTCATCTTAAACAGAAACGATCAAAAGTTTAAATTAAATATATGATTACATTAGATTTAATGCAATAAATTAATTTAGATTAACGTAAATTATTTAAATTTAATGCATTACATTAAACGCATTTAATAAACTTTTATGAAATTTGCTTACCTTAAATTTAACGCATTTCCTTTTTACAGCGTGTATCAATAGTAATTGTTTATTTTATTTGTTTTTTTTATATAACAGGACAATGATTCGTCGGATCAATTCAAGAACGAAGAAAGCGGTGACGATGCATTCAATCAGCTTTCGAGTGCAAACAAGCGTTCCAATAAAGCTCATGAAGATTATCCATTTAAAAGACTCAGAAAGGAAGAACCAGAGTTAGATAAACCGAGTACCAGCGGAATTAGATCAACTTGCAGAAATAGGGTAAGGCTGCTCTGAAAAATTTTCCCTGCAGTTAAAATGCATAACGTCGGCCTTTTTAGGATGTAGTTTTATACCCTTTTTCCATTTGGTGGTACAGATTTCTTCAAGCGAAATATATTGATTACAAACTAAAAAAAAAGCTCAATAATCTAAAATATAAATATATTTTGATAATGTTCATTTGGAGATGTTTTTTATTTGCACAAACGTCGATTTGGCAGAAAATGTTATAATTTATTTTGAATGATGATAATCCGATATTGGAAAATCGGCTGGGTTTTGATGAGATCAGGGAGAAGGATACAAAATGCCGATTAAGACAGGAGATATTGTTTGAAGGTTGTAGACAATGTTGAAGATTGACTAGAATTGGTTGTCGGACTTGCATTGTCTTTATTTTTATTTATTTTTACGACGTTTCGATCAAGTTGTATCTCTAATCGTTATCAAGTATAAACTGAATGTTTTGTCTTAAGACTACGAGCTTATATAGGGATTGTGTCCATTGAAGCGCAACGTTTCGCTTCACTGTACACACCTCAATGATTTGATGTTACAAAGTAGTGGTTGCCAAAGATTAGGTATCTCAACATTCGGTTTACTGAAGATTCCATTATTGTTTTTAATGTATGTTGCTTCTATAAATTTTTTTCTTCATATTGGGTTCCATATATATTGCCGCAGCCTCTGACCATTTTATATAGTGTTGTTTATCCCAGGCATGTTCTGCAATACCTGATCTCGACGTTTCCCCTTTTTGTGTATGAATTTTATGTTCCTTAATTCTAACTTCTAGTGGTCGTTTGGTTTCTCCAATATACATTTCACCACACTCACATGGAACTTTGTAAACACATTCTTTCTTATTAGTAGCTTTAGGTTTTGTTTTTGGTAAATGAGCTCTAAGTGTATTTCCTGATTTAAAGGCTGTTTTTTCTAGTTTATTTCGGTGCTTCCTCGCCATATGTTCTAGCACTAATAAGAACACAAATAAATTATCACCGATGGCGAAAAGCCATTCTTCTGGATGAATCTACACAACTCTACAAAGAAATCAAAGCCGAAACTTTGTCAGATGATCATGAGTCAATTTTCAATAAAATAGATAATATATGCAACAAATTGAAAAAAAATATGGTGAAGAAACTCCGAAATAAGCTAGAAAATCTAAAATCACAGCAACAACCGACTCTACCTGAAATAACTTCAAGAAAAACCATCATAAACTTATCTTCAAGAATACTTTCAACAGCAGAAGAACAACTACTAAGCAAGGGGCTTAATTTCGCAGTAACACCAAAAAGCATGTCCGTTTTAGATATCATAAGCTCTGTAGAAAGTATACAAGTAAACGAAAACCATTCCGATAAGTTTAGGTGGAAAATAAAATCAAGTTTGGAAGACAAGAAAAATCCAGTTCAAAATCTCTCCAAACTAGAAGCATCGGCCTTAAAAGAACTTCGTAAGGATGAACCCATAAAGATTTTACCAGCAGAAAAGGGAAATGCAACAGTGATAATGGACATCGTAACGTACGACCAAAAAATCGGAGATATCCTGGAAAAAGGAAAATATAGACAATTAGTCTGTGACCCCACAAAATCCATAGAGTTAAAAATCTACAAAACACTCAGGAAATGCCAAAACAATATACCTGACAACCTACGATCGGTGCTCACACCACACTACAGTAAGCCATCACATTTTTACGGACTTCCAAAAATTCATAAAACGAACATACCATTGAGACCAATAACCAGCTCCAGAGGATCCTCAACAAATGCACTGGCGAATTTCTCTTAAAAATCATACAACCTTTAGAAGGTAAGACAAACATATATGTTAAAAATTCTACACATTTCGTGAATATTATTAGTAGCATCAATCTAGAGCCAGACGACAGACTAATAAGCTTCGATGTGGAATGTCTGTATACTAATGCACCATTAGGGGAATCACTAGACATAATCAAAACTAGACTTTCAAATGATACTACTTTATCAGATCGAACCACGTTTCCACCGGACGGGCTGATGGATCTTTTGGAGTGTTGCCTGCGTAGTGCTTACTTTCAAGTAAAGGACAAGTTCTACGCTCAGGACGACGGGCTTCCGATGGGTTCTTCACTCTCTCCAGGGTACCTATTCTCATTCTTGAGAGAACGATCACTTGATGGAAAGTGGACGTGGTTCTCACGAAAAAGTATGAAACAGTATTCTTGGTTGCTTTTCTCGTTCTCGAGAGAACGATCATCTTGATGGAATGTGGCCGTGGTTCTCACGAAAAAGTAAGAAACCGTATTCTGAATACGTTTTCGTACTTTTTCGTGACAACCACGCCCACTTTCCATCAAGATGATCGTTCTCTCAAGAACGAGAATAGCTACCCAGTTGTCGCCAATATATATATATATATATATATATATATATATATATATATATATATATATATATATATATATATATATATATATGGAATGGTTCAAAACTCTTGCCATAGAAACGCAAACAGTAAAACTGAAAGTCTGGTTGAGATATGTCGATGATACTTTCATCGTATAGAAGGGCAATGATCAAGAACTTAATGATTTCCTGAAACATCTGAACACCATTCGACCTACAATTAAGTTTACCATGCACAGTAAAAAAATTTATGTAAAATTACCATAACTTTCATTGGTAATATATTGCCTTGTGTATCTAAGTAAAAACTTACTTGCATTTCAATGTAAAAAATATTCATGAATCACTAAGTAATTTTCGTATTTATATCATGTAATTTTTGTTGTTTTTCCGTGTCGATTTACTTGTTAGATGTAGTATAATCCACACATCATGTCAAAAAATACGTATTCCACCATGTCAGATTACGTAAAAGTACGTATTTCACCATGTGAGATTACGTGAAAATACATTTTAATATATGTTAGAAAATTTAAGTCATCAAGTAAAAAGGGCCCCCCCACACTCTTCTTATGAAAAAGTGACCTTGATTAAACAAATTTAATTTTTAATATGATGCAATTTATGTCATCCTGACTAAAAATTATCCTTGTCACAACTCGATAATTTTGATGTTTTCTCAAATAATCTTTAGAAGACCTATATTAAAAAATATATATTTCACAAAAAATAGATCACGGAAAAATTCAGCCTGCTTCCATACTGATTATATGAGAAAATTCAATTTTATTTCTGATAAGCGAGAATATGAAAAACTACACAGTATATTGAATATTAACAGAAGTAACTGAAAATAGGATATAAATTACATCATATTAGGAATTGAATACGTTTGACCAGGAATACCTAACCATAAAAAATGTGCAGGGCTCCTTACCTTTCTGTTGTTAAAGGAATTCGTGAATTAGACATATGGATACGTCAGTAGGTAGGGACTTTTATTGATTTTCTGAATAAAACAACGAATAGTTGCTGTTAACGAAACTTTTATTATTGTAATGATCTGTACATGAATAAAGAAATAAAAGCTAACATGTGCATTTAAAATACTAACTATAAATTCTGTGTTTAACTTACCAATATCAAAGATTGCTGTAATTGAAAATTGTATTGAAGATTTACTTAATAAATACTTAGTTTCTAATGTTAAATAAAGATTAGTAAACAAGTTTAATGCCAGTGATAGGTCCTCTTTACTTTCTTCACTACTAAAAATCGTTTCAGATTTACGACTAAATGGACACTGAAATGTTTTTCTCGACTTACTTGCCAATATGAAACTATTGCACCAAACGTGTTACCTACGCAGTTAGTATAAAAATAATGGCCGTCTGCCACGTCTCGCTGCTGCTCTTGGGAGAAGAGTGGGGGAAGCGTCATGGGTGATTCAACATTATTTTACATTATTTTATATTATTTTACATTATCTTACATTATTTTACATTATTTTACACTATTTTACATTGTTTTACACTATTTAACATTATTTTACACTATTGCACATTAATTTATTGTTTTTATGTAATCATACTTAAAAGCATATGTAACGGGAAAAAGTACATTGTACACTTTGTAAAATTTCAATAGCAGTGAAAGTATTTAGATGTAGATTTACATGCGTTTTTTACTGTGTGGAAAAAGAGGTAAATGATCAATTGCCCTCCCTAGATGTCATGGTGAACCGTTCAAGCGAAACTATTAAAACTTCAGTATACAGAAAGCCAACACATACTGGACAATATCTTAATCATGGTTCTAATCATTCGGTTGTAACAAAACGAGGAATTATACGCAACCTCTATAATCGCGCTATATCTACATGCAATAATGCCGAATCATTGGAAAAAGAGGTAACAAATATTAAATCCGATTTACAACATAATGGTTATCCTTTAAAACTAATTGACGATGTTATAAATAATTTTAAAACAACGAACACTGGACAGCAAGAAACACATTCATTCTTCACAATTCCGTACATTAAGGGAACGTCGGAGAAAATAAGACGAATTGCCAGTAGTTATAATATAAAAACAGCCCTTAAATCAGGAAATACACTTAGAGCTCATTTAACAAAAATAAAACCTAAAACTATCGATAAGAAAGAATGTGTTTACAAAGTTCCATGTGAGTGTGGTGAAATGTATATTGGAGAAACCAAACGACCACTAGAAGTTAGAATTAAGGAACATAAAACTAGATCAGGTATTGCAGAAGACTCCTGGGATAAACAACACCATATAAAAAGGTCTGAGGCTGCGACAATATATATGGAACCCAATATGAAAAAAAGAAAATTTATGGAAGCAGCATACATTAAAAACAATAATGGAATCTTCAATAAACTGAGTGTTGAAATACCTAATCTTTGGCAACCACTACTTTGTAACATCAAATCATTGAGGTGTGTACAGGGTGAGTCAACGATTGGATGAAGTAGATTTGTGTCTTTTCGGTGAAATTAACAAAGAACCTATATTTATTGTTTGATACAGTTTATTTTTATCAAATTTTAAAAATATTTAGGACTCTACAGGGTGAACCAAAAAACTAGGACAGCATAAAGTTGTATTTTTTTAAATAGAACACCCTATATACGAATCGTATTTTCGATTTAGCTTATAAATTTAAATCTTTTTATTAAGGGTTTACTATAACAAAACTTTATAGTTTCTGAGATAATTAAGTTTAAAGAAAAAAAGTCACATTTTCAAGCATGAATTCAATCCTAAATAACGTTTTCAATTTTGTGACAAATATATTCAAATTTGGAATTTAGCAAGGCCAAGGACAAGTTAACATAATTTTTACCTAATATTTGCAATAAAAGCTACAGGGTGTTGAACACATCGGCTCAAATTTGAACAAGTTTAAATGAATAAATATCTTTTTTTTTTAAATGGTACACCCTGTATATTTTCATGTTATTTAATAGAGTAATAAAAACTCTAAAAGTTTTGTTCAATATACCCTATACCTATTTATAATAGTTTTTGAGATATTTCAGTTTTTCTTATTTTCCATACTTTTTTACAGAAATAGTCTTCATTATCATAGTAGCCATGGCAAAAACAATGTAAAAGAACATTTTTCTGTGTGTCAAATTTATAACCGCAATCGCTTCTTTTGGTTTTTATGTAGTGTAGTTTGGTTTTTTTTTGCATTCATCTTATATTGTAAAATGAATTTTCCAAAGAATGAGTTAATTGATATGATTTATACAATAGGAGAGGCTCAAAAAAATTGCCTTCTTGCTCAAAGAATTTACAAAATGAAGTATCCTGATCGACGCCAGCCTAATACCCATACTTTTCAAAACTTAATGCAAAGATTTGATTCTTCTGGTACTGTTGATTATCCAAAACGTAAAGTGGTCAACAAACCAGTAACTAATGAAGAAAAAGAACTACAAGTATTGTTAAATGTTCAGAAAAATCCTTATATTGGTAGCCGTCAGTTAGCAGCATTATGTGAAACATCACAATCCACCGCTAATCGTACTACCAAGAAATATAGGTATCATCCATATCACATGGAATTACACCAAGAATTGCATGGACAGGATTTTGAAAGTCGTGTAAACTTTTGTCGTACAATAAATGCGGAGATTCAATTAAATCCAAATTTATTATGCAAGGTAATGTTTAGTGATGAAGCTACTTTTAGAAATAACGGTGCCGTATATAGACGCAACATGCATTATTATGCCACAGAAAACCCATTTTGGATTAGAGAGGTGCAACATCAAAACCACTGGTCATTAAATGTTTGGTGTGGTATTCATCATAATCGAATTATTGGACCCCACTTTTTTAATGAACCACTAAATGGCCATAGTTACCTGAACTTTCTACAAGAAGAACTGCCCCAACTGCTTCAAGGTCTCGATAGGGATGAGCTCGACAGTATGTGGTTCCAGCACGATGGTGCGCCTCCGCATTACCATCGTGAAGTTCGTGCGTTTTTGGACCAACGATATCCGCAAAAATGGATTGGACGTGGGGGTCTCATTGAGTGGCCACCAAGGTCTTGCGACATCACCCCATTAGATTTCTTCCTATGGGGTTATATTAAAAATAAGATGTATGTTAATCCACCAACAACAGTGGAAGATATACGAAACAGGATTAGGAATACCTGTAGAACAATAACGCCACTAATTTTGTCCAGGGTCCGAGAAAATCTGCAAAAAAGACTAAATTTGTGCATTGCACAAAAGGGT
Organism: Diaprepes abbreviatus; assembly: GCA_034092305.1. Classification (NCBI taxonomy): domain Eukaryota; kingdom Metazoa; phylum Arthropoda; class Insecta; order Coleoptera; family Curculionidae; genus Diaprepes; species Diaprepes abbreviatus. Next base: position 811,004 of record JASJET010000242.1, read on the forward strand.
CGCTTATTCGAACACTTATTAAAAAGAAATAATTAATCTCAGTATTTAATAGGTAATTTTTTTGTTTCAATTTAGTATAAAAGTAAATATGTATTTGCCTTGTCGTTATTGTTGTGTTAATTTTTTCACATTATGTTTAAACTATTGTCGTTGTAATATAACGAATAATGTATTTCATCATATTTAACCACATTCTGTTTGTTTCTGTAGTTTCTTTTTATTATTTTACATGGCTACTATGATAATGAAGACTATTTCTGTAAAAAAGTATGGAAAATAAGAAAAACTGAAATATCTCAAAAACTATTATAAATAGGTATAGGATATATTGAACAAAACTTTTAGGGTTTTTATTACTCTATTAAATAACATGAAAATATACACGGTGCACCATTTAAAAAAAAAGATATTTATTCATTTAAACTTGTTCAAATTTGAGCCGATGTGTAGCTTTTATTGCAAATATTAGGTAAAAATTATGTTAACTTGTCCTTGGCCTTGCTAAATTCCAAATTTGAATATATTTGTCACAAAATTGAAAACGTTATTTAGGATTGAATTGATGCTTGAAAATGTGACTTTTTTTCTTTAAACTTAATTATCTCAGAAACTATAAAGTTTTGTTATAGTAAACCCTTAATAAACAAGATTTAAAATTATAAGCTAAATCGAAAATACGATTCGTATATAGGGTGTTCTATTTAAAAAAATACAACTTTATGCTGTCCTAGTTTTTTGGCTCACCCTGTAGAGTCCTAAATATTTTTAAAATCTGCGTAAAAATAAACTGTATCAAACAATAAATATAGTTTCTTTGTTAATTTCACCGAAAAGGCACAAACCTACTTCATCCAATCGTTGACTCACCCTGTACAGTGAAGCGAAATGTTGCGCTTCAATGGACACAGTCCCTATATAAGCTCGTAGTCTTAAGACAAAACATTCAGTTTATACTTGATGACGATTAGAGATACAACCTGATCGAAACGTCGTAAAAATAAATAAAAATAAACACAATGCAAGTCCGACAACCACATTTTAGTCAAACAGGAGATATTCTTGAATTAAATCAGGATATGAAGTTAAAGAAATAAATGGTCAAGTAGTTTTGGAACCCACAAAATTGTTTAAATGATGTTTTAAAATAGAAAGTCCTTAATTAGCATAAGCGTATTTGTAAAGCTGCGGTTTTTGGATGATTTGAGAGTTATCAAGACAAGAAAAGTGAGCATTTGCTTATCAAAGAAAAGAATAATTTTCTAAAATCGCTGAATAATAATATTGAATCAATAAATTCAGGTCAATTTTTCCCACAAACTCGGTCAAATTGCATAATTTTATTCAAAACACCTATACTGCGTCATTCAATAATGTTTACCACAATTGAATGTTATATTATTTAACTAATTTAAGGCTCATTAGATATCAAAGACGCTTTAAGATGGTTCGAAAATAATTTTAATGTAATACTGCCTATGATTCATGTCTGATTGACCGATATGAAACTCATTCGATAATTGTATTCTGGTCGATTTATTCATAATATAAACCGCGAAACACCTGTGTAAATGTGTCGGATGTCGATGTAATATGCATATAATATATAACGTTCAGTTATGAAGAAGACTCCCATGCTTTATTTTCTATATAGTTGCCACAGATCTGAAAAGATTTTCCATTTATTTTTTAAATAAATCGATGTAGAAAGAACAGTTGAAAACCATGGTTTTGGAGAGCATTGTGAGTGATTCAGTTGTGTTTTTTTATGATTTTGGCCGGTCTTCCTGGTTATGTTCCCGAGTTATTGGTCTTCAAAGACTCTTCATATGTAACTTGTTTCTAGAAAACAACCTGTTAACTTTTTAATATTTGAAATTTAAGATTGATTCTAAACAGATTTTATTAAGGGTGTTTTTTATAGAGGTATATAACTTTAAGTTGGCAACACGTTTTTAACTGGCGGCCATTTTGTCAGCCGTCAAGTGATTTATGTTTAGTTTTGTTTGGCATTTCAACATGAATAGACTGACGCCTGAACAACGCTTCCAAATTGTGTAAATTTATTTTGAAAATCATGGTTCTGTTCGAAATACGTATCGCGCACTACGTCCATTTTACGGTCAACATAATCGTCCATCAGAGCAATTAATTCGATTAACTATGGAACGTTTTCGCACCACGTTTACTCTAAATGATAATACGCATCCACAGAGACGTCGTACAGTGCGTACAGAAGAAGTCATTGCTGCTGTAGTGCGTAGCGTAGAGGAAGACCCGAATCAGTTTATCCGCCATCGTGCACAGGAATTGGATATGTGTCCATTCACTTTATGGAAGATTTTGCGGAAAGATCTTGGTTTGCGTGCTTACAAAATCCAACTCGTGCAAGAATTGAAGCCACACGATCACCTAGCAAGGCATAGATTCGGTGAATGGGCCCAAAACAAGATTGCCGTTGATCCCGATTTTCATAAGCGAATTTAGTTTAGCGATGAAGCTCACTTTTGTTTGAATGGATACGTCAATAAACAAAACTGCCGTATTTGGAGTGATGATAATCCTCAAGTGTATATTGAGACACCGTTACATCCAGAAAAACTGACTGTTTGGTGTGCTTTATGGGTTGGTGGAATCATTGGTCCGTACTTCTTTAAAAACGATGCTGGTCAGAACGTTACAGTCAATGGTGACCACTATAGAGCCATAATTACTGACTTTTTCGTTCATCAATTGAACAACCATGATGTGCAGGGCTGTGGTTTCAACAAGACGGCGCAACATGTCACACAGTTCGTGCCACAATTGATTTATTGAAGGAAACGTTTGGTAACCGCATAGTTTCGCAAGATCGTGCGACTTAACGCCGCTAGACTATTTTCTGTGGGGATATGTGAAGTCGCTAATCTACGCCGATAAGCCCGAAACGATTGATCACTTGGAGGACAACATTCGCCTCGTTATTGCCGATATACGGCCACAAATGTTGGAAAAAGTCATTGAAAATTGGACCTCCAGTTTAGACTACGTCCGAGCCAGCCGTGGCGGTCATATGCCAGAAGTCATATTTAAATTATAATGCCAGAAGGTTATCTTTCGAATAAAGTAAATTTCATGTCAATTTAAAAAATTCATCTTTGTTTTATTGCATTTAGAAGTTCTATACCTCTATAAAAACACCATTTATTATATTAGTTGTTGATATATCGTCATTTAAAAAAAATAGCGACCAAAGTGACAATATTTTTTCAATTCTCGATATCCGCTGTAGAATCTGACAGGACTTTTTGGTTTTAAACCTTCTTTCTTTAATATTCGTTTTTGAAAGTATTGCATTTATAGCTCATTTTTGAGGTTGACCGAGTCTGTACGAAATTTCCAGTCTCTTGATATAACATATTCAATATTGTAGATTAACGTCTTCTGGAACGTTGTGTGACATCATTTTGTCCATATTATTCGTTATATAGAGTTACAATCTGTACCTTTTCAGCTTCTTTACACAGTGGCATCCGGTTGTTTTAAATAGAGGAAAAAGCAAATACGAATCGCACTTATTATTTCATCACAAATAATTTAATTTCTTTTTATTTTGTAACAAATATTTTATGGGAAAATGCGTGACAGACGACCATCATTAATATAAACTACACATCAATATTTGCAAAACAAGTGAATATATCCGTCTACTACATGAATAATATTGACACGTCAATTTAAAATTACTTTTAAGAATTTTCGATAATTAATCTTAATTAAAGCTGATATAAATAAACTGATTAAACTATAATAGATAAATTTTTATTATTATATTTAAGCAAAGAAAAATACATGAAGAAATCTAATGATAAATAAAACAATTTGTACCAAAAGATACTTAACTGAGATGAAAAGTGTCCCATGTCAGTAATTTTTAGCACACATGACATTTGTCGTATATTATGTCTGGTGATTTTTTTCAATGTTGGCAGCTTCTCGATGACGACCTAGAACTCTAATCTTGAATAAACTCTAGTTCATTTATATTTTTAACCTACTTCTAAAAGAAGGAGGTTCTCAATTCGTCGACTATGTATTTTTTATTTATGTATGTATGCACACCAACTATTCCGGAACGGCTGCACTGATTTGAATGAAATTTTTTACGTTATATTCAGGAAGTTGCTGCGGTAGTCCCATATTTTTTTGAATGAAATTGATGCAGTAATATCCAAGATGGCGCTTACAATATGGCGGCCAAAAAAAATTAATTTTGTCCGATTTTCTCCAAAATTGGTATGGGGGAATTTTCGGGGTTGTACCCAACGAATATGAAATTATTTTTAAAAAAATCAATATGACAGATCCAATATGACGGACAAAAAAATCAATTTTGTCGGATTTTCACCAAAATTGGTACGGGGGAGTTTGCGGGGTCGCACATGAATCTAAAATTATTTTTAAAAAATTCAATATGGCGTATCCAATATGGTGGATAAAAAATTAATTTTGTTCGATTTTTTTCAAAATTGATGTGAGGGAGTTTTTGGAATAGCACATTAAGAATCTGATATTATTTTAAAAAACATTAAATATGGCGGATCTAAGATGGCGGATTAAATATTCTACATCTCTCGATATTGTCTGAAGTCAGTATGGAGGGATTTTTGGTAGTGTTAATTACGAAATTAAAATATTTTTTGAAAAACTTAATCTGGTGGATTCAATATGGTGTTCTAAAAATTTTACATATCTCGACTTTCTCCAAAACTGATATAGAGGGTTCTTGAGGGTGTAAATTATGAATTTAATCGTATTTTTTCAGGATTCAATATGGCGAATGCAATATAGCTGACAAAAAATTTAACATGTTTCGGTTTTGTTCAAATGTGGAACTGAATTGTTTTTGAGGATGTACATAGCGAATATAAAGTTATTTTAAGAAAATCTAATACGTCAGATGCAATGTGACCGTTTAGAAATTTTAAATTTCTGGATTTCATCTAAAATTGGTACTAGGGGGCTTTAAAGTGTTTAGATTTAGATCAGATTAAGACGTTAAAATTGTTTATTTGAAATTCATTATGGCGGATCCAATATCGTGGGTTGAAAATTTTACCTTATTCACATTTTTTTAGATTTGGTATTAGGGCGTTAAGAGGTGGTGTATTACGAATATGAAGTTAATTTTTTACAACTATTAAGTTGATAAAATACAATATGAAGGACTAAAATTTTTACATTTTCCGGTTTCATCTAAAATTGATATTGCGGGGTTCTTGGGGCGTGTACAACCTCAATATGCAATATAAAATATATCGGGTGTTTTCGGGATTGTGGTATTACGAATATGAAGTTAATTTTTACAACTATGAGGTTGATAAGATACAATATGAGGCATTGAAAATTTTACATTTTCCGATCTTGTCCAAAATTGATATTGCGGGGTTCTTGGGGTGTATACAAACTCAATATGCAAGCTAAGACGTAAATTTACGTCTCAAATTCTTTAAATATTGATATTGGAAAGGTTTGGGGCCTATATTATCAATCTAAAATTAATTTGAAATTTAAGATATTGGATTTACTATGACAGACTAAATATTTGTTTGACACAATTTTATTGGTATTTGGAGAACTCTAAGAATCAAAGAATTTTTAGTGGTTCATTTTAGGAAGATTTACAATTATTTTTTGCCACCTTGGAGTCATTGCGAGGTACATTAATCTCGATTAGCATGTAGTTCAAATAATTTATGAATATCATAAAGAATTCAAAACAAAAAATTGAAAAATAAAATTTTTATAAAAAAATTGAACCGACTTCTAAAAGTGCGCTAAAAAGGGAAAAATAACGAGAAATTTTTATATGAATTGAAATTTTTGAAGTCGGCGCCAAACTAATACCTGACAAAATGTGATTCGCATAAACAGATTAAAAATACTTTATTTGTAATTGCTTTCTTACCATAATTTGTACATATTAGTAGTTATTTATTTCATTTAGAAATAATTTGGTGCCGACTTCAAAAATTTCAATTTCATATAAAAATTTCTCGTTATTTTTCCCTTTTTAGCGCACTTTTAGAAGTCGGTTCAATTTTTTTATAAAAATTTTATTATATTTATAGTTGAATAGTTCTAATCCAAAACTATTGATCTCATACCTGCAAAAGTATGTAAAAGATGTTAAATTTAATATTGCCCTTGTATGCTAAAATGAAGTTATTATAAAACGAAAATATAAAAATAGTGATCGTTAATTTTTTGGTTTTTATTGTAGGACCAGTTTTCCTCGGATAAGTCCAGTAAAGAGGAAGGCAATGTTAAGAAATTAAAGTTAGATGAAGCCAGTACCAGCGGAAGAGTATCAAACTTTTATAACGTTGAATCATCAGCTCCAAAAAAGACCTTGCATGGACTTATTTATCAGTTAAGGCTGCTGATGCTGTTTGTACAACGGGTTCCTGATGGACAAGAATTTTATCTTTCGACCGAAATGCACGAAGCTGGCCTTTTTGACGATATAGTTTTACAGTATTTAGGTGAAGGTGGTATTTGGAGGTATAGATTTCTTCAAGCAAAACATAAAAATGATGATCAATATAAAATAGGAATAAATGATCTCTTTAATAAAAAACCAAAATCAAAAACAAAATCCCGATTATTTAAAAATACAGGAAACAAATCTCAATCGACTAAAAATACACGAGAAACTAAACCGTATCTCTTAAAGAAATATTTTAAATCTTATTGCGACATTGAACAAAATGGTGACTTTAAAAATGCTAATTTGGATGAGTTTTTAATTTGCACAAATGTCGGTTTCGCAGAAGAAGCGATGATTTATTTTGAGTGCTCAGAAGAAAATGATGAGATATTATTAAATTTCGAAGAGATAAACGAAAAATGCACAAAGCCAGTGAAATATAAATTAAAAAAGGAACATATTTGTAAACAAAATGATGAATTTGAAGTAAGCATCAAAAATGAAAATTACTTTCAGAATTTTGTTGAAAAGTTCAGGTTTCTGCCTAGTTATGGAGATGATATATTAAATAAGAACATAGAAAATTGTTTAAAAAAATGTTTTAAAATGGAAAATGTCATTTTAGCTGATGCGTATGTGCAAAACCGTGTTCTTAAATGGTTTGAATGTTATAAAGATAAGAAAAGTAAATATTTTCATATTGAAGATAAAGAAGAGTTTGTAACATCACTGAATAGAAACATTGATTCTCTGCTGGTGGCAGGATATTCCAATTTTTATATTGAGGAACTAAAGACTTACGGAGTACAATTTGAGAATACTTCACTTCTGCGTGAATTTTTCGACCATAAAAAAGACAAGATAATGTTTATTATTACCGCAACCCCAAAATTAAGTGTTATTAAGTTGAGTCAGCTGTTTTGGGAAGTTAAATTAACTCAGGATAAATTTATATTCACAAGTTCTGATCGATTAAACTATAACAAAAAAATTTCTACTACATTTTTTGCCGAACCGAGTTACAAATGGCTGGTCATTGAGTGTCTTAACGAGATCGAATTAAACATAAAAGTATTAAATAAAATTGCAGAAATGGAAAATGAAAAGACAGTTGTAATAATTGGTCGGGAAACTCATGTTTTGAAGTTTAAGAAATTCTTGGGATTAATCACGCCACCTTTTTATGATAAAAATAATTTATTTAAGGATCTGACGATCGATTCACAAGAGAAAATGTTGGAAAAGAAAGTGATGTTTCAAGGGAAAAAAATTGATTTAAATGAACTTGTTGACATATATTCGAGTAGGAGTATTATTGACGAGCTAACACTAGAAAAACTTCTAATTGAAACTATTGAAACAGGAAATAATGATGCCTTCAAATCAGATTTCCTAATAGAAGACTGTTATATTCCAAGAAAATTAATTCGAAGAAAGTTAAGGCTCGATATTTTACAAGATGTGGAAATTTTAAAAAGTTGTTTGTTTATTGTTTCAGGTGTAAATAAGGATCAACTTAAACATTTAAAAATAAACAATGAATTGATTTTCGTGTGGGAAAACGGAAAAAAATTTGAAAATGGAATTATAATTTCCGAAGAAATTAAAAGTGAAGACATATTTTGGAAGTTATGCAAGAAAAATTCGAAAAATGTTTATTGGTTAAAATATATAAAAGAGGAGTTTTTAATTAGAAATGTTAGTCATGATACCGATATTCTTCATAAACACATTGTCTGTTTGGAGGAACATGAATTAAACAAGAAGCCAATATTGGAAGAAAAAATTTTAATTGTCGCTGATGGGCCCGGTTGTGGCAAATCCACTTTTATGACGAAAGTTTCACGTCAACTTGAGCAAATAATGTCTAATATATGGGTTTTGAGAATTAATCTTTCATCTTATGCATACAAACAAAAAGGACAGACACCAGTCATGAAATCTCTGGAAGATATTCAATTTAAAGATACTGAAACTAATAAAGCAATAGAATTTATGGCTGATCTGTTATTTCCTCAAGAAAATGAAAGTCAAAATAAATGTTTTGTAAAAGAACTCTTTATCCAATCGCTGGCCTGTTTGAGCGAAAATATGAAATTTCCTAAAATAATACTTTTGTTTGACGGCTTTGATGAAATAAGTCCCACATTTAAAGAAAAAACTCTGACGTTACTTCGGGCGCTCCGGAATTCAAATGTCACACAAATATGGATTACAACAAGAAATCATGAAGAACAAAGTTTGGAAATGGCCCTGCATTCATCTTCGTTCTTTCTTAGACCTCTTGATTATAAAGAAAAAGTTGATTTCTTACAAAAATTATGGAAATACAATTTGGTACACTTTGATGATATAAAACCTAAACCTGATAGCGAAGATATCTTAACGTATCTGACAGAAATAACAAATAACATTTGTAGTTGTGATAATGAATTAATTAGTAGTAGTTTCCGGTACTTCCAAAGTCATGTGCTACCTACTCTTGGCTATTCTGAGGTACAACATTTTATAAGTAATGTTAATTTTTCAGTCACTGCAGAATATCTAATAATTTACTTTAAATACGACTATAAAATGTCAGAGTTTACCGATAATCCTTTACAAATTAAAATGTTGGCTGAAATAATTTTCTTTAAAAAGTTCAGCTCTTTAGACAAACTGGACCTACTTTCGTTATACGATGAATTTATAAAATACAAATTGAGAGTCTTTCGTGATGATAAAGATGCTGCTGGAAAGTCCGTTGCAGGTCGTGGCTTATTCGAAACACATTTGGAAAATTTAACAACATTTCATCAAGAGACTGCTTTTCAAACTCTATTTCCTCATTATGATAGTAAACAGTTTAGGAAAATAATTAATAAAATAGAATTGACAAGGGCCGGACTACTTGTAATTCATGACGATTGTCTTGAATTTGTCCATCGAAGTTTTGCGGAGTATTTTGTTAGCCATTATTTCGCTGAAAATTTTGATTGCGAGAATATACAACAAATTGTTTTTTCAGATGTTTTAATAAATGAAAATTTCTCATTAGTACGAAAGTTTTTAAATAATAACGAAATATTTGTTGGCAAATTGGGTTCTAAAACGCAACCAATGAATGAAATTATAAAGGTCAATAGTCCCATCTCACTTAGTCAAATGTTGAAAGAAGAACTGTATAATTTATTTATTAAATTTCTTGAAAATTTGCCTCTTGACTTTGCTAAAAACAGTATTTTATTTAATGAAGATAATGAAGGAAAAACAGTACTACACGTAATTTATGCCTATATAAAAGACGAGCAAATTTTAGAGAATGTATTAAAAGCAATAAAAGCCAGTGTTTCGTCGGAAACACTTATTGAACTTTTCGTGAAAAAGGATAACCGGCAATGGACAGCATTACATTGCATTTATTTTAGAGGACCTATTTCAGTAGTGAAACAAAAAATAGAGTTTTTTAAACTTAATTGTACTTCTAAATTATTTTATGAACTTTTACTTGAAGTCAATGAAAGAGGAGAGACCATATTAAGCCTTATTTGTCAAGGTGGACATAATATTACTGATTTATTGGAAGTATCTGGTGAAAATAGAGACGCAATTAGAGATCTTTTATTAAAAACTGACAATTATGGGGATACAGTCGTGCATAAGACTATTTATGGCTTTAAAAATCCTTCTCTGCTAACAACATTATTTAACCTTATCAAATCATTTTGTAACTTTGAAGAAATTAATGATTTATTTGCAAAAAAGAATGATTCACCTAACCTGCTGCACATTGCTTGTAATCATTTGGATACTGATGATTTAGTTATTTTTTTAAATGGCATTAAAGATAACAAAGAAATGATTAAAACATTTGTGTTAGACACTGACATAAAGGGACTATCTCCGTTGCATTATACTGTGCGTCATTTCTTCAATCTTGATAAACTAAAATTATTATTAGACTTTGTTAATTTAAACTGTAGTACAGAAACGCTGCATACAATTTTATGCAAAGTAACTCTGTCTGGAAAAACTATTCTACACATGGCCGTGGAAAATTTTAACGAAAGAAATGAGCATAATTTGTTGACACTTCTCCTAACTTATTTATTTAATCTAATGGAAAACGAGAAAGAAATATTTTACAAGGTTTTATTGATAAGGGACGAGACCAGACAAACTGTATTACACTATACTTCCTCTCAATGGAAATATCCTTTTTTACTAAAAGATTTGCTAGATTTTGTTCAAACAAATTGTGGCAAAATTATTTTAAATGAACTATTACTTCAATTGGACGATAATAAAACCAATATATTCCACTATGTCTGTCGTCACAATATCGCAGATAACTTAATTTTTTTATTAAATAAAATTAAAGGCAATACAGAAATACTTAATGAACTTTTACTCCAAATCGATATAAATGGAAACACAGCATTGCATTATACTGTTCTCAACCGTGTGAACTCTTCTATGATGACTGAATTATTAAATTTTGTTAAATTAAATTGCGAAAAAGCAATATTTAACAGACTTTTATGCACAGCAAATAATGAAGGTCTCAACGTGTTGCACGTTGTCTGTAATAATATGAGATGTATAAGGGAAAATGAAGACGACCTGATATTTTTATTAAGATTTGTGGAAGATGATGATACAATACTAAATGAACTTCTACTCCAAACGGATATCAAAGGAAACACTCCACTGCATTATATAGTTCGTTATTGTAATAATCCGTCTTTATTGAAGATTTTATTCGATTTAAAGAAAAAAACGATTTCAAAATATTGAACACATTTTCATTAAAAATGGGTAACGCAGGATGATTTGTAATTACTTTCTTACCATAATTTGTATATATAAGTAGATATTTATTTCATTTAGAAATAATTTGGCGCCGACTTCAAAAATATCAATTTCATATACAAATTTATAGTTATTTTTCACTTTTTAGCGCACTTTTAGAAGTCGTTTCAATTTTTTTATAAAAATTTTATTTTTAGATTTTTAGTTTTGAATTCATTATGATATTCATAAATTATTTGAACTAAGTGCTAATCGAGATTAGTGTACCTTGCAATGACTCCAAGGTGGCAAAAAAGTACCCATTTTATCCATAATTGTAAATCACCATAAAATGAACCACTAAAAATTCTTTGATTTTTAGAGTTCTCTAAATACCAATGAAATTGTGTCAAACAAATATTTAGTCTGTCATAGTAAATCCACTATCTTAAATTTCAAATTAATTTTAGATTGGTAATATAGGACCCAAAACCTTCCAATATCGATATTTAAAGAGTTTGAGACGTAAATTTCTTAGCCCGATATATTTTATATTGCATATTGAATTTGTATACGCCCCAAAAACCCCGCAGTATCAATTTTAGATAAAACCGGAAAATGTAAAATTTTTAGTCCTTTATATTGTATCTTATCAACCTAATAGTTGTAAAAATTAACTTATATTCGTAATACACCACCCCCCAAATCCCCTAATACCAAATGTTCAACCCACCATATTGGAACCGCCACATTAAATTTCAAAAAAATAATTTTAACGTCCTAATCTAATCTAAATCTAAACACTTCAAAGCCCCCTAGTACCAATCTTAGATAAAATTCAGAAATTAGAAATTTCTCAACGGTCATATTGCATCTGACATATTAGATTTTCTTAAAATAATTTTAAATTCACTATTTACATCCTCAAAAACGATTCAGTTCCACATCTGAACAAAATCGAAAAATGTAAAATTTTAGTCAGCTGTATTGCGTTCGCCATATTGAATCCAGAAAAAATATTATTAAATTCATAATTTACACCATCAGGAACCCTCTATATTAGTTTTGGAGAAAGTCGAAAAATGTAAAATTTTAGTCAGCTGTATTGCGTTCGCCATCTTGAATCCAGAAAAAATATTATTAAATTCATAATTTACACCATCAGGAACCCTCTATATTAGTTTTGGAGAAAGTCATGTTGAATCCGCCAGATTGAGTTTTCAAAAAATATGTTAATTTCGAAATTAACACTAACAAAAAACCCCCAATACTGACTTTAGACAAAATCGAGAGAGTAGAATCTTTAATCCTTCGTCGTATATCCGCCATATTTAATTTTTTCTTAAATAATATCAAATTTGTAATGTGCTATCATATCAATTTTGAGAAAAATCGGACAAAATTAATTTTTTATCCACCATATTGAATACGCCATATTGAATTTTTTTAAAAATAATTTTAGATTCGTCATGTGTGACCCCGAAAACTCTCCCGTACCAATTTTGGTGAAAATCGGACAAAATAAATTTTTTCCGCCATATTGGATCCGCCATATTGAATTTCTGAAAAATAATTTCAGATTCGTTATGTGAGTCCCCGAAAACTCCCCATACCCATTTTGGAGAAAATCGGACAAAATTGATTTTTTCATCCGCCATATTGGATCCGCCATATTGAATTTTTTAAAAATTATTTTAGATTCGTCATGTGTGACCCCGAGAACTCCCCAGTACCAATTTTGGAGAAAATCGGACAAAATCGATTATTTTGTCCGCCATATTGGATCCGCCATTTTGAATTTTTTAAAAATAATTTCAATTTCGTTGGGCACAATCCCGAAAATTCCTTCATACTAATTTTGGAGAAGATCGGACAAAATTAATTTTTTTGGCCGCCATATTGTCAGCGCCATCTTGGATTTTACTGCACTAATTTCATCTAAAAAAATATGGGACCACCGCAGCAACTTCTTGAATATAACGTAAAAAATTTTATTCAAATCGGTGCAGCTGTTCTGGAGTAATCGGTGTACATACATAAAAAAAAATACATAGTCGACGAATTGAGAACTTCCTTCTTTTAGAATTCGGTTAAAAAGTTGGAAAATGGAAGATGTGTATTTATGAGCATGATAAACTAAAACGAAAATGTTATCACAATTTATAGAGAAAAATTTCCAAACTGTACTTATAATACTTTTCTATAACCATCGGGGAAATATTTGGGTCTAGTTCGGGAGATGAAAAAATTGGATGCAGCGTCTTCTACAACAAAATGCAAACTCTATTTGAAATCATGTTTGGATGTATTTCAAAAGGGTACCCTAAAATAAATTGGAAAAAACTAAATATACATAAACATGACCAAAATACACGAAAACTAACATTGTTATTTCGAGCACTCTAAAAAGCCAGAAACGATAATGGCGTCCGGTATATAAACTGGAGATGATGTATCAAACTGGGATGACGTGAGTCACGTGGTTGAGCAGATAAGTTAATTTGTCTTTAACTGGGTGCCAGAATAATTTGAATTCTTCTGTTTTCGATATTGCCATTTTTAGCATCTTACTGACACGACCCTGATGTCAAAACGTGTATTAGTCAACAAAATATGTCAATATAATAAGTATTCGATACCATATTAAAACCTCACAATGAAAAATATAATAAAGCATTTGTTTTCCAAGTCTCCTTGTTTTTATATCAGTTACTTAAATATTTAAGTAACGCTAGTCCGAACTCTAACTTATTATACATTTTTGAATCAGGAATATACACGGTCAAGTTTTGTATTTAAAGTTTTTTTTTCATCTCTTATAATAAAGTCTCTATGTATGGTGCTAAATAAAAAAAATTCCATGGACTTGTCAAATGTAAATTCCTGATTAGTATAGCTATTAGAGAAGGAACAAAATATTGAGTGTATAATACATTTTTATATCTTGTCTACGTACTCCTGTTTCTCTTCTATGTTTTGCGGATTATTTACAAAGATCTGACAATGTCACCTAAAATCAGGAATAGAGGGCGGGAAAGTATACTTTGTTTTCTTTACTGGCAATTTATATTCAACTCTTCAAACAATTTGATCAGCAGCTTTAGATATGTTTAATATACTTCATCTTTGCCTAAATAACCCGAAAGCGTATCAATCTTTCTCTTTCTATATCAAACTTTAGTTCATCAAGCAAATAGAAAAAAAAATAATAGATCAAGAGAGATAGATTTAATCTTCAATTTTTTCTGCCATCTTTTCTTGCCAGTCCATATACTCAGGTGATTCAATGAGTTTAGATCAGATATTGATGATACTCATCTATTGTTATCCCATCTTTGATTATTTAGATATCCTGTTAGAATAGATCTCCCACAAATTATTATAGAAATTAATGTTTATTATTTAACAAAATGATTAAAAATAAAATAAAATCTCATGTAATATTTGGCAAATTGTTATTAGTTATTTATTAAAATAAAGTCCTTTAATATTATAATTAGTATATAATAAGATTTTATATTTGATTGTTACTTTAAAGAAATAAATGATTATAATAACTCTGTAATTATTGTTATTTTAATAGCTTAAGATGGCCCTTAATTTGCATTTCTTTAGAAGTCGGTTCAAATTTTTCTTATAAAAACTTTATTTATCGATTTTTTCGTTTTAAATTTTCTCTATACTAAAATGAACAACAAATTCTTGAAACACCAGTTTTGAATGAATTGTACCAAACAAATATTCGGTCTGCTGTAGTAAATCCGCTAACTTGAATTTTAGTTTCGTAACCTCCGCCTCCAAAACCGCATGAAATTTTTTTCGACATATTTTACCCCACGTATGAATATGAAGAAATTAATTGAAAATCCATAATATACGTTCCAAGAACACCTAATATCGATTTGGACAAAATCGGAAAAATGTAAAATTTTTAGTCCCCCATATTGTTTTTACATTAGTAGTAACTTA
The DNA here is from genome assembly GCA_034092305.1 of Diaprepes abbreviatus. Lineage (NCBI taxonomy): Eukaryota > Metazoa > Arthropoda > Insecta > Coleoptera > Curculionidae > Diaprepes > Diaprepes abbreviatus. The sequence goes on from JASJET010000242.1 coordinate 826,209, forward strand.
CAGTTCCGAAAACACCAATTTTGAAAATATGTGAATAACTTAAATTTTTCAACCCACCATATTCTTAATTTACACTCTCGAAAACCCCCCAGTACCAATTTTGAACAAAATCGAGAGATATTAAATTTTTAGTCCGCCATAATAAATCCACCATATTGAATTTTTTTAAAATAATTTTTAATTCGTAATTTACACTTTCAAAAACCACCTATACCAATTTTGGACAAAACTGAGAGATATAAAATTTTTATTTGCCATAATAGATCTGCTATATTTATTTTTTTTTTCAAATAATTTTAGATTCGTTTTGTACCCCGAAAACTCCCCTATACCAGTTTTGGAGAAAACCGGATAAAATTAATTTTATTGTCCGCCATATTACTAGCGCCATCTTGGATATCGTTTAACCAATTTCGGCCAAAATAATATGGAACTACTGCAGCCAATTCCTGAACAAAATGCAAAAAAATTGGTATATGTAAATAAATGCATAATAACCTTATAAGGACAGGCAGCAGTGGCGTAGTTAATGTAATTTTTCTCTTCCTGCAAAATAAGTAAGATCTAATTTTATATCCAATGCTTAACTATATAACTTAACTTACATTTGGATTGTTTCCCTTACTCCAATATACATTTTGAGGGGCGCAAAATTCAAATCTTGCCCTGCGCGCTCATGAGCTTAGCTACGCTCCTGGACAGGCGTGCTTTAGATTGTAAAGGACTACCAAAAAACGTGTAAACTTTTCCCATTTCCCTAAATATGCATATATTTACATATCTGCCTACCGACTATAAAAATTCCGTATGTATGTATAACATCATGTGCCGCAAAACCACTTTCACATTACTTCACACACGACTAGCACTCTATCCACTGTCATTCCCAACATTACAGATAATCACACAGACGAAAACCGCATCCTCGCCAGGCACATGCTACACAGAGCCAAGAGCATGGACGGAAATAAATATTAAATAAATAAACAAGCGGCATCACAGTAAGATATCACAGTCTGGTATATATCACGTAAAGCCTCTTAAGTGCCCTTCTCTAAGTATCAGTTTACCGACTTCTTTGTTCCTTCTTTCTATTCTCCATTAACTGACTTATAGGGGGGCAGGCGATTTTCCAGTTCTCTTCTTTTTCTGTTAGGGCAGACATCATATTCAGTATGTTAAAAGGCTTACCCGAACACCTCTTATACAGGGTGTTTCTCCTGGAACTTTATCGATCGATTGTGGGAAAACTTTTAAACGGAATACCCTATATATTATTGCATTTTTAACTTCTACGTAAAATTCGTTTTGGACATATTTAAATTTATATGTCAAAAATTACATTTGCGGACCAAAACTTAACTATAAGTTTTTCTTATAAGAAATTATTATTTAATTTGGGTTGGTTTTCTTGTAGACGAAGATCGACTTTAGTAGTCTTTTTATGATATTTTGAAAATTATTAGTGAAGAGTGGCCAGAAAAGAAGAATAAAAATTATATTTAAAAAATCGTCAAAAGTCAATTTTTTCAAAATGAAAGCACCTATTTTTATAATTTTATCATATTAAGCATTAAAAATAAAGGCAACTTTGTATAAGGTTATCTATTCCAAAAATTTGTAGTTTTCAAAATATTGATAATTCAACATTTTTCTATTGTTAAAATGGTTAACGGCTTTTAAGTTTTGTTATTGGTTGGCCTTGACGGCGAGGCGTGGCAAAAATAAAACAATCGAACCCTACAGAATTGTCACTATTTCTTGTCGTTAATAATAGTAGGGGAGCCTAAGCGGGGATTTTGGGATATATGCAAGCTCGGCAGAATATTATAAAGGAAGAAAGTTGTACCCTGTTATGAACTATCAACCTGTTATGAACCTTAAATATAGGGGAGTGGGTCTAGGGCAGCCGATCAGATTAGTAAAAAAAATCGATCCTTAAAGTAACTCGAGCTCGTCAGATTAAGACAAGGAAAGTTAATTACATGCAGAAAAGTGTACAGGGTGAGTCAACGATTGGATCAAGTAAGTTTGTGCCTTTTCGGTGAAATTTACAAAGAAACTATATTTATTGTTTGATACAGTTTATTTTTACGCAGATTTTAAAAATATTTAGGACTCTACAGGGTGAGCCAAAAAACTAGGACAGCATACAGTTGTATTTTTTTAAATAGAACACCCTATATACGAATCGTATTTTCGATTTAGCTTATAATTTTAAATCTTTTTTATTAAGGCTTTACTATAACAAAACTTTATAGTTTCTGAGATAATTAAGTTTAAAGAAAAAAAGTCACATTTTCAAGCATCAATTCAATCCTAAATAACGTTTTCAATTTTGTGACAAATATACTCAAATTTGGAATTTTTCAAGGTCAAGGACAAGTTAACATAATTTTTACCTAATATTTGCAATAAAAGCTACAGGGTGTTGAACACATCGGCTCAAATTTGAACAAGTTTAAACGAATAAATATCTTTTTTTTTAAAATGGTACACCCTGTATATTTTCATGTTATTTAATAGAGTAATAAAAACCCTAAAAGTTTTATTCAATATATCCTATACCTATTTATAATAGTTTTTGAGATATTTCAGTTTTTCTTATTTTCCATACTTTTTTACAAAAATAGTCTTCATTATCATAGTAGCCATGGCAAAAACAATGTAAAAGAACATTTTTCTGTGTGTTAAATTTATAACCGCAATCGCTTCTTTTGGTTTTTATGTAGTATAGTTTGGTTTTTTTGCATTCATCTTATATTGTAAAATGAATTTTCCAAAGAATGAGTTAATAGATATGATTTATACAATAGGAGAGGCTCGAAAAAATTGCCTTCTTGCTCAAAGAATTTACAAAATGAAGTATCCTGATCGACGCCAGCCTAATACCCATACTTTTCAAAACTTAATGCAAAGATTTGATTCTTCTGGTACTGTTGATTATCCAAAACGTAAAGTGGTCAACAAACCAGTAACTAATGAAGAAAAAGAACTACAAGTATTGTTAAATGTTCAGGAAAATTCTTATATTGGTAGCCGTCAGTTAGCAGCATTATGTGAAACATCACAATCCACCGCTAATCGCACTACCAAGGAATATAGGTATCATCCATATCACATGGAATTACACCAAGAATTGCATGGACAGGATTTTTAAAGTCGTGTAAACTTTAGTCGTACAATAAATGCGGAGATTCAATTAAATCCAAATTTATTATGCAAGGTAATGTTTAGTGATGAAGCTACTTTTAGAAGTAACGGTGCAGTAAATAGACGCAACATGCATTATTATGCCACAGAAAACCCATTTTGGATTAGAGAGGTGCAACATCAAAACCACTGGTCATTAAATGTTTGGCGTGGTATTCATCATAATCGAATTATTGGACCCCACTTTTTTAATGAACCACTAAATGGCCATAGTTACCTGAACTTTCTACAAGAAGAACTACCCCAACTGCTTCAAGGTCTCGATAGGGATGAGCTCGACAGCATGTGGTTCCAGCACGATGGTGCGCCTCCGCATTACCATCGTGAAGTTCGTGCGTTTTTGGACCAACGATATCCGCAAAAATGGATTGGAAATGGGGGTTTCATTGAGTGGCCACCAAGGTCTTGCGACATCACCCCATTAGATTTCTTCCTATGGGGTTATATTAAAAATAAGGTGTATGTTAATCCACCAACAGTGGAAGATATGCGAAACAGGATTAGGGATACCTGTAGAACAATAACGCCACTAATTTTGTCCAGGGTCCGAGAAAATCTGCAAAAAAGACTAAATTTGTGCATTGCACAAGAGGGTCGTTTATTCGAACACTTATTAAAAATAAATAATTAATCTCAGTATTTAATAGGTAATTTTTTTGTTTCAATTTAGTATAAAAGTAAATATGTATTTGCCTTGTCGTTATTGTTGTGTTAATTTTTTCACATTATGTTTAATTAAACTATTGCCGTTGTAATATAACGAATAATGTATTTCATCATATTTAACCACATTCTGTTTGTTTCTGTAGTTTCTTTTTATTATTTTACATGGCTACTATGATAATGAAGACTATTTCTGTAAAAAAGTATGGAAAATAAGAAAAACTGAAATATCTCAAAAACTATTATAAATAGGTATAGGATATATTGAACAAAACTTTTAGGGTTTTTATTACTCTATTAAATAACATGAAAATATACAGGGTGTACCATTTAAAAAAAAATATATTTATTCATTTAAACTTGTTCAAATTTGAGCCGATGTGTTCAACACCCTGTTTAGAGTCCTAAATATTTTTAAAATCTGCGTAAAAATAAACTGTATCAAACAATAAATATAGTTTCTTTGTAAATTTCACCGAAAAGGCACAAACTTACTTCATCCAATCGTTGACTCACCCTGTACATTTCAATATTCTGACGTTTTTGGCGTGACATAAGAAAATGAGCGAGTGACAAAGTTTGAAGAAAAAAAAAACGTCAGCTGGACATAATCGAACGCTGTTGAATTTTTCTATTTTAATGGAAATCATGCAAGGATCACGGAAATAACATAATCTGGCGATTTTCGCAAGCCGAAAAAGCTAATTTCATCAATCAAGTGTAGTGCGTGCAGGTGCTGAGAATAATGTATTTCTCACTCCGCGTCTCTCTCCCCTTCGCACTCTTTCTCTATTTCTCACGCTCTCGCACCGTCCCCACACTACTTTCTAACGCCATGATGTTATTCCAGCTGATCACAACAATGCGTTTGTGCTCTTAGATGTTTAATGTTTGTTTATTGTATTTTCAAAAAGTTTAGTGAATTAAATACAGTAAGTTTTATATATATATATATATATATATATATATATATATATATATATATATATATATATATATTACTACAATGAGTGATAATAGTGATAAAAGAGTGAACTGTGTATTTTGTGGTCAAGAAATTCATGAAAAATTAATAAAATTTACACCAGAAACATTAAAAAAATGCATGGTGATTTTGGAATATCGCCTAACCAAGCCGGTTTGAAGAAAATCACGCAGCTCCTACACTGAAATTGAAATTTCAGAATAAACATCATTAAATGACGGCTATCACGCGCAGTGTTATTAAGACGCTTGTAACTTGCCCCATGCCAATCAGAGCTACGGCAACAATTATTACGAACGCAATACATCGCATGCTTATGGAGGAATGCCCACTTTCGAATCGTCACTGAGATGTCACCAACAGATTTCGGGTGGAAAAATGTGGATGGAAAGTTGAAGATGACTTGGTTCGTTGGAAATCAACTCCCAGAAGCATATGAAGATATTGTCATAACACCTGACATTTTAGGGAATACTCCAGATTCAGGTATGTTTTCTTTTTAAAATACTAATAATATCATGAAATAAATTAAATATTGTTAAATATCAAAACCATTTCTGATTACAGATCCGCAAGATGTAGATGAAAATGACCAAAGTGATTAATTCAAACTCCCGATTCCACTGATGATGATGAAGTAATCTTCTTTTTGATTTTTTTTTTCATTCAACATTCTTTTTATAAATACGTGATAAAATTGTACATGTATATATTTTTCTATGACATTATATATTATTTGCTGTTCATTGAAATTATTCGGTTCATTAATAAAAAAAAATTAGACTGTCAGATTTAAAAAATTCCCCCACACAATTGTCAGATTATAGGTCTACACGATAAGGACATCATGCTGAACCGACTGTATATAAATCTGACGCGCTCGAGTATTTCAAGGTCAGGTTTGTTTTTACATTTTCAAAAATCAGCTATGAGTTTTAGTTGCGTCAAAATCGTCAGTCTTTCTAATATGACATCTTTAAGGGTTCACTTAACATTCTCCCTGAATATCTGACGAGCTCGAATAACTTTTTTTTCTAATTTTCTTCCACCCCTTCGTGTGGCTACCTCCATCTGGCAAGCCGTCAAATTAACATGCCTCCGTTACCAGAAACAGATTGTACGTATACACTGTTAATGTCTGACGCGCTTGAGTATGTCTTTGTGACTGATTTTTTTTACATTTTTAAAAATTTATACTCGCTTCCCCCACCAGTATTTGGGCATAAATCATATAAACTTTTTTTCTATTTAGCATCTAATCTTCACAATCCAATAGGTCCCGACAACGCTCGAGTAACTACTCATTTAGCCTCTTGGGCTCCCCTACTATAATAATCATGCCGAGGCAACGAAGAATATTTAAATTTATTTATTATTTATGGAGAATGTGATAGAGTTATTTCAAGAACATGCGATACCTTCGCGATCCGATATCCGCAGAAATAGAAACCAACACCACCAACTGTTAAAAGGATTATAGAAAACTTTGGATCCACAAAAGCAAAAAGAAATAGAAATAAACCAGTTGTTAATAATGAAATTATTGAAACTAGTATTTTAGGATATTTCGCCACTTATCCGACAATATCTACAAGGCAAGTAGCATTAGAGTCTGGATTATTTCAAACATCAGTTTTAAGGATTTCATGGAAACACAATTTTCATCCCTACATATATTCCATAGTAGAACATTTAAAAGCACTAATTTTCCACGAAAAGTAGAGTTCTGTCAATTTATTTTACCTCGGTCACAAATGCTGGTTTTTGGATAATATTATTTAGTCGGATGAAGCCAAATTTACAAAAAATAGATTGTTTAATCGACCTAATTCCCACTATTGGAGTTACTCAAAGGTACATTTATTTAGAGAATTAAATTTTCCAGAGTCTTGGCAGTTTAACGTGTATTGTGCTATAAGAAATGACGGCGTCGTCACCCTAGAATTCTACAAGATAATCTGAAGGATAATTTAGCCATTTTAAAGACTTATGATACAAAATACGTTTTTTTAACTATTAAAAAGTGCTGCTTCGACATTTTGAGAAATTTGGAAGTGAACTATTTAGATAAGTTACCGCTGGCTGATCATAAAAATCTATTATATCAACATGACGGGGCGCCCCCACATAATAGTTATTTAGTTAACAATCATATGCAAAACTTATTTTATGATCAATGTATAGCCAAGAATGGGCCACATTTTTGGTCACCTCGCTTCCCCGACCTAACAGTACTTGATTTTTTTATTTGGGGAAAAATAAAAAATAAAGTATACAACACCTCATTAATCACCATGGCAGATTGCATGCAACGCGTTAGAATAGCATTTAAAGAACTTAATCCTCAGTCAATAAGAAGAGCCACATGAAGAGTTCCTGCTTAAGTGCGAAAAATGTTTGAAAGTTCAACGGCGTCAATTTCAACATTTATTCACATAATTTTTGTAATTTTATTTTATAAATAACTGGTTTATTTCTATTTCTTTCAGCTGTCCAAAGTTCTTGAAGTTTTTTATTATCTTTTTAACAGTTGGTAGTGTTGGTGTCTGTTTCCTCGGATATCGAATCGCGAATGTATCGCATCTTCTTCAAATAACTCTATCACATTCTCCATAAATAATAAATAAGTTTAAATAATCTTCGTGCGTGTAATTTAATCGCGCCGGCATGATTATTATTCATGAATGTCAAATGACAAGAAATAGTGACAATTCTGTAGGGTTCGATTTTTTTTTATTTTCATCACTCCTCGTCGTCATGGCCAACTAATAACAAAACTTAAAAGCCGTATAACATTTTTACAATGGAAAAATGTTGAATTGCCAATATTTTGAAAACTACAAATTTTTGTTATAGACAACCTTATACAAAGTTACGCTTATTTTTAATGCTTAATATGATAAAATTATAAAAATAGGTGCTTTCTATTTGAAAAAAAAATTGACTTTTGACCATTTTTAACCGACTTCTAAAAGAAGGAGGTTCTCAATTCATCGACTATGTATTTTTTTTATATATTTACACCGATTACTCCGGAACGGCGGCACCGATTTGAATGAAATTTTTTACGTTATATTCAAGAAGTTGCTGCGGTAGTCCCATATTTTTTTGGACGAAATTGGTGCAGTAAAATCCAAGATGGCGCTGAAAATATCGCGGCCAGAACAATTAATTTTATCCGATTTTCTCCAAAATGAGTATATGGGAATTTTCGGAGGTCGTACACAACGAATCTGAAACTATTTTTTAAAAATTTAATATGGCGGACAAAAAAATTTAATTTTCCGATTTTTTCCAAAATTGGTGTGGAGAAGTTCTCGGGGTCGCACATGCGTATTTAAAATATTTTTAAAAAATTCAATATGGCGGAGAAAAAAATAAATTTTGTCCAATTTTCTCCAAAATTGGTATAAAGGAGTTTTCGGGGCCACACATAACGAATCTAAAGTTATTTTTAAAAAATTCAATATGGCGGATCCAATATGGCGGATTAAAGATTCTACATATCTCAATTTTGTCTAAAATCGTTATTGGGGGATTTTTGTTAGTGTTAATTACGGATTTAAAATATTTTTTGAAAAACTAAATCTGGCAGATTCAGTATGGCGTCCAAAAATTTTACATTTTTAGATTTTCGTCAAAGGTGGGACTGAATCGTTTTTGAGGATGTAAACAGCGAATATAAAATTATTTTAAGAAAATTTAATATGTCGGATGTAAATTTCCGGATATCACCCAAAATTGGTATTAAGGGGCTTTGAGGGGTTTAAGTTTAGATTATATAGCGGATCCAGTATGATGGGTTGAAAATTCCACCTGTTTAAAACGGGCTGCTTAGAACCATGCTTCTAACACGGGGAGGACATACACAGGTTTTTCCATAGGTTATTGTAATAGTTTTTTTTTAGTTATGTTTTTCGAAGGACCATCAAAGTTTTTAAATAAAAGAACATCACAGCCGATTTCCTTGGTATTTATTAATAACAGTAAAAAGAAGAATTATAAAAATGGTTATTTACAGTATTTCTCTTGAAACTATGTAATAAGCCAATGCACTACTTTTTTACTTTACATTTATTATTTCACTTTACTTTTATTCCATCAAATCTACGAGAGAGGGAGAGATTTTACTAATACAGGATTGCACACACCGTGCTTTTTTTCCAGAGATTTACAACGAGCGTTTTCTTTTCCAACTTGAGAGAGCGAGATATTTCTTTTCTTTTTTACGCGAGCTGAGAGAGTTCTTATTACAAGAGCTGAGTACTTTCTGACCCTTTTTAGATGCGAAGAAGATATCTCTTTTTCTAATTCGTATTCACGTCCTTTTCTATCTTAATAGCACCCGGTGGCTGTTAAAACTGCCAATCGCAATTTTTCCTGACGATGCCGAAAGTATCGGTTAATCTCTCGGTTTAATTTCACCGGTGTTCCGCCTTTCCTGCGGCACGGATCACATAGATCTTGGAAGCAATAAAAAATTAAAATATGATATTTCAACTTATTTAGAGGAATAAGCAACTTTTAAAAACGTTTTCACAACACCACTTTATTCGCATTTTCTCAGATTTAGTTTTAGGGAGTTTTCGGGGTCGTGTGTTACCAATTTGAATTTACATTTTTACAACTATTAGGTTGATAAGATACAATATGAGGGACAAATTTACCATTTGCCTATTTTGTCTAAAATTGATATTGCAGAGTTCTTGGGACTTATACAAACTCAATATGCAGTATAAAATACATCGGGCTAAGAAATTTACGTCTGAAGTACTTTAAATATCGACATTGGAAGGTTTTGAGGCCAATTTTACCAATTTAAAATAAATTTGACGTTTAAAATAGCGGATTTACTATGACAGACTAAATATTTGCTTGACACAATTTCACTGATATTTGGAGAACTCTAAGAATCTAAGAATTTTTAGTGGTTCATTTCAGAGTGATTCATAACTTTGGATAAAACGGGTACTTTTTTGCCACCTTGGCGTACGAGTTACACTAATCCCGATCAATACTTACTTCGAATAATTTTGTGGATATCATAATGAATTCAAAACTAAAAATCGAAAAATAAAATTTTTATAAAAAAAATTGAACCTACTAATAAAAGTGCAAAATAACTATAAATTTTTATATGAAATTGAAATTCTTGGAGTCAGCGCCATATTATTTCTAAACGAAATTACAAATAAACTATTTTTAATCTGTTTATGCGAATCAAATTTTGTCAGGTATTAGTTAGGCACCGACTTCAAAAAGTTCAATTTCATATAAAAATTTATAGTTATTTTTTACTTTTTAGCGCATTTTTAGAAGTCGATTCAATTTTTTTTATAAAAATTTTATTTGATTTAACGTACTACATAGTTTTTGATTGTCCAGTATCTTAACTTGCCGGCCTTTGATTTTTTTGTTTCTTTTCTTGATGCGGTTTTATGTCTTCTACCTCGAAAACAATATAGTTGTGGTCTCTGAGGGACTCTCGATCAATGACTTCCCAATTTGTGATTTTAGTATTCATCCTGCATGTCAAATTATGAAGTATTTTAAAGACTAAAATTTAAAAATAATTTATTTTACTTCGATCGATAATAAACACATATGAAAAGACAAGTGTTATCGGAAGCATATTACTTTAACGATTTTATTTGTTTATTCATTCTATAATCAGCGATTAGATCCATCTAGATCATTGGTGTGACTCATGATTATAAATAGTCACACATTTACAACATGTTTATTCGCATTTTGTGCAAATGATCCTTGTACAGCGCCATAATAAATTGTAGAACGTGTGTATCCGTGTATTAGTGATATTAGTGCCCTGTTGAAATGGATACGTCAGAAAACTACTTGGTAAGTAATATAGTATCTTAAAAGTGTTAGTCACCAATTAATTTTAACATAAATTCATCATTAGTTTTAAGATGGGTAAAAAAAAACACAAATTCGAAAATAAAAGCTGGGTTAACTTAAGTGGGAGTGGGTCATTAAGGCTTTCTTTTCCTCTCTACAAGACTTTGACCTATAAGATGTTTCGTACATTACTGGTCTAATAAAGGGTGTTTTTTATAGAGGTATAGAACTTTTAAATGGAATAAAACAAAGATGAATTTTTTAAATTAACATGAAATTTACTTTATTCGAAAGATAACCTTCTGGCATTATAATTTAAATATGACTTCTGGCATATGACCGCCACGGCTGGCTCGGACGTAGTCTAATCTGGAGGTCCAATTTTCGATGACTTTTTCCAACATTTGTGGCCGTATATCGGCAATAACGCGGCGAATGTTGTCCTTCAAGCGATCAATCGTTTCGGGCTTATCGGCGTAGACTAGCGACTTCACATATCCCCACAGAAAATAGTCTAGCGGCGTTAAGTCGCACGATCTTGGAGGCCAATTTACGGGTCCGAAACGTGAAACTATACGGTTACCAAACGTTTCCTTCAATAAATCAATTGTGGTACGAACTGTGTGACATGTTGCGCCGTCTTGTTGAAACCACAGCTCCTCCACATCATGGTTGTTCAATTGATGAACGAAAAAGTCAAAAATCATGGCTCTGTAGCGGTCACCATTGACTGTAACGTTCTGACCAGCATCGTTTTTAAAGAAGTACGGACCAATGATTCCACCAGCCCATAAAGCACACCAAACAGTCAGTTTTTCTGGATGTAACGGTGTCTCAACATACACTTGAGGATTATCATCACTCCAAATACGGCAGTTTTGTTTATTGACGTATCCATTCAAACAAAAGTGAGCTTCATCGCTAAACTAAATTCGCTTATGAAAATCGGGATCAACGGCAATCTTGTTTTGGGCCCATTCGCCGAATCTACGCCTTGCTAGGTGATCGTGTGGCTTCAATTCTTGCGCGAGTTGGATTTTGTAAGCACGCAAACCAAGATCTTTCCGCAAAATCTTCCATAAAGTGAATGGACACATATCCAATTCCTGTGCACGATGGCGGATAGACTGATTCGGGTCTTTCTCTACGCTACGCTCTACAGCAGCAATGACTTCTTCTGTACGCACTGTACGACGTCTCTGTGGATGCGTATTATCATTTAGAGTAAACGTGGTGCGAAAACGTTCCATAGTTAATCGAATTAATTCCTCTGATGGACGATTATGTTGACCGTAAAATGGACGTAGTGCGCGATACGTATTTCGAACAGAACCATGATTTTCAAAATAAATATGCACAATTTGGAAGCGTTGTTCAGGTTTCAGTCTATTCATGTTGAAATGCCAAACCAAACTAAACATAAATCACTTGACAGCTGACAAAATGGCCGCCAGTTAAAAAAGTGTTGCCAACTTAAAGTTCTATGCCTCTATAAAAAACACCCCTTATAAGCCCGGGATACTTAGACTATTCATGAAGTCTATTATATACATTATAATATTTATATTATTAGATTTTTTAAATTATATTCTTGAATGTGGTTCACTGAGTTTGTTGTTTTTTTTTTGGTGTAATTTTTTGTTTACTAATCTATTAATGAGTTATGGTTCATATCCATTGTTTCCTGCTATGTGTTCTTTTTAACCGACTTCTAAAAGAAAGAGGTACACAATTCGTCGCGTATGTATTTTTTTTTATGTATGTACACCGATTACTCCGGAACGGCGGCACCGATTTGAATGAAATTTTTTACGTTATGTAAAGGAAATTGCTGCGGTGGTCCCATATTTTTTTAGATAAAATTGGTGCAGTAAAATCCAAGATGGCGCTTACAATATGGCGGCCAAAAAAATTAATTTTGTCCGATTTTCTCCAAAATTGGTATGGAGGAATTTTCGAGGTTTACCCAACGAATCTGAAATTGTTTTTAAAAAATTCAAAATGGCGGATCCAATATGGCGGACAAAAAAATTAATTTTGTCCAATTTTCTCCAAAATTAGTACGAGAGAGTTTTCGGGGTCGCACATGACAAATCCAAAATTATATTTAAAAAAATCAATATGGCTGTTCCAATATGGCGGACAAAAAAATCAATTTTGTCCAATTTTCTCCAAAATTGGCACGGGGGAGTTTTCGGGGTCGCACATGACGAATCTAAAATTATATTTAAAAAATTCAATATTACGTATCTAATATTGTGGATAAAAAATTAATTTTATCCGATTTTTTTCAAAAATGATATGGGGGAGTTTTTGGGATAGCACATTACGAATCTGATATTATTTTAAGAAATTAAATATGGCGGATCTAAGATGGTGGATTAAATATTATACATCTCTCGATTTTGTCTAAAATCAGTATTGGGGAATTTTTGTTAGTGTTAATTACGAATTTAAAATATTTTTTAAAGACTCAATCTTACGGAATCAATATGGTGTCCAAAATTTTACATTTTTCAATTTTCTCCAAAACTGATATAGAGGGTTTTTGAGGATGTAAATTATGCATTAAATATTATTTTTCAGGATTCAATATGGCGAATGCAATATAGCTGACTAAAAATTTTTACATTTTTCGATTTTGTTCAAATGTGGAACTAAATCGTTTTTGAGGATGTAAATAGCGAATATAAAATTATTTTAAGAAAATCTAATACGTCAGATGCAATATGACCGTTTAGAAATTTTAAATTTATGGATTTCATTTAAAATTGGTACTAGGGGGCTTTGAAAGGTTTGGATTTAGATTAGATTAAGACGTCAAAAATTATATTTTTGAAATTCAATATGGCGAATCCAATATGGCAGGAAGAAAATTTTACTTTATTAGCATTTTTTTCAAATTTGGTATCAGGGGGTTGGAGGGTGGTGTATTACGAATATGAAGTTAATTTTTTACAACTATTAGGTTAATAAGATTCAATATGAGGGACTAAAAATTTTATATTTTCCGGTTTTATATATATATTTATATATATATATATATATATATATATATATATATATATATATATATATATATATATATATGTTATGTCGGATATTCTCACGGGTGTGATGTGTAATCGAAGGTTTTCGGGCATCCCGTGTATGTGCTGAGTCCCTCTCAGGACTGTAAGGCAGCTGACGTTTCGGTGAAATCCCATTCACCATTTTCAAAGCTCACTGTATGGTGTATATATATATATATATATATATATATATATATATATATATATATATATATATATATATATGTATATATATATATATATATATATATATATATATATATATATATATATATATATATATTGATATTGCGGGGTTCTTGGGCGTATACAAACTCAATATACAATATAAAATATATCGGGCTGAGAAATTTACGTCTCAAATTCTTTGAATATCGATATTGGAAGATTTTGGGGCCTATATTCCAACCTAAAATTAATTTGAAATTTAAGATAGTGGATTTACTATGACAAACTAAATATTGGTTTGACACAATTTCATTGGTATTTGGGGAACTCTAAGAATCAAAGAATTTTTTGTGGTTCATTTTAGGGTGATTTACAATTTTGGATAAAATGGGTACTTTTTTGCTACCTTGGAGTCATTGCGCGGTACACTAATCTCGATTAATACTTAGTTCAAATAATTTATGAATATCATAATGAATTCAAAACTAAAAATCGAAAAATAAAATTTTTATAAACAAATTGAACCAACTTCTAAAAGTGAAAAATAACTAGAAATTTTTATATGAAATTGAAATTTTTGAAGTCGGCGCCAAATTATTTCTAAATGAAATAAATAACTACTAATATATACAAATTATGGCAAGAAAAAAATTATGGTAAAAAAAAATAAAGTATTTTTAATCTGTTTATGCGAATCACGTTTTGTCAGGTATTAGTTTGGCGCCGACTTCAAAAATTTCAATTTCATATAAAAATTCGAAGTCGGTTCAATTTTTTTATAAAATTTTTTTGTAGGTATTTTTATTTAAAACATATCACTTAACGGACAATTTATTATAGAAAACCACAATATTATTCATGTAAAGTTCGCAAATATCGGTAAATTGATTAAAAATGTTTACAATTAGTTCTAAATAGAGGTTTTTAAAATCCCTATTTGAAACTTTCTTTTCCAAAATAAGTTCCTTGGCTTATAGATTCAACTTTAATCCCCTCTTCTTGGCCCCAACCTACTTTTTGCTGTTACATTTTATGTATGTGTTTGTTCTTACATTGCACCCAACATCCCTGGGTATATCTCATCCATCTCGGAATTTATCACTATATTTACCTATGGCTTGAACTAATAGTGTTTCTTTACTTTTATTGTTTTTATTGTAGGACGATTATTCGTCGGATGAATCCAGTAACGAAAGAAGCAATGACGTTGCATATTGTTTGTTTTCATGTGCTAAGAAGCGCTCTTATGGTGAAGATAGAGATTATACAGATAAAAGACCAAAACTTGAAGAGTTGGATTTAATTGGACCCAATACCAACAGAAATGCGTTAACATACAACGTTGAATCATCAACCCTACATGGACATCAGGTAAGGCTGTTCTAAGAATTTTTCTTTGCAACCAAGATGCATGAATCCAGACTTTTTGACGAAATGGTTTTATAGTATCTATCCATTTGGAGGTACAGATTTTTTCAGGCTAAACATAAATTTGATTAGAAATATAAAATTAAAAAATTTATCTTTTGGGTAAAAAATTGAAAGTAAGGCCAGGTTCTCACTATAGTGCCGCTCTCGATACGATCTCGATACGCTCTCGGTCCGGTAAGATATTCTTTTAGAGAAACAATGAACCTATTCACACTATCGGTTTCGTGGAGATTTCGATATCGTAAATTCTTTTTCAATTAAAAAAAATATCGGTGAGTGTACACGACAAGAACAATTTGAACGTAGACGTATTACGCCCTTTTAAGTTAAAAATGTATCGTCCACACGGGACATTTCGTTACGCGGTCATAAGAGGTGTGATTTTTTTGCCTTAACCTAACTTTTATCAGAATTTTTGTTCAATTTTATCTAAAAATTACAATGAAGCAAAATAAAACATTAATTGCGACAGTATTTTAATTTAGACAAAAAGAGTTACAAAATGTAAGGGCAATATTAAAATATTCTTTATTAAAAAAAAAACAGGAAGGTCGTCGCTACTGAGTCCGGTCTGTATTTGAGGAAAACATTGGAGAAAGGCTTGGACATACTAATAATTTAATTCAAGAAATGCGAGAAAATGATCCTGATTTTTAAAAAATATTTTCCTGTTACCATTGGTGAATTTGAAGAGCTCTTCGCTGTTGTTCGGCCAATAATTGGGAAACACGATATATACCCTTATTACTAGGTTGAAAATAACATTGTGATATTTAGCTGATAAAATCAGAACATGAAAGCAACCGTGTGAATTCCGAGTCGCGAAACAGTGTTTCTGAAATTATTCAGGTTACTTGTGCGGTAATATAGGATTCTTTAAAAGAAGTTTTATTTCCAATGTTTACCTCTTCTACCTGGTAAAGAGTTGCCAATGAGTTCAGCAGATGGATAAAACGCATAATTAGACAAGAGGAACAAAACGAAATAAAGGACGCCCAATTAACAGATGGAAAGATGAAATTATCATAATAGTCAGACACTAATGGACGTATAAAACACACAACAGAGGTAGCTGAAGATAATGGAAAGGCAGTGGATAGTTAAAAACCTATCATGACTGATTTTTTTCGGGACGTAAAACAAAGAAGCAAAACTTTTTGACTTTTCGAAAAAATGTATTTTTATTTGTAAAACAAATAAGATCGGTATCAAGTATTTTTGCCTGATATGTACAGAGTGGCCAAAAAATATAAAAGTATAAACCTTGCTTTTTCGCTTTTTTATGAATAATATTGATAGATTTTATAAACATTATTTTAATCGCATATCATGTTTACCCGATTTCTAAAAGGAGGTTCTCAAATCGTCGACTATGATTTTTTTTTATGTATGTACACTGATTATTCCGGAACGGCTGCACCGATTTGAATAAAATTTTTGACGTTATGTTCAGGACGTTGCTGCGGTGGTTCCATATTTTTTTGGATGAAATTGGTGCAGTAAAATCCAAGATGGCGCTGACAATATAGCGGCCAAAAAAATTAATATTGTCCGATTTTCTCCAAAATTGGTACGGGGGAGTTTTTAGGGTCGCACAAATTATTTTTTCAAAAATTCAATATGGCGGATTCAATATGGCGGACGAAAAAATCAATTTTGTTCGATTTTCTCCAAAATTGGAATGGTGGACTTTTCAGAGTCGCACATAACGAATCTGAAATTATTTTTAAAAAGTTCCATATGGCATATCCAATATGGCGAATAAAAAATTAATTTTGTTCGATTTTTTCAAAATTGATATGAGGGAGTTTTTGGGATCGTACATTGCGAATCTGACATTCTTTTAAAAAAATAAATATGGCGGATTAAAGATTCTACTTCTCTCGATAAAATCATTATAAGGGAATATTTGTTAGTGTTAATTACGAATTTAAAATATTTTTGACAAAACTCAGTCTGGCCGAGTCAACATGACGTCCTAAAAATTTTACATTTGTCGATTTTCTCCAAAACTGATATAGAGGGATCTTGAGGGTGTAAATTAGGAATTTAATAGATTTTTTCAGGATTCAGTATGGCGGACTAAAAATTTTGTTTAAATGTGGGACTGAATCGTTTTTGAGAATATAGATAGCGAATATAAAATTTTAATATGTCAGATACAATATGACGGTCCAGAAATTTTAAATTTCCGGATTTCATCCAAAATTGGTACTAGGAGGCTTTGAAGGGTTTAGATTTAGATTAGATTGATATTGTAAAAATATTTCTGTAATGTCTTCAGCTATTCAAAGTACTATTTGTATGTTTAGTGGATAGATGGCGCCAGTTATAATATGTCGGTAATGTAGATAAAACAGGAAGCAGTGTAGTACAAAAATGTATTGTATAGTTCAGTTAAGAAGACAAGAGGAATCATATTTCTGTTTAGGTCCGGTGGGAAGTTTATAATAAGAATAAATATTATGTTGTGTTAGAGAAGTACAACTGAGTATTATTTAACTGCGTAACCATAGGTTATGGGCCCAGAGCAAAGTGAAAAGGAATAAAAAGAAAACAAACCGGAAAAATTGTGGAATTTGCAATTAAGGTTTAGACAGGACAGGATTTATAGGAAAGTCAAGATGGCGGAAAAGCAAAGTCTATTTTATGTAAAGCCGTTCGACGGTACTGGATATTCAAATTGGGAATACAGAGTAAAACTATTACTGGAACAGCAAGGAGTCTTGGATGTTTTAAGCACTCAAAAGCCGAATGAAAATCAAGTTACTCAATATAATGCATGGAAGAAAAATGATGTTAAAGCAAGAACCATAATAGTTCAAAGCTTGTCGGAAAATATTTTAGAATCGATAAAAGGGAAAAATGGTGCACAGGATATAATGACAACGCTGGAAAATACATATTCAAAAAAGGGTATTTCAACGCAGGTTATGTTACAGAAAAAGTTGAGAGGATTAAAATATTTAGAAGGGACACCTTTAAATAATTTTTTCACAGAATTTGACAACACTATCAGTGAATTGAAAGCTGCAGGAGGAAAGGTCGATGATGGTGAACTCATACTTCAGCTTTTGTCGGCTATGCCTGAGAATTTTCAAAATGTTACAACAGCAATAGACACAATGTTTTGTCAAAATCAGCAATCAGTAAATATAAATTTTGTTAAAAATAAACTGTTAATGGAAGAAGCAAGACAGAACAATTTAAAAGAGGAAGAAAATACCAGAAACTCTGTATTTTTCTCAAAATATAAAAGAGGAAATGGAAATTGGAGACGAGGAGAATATAGAGGCAATTACAATCATCGTACAGAGAATAATAGTTATCGAAATGAAAGTGGAAGTACAAATTTTCCTTTTAAATGCCATTTGTGTGACAAAGTAGGTCATAAAAGAGCAGATTGTCCCCAAAATAAGTTTAGTAGAGGTGGTAATAGAGGAAACTTTAGTCAAAGGCAAAATGCCCATAATACTGAACCGCAAGAGGAAAATGCTGAAGAAATCTCATTTATATCAGTAGAAAATTGTTTACCAGAAAAGAAAGAAAATTACATTAGTTTTGTCATAGACAGTGGGGCCACAAGTCATTTGATAGGAGAGAATTTTAAAGAATATTTACAGAACCCGAAGGATATAGAGATAAAGATAAATGTAGCAAAACAAGGTCAGGTGATAATGGCAACTCGACAGGGAAATCTAAAATTAGAAACAGACTCAGGAAGAAAAATAACGATAAAAGATGCATGGCTATGTGAAAATCTAGTATACAACTTACTGTCAGTAAGAAAATTGGAAGAAAGTAGATTAGAAGTAATTTTTGGAAATGGAAAAGTAAAAATAATGAAAAATAAGGTGTGTGTGTGTTAGAAGGACACAAATATGAAAACTTATATTATGTTGGTTTTAATTTAAATAAAGACAGTGTAAATTTGACGAGTGAAGAAGATAAAATGTTAATACATAGAAAAATGGGACATTCAGCTAAGTACCCGGCACCAGGCTTTTGTGAAGTGTGTATCAAAGCAAAGCAAACAAGAATACCTTTTGAGAGTATACCCCTGGAAAGAAAAGCAAAAAGAATTTTAGAAATTATATCAACAGATATATGTGGGCTAATAACACCAACTACTCATGATGGCAAATCATATATTATTACTTTTATTGATCACTATTCTCATTTTTGTGTGGCATACTTACTTAGCAATAAGAGTGAGGCATTGTCAAAATTTAAAAGTTATGTTGCAATGGTTGGTGCAAAATTTAATACCAAAATAGAAAAATTAAGATGTGATAATGGTGGGGAATATACCTCAAACTCTTTCAAAGATTTTTGTTTACAAAAAGGAATAAGAATTCAGTATACAGTTGCTTACAATCCAGAGCAAAATGGGATAGCAGAACGCTATAATCGTACCCTCTTAGAAAAAGCAAGGTGCTTAATTTATGATGCAAAATTAAATAAGGAAATGTGGGGTGAAGCAGTAAGAACAGGTGTATATTTGTTAAACAGATTAGAAACAAGAGCTTTGGAGAATAAAAAGGAGGAAACGAAGTTCAAAAACAACCATGAAATGATACCTATAAATACTAGTGAGAGTGACAATGAAATATCAGATAATAACAGGAATAAGTTGCAAGAAAAGCAACAGAAAGAAAATGAAAAGAGTGAGACAAAAAGTAATGAGGAAAACCGAGAGGAAAATCCAAATTTTGAACATGGAACCAGAAGGAGTATAAGGAAGAAAAAGTTACCAACATATTTACAAGATTATGAAGTAAATCATGATGATAATTTATTTGCAGCACTTTCAGCAGGAAATTTATTAGCTGAAATGCCAAAGACATTTGAGGAGGCTATGAATAAAGGATGGAAGGAAGCTGTGAACGAAGAGTTAAGTGCATTAGAGGAAAATAAGACATGGAATTTAGTAATTCCACCAGAAGGTGTAGAAACTATTGACTCAAGGTGGGTTTTTACCCAAAAATTAGTGAACGGGAGTATTAAGAAAAAGGCTCGTTTAGTAGCTCGTGGTTTTAAACAGACTGTGATTGAAGATGACATTTATGCGCCAGTGGCAAGAATGGCAAGCATTAGAGTGTTGTTATCTTTATATGTAGAGTTTGATTTACACGTTTTACAGTTAGATGTAAAATCAGCATTCCTTAACGGAACCCTGAAACACCCTGTTTATATGTTACTGCCTGAAGGGCTTAATATTAAAAATAAAAACCTAGTTTGTGAATTACAAAAAGCTTTATATGGTCTTCGACAATCACCCAAATGTTGGAATTCTTTATTTAATGAATGTCTACTAGAAATAGGTTTTCAGCGTTCTAAAAAGGATCCGTGTTTATATTTTACCAATAAGACTTATCTTTTGATACATGTTGATGATATAATTTTATTTTCATCATGTCAGGAAAGTTTAAATTTTATTAAGAATGATCTGTCTAAGAAATTTAAAATTACAGAATTTCAGAATAAAAATATTAACTTTCTTGGTTTAGAAATCACAAAGTTTGAAAATTATATTTTTATTAAACAGACTGAATTAATCAAAAGAATTTTGCAAAGATTTGATATGTTGGATTGTAAACCACATGATTTACCGATGCAACCAAAATTACAAATTAATTGTAATGATAATATCCAGATTTGTGACAACAGTTTACCCTACAGAGAGTTGATTGGTTCCCTAATGTATGTTATGCTAGGTTCAAGACCTGATTTAAGTTATGCAATCAACTACTTTAGTCAGTTTCAAAATTGTTATACAATTGATCATTGGAAATATTTAAAACATACATTGAGGTATCTAAATAAAACACAAAATTATGGTTTAAAATTTTCGAAAAGTGATAATTCAACAGTTAAATTTTATGCATATGTAGATTCGGATTTTGCAAATGATGTATTAGATAGAAAAAGTATTACAGGTTTTTTAATTAAAATAAATAATAACTTAATACATTGGAAAACTAAAAAGCAAAATGTTGTAGCTTTATCGAGTGCAGAATCTGAATATCTAGCATTATCTTCTTGCATCACTGAATGTTTCTTTCTGGGTCAAATGTATTCAGAAATTTTAAATTGTAACGTTTTTCCTATTTCTATTTTTGAAGACAATCAATCGTGCATTAAGATGGCATCTACTATGGAAACCAAAAGAACCAAACATATTGATGTAAGGCATCATTTTGTTCGTGAATGTGTGAATGAAGGACAAATTATTTTAAGTTATGTTCCTACAGAAAAACAGCAGGCTGATATCTTAACAAAACCTCTTTCCAACCCAAAATTTAAATATTTTCGAGATTGTATGAATGTGGTTAAAATAAATGGAAATGAAAATAAACTTGCTATTTTTCAGGAAAATTAAAATGATCATTAAGATCATTACAGAATTGTGGGGGAGTATTGTAAAAACATTTCTGTAATGTCTTCAGCTATTCAAAGTACTATTTGTATGTTTAGTGGATAGATGGCGCCAGTTATAATATGTCGGTAATGTAGATAAAACAGGAAGCAGTGTAGTACAAAAATGTATTGTTTAGTTCAGTTAAGAAGACAAGAGGAATCATATTTCTGTTTAGGTCCTGTGGGAAGTTTATAATAAGAATAAATATTATGTTGTGTTAGAGAAGTACAACTGAGTATTATTTAACTGCGTAACCATAATTGAGACATTAAAATTATTTTTTTGAAATTCAGTATGGCGGATCCATTATAGTAAGTTCAAAATTTTACCTTATTCGCATTTTTTCAGATTTGGTACTAGGGTGTTTTCGGGGTTGTGGTATTACGAATATAAAGTTAATTTTTACAACTGTGAGGTTGATAAGATATAATATGAGGGATTGAAAATTTTACATTTTCCGATTTTGTCCAAAATTGATATTGCGGGGTTCTTGGGGTGTATACAAACTCAATATGCAGGCTAAGAAATTTACGTCTCAAGTTCTTCAAATATCGATATTGGAAGGTTTCGAGGCCTATATTACCAATCTAAAATTAATTTGAAATTTAAAATAGTGGATTTACTATGACAGACTAAATATTTGTTTGACACAATTTCATTGGTATTTGGAGAACTCTAAGAATCAAAGAATTTGAGTAGTTCATTTTAGGATGATTTACAATTATGGATAAAATGGGAACTTTCTTGCCATCTTGGAGTAATTGCGAGGTACACTAATCTCGATTAGTACTTAGTTCAAATAATTTATGGATATGATAATGAATTTGAATTGAAAAAAAAAACTATACATTTTTATATGAAATTGAAATTTTTGAAGCGCCAAATTATTTCTAAATAAAACAAATAACTACTAATATATACAAATTATGGTAAGAAAGCAATTACAAATAATAATTCAAAAATTTCAATTTTATATAGAAATTTATAGTTATTTTTCACTTTTTAGCGCACTTTTAGAAGTCGGTTCAATTTTTTTTATAAAAATTTTATTTTACATTACTGTTTAAAAAGCTTTCTTACCTATATACCCCAGTATATAAAAATTAAGATTAAGATAGTTGTCATACTGTTTCATTTACCGTAATATGTTTACTTTAATGAAAAAAAAATATAAATGAAATTAAATAACACAGAAGCATGAACACTTAAAACATATTAACATCAAAAATAAAAACTTGCCATAACTAAACCTTGGCACGAAACGCCAATCAGCAAACACGTATCCAAGTGTAAGGTTGAATAAACTTAGATATGCAGTTTATCTATTTTTATATTATTATTAATATCATTTAAATTCAAACTGATTTTCCCGATATGTGCAAAAATAAAAATGTAAATAAAGAAAATGTTTCCCCGAGATCTGTATTTAATTTCATAATGTCGATTCTGTTGTTAAAATTGAGTTATTAGAAAAAATAAATTGTAACATCACTGATTGTTTTTATATTTGTTGCAGGAATCCAGTAAAGAAGAAAGCAATGATGTTGCAGCATGTTATCAGCCTTTAAGTGCAGACAAGCATTCTCCTGAAGAAGATGGAGATTATTCAGTTAAAAGTCAAACAGCTGTAGACTTGGAATTAAGTCAACCCAGTACCAGCGAAATAACATCAAACTGTTACAACGTCGTATCATCAGCTCCAAAGAAAACTCTACATGGGCTT
The DNA here is from genome assembly GCA_034092305.1 of Diaprepes abbreviatus. Lineage (NCBI taxonomy): Eukaryota > Metazoa > Arthropoda > Insecta > Coleoptera > Curculionidae > Diaprepes > Diaprepes abbreviatus. The sequence continues at coordinate 849,743 of JASJET010000242.1, forward strand.
ACTTACCAATTAAGGTTGCTCATGCTTTTTGTGCAACGAGTCCCTGAAAGACAAGAATTTTTTCTTGCTACTGAGATGCACGAAGCCGGACTGTTTGATGACATAGTTTTAAAGTATCGACAAGGTAATATGTGGAAGTACCGATTTCTTCAAGCTAAGCATAAAAATGACGAGACGTATAAAATTAAAAAAATTGATCTTTTTAATAAGAAATCAAAATCGAAAAAAAAATACCCATCTTCTAAAAATGTGGGGGAGACTAAACCATATTTATTAAAGAAATATTTTGAATCATATTGTGTTATTAAAGAAAATATTTTCTTTAAGAATGCTAACTTAGAGGAGTTTTTAATTTGTACAAATGTCGGTTTTGACGATGAAGCTATGGATTATTTTGAGTGTACCAGGGAAAATGATCATGACCCGATATTTGAAAATCGGATAGGTTTTGAAAAGAAATATCCTGTTAAATTCATATTAAGAAAGGAAAAAATTCTCGAACTTAAAGAAGACTTTGAAATAAATCGTCAGAATGAAAATTGTTTCTCAAATTTTGTCAAAAAGTTTAGATTTTTAACTAATTATGAAGACAGTGAATTAAATGAGAATATTCAACATTATCTAAAAGAATACCTGAAAATAGAAAATGTCGATTTAGCTAATGGATACTTTCAAAACCGCGTTCTTAAATGGTTTGAAACCTATAAAGATAAAAAAAGTAACTATTTGCATATTAAAGATAAAGAAGAGTTTTTAAAATCGCTTAATAGTAACATTGAGTCCCTGTTGGTAGCAGGATATTCCACTTTTTATTTTGAGGAGTTAAAGAGTTGTGAAGTAAAATTTGAAAATATTTTACCCCTGCGTGAATTTTTCGGTCAGAAATCAGGCAGGATGTCATTTGTTATAACCAGAACCGCTAAATTAAGTGTAATTAAGTTGAGCCAATTGTTTAATAAACTTAAATTAAGACAGGATGAATTTATACTTACAAATGCAGATAAATTACGTGATAATAAAAAAATCTCTACTACATTTTTTGCTGAATCAAGTTACAAATGGTTAGTAGTTGAGTATTATCATAATGACATAAAATTGGAGAGAGAAATTTTGAATAAAATTTTGAAAATTGATAATAAAAAGACTATTGTGATTATTGGCTGGGAAGAAAGTGTTTTGAATTTTAGACAACATTTGCCTTTTGATACACCATGTTTTTATGATAAGAATAATTCATTCAAGGATCTGAGGATGGTCTCACAAGAAAAAATATTGGAAAGACCAGTTATATTTCAAGAAAAAGAAGTTAATCTAAATCAATTGATAAATATAGATTCGGGTAGAAATATTATTGATGAACAAATATTAGAAAAACTTCTTAGCGATAAAATTAAAATAGGCAATAATAAAGCTTTCAGTTCAGATTTTTTTATTGAAGATTGTTATATACGAAGAAAATTGAGTCAAAGAAGTTTAAAGCTCCATATTTTACAAAATGTGGAAGTTTTAAAAAGTTGTTTGTTTTTTATTTTCGGCGTAAATATTGATCAACTTAAACATTTAAAAATAAACAATAACTTCATTTTCACGTGGGAAAAAGGGAAAATTTATACAAATGGAATTATTCTTTGTAACAAAATGAAATATGAAGACAGAATTATTGAGTTATACACCAATAAGAAGGAAAATCTTTGTTGGTTGGAATATCTAAAAGGGAAATTTTTAATTATGAATATTAGAAATGAGACTGATATGCTTCATAAATATATCTGCTTGGAAGAATATGAGTTAGACAATAAAGACATATTAGAGAAAAAAATTATAATACTTGCTGATGGTCCTGGTAGTGGCAAGTCCATGTTTATGACGGAAGTTGCACGTCAGCTTAGACAAGTAATGTCTAATATATGGATTTTGAGAATTAATCTTTCCTATTATGCATACAAACAAAAAGATCATAAACAAGCTGTGACATCTTTGGAAGATATTAAATTTAAAGATCATGAAACAAATAGAGCAATTGAATTTATGGCTAATCTTTTATTTCCTCAGCAATATAAAAAGCTAAACAAACTTTTTGCAAGAATACTTCTTACCCAATCTCTGTACTATTTAAATGGAAATATGAGATTTCCTAAAATAATACTCTTATTTGACGGCTTTGATGAAATAAGTCCCACATTTAAAGAAAGAACGCTCACTTTACTCAAGGCACTTTTGAATTCAAATGTTGCACAAATGTGGATTACCACAAGAACTCACGAAGAACTTAGCTTGGAAGTGGCTCTGCATTCATCTTCTTTCTTTCTTAGACCTCTTGATGTTATGGAGAAGATTGATTTTATACAAAAATTGTGGAAATACAATTTGGTGAATTTTGATAATATAGAACCTAAACCTGATAGCAAAGATGCTTTAACGTATCTTACAGAAATAATAGACAATATTTGTAATTGTGATAATAAATTTTTTAGTAGTAGTTTCCGGGACTTTCGAGAACACTGGCTGCCTGTTCCTAATTGTTTTAACTTAAAAGCCTCGTTAAGTAATATTAACTTTTCAGCCATCGCAAAATATCTAATATTTTATTTCGAACGCTGCTACAAAGATATAATACTAGAGTTCATTGCTAATCCCTTACAACTTAAAATGATCGCCGAAATGATTGTTTTTAAAAAGTTCATCTCTTTCCACGAATTCGACATATTTTCACTATACGAAGAATTTTTAAAATACAAGTGGAAAATATTTCGTGATGATAAAAACGCAGCTGGAAAAACCGAAGCAGGCCATGGATCTTTTAGAATAGTTATAAAATACTTAACAACAGTTCACCAAAAAATTGCTTTTAAACGTTTATTTCGTCCACACGATACTGAAGAGTTTATGGAAGGATATGATAAAATAGAATTGTCAAGGGCCGGATTACTTCTAATCCATGATGATCGTTTGGAATTTGTGCATCGAAGTTTTGCAGAATATTTTGTCAGTCAATATTTCGCCGAAAATTTCCATTGGGAAAATATACAAAAAATTATTTTTTCAGATGTTTTAACAAAAGAAAATTACTCATTAATACGAAAGTTTTTAAACGGAAATGCAACATTTTTAGAAAAATTAAGCTGCAAAACCCCTCAAATGATTGAAATAATAACGACTAATGGTTCCGGCTCAGGCATACTTCACCAAATGCTCATAGAAGATCTCTACAATTTATTTGTGAAATTCCTTGAAAATTTACCTCTAAACTTTTCCAAACTCGCCAGATGGTTTGATCAAGATAATTACGGAAAAACAGTACTACACAGAATTTGTGAATATACAACAGACGAGCAAATTTTAGAAAATATATTAAAAGCAATCAAAGACAGTGTTTCATCGGAAACACTTATCAAACTGTTCTTCCAAAGGGATAAGGAACAACGCACAGCACTACATTGCATTAATTTTTATGGAAAAAATTCAGTAGTGAAACAAAAATTACAGTTTTTCAAACTTAATTGTATGGATAAGTTATTTTATGAACTTTTACTTCAGGTCGATAAAGCAGAAGATACGATATTAAACATTGCTTGTGCTCGTGGACAGGATATAACTGATTTATTAGAAGTATCTGACGAAAATAGAGACGTAATTAGTAAGCTTTTATTAAAAACTGATAATGGTGGGCGAACAGCCTTGTATTTCACTGTTTTGCACTCCGATAATCCATCTCTGGTAACAACATTGCTTAATCTTATTAAATCAGTCTGTAATATAACAGAAATTAAAAATTTATTTGCATTAAAAATTGATTCATGCAACCTGCTGCATACTGTTTGTTGTAAAAGGAACAAAGATATTTTAGTTAATTTTTTAAGTGCAATTAAAGACAACAAAGAGATTGTTGAAAAACTTGTGCTAGAAACTGACCGACATGAACTAACTCCATTGCATTGTCTTGTGAGTAATCTCTACAATTTCGATATGCTAAAAATATTATTGGATTTTGTAAAGTTGAACTGTAGTAGAGAAATGCTTCATACGCTTTTGTGTAAAAGTATTTGTGATGGGACTACTATCTTACACATAGCCATGAGAACTTGTAAATATGGTCATGACTCATTGACACTTCTCCTAACTTATTTATTTAATTTAGTGGAGAACAATAAAGAAATATTTTATAGACTTTTATTAACAACGGACAAGCACGGGCGAACAATACTATTCTATTATATCTCTCAATTGGAAGGTTCTTTTTTACTTAAAGAATTACTTGATTTTGTTAGACTAAATTGCGATGAAGAAACTTTCACTAAACTTATACTAAAATGTAATAAAAATGGTCGTACAGTATTGCACATATTCTGCCTAAATGACAACCGTGAAGAAATTCTAACCTATTTGTTAAATTTAGTTAAAGATAACACAACTCCTAAAATATTTAAGACATTTTTATCCACAAAAGATTGTCATGGAAAGGTTGCCTCGGATTATATTGAACGCAATGCTGATAATTCTGCTTTGTTGGGAGTTTTATTAAATTTCATTTTTCAACTATTGGAAATAGTAGACGATTCTCAATTAGTTGATCAATCCGAAAATTCGATTAATCTGTTAATTAGTGAATCAGAAGATTAATTAATTATATTGCTGACTGATTTGCTCATTTGTTAACTATCTTTCTAATTATTCTAGTGCATAGTTTTCTCGATTAATGAGTTAAGTTAATCTAATGCCATACATGAAATACTGAACATAAAATATATCAATAGATTCTAATCGTACTTTCCTCAATTGATCAAAATGTATTAACTTTATCCATATGTAACATAAAAGACAACACTTACACAACGTTATTCAGTAGGTTTTATATTTCAAATTAAAATATTCCATCATATAGGGTGATAGCACCAATTATGAACAAGAACCAATGATGGACATTTTTTCTAAATAAACCGAAATAATAACCAAACGCAAAAGAATTTTGGGGATGGTAACACTGGATTATAAGTAGTAGGGGGTCAGTTGTCTCACTAACAAATCAAAATGTCAAGATCGACCACTTTCTTCAAGATGGCAGCCTAAATATAAGTGAAGTATGAGCTACGTCCGAAAAATCCGGTTTTGTTATGAAAATCGTTAAGAGAGTAAGTATATATTTTCGTGAATTACTTCATTATGTTATTTGATAATTAAGTTTGATATTATTTTATATTGAATATTAGGAACTAAGAATATATTTTGTCATAATATTAAATAGAAACATAACCTAAAATCTCTGTTTTTTACTGGATCGAGTACAGACCAAATTACCAATGATCGACAAACGATGTTCTAAATCTAGAAAAAAGCAATAGACCAGGATGACACAACTTCCGAAGATACAGATTCAGAAATAACATATGCTGAGAGTGAAAACAGTAGTTATAATGCAAAAGAGGATGGCATTACCGAAGATAACGGAGAAAGGGCAAAAGTAGATGAGTGTAAAGAGCGGAAAAGAGCTGGACTCGCGCATGAAAAAAAGGAGATGAAAAGACGTCGCGAAAACAAGAGTGAAGAAAATTCTGAAGATGAATCCCTAAACATGCTAAAAATCAAAACGTTACCTTCAAAATATAAAGCAAATGTTCGACCCGGACAGTTTTTCCCGGGCAGAACAGAAGCCGTTGGTAAAGACCAGTATGAAATTAGCACTATGGTACTATCAACAGGCAATTCTTTTAGATGGCCTGACAAACCTGATAAAATATGGTATAAAAACACGATCTAATAGAAGTTATAAGTAAACCTTTGCTTCTGAATAAAAGAGGTTTCTATAAAGTTAAGGAAATAGAGAAATACTTACCTGATTTATACAGTATTTAATTACGTAGGCACACTTCCTTTTGTGATTTTTAGTATTTTTAATTCACAGATCTCTGAAGATCTCATTAATACCTAATATTTTGTTTGTAAGAAAAAGCAATTAAATTTTATAAGAATTTACTTAGTTTTTGTTACTTTGCTCATTTTGTTTTTAGTTTTATAATGTTTTTTTTTATATTAAATGGATAAATAGATAAATACTTTAATGATACTGAAACTGTAAATGATAAATTTATGAAACTATTACTTCGATGCCATAGTTTATATGAGAATAAGTGTTTTTTTTTTCAGAAATATTTTAATTGGGGATGATTATCGCAAATAATGTGAGTTCAAATAAAACTCAAATAAAAGCTAATTTATGATTAATAAGTGCCTATTCTTTTTAAATATACCTATCATTTACGTACCTACCTAAATTTGTAATTGAATGCTTTTTAGAAAAAGCCAGGTTACTGCCAATGACTGGGTTTCTTTCATTGAATTTGTCGATAACTGGTTGATCATTACTGGGATTTAAGTGTCCATTAATGGTGATTTTGAACTTTCTACATTTTTAAGTAAAATAACATATTTATATCCAACTATTTAAAGTTCAACTTAAAGATTCGTCTTCTTATATTATCTCTAAATTCATTTCCACTATACGGTATCTGTACACATAAAAACACGAATTTTATTTTATAAAACGGAAAAAGGTATCCTTAACATGTCCATAATTGGTGCCGTCACCCTAAGTGTTTGTAAACTTTTTAAATTTAAAAATATTTTAACTTCGTTTAAAATTAATCTACCCCCCACACAGGCGCGGATCCAGGGGGGGGAGGCGATCGCCGCCCTTTCCCAAAGAGCATTGAGTCCAGGAAAATAGACCCGATTTTGCCTGTTATACTATAGTTTATTCAAGAACTAGAGAGAGTAATAAATCATTTTTTTACCTGCGGTTCTTTAGTCCGATGTCTTTGGCAAAATCTGTTAGACACATATATTTTTCAAGGCATGGATTAGAAATTTTATAATCAAAAATTCCGATTTACAATAATCGACTATTTCTGTTGGATAACCAAATATATTTGGATGTGGGAAGTGTTAAAAAGGATTTTAATCCTTGTCATAGGCGTCGGAAGGAGGTTTATTTTATCGCTAAATATTTATGACATAGAATATTATTTCGGTTATAAACTTAAAAAAAAAATTTTTATAATATTATTTTATTTCTTAAGATTTCTTAATAATTCACATACATTAGAAATCACAACCGTATTTTTATTATTTTTAATTTTGGCATAGAAACCGTTTTAGGCACATTGAAACTAAAACGTAGCCTTTCTCTCTCAAAAAATTCTAAGTAATAATTTAAATACCTACAAAATACCCATTGTCAAAAATATAAGAAGTTAAACATATATAAAAAAATAAATTCGTCCATATATTATTAAAATTTTTTTGGGGCTATCGGTCATTTTATTATTAATTAAAAACATTTTTAGGATATTTGACGTTTCAGTTTATTTATTTCCTAAACCATCTGCATAATTACATTTAAACACTAAAAAGGGATTCAAATGTAATTAATTTTTATATGTTACAAAAATTTTTAATAATAAATTGTGTTTACGCTGGTAAACATTACGTATCTAATTCGTAATCAAAGTCAGTGAAGCTATCTTCGCTCAAATTAATTATAATTGGTTTTCTTTCTTTTATTATATGGATTTTTACCAATTTTCTGCACTAACTTTATTCAACAAAATCTTTTAAAAGTTCAGTTAAATTACTAATTTTGTAAGTTGCGTTATTTCTAGCAACTCTACCTTTTACTTGAGAGAGATATTTCCCTCTGCAACGGACATTTTCCGGACGATCAATAAGAACAGATTTCCTGTCTGGTTTTTCCCAGCAAAAATTAAGTTCTCTGAGCAATTCGATAGCTCAGTTCTTTTAATTTCAGGCCAATCCCTATTTTCATTGATTTTAATTAGAATTTTGTCGACGGTTGGGATCTGCTTCTCATAATAAAGTGTATGTACAACTCCTTTTATTGCAGTTTTCATCTCTTCTTATAACGAGGTTTTTCGTCTGCCTGTGATCGAATGTGGCTTGGGAGTATTAACAATTCCAGTGGTTTTTTTCTCCTTCAGTATTCGGTACATGGTAGATTTTCCAACTCCTGTCATGGTGGAATACATCTCGACAGAACTGATAACATTATTATCTAGATATTGATATTTTAAGGCATCAAAAACATTCATCGTAATAAGTTTATCGTTAAGGAAAAAATGCCTTGGTTTAACGATTTTGGAATAAATATAGATGTGGAAGCCATATCTTTTGGGTATCTCACTAATCTCAAATAATATATAATAACAAGCACAAACAAGACAAATCACTAAGGACACACTGTAAAGTGTACTTTACTCACTGACAGAAATTAAATTGAACTATCAGAAATTTTATTCTTGCAGTAAATTTATAAAAGCTTATAATATTTAAATATAATTAGATTCACGGCTGTCCTTAGTTACCTGCGGCACTGAAGCAGGTACGTTGGAGGTCTCGGTAACAGTTTTATTACTCTCTCTGGTTCTTGAATAAAGTATAGGAATGTGTATGCTTGCGACCGCCCCTCCCCTTCTCAAGAGCTTTAAGTTCAGGAAAATTGAACCGATTCTGCATTTTATATTAGGAATGTGTATGCTGCTGGCTAGGTTCCTTTTCTAGTCTAATGACAAGTGAGAGCAGTTTGTCTGCTTTCAACAAAATAATAAGATTAAAAATTTGATCCGTCAAACTTTCACTAAATCGAATTTGATCGCCGTACTTGATGCCGTCATTAATGCTTATAATTTATTATATATAGGACTACGAAAATAATTAAAAAAATAATAATAAATAACACTGCTTAATTCAAACGAACCTTCAAAATAAAGACCAACAGACTAATACAGTGAATGTATCATTCAATCACTAAGAATTGTTAAAATAAAATATAAATTTAATTCTGCCCTCTCGGCTCAAGGTCGACAACGAATGAATTTTTACAGTATAAAAATAGATGCATTCCAAATCTTAGATATACCTACTATGTAGACAACATTACAGAGACCTACTATGTTTATACCTTCGTAAATAAGTCAAATCAGGTAATTATAGATATTTCGATGAAATCGAAATTAACACAAGCAAAAGTGGTTTGTTATGTACGTATGTATGATGCTCAAATTTGAATCATATGGTGGAATATAAGATAAATCAGCAACCCCAAGACTACCTAATATTCATGGGCGGTGGGTACTCTATAGAAAGAGCACAATTAAAATTACATTTCAGGTTATTTTTATAACTATATTAATTAGATGGGTGCTTTTATGTACCCTGAACCCCACATATTCTCAATGCTTTTTCCATAAAATGTTTTAATCTGAACACACAAGAGTTCATCTTAAAATTTACTTGAAATTTTACTTGTGAACCACAAGACAATTTTTTATAACTATAGTTGTAACTAAGTACCCTGAGCGCCATAAATTGTTTTTTCCTATATATATATATATATATATATATATATATATATATATATATATATATATATATGAATGGTTTGGTTATTCCGGGTTTCAATCCTTTCGTTCAAAAAATCGTTTTCACGACGTTTCGCCAAAATCTCATTTGGCATTTTCAAGTGCAGTTCGTCTCGTTACTCGCTGAGAACTGATGGTAGTTTCTGATGAATATCGGATCAGGGAACGCCTACGGTTTTGTGCTTCTCTCATTTGTGCACTACTAGGCTCCGTTGATTTTTCTTGAATTTGCCTTTTTAAATTTTGTTAATAAAATTGATTTGGCTCTTGAAGGGAATCGATCGCAGTAGATTCCAAGTGTGTATCAAATGAGTAAGCGGGGTGTCTCTCTATAGTCGCGAGCGTTTGGTTTCGGTGACCCAAAGGTCGTAAACCAGGGAATTGGTTTGATTGTGAAAAATTTTCCAGGGGATGTACCGATGTAATCGTTGAAGAAACCTCGTAATACGATTCGTTTTCGAAATCGATGAGTTGTCTGCCGAGTCTAGCAGTGTTTGTAACGAGGTTATCTAAATCGATGAGATTCCTCTGAATATTTTCAATGTGGTGATGTGGTTGTTGTGATTGTTGATGAAAGGAAAGGCACCCAAGGGGTGCCGGAGAGGACCCACCGTAACCTCCCGACCCAGGAAAGATCCAGGCCTCCTCACCTTTCTTGCTGTTAATGTGTGGCATTGTGAATTGTTGAGCCATTTTATGCTCTTAAATTTGGAAGAGTTTTGAAGTTTGTTGTTTTTTTGTGAGCCAAAAGTCAAAATGGGGACTTTAATTTAATACAAGACGAGGAGGTAAGCTGAAGTGCTCTACGGGCCTTGTGCAATGAGATTGGGGTAATCTAATTATTGAAAAATTAGATTTGTTGGTTGCAACTTTTGAATGTAGTTTGTTTGTGCGAGAAAGTCAATCTAAATTTGTTCAAATTTAAATGTATTTTTCGTTTGTATCCGAAATCCGCTGCCTTCTCCGAATTTCACGATATTTATATCACAGTGTTTTGAAGGAACTTTTCTGTTAATTTTCGCGCTCGAATTTTTTTGTGCCAAATTTTTCTAAGTGTTTACCAATTTAGAAAAAAATTCGTGCGGGACCAACCTTAGAAAAATGCCTTTCTAAGTACTTTTTTTGGTATTGTTTATGGTATGGGGATGGTTCAAGGCTTTTACAAACCTTTAATGTCTTTGGAGGGTGAGTTAATGTGGAACACTCTTTATTTAATTTGTTTCGCGAAGTTTATGACGGTGATCCGTAATTGCAACCCCAGTTCGTGTATACAATTACGAATAACACCCGTCTTTCGAACTCTAGTATATCGGGCTCTGAGGTTTAGAAAACCTAGCTTACCTTGACCTGTAAATTTAAATCAGAGGAACCCCAATATACCGTATTTAAATCCGATTTCAGCAAAAACAAAAATTAAATTATTTTTAGTGTCTTCAGGCGCCCCAGCCTTTGGCCATTTCCCGGGAAAAAGCTACTAGTTCGTCCAGGGGCCTCGGAGGTGCTTTGTTTTAAACTTAAAATTAACAGAAATCCTTCAGCCACGCAGCCGTCTGAAAAGATCGTCGAGGTTGATATTTTTCTGGGCTATTGAGCCTTTCTGCAGAATTATCTTCTTGAACTTGTCAAATATCTTTCCCCTAAAATACGAATTTCTTTCAAGAAAATGCGAATTTCTTTCGAAAAATGCGATATCTGACAAATTCCGACGTTCTTTCTTCACAACTGATGGTTTCTCGCTTCAAAACTGATGTTTCGTAATTTTCTGTCTCTTCCTAGAGCATAAAATGTTTGCAGTGACGTTTTGGCTGACTATTGCACAAAACATGGGGTTTACATAGATTCCGAGAGCTGACTCTTCTCTCTTGTGTGTAACCAATCGGAACAAAGCGAACTTTTGATTGGACACTTTTTCTTTTACGCTGGAACTATATAAGAAAATTGCATTGTGCGATTGCCGTCATTCTATCCGTCGGATCGAAACGAATCTTTCGCCATTCGATTGGATTTTTCATTATGCAACTTCTTATTCCATTGTAAATTTGTTAATCCGTAAGGGATATTTACAATATGAATTCCGAGTTTTGTTTAGCTGGCTTCCTTCTTTATTGGACGAGCGGCTTCGCAGGCTCCTCCCCTCTGCCGAGTGCTACATATTTTATTCTTGTATGCTGGTCTCTCGTGTACTGGTTGATTTTTTTGTTTAGTTTCATTTTGTTTTATCGCCCGTCTTTAAAGGCAATAAGCGGCATGACTTTTTTATTACAGTAGATATTTACAAATTTAATAAATAAAGTCCCCACTTAAATCAAAATAAATATCCGACCTTTGTTGCCACAACAAAAAAGGCTTTGATTTTAAAAAATTTTGAATAGGATCTTTGAATATAGAACCGTGAATATTTATGGCCAGTGTTCATGATTTCCTAATAAAGCTAATAAGTCGTACGATATTGCCAGAAATTAAATGACGATAGCAAATCATAAAATTCCAAGATATGTTGGTGCCGAATTTATTTACATGACAAAAAATGATGCATGCATATTATAAGTCTGAGAAAATCAATGGAGCTCTTGTTTTAAATGTGATAACTTTTATTTATTATGTAATGTACCCATATACTTTAATCACCTTGTATGTGTATCCTTATATTCCTTACAACTAATATTATGTACCCATATATTTTTACCATCCTGTAGTATACACTTTTATATTTACTTTACATCTTAACTTTAAACTTTCCAATATTAGAAATAATTAGATTTTAATTATATTTGTATAATTTAGATAAGTAAATTTATTTGCGTTCAAATGATAGAAAAGTCTAAAACTTCCTCCTCTTAATTCAAGCTTAATTGATAGCAAATATTGTTAATTATACAGATAAACGTTGTACTTAGATTTAGGCCTAATTTAGTTAGTGATAAGGTCAGTATAAAAACCCAAAATGTCTTGAAATCATTAGATAACATTATTCTTACGACTACGATTACATTGCTCTAGACGTCGATTCTAGATACATATTTTAAACTTAAACATATTGTTATGTGGTAAAGTAAGAAATTATTAATATACAGTTAAAGTTTCCTGAGTGCCTTTGATTTCTTCAAGGTCCATTACAATTAATATTTTGTATTACTAATATAAAAGAACAATTTTTTTACGGGGAGAGCAAAAATATAATTAATTCTCCTGAAATCACGTGTTGGGACATGCTTTTTTTTAATATCCGAGAAATTCTGTATTGTTATTTACACTTGTAGACATATCATAAGGGCAAGTGTGCTTAACTAATACGAAATGTCACATGCTGTTTTACAATTTTTTGTTTATGTAATTAAATTAACTGTAAATGTCATTGTTTTATTGTTCTTGGAAACCTGGACAGTATGTATTTGGAACATTACGAGGTGCTCTTATATTCAAAGCGTCAACAGGATGTTCCACAAATATGACTTTAAAACGTCTTTAGTTTTAGCCATTAAATATCCTAAAATACTTTTAAAATATCTCTAAGAACTTATCTTCTACTTGTTTCAAAATAATTTGAACATTACAGCATACTTAAAATTGCAATATCGTTGCGGGTAGGTTTGTTAAGATATACAAATGATGATCTACTTAACATATACTTTTTTCTTACCGCTATTTTGCGAGATGATTTAGCTTGAAATTACAAATCTATTAATAATATAAACATGAAGGAAAGGGTAAAAGCAATAATAAATATTAATAATACGATAAACATTCTTCGATACTATTTTTTTCATAGTTTGGACAATTATTGATACAGCTATTTCGTTTTCTTTTCAGAAAATAGTCAATAAGATAAAACAAAATAGTATGAAATAAGCTTACTGAATTTATAAAAAAATTTTCACCTATAAATATTTATTGTTAGAAAAATAAAAATATCAGTTATACTAAATATCTATTACTATTAAATTTTGTGGTAAAATTTTCCTAAAAAACTTTAAAAATCTTAAATCCCCTACAGACCTATCAATCATATTCTTCGTTTCTTTGTTTTTGTATAGAAAATTATAGCAAATTATATTTATTACATTATTGTTAATTTGTTTCATAAAATAATTTCAAATCTAACAATAGCGTTAAATTTAAGCACAAAAAAGTTATAAAATTTTAAGCTTTACAATTCTAAATATTATTTGTCCTAACCTACCTCCTAGTATCAAATTTCATAAGTATATTAAGCTTGTAGTCTGGCACCAAACCACTTCTATAATTTATATGAAAAACTGTAATTTTAATATTAGAATTAGTCGACAGAGGGTCACACCAGAAATGAATTCTTTAAAAGAGACTCGAAAACACGAACATAACATATAAAACTGAACTGCTCATAAAAATAATTTTTTGACCCCTCCCCCCTTATTCGTCGCCATTATTTGTATGGCAACATTGAATTCCCTGCTAGTTTCTTATGTTGGCGTGAATGTGTCGTGTATGAATGTCAAATCTATTATTCTAACAGGTTTAGACAATAAGTATCTCTTTCTATAGTATATCTAAAACAATAAATCGCTCTTCCTTGTTTTAGGTGATAGGTTATTGAGTATATTCAATAGAAAAAGCCGAGATAATTGTTTCTGTAAAACAGTATTTAACTAGAATTTCTGTTTTTAGTTTCCTCAAAATTATAATTTTTCTGTTCAAAGCAATTCCTTTAAGCTAATTTTTCTTTGGAACAGCGTAAATATGTAGCAATTTTATTATGTTTAGATAACAAGCATGAAATGTCAGTTCTTGTAAATAAATGAAAATGCGTTTTTTATGACTGTTTAGATATTTTATTTTTTACAATAAAACTGTTATTTAGCAAAATAACTAAAATGTGAAATATGCGCCAAAAACAAATCGAGACTAATTTTTTTTTAAATATCTGTTTTGGAAAAGATTGTGGAAATCAGTGGGTATTTTTGTAAATAACATTAGTATAATCTACATCCTTCTTCGGACGTAGAGTATGAGAAGTTAACGAAAAAAAGTATTAAGGTATTTATTTTTAAAAATTTTATATCACCAATTAATATAGTATATTGTTTAATCCATATAATCTATCGCAAAGTAAAATAGTCTTTCATTATTTAAAAATAGCTTCGATTAGGTCTTTGTTAAAATTATTTTCTCCTTGATACTTTTAGGGAACTTATATGTTGTGTATTTATATAGGGTTAACAACATTCATAATAATTATTTTGGCATTGCCTTCATAATAACGGAACTTTAATTTAAATGAACTATAGTAACATTATGTACCAAATCATTTTTATAAAAAAAAATAAACTCCAAAATGGATAGTGTTAAAGCATATTTAATTGTAAATAAAACAATATTTATCAAGACACTTTAAATATAAAAAAGATTGTAAATACAAGAGTGGGATTGTTACATTAATACGATCATTTTTAATCTAAATATGTATATATATATATATATATATATGTTTATGAGGCTTTCACGGATTCCTCCGTGTGAGATGCAATAGCAGTGGATATATCCACATTATGCCGGCGGGAGGTCGGCGAAGCCGCGTTCAGTGTTGCATGCTTCCTTCCGACCTGTCCTTTGCACAAACAGGTGCATGTCGGTACCCTGATGAGTCTAGTAGAGACGAAACATGTACCTCTGCCGTATCACTATGGCGGGGGGGGGTAAGTTTATACTTTCTTCTCGGTATGGTGGTACAGGTGGGCCATCATCTCGATGGTGGTGTCATGGGATGAATTGTGTTCTGTAGCAATTCATTCAAATTGTGCAACCTCCAACACGGAAAGGATATGATGGAGCGAAGTTTGCAATTACTGTTCGTATTTTACTTCATATATATATATATATATATATATATATATATATATATATATATATAAAGATTTACTAGTTTCTTTTAATTTTTACACTAGGTCAAACTTTTCATTTACTTAACTGTTTGAGGATCTGGAATTGCCCTTTCCTAGAGTTGAATTTTTGAAATGGTAATCAATCACAGCCTCTCAATACTTTTGACCAAGGATTTTCACGATACAAATTTCCTTACTATCTGAGCTAAAATCAAGAATTTTTGTTTAATTTTTTTTTAAATAATAAGTAATTAAATAAAAATTTATTTTAAATTGATAACATATTCAAACAAAAGGTTATTATTTTATTTTTAGACAAAACAAATACATAAAAGTAAAATTTATGTAATTTCTAATCATGCTTAATAATATTGAAAAATTTCATATTATGTGCAATCATTTATTTCTCTTTTAATATGGCATATTGGTTTTTAAACGTATAATCATATTAAAGCATACCAGTTTCGATGTTCAGCTTTATATGTCAGTGGAACATTAACTTCATGGTAAAACGTATTGTTGTTGGTTAATGCACACCTGATTCAGGACTATTTCTTGTAAAGC
Organism: Diaprepes abbreviatus; assembly: GCA_034092305.1. NCBI lineage: Eukaryota > Metazoa > Arthropoda > Insecta > Coleoptera > Curculionidae > Diaprepes > Diaprepes abbreviatus. The sequence goes on from JASJET010000242.1 coordinate 865,596, forward strand.
CAGTGTTTGTTATTAAGTCCAAGTTTAGTTGTTTCAAGATGTTTACAGCAAACAGTGCTTCATAGCTTTTTCAGGCAGTTTATTTGAAAGAAACTCACTTTTTTGCTCATCTTCTTGTATAAAACTATTTCCAGAAAAATACTCTGAATAGAGTTACTCATCTGGTGTATCAAAGAATTATGATTATAATCAATTTGCTTCAGCCCTTGAATTTGACGTTTTTTTTTCTCTTAGAAAACTAAAATATTGATAACACTTAAAAATTATCATACATCATACCCATAAGATTAAATTTGTTACCCTTAGATTTAAAATTTGTTTCTAAGGTAAAATTTTAAACAATTATTATTGAATGCTTTATAACTTACCAATTAAATAAATTCCAATATACCAGATGAGATATTTGCACGTCTTACGATGAAGAATCACATTTTTTAAAATACAAAAAAAACCCTTAAAATTCACGTTCCTGTTTGACATTTTCAGTAAAACGTTACATAAAATGTGATAAAATGCATAAAACAGCAAAATCAAAAATAAATTATTGTCAAAATGTAAAGGAGTCAGTCAATGTCAAAAATACACTTTCAATAATATAATAAAAACTTCGGGAATCCATTGTTGCCAAACCAATTAGTTGCACGTAATGACACGAAGCATGATAGGGTCATTTTTAGTATAAGGGAGGTATTATGCATGAGCAGTCCAGTGTTATATGTCAAGTTCGTGCTCGAAAATATAACACAGGAATATCCTACTATATATTTTATACAATAGTGGTAAGTTTGGTGTATAGTGGTATTTGAATAGTGAAAGTATTAAGAAATTGTAATAAAATTGTTGTGTTTCAGCTGTGTTGATAAGTAGTTAATATAAGTATTGGAAGTATTAGTGAAAGATGTTGTTTTATTCTGCGAACCCAGGGAACGATTTTAAAGAGAGAAAACCGTAAAGCAGCGCATCCACTGGTTTCGCTCGGTTCAGACCGCTCAGCTCCGCGCAATCGGCCCGTTTTGGTTTACATGTAAATAAATGAGATACGCCGATGCTGAAAGCGCGGAAGCGTTCGGGCCGGTCGGAACCAGTGAGCGGGCTCTCATTTATTTACGTGTAAACCAAAACGGGCCGATTGTGCGGAGCCGAGCGGTCTGAACCGAACCGAACCAGTGGGCGCGCTGCTTAACAGTATCAAGGTTATGCGTTTGGTGGTTATGGATATAGGATTTATTAGTTTGGGTTCATAGACTTTAAGTCTATGATTTTAAGGTTGGCCTGATATTTACATCTCGAATTAGTAACATACAAAAAGTTTGTACTACTTTTTCATGATTTATTTAAAAATGGTGATTTTTTTGACATATTTTTGGATATATTTCAAAATTCTAACATGCAAAACTAAAAACAGATTCAGCGTCGAAAAATACGTAAGAACAATATACTCAAATCCCAGATGCAAACCACTTTTTAACCGACTTCTAAAAGAAAGAGATTCTCAATTCGTCAACTATGTATTTATTTTATTTATCTACACTGATTACTCCGGAACGGCGGCAGCGATTTCAATGAAATTGCTGCAGTGGTCCTGTATTTTTTTGGATGAAATTGGTGCAGTAAGATCTAAGATGACGCTGACAATATGGCAGTCAAAAAATTTAATTTTGTCCGATTTTCTCCAAAATTGGTACGTGAGAATTTTTGGGGTCGTACACAACGAATCTGCAATTATTTAAAAAAAATTTAATATGGCGGACAGAAATATTTAATTATATCCGATTTTCTCCAAAGTTGGTACGGCGGATTTTTCGGGGTTGCACATAACGAATCTAAAATTATTTTTAAAAAAACTCAACATGGCGGACGAAAAAGTCAATTTTGTCCGATTTGCCTAAAATTTGTATGGTTTTCCGGGTTCCACATAACGAATCTGAATTTATTTTTAAAAAATTCAATATGCTATATCCAATATGGCGGATAACAAATTAATTTTGTCCGATTTTTTTTCAAAACTGATATGGAGGAGTTTTTTGAATCGCTTATTACGAATCTGAAATTATTTTAAAAAATTAAATATGGCGTATCCAATATGGCGGGTAAAAAATCCAAAATGACGGATTAAAGACTCTACATCTCTCGATTTTGTTTAAAATCAGTATTGGGAGATTTTTGTTAGTGTTAATTACGAATTTAAAATATTTTTTGAAAAACTGAATCTGGAGGATTCAATATGGCATCCTGAAAAGAAATTTAATGTCGGATCCAATATGATGGGTTGAAAATTTTACCTTATTCAAATTTTTTCAGATTTGGTATTAGGGCGTTGGGGGGTGATGTATTACTACTATAAAGTTAATTTTTTACAATTATTAGGTTGATAAGATACAATATGAGGGATTGAAAATTTTACATTTTCCGATTTTGTCTAAAATTGATATTCGGGTTCTTGGGAGGTATACAAACTCAATATGCAGTATAAAATATATCAGGCTAAAAAATTTACGTCTCAAGTTCTTTAAATATCGATATTGAAAAGTTTTGGGGCCTATATTACCAATCTAAAATTAATTTGAAATTTAAGATAGTGGATTTACTATGACAGACTAAATATTTGTTTGGCATAATTTCACTGGTATTTGGAGAACTCTAAGAATCAAAGAAGTGGTTCATTTTAAGGTGATTTACAATTTTGGAAAAAAAATGGGTACTTTTTTGCCACCTTGGAGTCATTGTAAGGTACACTAACTTCGCTCAGTACTTAGCTCAAATAATTTATGAATATCATAATGAATTCAAAACTAAAAATCGAAAAATAAAATTTTAATAAAACAATTGAACCGACTTCTAAAAGTGCACTAAAAAGTGAAAAATTACTATAAATTTTTATATGAAATTGAAATTTTTGAAGTCGACGCCAAATTATTTCTAAATATAATAAATAACTACTAATATATACAAATTATGGTAAGAAAGCCATTACAAATAAAGTATTTTTAATCTGTTTATGCGAATCACATTTTTTCAGGTATTAGTTTGGCACCGACTTCAATAATTTCATTTTCATATAAAAATGTATAGTTATTTTTTACTTTTTATCGCACTTTTAGAAGTCGGTTCAATTTTTTTTATAAAAATTTTATTGTTTTTTGTAACTAGTGTAGCGAGTCGAATGACGACGGAATTCAGGGAATAAAATAACTCTATTTTTGAAAAATGATTCATTTTTATTTTCGCCTAAATATAGTAGATATGAATAATCAAATGTTACTGGGATTACACATCTCGGCTTGTTTATTTTATAACATTTTGTTCCAAATATTTCATTGGATAGATTATAGTTGATGACATTAGTAAATATAGCACCTCTGTATAATCTTTCTTTATGCATATTCAGGGTCGGATTTGGAGGAGGACACGCGGGACTACTGCCCTGGAGCCTCCACAAGAGAGACGTCCCCACAATAGAGATAAAAAAAATATCCAAATTTCGACGAGTCAGCATTTTTTCCGTTTTTTTTTTTCCAAATAGTCTTTTTTCGCATTTTTACCGACAATACTTGCACAAACATAATAATATTGTTCCGAATATTAAAAACAATATATCCATATTTGTTCACTACATTCTTTGTTAAAATAATTTTATTTGTTGGCAATAATAAATTGTTCCTTTTATTCGGAATATAATTAGGGGCCTCCGCTATTTCGTTTCCCCAGGGCCTCCAGACCAAATCCGGCCCTATGCATAATCGGTAAAATAAATCTCAAGCACTTATAATTTATTATTTTGACCTTATGTTTGTGATAACAAGTCTAGACTAGAGATGCGCGATACTCTTAAAGGTATCGATATTTGGTATCGATCCGTATCGTAAGATACAGAAAAATATCGTTATAAGAAAATTGATACCTAGAATATCGATACCTTTACGATACGAATATTTACACAAAAATCTTAGAAATGGTGTTTGAATTTAGAAAACTACTGTTACAATGAATGAATTCCAAGTTCCTATATCAAATACATATAAAATACAAACAGAAAGCGAGAAATACAATAACTGTTTCAGAGATAAAGTAATATTGTCGTTATATACTAAAATAGTAGCATATCTGCCGGTATGCGATATATTAAAAAAATAAAACCGGTTGATTATTGTACAATGATAAATACATATTATAAAAAATATTAAATATTACGTTTTTCAAAATTTGTATAAACTTTGCCATTTATTTATTTTCAAAATAACAAGAAAATGTAAAAAATCCCAAACAGGTAATTAAAAATAAAAATAAATATAATCTACATAAATAAACATATATGAATAAATATGTAACATACGTATAAAAGTAACTAAATAAACAGTTAGTAAGACAACAAAGTTTAAAGTAGTTCGATAAACATCAATAAGTAAATAAACAAAATAAATTTTTGTAAAAAAAAATTGAACCGACTTCTAAAAGTGCGCTAAAAAGGGAAAAATAACTAGAAATTTTTATATGAAATTGAAATTTTTGAAGTCGGCGCCAAATTATTTCTAAATGAAATAAATTACTACTAATATATATATATATATATATATATATATATATATATATATATATATATATATATATGTTTATGCGGGTTTTACGGATTCCTCCGTGTGAGATGCAATAGCAGTGGATATATCCACATTATGCCGTTGTAGTGCTGAATTCACATTCAGCAAACGTACAACTATATGCAGCTCCGTATATCAATGAAGTAAAATGCGAACAGTAAATGCAAACTTCAATCCAACCATATCCTTTCCGTGTTAGAGGTTGCACAGTTGAAACAAATTGCTAAAGAAAACAATTTATCCTATTTCACCACCATCGAGATGATGGCCTACCTGTACCACCATACCGAGAAGAAAGTCAAAACTTACCCTCCCCGCCACAGTGATAGTTTCTTCTCGGTATGGTGGTACAGGTACGCCATCATCTCGATGGTGGTGAAATAGGATAAATTGTGTTCTTTAGCAATTTGTTTCAACTGTGCAACCTCTAACACGGAAAGGATATGGTTGGATTGAAATTTGCATTTACTGTTCGCATTTTACTTCACACAAATTTCATTTTCATATAAAAATTTATAGTTAATTTTCCCTTTTTAGCGCACTTTTAGAAGTCGGTTCAATTTTTTTATAAAAATTTTATTTTCAAGTCAGATGCATCTACCATGACTGGTGACTTTGGGTTTTTTAATAAAATTGGAGTTATATATTCATATAAGTTAGTAAATCTGTCCAACATATAAAAAGTGGAATTCTACCTAGTTGGCACAGATTGTATTAATCTTAAAATGTTATTGGATGGCTATGCTTTTCTTAAATCATCGGCGGCCGAAACACTTTGTTTAAAAAAAGTTACAATAGATCTGACTTTATCAATAATGGATTTTATACCTTCACTGTCAATAATTTTTGATGCCACTAGATCTAGGATGTGTGCAAAACAGGGTAAATGCTTGTTTTTCCAAATAAGTCAGATACAGCTTTTACCATGTTTTCCCCATTTTGCGTAACCATAGCTGTAATTTTTGAATCAGAAATATTCCATTCTTCACAAATAGATGAAAGATATTGCCCTAAATACACTGGAGTATGTCTTTGGTCCAGTTCATACACTCCTAGTGTCAAAGAAGTGAGTTACTCTCAAGAAACTTGTTGTCGTCTTGTTTTCTATCCATACATCTGTTGTAATTGTGCTATTGGGTACTGTTTGAAGCCTTTGTTTGAATATACCTGATAATAGGTCATACTTTTCATCAATTACCTTTGCCATTCTTTTACGATCGGGCACATGATACAGAGGAGCAACTGTATCCATGAAATATTTGAATCTATCTTTTTCTACAGTATTTAAAGACAAGTTGTCTTTTACAATCATTAATATGATCGCACTGGTGACTTTCCCGGCCTTAACACCATCATCTACAAAAAAATAATCTTATCAAAATTTCACATCTAACAATATTAATACAGGTCCGGAAAATCCAAACCGGAACCTGGACGTTTCTTAAGTAAGATAAAGAAAATATTATATTATTCATCAAATCAGAATGAGACAGAAGATAAGCATCGATATACGTGTAAATTACCAGTTTGGCCTTAGGGTGAGAGGTAATACAATGCTGGCGCTGTGAGAGCGGGCGGCAGCATACGCCACGCCCTAACACAATAAGAGGATTCAAAGTTATTTGCTTTCATTCAGGCCGTCGAAGCTTAAGTACCGTGTTTCGCGCCAAATTTTTTTGTTACAATGGTAGTTTATTCCACGGAACAAAGAGAGTAGATTATTAAGTGATACTATTCTGAAAAATAATCGGCAGATTTGCATTTACGTGTAAAAATTATCCTGTTTCTTGAAAAATTAGAATTTCGGAAATTATTAAAAAATTTGAGACAACCGGTTGTCTAAAAATTTGTAAAAAATGCACTGATAATAATGAGGAACAACCTGTTCCTCAAATTACTGAAGAACGAGCAAATCGGGAGACTGACGTTTGTAGTTTAGCAGAAATTAATTTTCCTTTCAATATTATCGTAATTGTCGAAGAACTTGATATAACCGCTCGAATAGTTCAGAATATTTTAAAGTGGAGCAAATATCGCTGTTACAAATTGCGAATAACTCAAGAAATTTTTCCAAAGGACCAGGAAACACGTATGGTGTTATGTGAGGACATGATAGAAAGGACTAATAGGGATATAACCCCTGAAGTTTTGGCAAGTACGCGAACCGTATTTTACAATAGACTGGGTTATTGTCTTGCTCAAAGTAAAGGCCTGTTTTAACACCTCTTGTAGACTTTTAGGTGTTTATTTACAATTACTAAACGCGTTACTTTTATTTTTTACCAGAATAAAAGTTTATTTTTGAGATTGATTTTTAATTTTAAAGTGGTCTATTAACTTATTTACTTAGAAATTACCGTTGCGTTTCACTAGTAGTTTTATTAGAATAAATGTTTATTTTGTAACAGAAATATCAATTTTCTTTACGCTCAACGCCCAACAAAATGTAAAATTTTTAGTCACTCATATTGTATCTTATCAACCTAATAGTTATAAAAAATTAACTTCATATTCGTAATAGACTACCCCCCCAAGCCGCTAATACCAAGTCTGAAAAAATGCGAATAAGGTAAAATTTTCAACCCACCATATTGGATCCGCCATATTAAATTTCATAAAATAATTTTAACGTCTTAATCTAATCTAAATCTAAACCCTTTAAAGCCCCCTAGTATCAATTTTAGATGAAATTCAGAAATTTAAAATTTCTAATCGGTCATATTGCATCTGACATATTAGATTTTCTTCAAATAATTTTATATTCGCTATTTACATCCTCAAAAACGATTCAGTTCCATATTTGAACAATGTAAAATTTTTAATCAGCTATATTGCGTTCGCCATATAGAATCCAGAAAAAATACTATTAAATTCATAATTTACACCTCCAAGAACCCTCTATATCAGTTTTGGAGAAAGTCGAAAAATGTAAAATTTTTAGAACACCATATTGAATCCGCCAGATTGAGTTTTTCAAAAAAATATTTTAATTTCATAATTAGCACTAACAAAAATCCCCCCATACTGACTTTAGACAAAATCGAGAGATGTAGAATCTTTAACCCTCCATCTTAGATCTGCCATATTTAATTTTTTTTAAGTAATATCAAATTCGTAATGTGCTATCATATCAATTTTGAAAAAAATCGGACAAAATTAATTTTTATCCACCATATTGAATACGCCATATTGAATTTTTTAAAAATAATTTTAGATTCGTCATGTGTGACCCCGAAAACTCTCCCGTACCAGTTTTAGTGAAAATCGGACAAAATTGATTTTATCATCCGCCATATTAGATCTGCCTTTTTGAATTTTTTAAAAATTATTTTAGATTCGTCATGCGCGACCCCGAAAACTCCCCCGTACCAATTTTGGAGAAAATCGGACAAATTCGATTTTTTTGTCCGCCATATTGGATTCTCCATATTGAATTTTTTTTTAAATGTTTTGAATTTGTAATATACAACCTCGAAAACTCCTCCATACCAATTTTGGATAAAATCTGACAAAATTAAATTTTTTCGTCCACCATATTGGATTCGCCATTTAGAATTTTTTAAAAATAATTTCAGTTTCGTTGGGTACAACCCCGAAAATTCCTCCATACCAATTTTGGAGAAAATCGGACAAAATTAATTTTTTTGGTCGCCATATTGTAAGCGCCATCTTGGATATTACTGCACCAATTTCGTCCAAAAAGCTCTTGGACCACCGCAGCAACTTCCTGGATATAACGTAAAAAATTTCATTTAAATCAGTGCAGCCGTTCCAGAGTAATCGATGTACATACATAACAAAAAACATACATACGCGACGAATTGAGTACCTCCTTCTTTTAGAAGTCAGTTAGTAACAAACAACATGTAAATTCCAACCGTCAAAAATGAAGTATATCAATCGACGTTCAAATTCCAAATACGTTATTTTTTATGTTCAAATGTTCTGACAATTTCAGGATTCCTAGCGAATCGGGATTCCCCGCCACCTCTTTAGCACACGAACACGTTAAAATGCAGGGACCTAATCTGCCAGCTAAGTTAAAACAACCTGTAAATTTATTCATTGAACATTTAGACAGTTTGCTCTAGTAATAATTAGATGCCGACACTTTCTCAAACCCGGATCGTATATTTCGATACCCAACCCAATGTAGCGATACCAAAAATATATCGCAAAAGAAATATCGATACAAAATATCGAACATCGGAAGCAAAAATATCGATACTCTAAAATATCGTATCGTATCGCCCATCCCTAGTCTAGATCGTCTTTGAATGTTTATGTAACCACAACAGCGCTTGGTATTGCTCATTACCGTTTCGAAATCCACAAGTTAGAATAAAATCGACTGAGAAGTTATCGGGCGTATTGTTCTCTACGTCGTTACAATTTATAACCAGCGGTTTAGTCCATCTAACAGCCAGTACGATTTATAGTTGTGAACACTTACAAATTATAACAAAAATTAGTTGCATTTTTGTGTAATAACTGATAGAGTGTATGATATAGTTAAACCGCTGTATATCTTTACGTCAAAATTTGACATATGCATCAAACTAGTGACATTTTTTTTTTGAGAACTGTAACAGGATCGGAGTGGCTCATTCTACTATTTTCTTTTTCGGTTATATAACAAGAAATTTGTCGAATGGTTTATAAGCAAGTTTCACAAACTAAATATCCTTAAAAAAGAAAAATGTTATACACAAAAATTTTAAAATCGAAGTTTTTCCTTCTGTTTAGACATATCGATAATTTTATATCCCATTTGTATAGGGCTATTTAATGAAGGAGTTTATGTGCTTATAATGGGTTTGATATTTTAAGTGAAATTTTAAATATGAGAGATTTTAAAAGCGGATTAAAATTTCCTCTTTTATATTACTACACTAAGAGATGTACTACTGCTAAAAATAATTTACTTTACGTACTAGTACATTCTTTAATAAACATTGCCTTTTTAATATGTTGTTAGCTGATAATTTTGAAATTGTAGAAACTATTGTACTAAAAATTTTAAACACTCTTTTTAATTTTGGGATTAGTAGGGTGATGTCTGAAGGTACAAGTGTGGGGTGCTTACGTGTATGTTCACTTTTATAAGTGAACCTATGTTGTAATGTTTCACCTATGAAATTTATGACAATAAAAGCTTTATTTATTTATTTTATAAAGTAAATCGTTTATATTCTAAATTATTAGTAACTATTTCGGTAACAGAAAAAATTATACGCAATTTGTTGATAAAGTTCTATTTTTATTATAATACTCCAGTTAGGTATAACAATAGTAGGGTAGTCTAACTGAAAACTAAAAATAAAATGACTATTCTAATAGAATCGGAACTAAAAAACAGTATTCTTAGAAACAGTGGGTAAGTATACAATATTCTAGAAATTATTCAGTGTTTTATACTTAATGACTAACTTTATGATTTCTGACTGCAATAAATGAAGTAGTTAAGCTGCAAAAATATTGAATAAAAAGATAAATAATTAATCATCTTCATCAAATAGCCTAGTTTTCTTAAAAATAAATACATAAATTTAAAAAAAAAATGTATGCTTCAACAGATAATAGTTAACACAACGCACGACTCATGGCTCCGAGTCTTTTACTGACTACATTTCTAGATTCCTCATGCCATATCCTCACAGATAAATTTATAAACATATAAATGTGTAAAATAATGAAAGGGGTTCGGTCCAGGGCATCCAGATCTAAGGCCCCAATATTGCATCAGGTTCACTGAAATAGAGTAATACATGCGTAAAAAATAATACAGACATGGAACAATAGAAATCGTAAGTGAACTAATTACAATTAAGATTAATTATTTATTTATATACCTAACACTATTTTCAAAAATTATAGGTATATATACAATATCCTAGAAATGATAAGTATTTTATATTAAATTATTGTAACTTTATGATCTTTGACTGCAAAAACTAAGGTATTCAAGCTACAAAAATATTGAATAAAAATATAAATAATTAATTAGTTTCTTCTTCATTAAATAGCTAGTTTTCTTAAAAATAAATACAGAAATTAAAAAAATGGTGCCCCAAAAGGTAAGATTTAATACATCGCACGACTCATGGCTCTGAGTCTTTTATTGACCACATTTCAAGATTCCACATGCAACATCCTCACACATAAATGTGTAAGCATATAAACATGTAAAATAATGAAAGGGGCTCGGTTGGGGGCATCTAGATCTGAGGCAAAATCTAGGGCCCCTATGTTGCATTAAGTTCACTGAAACATATATGAAAATAATACTGCCATAAAAAAATAGAAATCGTAAATGAACTAATTACAATTAAGATTGATTATTTATATATAATAAATATAAAAAAAAATGGTATCATACTCTTTCTTGTTTTATATAATGCCATGGGCAAAAGAAAAAAATATCCCATATAGAAATGGAAAAAGAAAAGAAGTGCTTAAAAGGTGCCAATAAAAAATTTAAGTTAAAAATTTAGAAAATATGTAAAAAAGAATTTTATGAGAATACTTTAGAAGTGGTGAAATTTTTATGTATGAAAATGCCAAATGAGATTAAAAAAAACAAATGAAAATTATTAAAAATGTCTGTACATCCACATATTATCAAAAACTGAAAAGAGGATTAAGGGTCAAAATGACTTCTCTTATTCTGAGGAATCGCCATCACTCTCACCAACATTAATAATAAGTGGCTGTAAAAGAACTCGAATTTTCTTTTCAATTTCCCACTGATTTTAAGAATATTATTTGTGTGTTCGACATAGTTAGCCCAATTCTGTTTTGTCACTGTTTCTAACGCCTTTTTCCAAGCCTCTATTGATTCTTTAACTTGTAGAATCAGTTGGTCATAATTTCTCTTTGCCCGACTCCATACCATTTCAATTGGGTTAAAATGGCAATGGTATGGAGGTAAGCGTAAAATTTTATGTCCAGAAGATTCTATTAGCTGATCTACTACAAAGTATTTTGCAGGCTTTGGTACCGAGATATCAAAGACCACAAAGTATCTTTTGTAGCATCTTCTCCAAAGTTGATATATTTTTCTTTCAGCCACGCTTTCATAGCGTCCTTGCTCCAACCCTTTGTTGGCCATTTTTGAAGTTGCCTACTATGATAAGGAGCATTATCTAAAACAATTAAAGAAAGTGTTTCCAGTTTTGGCAAAATATCTTTTAACCAAGCTTCAAAGTTTTCCGAATTCATTTCTCCATGGTAATCTCCAGTTTTTGACTTTGATTTAAAAATCAGCATTGCATCTTCAATGAATCCATTTTCATTTCCTGCATTCACTACTATGTACCTGAAAAAAAGTAGAGTAGTATGTGGCAGTACAAATTATTTGAAATATTTTGCAGAAACACAAATTGGTCTTAACCAACGGAAGCTTTCATGGTTTTGGTCAATTGAGAAATAGTGGTTCTTGAGTTTAGACCAAGTCAAATTTGAAATGTTATGCAACTTTTTACCTAGATTGCTCGAAACATCTTTAGGGATCTTCATTTCACGTAATTAGAACACGGAACATTGCATGTGTTGATGGTCTTAATTAAAGGATAATATCAAAATTAATTTATTTTTCTCAATTTTTATGTCATTAATGCCTTAAAATTGGAAAATTTATTTCATCTGTTTATTTTTTAGAAATATGATGCATTGTTAAAAATATACTGTATTATACCCATTTCTGGTTTATTTTTAAGCACTTTTATGTTGTATAAATTATGGGTGAGGAGTGTGCAATTAAATAATTATAATACTTATTTCAAATCGGCTTTTTTTAGCACAATAAAACATGATACCATATCATCAGTTTCGATTGGCGAAGCATTGACTCGTCTGAGAACTTGGGCAAGAACACTGATGTACCATATTTTAATATAAAAATATTAGTTGTGTTTCCTTAAACCGAAACAAATTAGATTCTACGCGATACAGATTTACTTCACGTTTCAGCAAAATACCTGTAAGCAGTTTTTATATTTTGATAATATATTTTTTTTTTTCATAATTTTTAACGCCCTGTATTTTGAAAACGAAATATTTTAGATATATGTTTATATCAAATTCTTTTATAAAACCGCTTAAGAAATCACTACAAGATTTTTTTTTTTGAATTTCTGGAAAGCCTGTATCAAAGTAAGATGATCATTATTATTTTGTAAAATGTAAATTAAATTATTTGTTTAACTTTCATTTATTAAGGAAACATTTTTATCATATTAAGTAAAAATTTGTCCTAAAAAGGTTTAAACTTGTTTGATAAAACATACAGAAATTTAAGTAAGAAATTTCTCAATCTTCCCAGGAAATAAAGTATTAAAGTAAAAATTTAATATTTAACATCCTGCTAATAGGAAATGATCCAAGGATTATTTAAATAAAGCTTTTTGCAACCTGTTATAGATGAAAAAAATTCAAATTGTGTAGTGCAAATAACTGATTTATTACCTAAATTCCTCCCCAGATATTTTTCGTACTGATTGAGTGCTATTATCCTGCCATGATCGTCTGTGGGTGCCATTTTGAAAAATCCATGTCTCGTCTATAAAGACTGGCTCAAATTTATTTTCCCCTTTTTCTTCGTTCTTTAAGTACTGTTCAAGAAAGTCTCTTCTCATTTTCTGAATTTGTGGTTTCCCCATTAAAGCTCTACGTGGGTCATCCTTCCTATATAAATATATAAATAAAAATGAAATGTGTATCCTCCAAAAATAAATTACACAGGTCTCCTGTGAAAAATTCTGCTTATTATTTTGGCCCAATTGCAACTGCTTTATATTGGTATCTAACATTTATTTGCTGTATGTAAATGATTGTTTACCTGTAGATAAATCCTATTTGCTTTAGTAATATGCCTAGACTTGTCCTTGCTCCATGGTATATTTCTTTTGCCTTTAATCGTTCCAACAATATTGAGACTGTTATTGAGGTACCTTCACAAATAAAAAATTGTTATGAAGAAATGACGAAATCTTAATATTCTATTTAATTTAGTAAAATTATGTTTACTTTTTGTATTCTATACAAATATTTTTTTGGGTTTTTTTATTTTTAAAACTTATATTTTCATTATACATACACCTTGACGGGTTAGAAAATGTAAACAAAACAAGTTAGAATAAAATATAACATATAAAATTTTTTAGAAATACTTACCCCCAGAAAACATCATATATATTTCATCTCTAATTTGTAATTTTGTTGCTTCCGGCATATCTTCAGTTTTTGGTCTCTTCCTTTTTCTTGTTTCCTTTATTGTCGTTATTGGGGCATTTAGGAAAGTTCTCACAGTTGTATGGGATAAGTGTAAGCATTGGTTTCTAATTTGAATTTTAAAAATTCATAAAGTTGATTACCCAGATCTTCCCTTGCCACTTGTTTTAATTAGTAAATTAGCCTGTAAGGAAAATTTTTTAAATGTACATATTTCATACTATAAACAAATATTTTTAAAGTGATTTTTGGATAAATGATGAGGGGACACATAAACTAGATTTAAACTTAAGAATTCTAAAAGTTATTTTTCTCTTATTGACAATTATACCAGCTATATAAAATTTTGAAAAATGTTGGGGCTAAAATATGAATTAAGAGCTTCAAAATATATATTCCGGAAACGAAAAGTAAACAAAAACTAATTAGATGAAACAATCCTGTAACAAGACAAAGTGAAAAGAATGGAAGTTAATATATTCCATGGGATTTATCCGTATTTTCAAAATATTTTAATGGTACTTGCTTACCTGAATTATAGCATTTAATATTTTACGAACAAGAGGTTGTTGGTAGATGGAGAAGTTTAATTTTGAATTTACACTGTCATATGTTTTCAGGATTCTTGGGTACCAGAATTTAAAAATTATATCAACTGAATGATATGTATAATTATATCAGAATAAGAAGTCGGCACATGGGTGGAAATTTTAGTTAAAATCAAAAATAGTGACTTGGCTTAAAAAAAAATTGTTATACGAGTTCAACTGAGCAATTAAAGCACATAAAATTAATGATGAGGGAAGTTCTGGGTGAACAAATTTACTAATATTTTTATATGTGTACATTGATATAATTTTATTGACAACCGTGCAGTCACTAAGGTTTCACACTTTATTTTCAGGGTATTGTTCCTTTGTAGTCAGAAGTATGTTTTACTAAAACTGACAAACATTTTAAACACTTTCTGAATCACTTAAAAAACAAAAGTTAGAAACAAATATGACAAAAAAATGTTATGTAGTAGAAAATAAATAACAGTAGGGCTGGAGTCAACTATGTTGTTTTTAAAATCAACAATTCAATTTCTAAAAAGTGCCACTAATAACAATTAGGTATAAAAATAAGCATAACCCAAATTTACCTCTATAGGATTACAATTAGGCAGCTTCCTTTTAACATAATCGTAAGTAAATTTAATCCAATCTTGGGCTAGAGGACAGCTTCTTATGTGGCGGAATTTAGGACTCTGCATACCTGAAGAAGAAGGGTGATTCTCCATATCCTAAAACACAAATGTAAGTTGCTAAAAGTGGCCTCTTTCATATAGATTATAGGTTGGAAAAATGATAGGGTCCTGTATACTAGAGAGTACATTATACTAAAAATGGAGCTACGATTTCGTTTTCTTTTCCAAAAACTACCTTAAAGTACTCTAATAATCTCCTAAATCTTCACTAAATCCAATAAATACCTAGAAATCTAAAACGTTCCCTGTAAAAATAACTAAAAAATTTGTGCATGTGTACTATTTTGTTCATCTTATTTTTTTCTTCCAAAATTAAGCATTTGAAGCATATGTTTTAAGGAACAGTTTCCCTTATTTTCAGCTATTGTATTATTCTTTGTTATAATATTTTAAATATTTTTAATTACATTCTGTACAAGCTGTATTAACTAATCATAGTGTACACATGAGTTAGAAATACTGTGTATTTTCATAAAGCTCGACAAAATGTTGCTTAACGTTTTCGAAAGAGATACTACAAGAAAAAACCTCTTTATTAGTTACTTACCGGTATATCAAGCTGATTAAAATTTTCCATATGTGCATCCATACCCAGTTAGAAAACCTAAATAAATCCAATAAAAACAAGCACTAGGAAAGTGTTTTTATTATAATAACGATAGTCTAAAATTTATAGGCTATCAAGTGTTTAAAATCACAAACACTAAACACTACAAGCGGCACAAAGTGTCTAAACTATTTTATATCGTAATAAAATAAAAATATCGCAACGTTGTCGACAAAAATGCCTTTAATAATATTGTTTGCCGTTATTATAGGACAAAATAAAGACACAGTTAGTCTGAGGTAAGGTTATGTAAATAACAGCGGCTTTCTTTTGTGTTCCTTGCTCCTGACCTGTGATATCTTTTATCTCTTTCATTATTATTAAGAGAAACAAGGAGGGAAAATCATCAGTATTTTCCGATTTATGTTATGTCTGGAGTAGATGCGAAGTAGGTAAGCGTGTTAACGTTCATATTTTTATAAAAATATTAATGGGATATTTTGAAGAATTATAAAATTTTAGATAATAAAACATGTTAAAAATTATGAAATAAGTATAAATGTTGTTTCAATTGTAAAAATAACTTATTTTTCTCTACTCCGAGAGGAAGACAGAAAATCGAAATGAACGACCCTAGTTATATTTATGAGGAACATTTTTTTTTGATGTATGGCAACTAAAAACCGTTACAATTACTAAATTTTTAAAGATATACAGCGTTTTGAGTATACATTAGTTATTTTAGTGTAATATAATATTAAAATGGATACATCAAGAAACAACTTGGTACGTTCCAAAAAAATGGTAGTCGTAAATCAATTCTAAAAGAAATTATTCTCTTGCACTTGGACCTCCACGAATACAATTTTATTCATGATAAGTCAATTTTAAAAGTTTATTATTTTGCTCAAGGCCATCAGTTTTAAACTTAAATTTTTGCTTTTTAAGAGGAACATTTGAGGTCACTAATCACTTATTAACATGTAGATGGAGGTTGTTTCTATTCCGATACATAATAACCAAGTTATTTTTAGGTAGTTTCAAAATAACGCGGCTTTACTTTAATAGGCCGGCGGAGTTAGCTTCAAATGAGGTGTTTTTGAAATTTAGTTTTTTTGGGGGAAAATTTCATTTAACAATTAAGATGTGAAAAACAGTTTTTTGAACTTCTAGTTAAAGCTATTATTTTTCAATAAACAAGTTTCAAACAAAAGTTGTGCGTATTGAAAATACCTACAAAATGAGCATCCAAATCGGATAATTTGTTCATAAGTTATTACAAAAAAACGTGCTAAAATGGCTGTTTTTTCAATTGTTAGTAAACAATAGAAAAATATATTGCATTAACGTTATACTGCACCAAAAGGAGCCTCTTGTTGCTTACAACAAATGTGTAAAATTTTAACTAAAAATATTAAATAGTTTTTTGTACAGTGAATTTGTTTATAACTTTTTATGTTTTTCCTTGATTGTTTATTCTTAGTAATCTAGATGTCGTACTGCGATCTGCGGGTACGCAAATGAAGGTTTGAGACTTATACAAAAAGAACCAAAATTGTTGATTTTAAATTGTTGAAATAGATACCCCAGTTTGGGATTCGTTTTTCGTTATAAACAAATAGAATAACTCTTCGACAATCGACATCGAAATGCCACAATTACAATAGATGTATGGACAGAAAACAAGATGACAACAAGTTTCTTGAGAGTAACACACTTCTTTGACACTAGGAGTGTATGAACTGGACCAAAGACATATTTCAGAGTATTTAGGGCAATGTCTTTCATCTATTTGTGAATAATGGAATATTTCTGATTCAAAAATTACAGGTGTGGTTATGCAAAATGGGGCAAACATGGTAAAAGCTGTATCTGACTTATTTGGAAAAACAAGCATTTACCCTGTTTTGCACACATCCTAGATCTAGTGGCATCAAAAATTATTGACAGTGAAGGATAAAGTCAGATCTATTGTAACTTTTTTTTAACAAAGTGTTTCGGCCACCGATGATTGAAGAAAAGCATAGCCATCCAATAACATTTTAAGATTAATACAATTTGTGCCAACTAGGTATAATTCCACTTTTTATATGTTGGACAGATTTACTAACTTATATGAATATATAACTCCAATTTTATTAATAAACCCAAAGTCACCAGTCATGGTAGATGCATCTGACTTGAAAATAAAATTTTTATAAAAAAATTGAATCGACTTCTGAAAGTGCGCTAAAAAGGGATAATTACCTATAAATTTTTATATGAAAATGAAATTTTTAAAGTCGGTGCCAAACTAATACCTGAAAAAATGTGATTCGCATAAATAGGTTAAAAATACTTTATTTGCATTGCTTTCTTACCATAGTTTATATATATTAGTAGTTATTTATTTCAATTAGATATAACTTGGCACCGACTTCAATAATTTCAATTTCATATAAAAATGTCTAGTTATTTTTCACCTTTTAGGGCACTTTTAGAAGTCGGTTCAATTTTTTTATAAAAATTTTATTTTTCGATTTTTAGTTTTGAATTCATTATGATATTCATAAATTATTTGAACTAAGTGCTAATCGAGATTAGTATACCTCGCAATGACTCGAAGTACCCATTTTATCCATAATTGTAAACCACCCTAAAATGAACTACTAAAAATTCTTAGATTCTTAGAGTTCTCCAAATACCAGTGAAATTGTGTCAAACAAATATTTAGTCTGTCATAGTAAATCCACCATCTTAAATTTCAAATTAATTTTAGATCGGTAATATAGGCCCCAAAACCTTCCAATATCGATATTTAAAGAATTTGAGCCGTAAATTTCTTAGCCCGATATATTTTATATTGCATATTGAATTTGTATACGCCCCAAGAACCCCACAATATCAATTTTAGATGAAACCGGAAAATGTAAAATTTTTAGTCCCTCATATTGTATCTTATCAACCTAATAGCTGTAAAAAATTAACTTCATATTCGTAATACCAAATCTGAAAAAATGCGAACCCCGAAAACTCCCCCGTACCAATTTTGGAGAAAATCGGACAAAATCGATTTTTTTGGTCGGTCATATTGGATCCGCCATATTGAATTTTTTAAATATGTTTTGAATTCGTTATGTATAACCTCGAAAACTCCCCCATACCAATTTTGAAGAAAATCGGACAAAATTAAAATTTTTGGCCACCATATTATAAGCGCCATCTTGGATTTTACTGTACCAATTTCGTCCAAAAAAATATGGGACCACCGCGGCAACTTCCTGAACATAACGCAAAAAATTTCACTTAAATCGGTGCAGCCGTTCCGGAATAATCGGTTTACATACATAAAAAAAAATACATAGTCGACGAATTGTGTACCTCCTTTCAGAAGTCGGTTAAAAACAGACTTCACATTAAGAAATACGCCAAGAGCTCATTTATCAAAAACAAAACCAAAAACTACCGATAAAAAAGAATCTGTTTACAAAGTTCCATGTGAATGTGATGAAATATGTAGTTGAGAGACATTCAGTTTATACTTGATAACGATTAGAGATACAATCTAATCGAAACGTCGTAAAAACAATCAAAAATAAAGACACTGCAAGCCCAACAATCACATTTTAAGTAACATGTGGTTGTCGGACTTGCATTCTTTATTAACCGACTTCTAAAAGAAGGAGGTTCTCAATTCGTCGAGTATGTATGTTTTTTTTATGTATGTACACCGATTTCTCCGGACCGGCGGCACCGATTTGAATGAAACTTTTTACGTTATGTTCAGGAAGTTGCTGCGGTGGTCCCATATTTTTTTAAATGAAATTGGTGTAGTAAAATCCAAGATGGCGCTTGCAATATGACAGCCAAAAAAATTAATTTTGTCCGATTTTCTCCAAAATTGGTATAGAGAAATTTTCGGGGCTGTACCCAACAAATCTGAAATTATTTTTAAAGAATTCAAAATGGCGGATCTGATATGGCGGCCAAAAAAATTAAATTTTGTACGATTTGCTCCAAAATT
This sequence comes from Diaprepes abbreviatus, assembly GCA_034092305.1. Classification (NCBI taxonomy): domain Eukaryota; kingdom Metazoa; phylum Arthropoda; class Insecta; order Coleoptera; family Curculionidae; genus Diaprepes; species Diaprepes abbreviatus. The sequence goes on from JASJET010000242.1 coordinate 885,221, forward strand.
GGTCTGAGGGAGTTTGCGAGGTCGCACATGACGAGTCTAAAATTATTTTTAAAAAATTCAATATGGCGAATCCAATATGGCGGACTAAAAAATCGATATTGCCTGATTTTTTCCAAAATTGGTATAGGGGAGTTTTCGGGGTATCACATAACGAATCTGAAATTATTTTTAAAAAATTCAATATGGCGGATCCAATATGGCGGACAAAAAAATTTAATTTTGTCCGATTTTTTCCAAAATTGGTATGGAGGAGTTTTCGAGGTTGCCCATAACGAATTCAAAATATTTTTAAAAAATTCAATATGGCGGATCTAATATAGCGGACAAAAAAATTTAATTTTGTCCGATTTTTTCCAAAATTGGTATGGAGGAGTTTTCGAGGTTGCACATAACGAATTCAAAATATTTTTAAAAAATTCAATATGGCGGATCCAATATGGCGGACAAAAAAATTTAATTTTGTCTGATTTTTTCCAAAATTGGTATGGAGGAGTTTTCGAGGTTGCATATAACGAATTCAAAATATTTTTAAAAAATTCAATATGGCGGATCCAATATGGCGGACAAAAAAATTTAATTTTGTCCGATTTTTTCCAAAATTGGTATGGAGGAGTTTTCGAGGTTGCACATAACGAATTCAAAATATTTTTAAAAAATTCAATATGGCGGACAAAAAAATTTAATTTTGTCCGATTTTTTCCAAAATTGTTACGGTGGAGTTTCCGAGGTCGCACATCACGAATTCAAAATGTTTTTTAAAAAAAATCATTATGGTGTATCCAATATGGTGAAAAAAAAATCAATTTTGTCCGATTTTTTTTTAAATTGATATGGGGGAGTTTTTGGCATGGCACATTACGAATCTGATATTATTTTAAAAAAAAAATTAAATATGGCGGATTAACGATTCTACATTTCTCGATTTTGTCTAAAGCTAGTATTGGGGGATTTTTGTTAATGTTAATTACGAAATTAAAATATTTTCTGAAAAATTCAATCTGGAGGATTCAATATGGCGTCCTAAAAATTTTGAGGGGGTAAATTATGAATTTAAAAATATTTTTTCAGAATTCAATATGGCGAATTCAATTTAGCGGACTAAAAGTTTTACAATTTTCGATTTTGTTCAAATGTGGATCTGAATCGTTTTTGAGGATGTAAATAGCGAATATAAAATTATTTTAAGAAAATTTAATATATCAGAGGCTATATGACGGTCTAGAAACTTTAAATTTCTGGATTTCATCTAAAATTGGTACTAGGGGGCTTTTAAGGGTTTAGATTTAAATTAAATTAAGACGTTAAAATTATTTTTTTGAAATTAAATATGGCAGATCCAATATGGTGGGTTGAAAATTTTACCTTATTCGCATTTTTTCAGATTTGGTATTAAGGAGTTGGGGGTGGTATATTACGAATATGAAGTTATTTTTTTACAACTATTAGGTTGATAAGATACAATATGAGGGACTAAAAATTTTACATTTTCCGATTTTATCTAAAATTGATATTAAGGGATTCTTGGGGCGTATACAAACAATATGCAATATAAAATATATCGGGCTAAGAAACTTACGTCTCAAATTTTTTAAATATCGATATTGGAAGGTTTTGGGGCCTATATCACCAATCTAAAATTAATTTTTGAAATTTAAGATAGTGGATTTACTATAACAAACTAAATATTTGTTTGACTCAATTTCATTGGTATTTGGAGAACTCTAAGAATCAAGGAATTTTTAGTGGTTCATTTTAGGGTGATTTATAGTTCTGGATAAAATGGGTACTTTTTTGCCACCTTGGAGTCATTGCGAAGTACACTAATATCGATTAGTACTTAGTTCAAATAATTTATGAATATTTTAATGAATTCAAAACTAAAAATCGAAAAATAAAATTTTTATAAAAAAATTGAACCGACTTCCAAAAGAAGGAGGTTCTCAATTCGTCGAATATGTATTTATTTATTTTTTTATGTATGTACACCGATTACTCCGGAACGGTGGCACCGATTTGAATGAAATTTTTTACGTTATATTCGGAAAGTTGCTGCGGTGGTCCCATATTTTTTTAGATGAAATTGGTTTAGTAAAATCCAAGATGTCGCTTACAATATGGCGGCCAAAACAATTAATTTTGTCCGATTTTCTCCAAAATTGGTATGGGGGAGTTTTCGAGGTTGCACATAATGAATTCAAAACATTTTTAAAAAATTCAATATGGCGGATCCAATATGGTGGACGAAAAAATCAATTTTGTCCGATTTTCTCCAAAATTCCAAGAGTTTTAGGGGTCGTACATAATGAATCAGAAAATATTTTTAAAAAATTCAATATGGCGTATCCAATATTGGGGGATAAAAAATAAATTTTGTACGATTTTTTTCAAAATTGATATGGGGAGTTTTTGGGATTGTACATTACGCATCTGACATTATTTTAAAAAAATTAAATGTGGCGGATCCAAGATAGCGGATTAAAGGCTCTACATTTCTCGATTTTGTCTAAAATTAGTATTGGGGGATTTTTGTTGGTGTTAGTTACGAATTTAAAATATTTTTTGAAGAATTCAATCTGGCAGATTCAACTTGGCATCCTAAAAATTTTTCATTTTTCGATTTTCTCCAAAACTGATATAGGGTGTAAGTTACGAATTTAATAGTATTTTTTTCAGGATTCACTATTGTGGACTAAAAATTTTACATTTTTCGATTTTGTTTAAAGGTAGGACTGAATCTTTTTTGAAAATGTAAATAGCGAATATAAAATTATTTTAAGAAAATCTGATATGTCAGATGTAGTATGACGGCCTAGAAATTTTAAATTTCTGAATTTCATCTAAAATTGGTACTAGGGGGCTTTAAAGGGTTTAGATTTAGATTACATTAAGAAGTTAAAATTTTTTTTTTGGAATTCCAGATGACGGATCAAATATAATGAGTTGAAAATTTTACCTTATTCGCATTTTATCAGATTTGGTATTAGGGTGTTTTCGGGGTCGTGTATTATGAATATGAAATTAATTTTTTACAATATTAGGTTGACAAGATACAATATGAGTGAAAATTTTACCTTTTCCGATTTTGCCTAAAATTGATATTGCGGGGTTCTTGGAGCGTGTACAAACTCGATATGCAGTATAAAATATATCGAGCTAAGAAATTTACATCTCAAGTTCTTTAATCGATATTGGAAGGTTTTGGGGCCTATATTACCAATCTAAAATTAATTTAAAATATAAGATAGTGGATTTACTATGACAGACTAAATATTTGATACAATTACACTGGTATTTGTAGAACCCTAAGAATCAAAGAATTATTGTGGTTCATTTTAGGGTAATTTACAACTTTGGATAAAATGGGTATTTTTTTGCCTCCTTGTAGTCATTGCGAGGTATACTAATCTCGATTAATACTTAGTTCAAATAATTTATGGAGATCATAATGAACTCAAAAGTAAAAATCGAAAAATAAAATTTTTATCAAAAAAAATTGAACAGACTTCTAAAAGTGCGCTAGAAAGTAAAAAATAATTATAAATTTCTATATGAAATTGAAATTTTTGAAGCCGGGGCCAAGTTATTTCTAAATAAAACAAATAACTGCTAATATATACAAATTACGCTAAGAAAGCAATTACAAATAAAGTATTGTCAATCAGTTTATGCGAATCTCACTTTGTCAGGTATTAGTGTGGCGCCGACTTCAAAAGTTTCAATTTCATATAGAAATTTATAGTTATTTTTCACTTTTTAGCGCACTTTTATAAGTCGGTTCAATTTTTTTATAAAAATTTTATTTCATGTTGGATTCCATATATATTGCTGCAGCCTCAGACCAGTTTATATGATGTTGTTTATCAAAGGCGTGTTTTGCAATACCTGATCTCGACATTTCCCCTTTTTGTGTATGAGTTTTATGTTCCTTAATTCTAACTTTTAATGGTCGTTTGGTTTCTCCAATATACATTTCACCACACTCACATGGAAATTTGTAAACACATTCGTCCTTATCGGTAGTTTTTGGTAAATGAGCTCTAAGTGTATTCCCTGATTTAAAGGCTGTTTTTATACTATGACTACTGGCAATTCGTCTTATATACGGAATTGTGAAAAAAGAATGTGTTTCTTGTTATCCAGTGTTCGTTGTTCTAAAGTTATTTATAACATCGTCAATTAGTTTTAAAGGATAACGATTCTGTTGTTAATTGGATTTAATATTTACCACCTCTTTTTCCAATGAATAGGCATTATTGTATATAGACATAGCGCGATTATAGAGGTTGCGTATAATTCCCCACTATATCTATATGGAATAATGCTGATTCATTGGAAAAAGAGGTGGCAAATATTAAATCGGATTTACAACAGAATGGTTATCCTTTAAAACTAATTGACGATGTCACAAATAACTTTAGAACAACGAACACTGGACAGCAAGAAACACATTCCTTCTTCACAATTCCGTATATTAAAGGAACTTCGGAGAAAATAAGATGAATTGCCAGTGTTTATAATATAAAAACAGCCTATAAATCGGGAAATACACTTAGAGCTTATTTAACAAAAACAAAACCTAAAACTACCGATAAGAAAGAATGTGTTTACAAAGTTCCATGTGAGTGTGGTGGAATGTATATTGGAGAAACCAAAAGACCCCTAGAAGTTAAAATTAAGGAACATAAAACTCATTCACAAAAAGGGCAAACATCGAGATCAGGTATTGCAGAACACACCTGGTATAAACAACACCATATAAAATGGTCTGAGGCTGCGGCAATATATATGGAACCCAACATGAAAAAAAGAGAATTTATAGAAGCAGCTTACATTAAAAACAATAATGGAATCCTTAGTAAACCGAGTGTTGAGATACCTAATTTTTGGCAACCACTACTTTGTAACATCAAATCATTGAGGTGTGTACAGTGAAACGAAACTTTGCGCTTTAATAGACACAATCCTTATATAAGCTCGTAGTCTTAAGACAAAACTTTCAGTTTATACTTGATAACGATTAGACATACAACCTAATCGAAACGTCGTAAAAACAAATGAAAATAAAGACAATACAAGTTCGACAACTACATTTTAGTCATTCTTCAACATTGTCTACAATCTTGAAACAAATCACATTTTAGTCAATCTTCAACACTGTCTACAACTTGCAAAGTAGTAGATATCTGTTGGACTTCCATTGTCTATATTTTTTGTTGAATATCACGACGTTTCGGCTAGTAGTTATCTCTAGCTTTTTCAAGTGAAACTAAATAAATCCCTTAGCTACATGACTATTTATACTAAAAGTAAATGCAGTAGACTATGACTGAGATGGGTGCAGTCATGCCTGCTATGGCAAAATCCCATTTTTTTTTATGCTGCATTTAGTTTTAGTTTACGATTACTAAGAAGTGGTTACCACACTTCTCTTATATCTAAAGATGGTTTACTAAAACAACTCGGGTTCTGATGTATAACCGCGGCTTCTTTGAATTTCCGTTTTCTCCAATGTTGTTCTCGGTGTAGTATTTTAGCTTCAGACCATCTTTATGGACTCCCGAAAATACATAAGCAAGACATGCCCTTACGACCCATCACGAGTTCCCGAAACTCTCCGACTTCTGAACTTGCCGAATTTCTCCTTCCAATCCTGAGACCATAACAAGGAAATACATCGTCCTGGGTTAAGAACTCGCAACATTTCGTAGAAATTATACGTGAAATAGAAGTACAACCAGAAGACCATTTTATTAGCTTTGACGTGGAAAGCCTATACATCATCGTTCCAGTTAAGGACTCACTAAAAATCATAAAGAAGAAACTTGAAGAAGACCAGACCTTAGCAGAAAGAACATCTTTACCACCGCACGCCATTATGGACTTGTTAGAAAGTTGTTTGACTAATTCCTATTTTCAAGAAAAGGAAAAATTCTACATCCAGGATGATGGACTTCCGATGGGATCTTCACTCTCACCGGTGGTCGCAAATATTTTCATGGAATGGTTCGAGACGTTTGCAATTGAATCCACAACTAATAAACCAAAGTTATGGCTCAGATACGTAGACGATACTTTTATTATTTGGAGTGGAAACGACGAAGAACTTCGAAATTTCCTTTTTTATCTCAACAATATCAGCCCAACATTTAAACTCACCATGGAGAAAGAAGTAGAAAATAAATTACCATTCTTAGATGTCTTGGTTGAAAGAAATGACAGACAAATTCGAACTTCGGTTTACAGAAAAGCCACGTATACAGGACAAGACCTTAATTATTCATCTAATCACTCTAACAACACCAAACAAGGAATTATAAGAAATCTCGTAGATAGAGCCTTAACTCTCTGCAACTCCAACGAGAACTTGATGAAAGAGATAGATTATATTAAAAATGATCTGACAGCCAATGGTTTATCTAGTGGATAAATTTCTTGAACAGCGCAGAAATAGGACAATATCGACAACGAATGAAGAACGAAAACCAATATTGAACATCCCCTATGTTAAAGGCATTTCAGAAAAAGGTAGAAGGATAAGAAAATGATATAAAATCAACGTTGTTTTCAATTCAAATAACTCTCTGAGAAGTCGGCTCACTAGGGTCAAACCAACAACTCAAAGAGACATGAAGAACTGAGTATATCAGATACCATGCGAATGTGGCAACTCCTACATTGGCGAAACAAAGAGACCTCTTGACGTAAGGATCAAAGAACACCAAAAATGCACACCTCGAGGAGAAACAGAAAAATCTGGTGCTGCCAATCATACCTGGACTCATGGACACCACATAAAATGATCTGAAGCTAAAATACTACACCGAGAACAACATTGGAGAAAACGGAAATTCAAAGAAGCCGCGGTTGTTTTAGTAAACCATCTTTAGATATAAGAGAAGTGTGGAAACCACTTCTTAGTAATTGTAAACTAAAACTAAATGCAGCATAAAAAAAATGGGATTTTACCATAGCAGGCATGACTGCACCCATCTCAGTCATACTCTACTGCATTTATAAATAGTCATGTAGCTAAGGGATTTATTTAGTTTCACTTGAAAACGGCTGGAGATAACTACTAGCCGAAACGTCGTGATATTCAACAAAAAATAAAGACAATGGAAGTCCAACAAATATCTACTACTTTGCAAGAAACATCATTGTCAATGACCTTCAAACAAACACTGTCTACAACCTTCAAACAAACGTTAAAAATGCAACAGTTAATTTTTTTTGGTTTTTATTGTAGGACGAAGAAAGCAATGATGAAAAATATGAGTTAGATGAACCGAGTAACAGCGGAATAGCATCGAACTTTTACAACGTCGAGTCATCAGCTCCGAAAAGAACCCTGCATGGACTTACTTATCAGTTAAGGCTGCTCATGCTGTTTGTTCAGCGGGTTCCTGATGGACAAGAATTTTATCTTTCGACCGAGATGCACGAAGCAGGACTATTTGATGACATAGTTTTAAAGTATCTTAAGGATGGTATTTGGCGGTACAGATTTCTTCAGGCGAAACATAAAAATGATGAAACGTATAAAATTAAAAAAATAGATCTTTTCAATAAAAAATCAAAATCGAAAAAAAAATCTCAATCTTCTAAAAATGTCGGGGAAACTAAGCCATATTTGTTAAAGAAATATTTTGAATCTTATTGCGCCATTAAAGAAAATACTGTCTTTAATAATGCTAAGTTGGAGGAGTTTTTAATTTGCACAAATGTCGGTTTTGACGATGAGGCCATGACTTATTTTAAGTGTACCAAAGGAAATGATAATGACCCCATATTAGGAAAGTGGGTAGATTTTCAGGGAATGCATGATAAAGAGGTAAATCCGGTTAAAGTCAGATTAAGAAAAGAAAAAATTCCCGAACTGAAAGAAGACTTTGGAGTAAATACTCGAAACAAAAACTACTTTTCAAATTTTCTCAAAAAGTTTAGGTTTTTAATTAATTATGAAGATAATGAACTAAACGAAAATATAGACAATTGTTTAAAAAAATGTCTTAAAATAGGAAATGTCCATTTAGCCAATGCGTATCTACAAAGTCGTGTTCTTAAATGGTTTGAAAGCTATAAAGACAACAAAAGTAAATATTGGCATATTAAAGATAAAGAAGAGTTTTTAAAAACACTGGAAAATTACATTGACACCCTGCTGGTAGCAGGATATTCCAATTTTTATATTGAGGAGTTAAAGAGTTATGGATTGCAATTTGAAAATATTTTGCCCCTGCACGAATTTTTCGCGCAAAAAAGAGACAAAATAATGTTTATTATAACCGCATCTCCTAAATTAAGTGTTATTAAATTGAGTCAGCTGTTTGAAGAACTTGAATTAAAGCAGGATGAATTTATACTCACAAACGCCGATCAGTTAACTTATAACAAAAAAATCTTTACCACATTTTTTTCCGAACCAAGTTACAAGTGGTTAGTGATTGAATATTATTGTAACGAGATAATATTGGACAGGGAAATGTTGAATAAAATAATAAAATTAGATAATACAAAGATGGTTGTAATAATTGGCCAGGAATATAATATTTTAAATTTTAACAAGTGCTTGAGATTGAAAATGCCATGTTTTGATGATAAAAATAATTCATTCATGGATTTGACGGTAGTCTCACAAGAAGAAATATTGAAAAAGCCAGTTATATTTCAAGGGGAAATAATAATTCTAAATGAACTGATAGACATATATTCGGGTAGGAACATCATTGACAAACTAACATTGGAAAAACTGCTTAGCGAAAAAATTAAAATAGGAAATAGTGATGCTTTCGTATCGGAGTTCTTCATTGAAGATTGTTATATACGAAGAAAATTGACTCAAAAAGAGTTAAATCTCGATATTTTACAAAATGAGGAAGTTTTAAAAAGTTGTTTGTTTATTATTTCTGGTATAGACAGAGAACAACTTAAAAATTTAAATATAAACAATAAATGGATTTACATGTGGGAAGATGGTAAAACTTTTCATAACGGAATTATTCTTTCTACATTAATCGATTCTAATAGTATATTTAATCAGTTATGCAAAAATGATACGAAAGATATATGTTTGTTAGAATATATAAACGGGTCGTTTTTAATTATCGGTATTAATCCTGGTACTGATATTTTTCGTAAACATTTTATTTGGTTTGAAGAAGATGATTTAAATAAGAAACAAATATTAGAGAAGAAAATCATAATTGTCGCTGATGGTCCGGGTCGTGGCAAATCCATGTTTATGACGAGAGTTGCACGTCAGTTGAAACAAATAATATCTAATATATGGGTCTTGAGATGTAATCTTTCTTTTTATGCATACAAACAAAAAGAACAGAGACGAGTTATGAAATCTCTGGAAGATATTGATTTTATAGACAATGAAATTGATCGAGCCATAGAATTTATGGCTGATCTCTTATTTCCTCAAGAAAATGAAAATCAAAATAAACATTTTGTAAAAGAACTTCTTACACAATCGCTGGACTGTTTGAACGGAAATAAGAAATTTCCTAAAATAATACTTTTATTTGACGGTTTTGATGAAATAAGTCCCACATTTAAAGAAAACACTCTCACTTTACTTAAGGCGCTCCGGAATTCAAACGTTGCACAAATATGGATTACTACAAGGAATCACGAAGAACTTAGCTTAGAAGAGGCTCTGCATTCATCTTCTTTTTCTTTTAAGCCTTTTGATTTTACGGAGAAAGTTGATTTTTTACAAAAATTATGGAAATACAATTTAATGAACTTTGATAATATAAATCCTAAACCCGATACCAAAGATGTCTCAACGTTTTTTACAGAAATAACAAATAACATTTGTAATTGGAATGTTTATTCATTTGAGAATAGTTTCCTGGACTTTAAAAATTATTGGCATTATACACCTAATTATTCACTACCTATTCATAATTATTCTCAGTTACAACTCTTTCTGAGTGGTATTAACTTTTCAGCCATTGCAAAACATCTAATATATCACTTCGAATACTACAATGAAGAAAATATGTCAGAGTTTACTGAAAACCCTTTACAAATTAAAATGATGGCTGAAATAATTTTTTTTACAAAGTTCAGCTCTTTAGACAAATTGGATCTATTTTCGTTATATGAAGAATTTATAAAATACAAATGGACAATTTTTCGTGACGATAAAGATGCTGCGGGACTATCCGTAGCAGGTCGGAACTCCTTCAAAAGATATTTAGAATATTTAACAATATATCATCAAGACATTGCTTTTAAAAATTTATTTCGTCCATATGACAATAATCAGGTTAAAAAAGAAAGTGATAAGATAGAATTATCAAGGGCCGGACTACTCGTAATTCTTGACGATCGTCTTGAATTTGTGCATCGAAGTTTTGCAGAGTATTTTGCCAGCAATTATTTCGCTGAAAATTTTCAGTGCGAGGATGTACAAAAAATTGTTTTTTCAGATGTTTTAATGAAAGATGATTACGCATTAATACGAAAGTTTTTAAATAATAACGAAACCTTTCTAGACAAATTAAGCTTTAAAACGCAACAAATGAATGAAATAATAAAGGTCAATAGTTCCCTCCCACTAAATCAAATGCTCATAAGACAACTCTACAATTTATTCGAGAAGTTTCTTGAAAACCTGCCTCTTGACCTTGTTAAAAACAATATTTTGTTTAATGAAAATTCTTTCGAAGAAACAGTGCTGCACAGAATTTGTCAATATATGAATGATGAGCAACTTTTAGGGAATTTATTAAAAGCAATAAAAGACAGTGTTTCATCGGAAACACTCATCGAACTTTTCTTCAAAAAGGATTTTCTACAAAATACAGCATTACATTCCATTAATTTTGGAGGACATATTTCAATAGTGAAACAAAAATTACAGTTTTTTAAACTTAATTGTACTTCTAAGTTATTTTATGAACTTTTACTTCAGATCAATGGAAAAGGACAAACCATATTACACATTGCTTGTGATTGTGGAAAGGATATAAGTGATTTATTGGACGTATCTAACGAAAATAGAGACGCAATTAGAGAGCTCTTATTAAAAATTGACAATAATGGGCAAACGGCCTTGTTTAATACTATTCGTTACTCTAATAACACTTCTCTGCTAACAACATTACTTAAACTTGTTAAATCAGTTTGTAACTCTGAAGAAATTAATTATTTATTTTCAATAAAAAATAATTCAAGGAACCTGCTGCACACTATTTATAAAAGGAACAAATATACTTTAGTTAATTTTTTAAATGCCATTAAAGATCACAAAGAAATAGTTCAAACACTTCTGTTAGAAACTAACGAAGATGGACTATCTGAATTGCATTATACTGTACGTAATTTCTTCGATCTTGATAGGCTAAAAATAGTACTAGACTTCGTTAATCTAAATTATAGTACAGAAACGCTGCATACAATTTTGTGCAAAGTAACTCTGTCTGGGAAAACTATATTGCACATGGCCGTGGAAAATTTTAAAATGATAGATGGTCCTAACTGGTTGACAACTCTCCTAACTTATTTGTTTAATCTAGTGGATAATCACAAAGATATATTTATTAAGCTTTTATTAACAGGGGACGAGAACAGACAAACTATACTGCATTATACTTCCTCTCAATTGAAATATCCTTTTTTACTAAAAGAATTGATAGATTTTCTTCAAATGAATTGTGGTCAAAATATTTTAAATGAATTATTTCTTAAATTGGATAATGATAAAGCTAATATTCTACACTTTGTCTGTGGTCAAAATGATGAACATAACTTAATTTTTTTATTAAATAATATTAAAGACAATACAGAAATACTAAATGAACTTCTACTCCAAACCGATATCGAAGGAGACACTTTACTGCATTATACAGTTCGTTATTGTGATAACCCGTCTTTATTAAAGATTTTATTCGATTTTGTTAAAAAATACGATTCTAAAATATTGAACACACTTTTATTAGAAGAGAGTTTTAAAGGATGCACTTTGTTGCACTTTGCTTGTAAACATAATAATGAAGAAAGCTTAAAGTACTTGTTATATGCAATGCAGGATAACATTGCATTACGCGATATACTTATATTAAAAGCTGATCATAATGGGCAAACTATACTGCATTATAGTGTTGATAACTTTCAAATGTTAAAATTCTTCCTTGATTTTGTTAAATCACAGTGCGATCAAGAAATGTTCACTAAACTTATACTTAAATGTGATCAAGAAGGTCATACAGGATTGCACAAATTATGTCAAATTAGTCATAATGAAGAAATCTTAACCTATTTATTAAATTCAGTTAAAGACAACACTACTCCTGATGTATTTAATACATTTTTATCTATAAAGGACGGTCATGGAAAAGTTGCATCAGATTATATTGCCCAGAAAACTAATAATTCTATTTTGTTGGAAGTTTTGTCAAATTTCGATCTTTAATTACCGAAAATAATCGACAATTCTCAGCTAGTGAAAATTTGTTAATCAAACAATTTGATATCCCAAATAGCACACTTCAGTCCACTGGATATCCATCGGTTGTCCAAAGCTGGACATACTGGGTATCCATGGGATGTCCAGAATTTGTCCACCAACATCCTATGGATATCCACTAGACTATACGTTTGTCCCACTCATGGACGTCTTTTTGGATTACATATATTGTCCAAGTATGGATTATTTTTGGATATTAATAGGACTAATTTTGGATGTCCATATATTGTACATTCTTGACCCGATTGTGGACATATTATCCGATGGTATTGTGCTTTTTGGATAAATAGGTCATAATCTATGGTTCCCTCTTCTTGATGTTCCGGTAACGTGAATGGTAGATATTTTCAGAATTTGCTTAGGGTCCGAGAGCTTACAATACCTAATTAATCTGCACTTCTGAAGACACAGACCACTCATGTCATCAAAACGTCGATAACAAGTAACCATAGATGGCCCTATTAGTCCCAAAAATTAAACAGATATAAATTACATTAGCGAACCAGGTAACAGGAACTGGATCCACATATTACACTTATTGATTACAATTGTCAAGTTTTTAATACAATGCTATATAAGAATATAAAATTTTATAATTAGTCGAATTGCAAGTGCTACAAAATATAGTTTCAATTGATTTAAATTGTTCAAGCTGTAGAAGTATCGCTATGAATAAGTTATCTGGTTCCATAGTAATAGGTACAATTTCAATTGGGTAATAGAAAATATACCAATTATTTAAATAAAGACTTTTTATTGTTACAATAATTATTTTTTTCTAGATTTATTTCTGTCGTTTAATCTCTTCTGCCATTGTCTAATCTCGTCTTCGGCTGTTTTTTATCGGCCCCCCATGATGCAGTATTTTATGGTTTTGTAGGAATTTAAATATCTCTCTCTCTCTCTCTCTCTGTATATATATATATATATATATATATATATATATATATATATATATATATGTATATATATATATATATATATATATATATATATATATATATATATAAAACCAAATGCATCGTTATTGCTTAGAGTGCTTAAACCAACAGACCAGAAAAAAATTTTAACACACTTTTTGTCTGGGTATTATCAGAACAAGAGGATCTAGAGTTCAACGTGTGAAATCTGACACCTAATTTGTTCTTATTATTTACGAGTATGACAAATAAAACAGAGAGATTTTTTTCATCAAATTTTTATATTTAAGTGGTAACTTACCTACAAATAGTGAACATAAGTTCTTTAAAGGGCACTTTACTGTTCCATCATATGTATAATTCTTGGAAAGGCTATCTGTCATTGTTACAATAAAATATCTTTTAATAAGTTAATAGGTATAATTTCCTCCAATTTTCGCTAATTGTAAAACCTAAAATTATATTACTTTTTTGAGATAATTAAACGTTAATTCCACATATGCTAACCTAAGAATATTTTTGACTTTAAGAATCAAAGTAAAAAAATATATATAAAATAATCCTGTAAATTAAGTTTTTTTTTATCAATAGACTCATACACATAAAGAAGCATTACTCGAATAAGTTTCAGCTTTTATTTCAGAAGAAGTGTAATAAACTTACTGCATCTTTGAAGTTTAAATTGTCCTGAAGATCTTATGTGACTTGAGGCAGCTGATTATTTTCTTAAGTAAAAGGATAGTTGAACTCCTGCAGAAAATTCTTTGTAGATACTTGTTTTTTCCCTATTTAAGATTACCTGATTATCCTCTCTAATTTGGTACAAATTGGCTTTCACATAGGAATTTTATTTGGATCAATATGTGGAAAATTCATCTAAAAAATAATTAAAATAAATTAAATTATAAGTCTAAACCTAGAGTCGAACTGTCAAAACTTTATTATATATTTTTATTATACTGTACAAAAATACACATCAATGTAAACTTTTACTAGCGTTTAATCCAAAATAGTCATAAAAAAATTAATATAATTATTCAAATTTGCTATAGCTTTTATTCCATTATAAATTTTGATAACATTTATTAATGCCAGCAATCTTATTAGACTGATTACTCAATAATGACTTTGTCAGAGAGAATTTTCTCTAAAATTTACAATTTTATTATTACACAAATTTACAACTCTATCTGTGCTCTATTTTAACCAACAAGATACAAAATTCATTGGCCTATCAAAATATTTGCACTTATTTGTGGTAATTTCCATTTAAATAAGTGATTGTATGAAAAAGTATAGCTACAAGAGCTATATTTTAACATATGTGTTTTGATACTGAATATTTTGTTCACTTTCAAATTTGTGCGAGTTTGATACTAAATTATCAGCTTTTCGTCGGGCATGTCTGTAGTTTCGTTCGGTAATTTTTGGTATAATTAAAAACATTAAATTAAAAATAACTATACTTACCTTTAACGGTGGCATCTTCTTCAAATAAAAAGCACACTTGATTTTAGCTCAACTAAAACTCCAAAGTTCTTTTTTAGCTCGACGTCAACACAATAATGGGTGTGATCATGGCGGGCCGGCGGGTTAAGAAATGACAATTCTACAGGCCGATATAACAGTATCCGATTTTACCGACAACCCGAAATTTAATTATTGGACGTCTGATGGACTTACACTGGACATCCAGATATGGACGTCCATATAGATTACAGGTCATCACATCTAATGGACATCCATAAACGGTCCATGGACATACAGGACATTATATGTACCTATTCTGGATATCGAATGGAAATCTTGTGCTATCTGGGTATTCTGGCTGATAATTTGCCTATTTGGTAATTCACTTTCAATTGTTCTAATAAACAGCTTTTCCTAATTAATCAATTTTGCTAACTAAATAAAATGTATGACATTCTGAACATGTTTTTTTTTCGAGGTTTAGGAAATCTGACAGACACTCCAGCATTGATGTCGTTGCACTGGAGTAGTGTTGGTTTCCGGACGGTGCCGCCAACTAAAACCCTTTCCTCGTTTGGACCTGGTAAGTGTCCTCCTCGGAACTGCTGCGTGCATTGCTTCAAGGAGGTGGTCAGATAATTTGTTAATATCACCCCTCTATTCTTCTGATATCCGTCTCTTTTGTTGCCAAGATCGACTTGGCGAGCTTTGATACGGCCTTCCAATTGTTCACATTTTGCAGCATTTTTCCCACTAAGTTTTCTGCTGTGAGCCCATATTGCTTTCTGCCGTTCTTCTCTCCTCTGCCCATCTAGTGCACTCAAAGAACGTGTGCTCCACAGTGTCCACCTTACCGCAGTATATACATTTGTCGGTCTCCGCCACCTTGAACCGCTCTCTGTAGGCCTGGAAACATCCATGACCAGAGATCAATTGGGTAAGATGGTAGGTGACTTCTCCGTGTCCCCTCTTAATCCATGGTTCGATTTGTGGAATTAGTCTGTATGTCCATATAGCAGTCTCTAAGGTATGGTGTACCTCAATAGTCGGTATTAGGCCCCATCTTATTCCTCATCTATATAAATGGCCTGGCATACTGTAATGGTAAGGGAGTCAACACTGTTTTGTTTGCTGACGACACAACGTTTTACGTTGTTTCAATGGTTTCTAGTCAATCGCCTATCTTTGAATGACTCCCAAATCACAAAGAATTAATTTTACTCTAAGGAATAACAGTGAAATTCTACAGCCTTTTCTACCTAAATGTGCAATTGAAGCCAAATTTGCGAGAGTATACCTAGATGCAGAATTAACCTGAGAGCAGCATCTTGTTAATCTCTCAAAAAAAAACAATCTCGACAACTGTTCCTGCTCAGGAGTCTTGTACGGGTAACTTCCAAAGAAACTCTTCTGACACCATATTACAGTAACTCTCATTCTCTTTTGGTTTATGCTATTCTTTCCTGTGGTCATTCTTGTCATACTGATAAGGCATTTGGACAACAAAGAAAATGCATTCGTATTATCTCTGGGCTTGGTTATAGAGAAGACTGTCGAAATTCATTTAAGAATTTAAAAATTTTAACTTTACCTTGTGTGTACATTATGCAGTGTTTGTTGTACGTTAAACAAAATCTTGATCTATACAGATTACAGGAAAATATTCACAACTATCCAACAAACAATCTTGTACCAGACTTTGGCCGGCTTGAGAGATCCAGAAATGGTTAAAGATATTTTGCAATAAAGTTCTACAACGGCGTGCCAACTAGAATTAAAGCTCTTAACTTCAATCAGTACAAAAAACAAATCAATAGCTACCTTGTGCTGAATGCGTTTTTTTCATTTAAAGAATATTTCGAATCCAATTTTAGTCTGTAGTGTTGTTTCTGTCTGTTGTCAGCTTCTTTTTGCTTTTTTCTTAGGACAGCTTTATTACCAAACTTTTCTTCTTCAGAAAAAAATCAATATTGTGTAATTTTTTATTCGTATTAATGATAATAATAATTGAAAATTGAGTTAATATAGTCCAGTACTTGCTGCTCTGCATACAAAATTTTAATATTTTTAACTGACTTCTAAAAGAAGAAGGTTCTCAATTCGTCGACTATGTTTGTTTTTTATGTATGTACACCGATTACTCCGGAACGGCGGGACCGATTTGAATGAAATTTTCTACGTTATATTCAGGAGGTTGCTGCGCTGGTCCCATATTTTTTTGGATGAAATTGGTGCAGTAAAATCCAAGATGGCGCTAACAATATGGCGGCCAAAAAAATTAATTTTGTCCGATTTTCTCCAAAATTGGTATGTGGGAATTTTCACAACGAAACTAAAATTATTTTTAAAAACTCAATCTGACGGATTTAATATGGCGTCCTAAAAATTTTACATATTTCGATTTTCTCCAAAACTGATATAGGGGGTTCTTGATGATCTACACCCTCAAGAACCCCCTATGGGTTCTTGAGGGTGTAAACCAGGATTTTAAAAGTATTTTTTAAGTATTCAGTATCAAATTTTACATTTTCCGATTTTATCTAAAATTGATATTCTTGGGGCATATACAAATTCAATATGCAGTATAAAATATATCGAGCTAAGAAATTTACGTCTCAAGTTCTTTAAACATTTAAATAGGTTTTGGGGCCTATATTATCAATCTAAAATTAATTTAAAATTTAAGATTGTTGGATTTACTATGACAGACTAAATATTTGTTTCCCACAATTTCACTGATATTGGGAAAACTCTAAGAATCAAAGAATTTTTAGTGGTTCATTTGAGGGTGATTTACAACTTAGGTTTACATGGATATTGTTTTGTCACTTTGGACCTCTTTGGAAATACCCTAATCTCGATTAGTACTTAGTCCAAATAATATATGGATATCATAATAAATTCAAAACTAAAAATCGAAAAATAAAATTTTTATAAAAAAAATTGAACCGACTTCCAAAAGTGCGCTAAAAAGTGAAAAATAACTATAAATTTTTATATAAAATTGAAAATTGTGAAGTCAGCGCCCAACTAATACCTGACAAAATTTCGAACTTAAAATGTTTTTTGAAAAATTCAATCTGGCGGATTCAATATGGCGTCCTAAAAATCTAACATTTTTCGATTTTCTCCAAAACTGATATAGGGGGTTTTAGATAGTATAAATTATGAATTTATAAGTATTTTTTCAGGATTCAATATGGCGAATCCAATACAGCGGACTAAAAATTTTATATTTTTCAATTTTGTTCAAATATGTAACTGAATCGTCTTTGAGTATGTAAATAGCGAATATAAAATTATTTTAAAAAAAATGTAATACGTCAGATGCATTATGATGGTGTAGATATTTTAAATTTCCGGATTTCATCCAATATTGGTACGAGAAGGCTTTGAAGAATAATTTTTTTGAAATTTAATATGGCGGTTTGAAAACTTTATCTTATTCGCATTTTTTCAGATTTGGTATTAAAGAGTTTTTGAGGTCGTGTATTACGAATATGAAGTTAATTTTTTACAGCTGTTAGGTTGATAATATACAATATGAGGGACTGAAAATTTTACATTTTCTGATTTTGTTTAAAATTGATAATGCGGGGTTCTTGGGGCGTATACCAACTCAGTATGCAGTATAAAATATATTTGGTTAAGAAATTTACGTCTCAAGTTTTTTAGAAATACCGATTTTGGAAGGTTTTGGAGCCTATGTTACCAATCTCAAATTAATTTGAAATTTAAGATAGTGGATTTACTATGACAGACTAAATATTTGTTTGACGCAATTTCACTGGTATTTGGAGAAGTTTAATAAGTAAAGAATTTTTCGTGGTTCATTTTACGTTGATTTACAACTTTGGATAAATGAGTACTTTTTTACCCCTTTGGAGTCATTGCGAGGTGCACTAATCTCGATTAGTACTTAGTTCAAATAATTTATGGATATCATAATGAATTCAAAACTAAAAATCGAAAAATAAATTTTTTATAAAAAAAATTGAACCGACTCCTAAAAGTGCACTAAAAGGTCAAAAATAATTATAAATTTTTATACGATATTGAAATTTTTGAAGTTGGCGCCAAAATTATTTCTAAATGAAATAAATATCTGCTAATGTATATAAATTATAGTAAGAAAGCAATTAGAAATAAAGTATTTTTAGTGTCTTTATGCGAGTCACATTTTTTCAGGTTTTAGTTTGGCGCCGACTTCAAAAATTTTAATTTTATATAAAATTTATAGTTATTTTCCACTTTTTAGCACACTTTTAGAAGTCGATTCAATTTTTTCTATAACAATTTTGTAAAATTATTTTTACTTAAAGGCGGTTTTGACAAGCTCCGTCAATAATAATATTATGTAGGTACCAACAATAACAATCTGATTTTTACCTGTTTGTGTTTAGCATTAGTAATATTTGAGTATTTCGCATAAAAACCGCCAGTTTTATCGAAATAAATTAATAGTACCTTTTTTGAAGAGAAATGACCAAAGTATTTAAAAAATCAGTTTTCAGCTCTGTAAAACGACACTAATCAAAAATTTGTTCGAACGAGTGTGGCTGCAAGTCCGTTCATGACTTCTGTGATGATCTAAAACATCTATTGTAGAATGGTTTAATGAGTCTTTATGGCCTCTATAAAATATTAAAAGTTCATTAAATTATACAAGTCGGTTCAAAACTTAGAGCCGATAAAGTAAATCGCTGTGTACCCCTTTAAGGCTCTGTATATCCATTAAGGGACACCTTAATAATTTTTCTTTTATGACAAAGTATAGTTATTTTGACCTCCCCTATAGGCTTCAGAGAAATTAAGGAAAGAGACACCATTCAAGTCAGGGAGCCAACGTACACTTTATGAATATACTAGCAATTATTTTCTTAATCGTTCTGAATAGCGGTGATGACTTTGTATTAGTAGGATCAAAATCTATTTAGAATGCAACTCGTAAATTTTTTATTCTTGTATAGCGATTGTTTACTTTCTATTATTACATTGTTTCGTTTGTAGAAATAATGACAACTATAGAGTTTCTCCAAGTGTCTCCGTTATTAGTAAAAATAGAAGGATATATAAGATTTTCATAACACCGTGCAACTTTTTTAAGAAATGAACGATGCCACTAACAGAATTTTCATAAATCTCTTCGTTTTGGAGATACAGAGTGATTTTGAATATTGTGCATTTTGGGGCACCCCTCGTATTTCAGTTATCTTGCAACTTATCGCAAAGTTAAAAAAATAAAACTACTGGGGTTTTTCATGTAAATTTCAGTGGTGTAGTCAGTTATTTTATAGGTTTAACTGTTTCGGAAAAATAAATCAAACTTGCCTTTTCTCAAATGGGACACCCTGTATATTTTAGGATTCAGAAGTGTATTTAAACAGGTTTGAGAATGTTTGTATTCTTCTCAATTTGAAATTTATAAATGCCTGTAATTCGTAAATATCCAGAGAGACGACAGTCAGATAAAAGAATTTGAGGAAAAAATCAAATTTAATTCAACATGGTTCATTTTTTAAATCACGGTCTAAAATCTACAACAAGGAAAACGGTGAGATTGATAGAAATTGAAGCAAATTTGAGATATCGGTTCGGTCGACTTGAAATTTGATATTTCCTTTAAAGTTTTCAGTACTGAAAAGAAACATGGATAAACTTAATCTGCAATGCTAAAAAATATGTCTTGTAGCGTTTTCTTCAAACGTTCAACTAACTGGCAAATAGCTGCTACAATTCTCAGATTGAGCTTGCATAAAACAGTGCAAGAGACCGCGTTACGTTCAAAATTCGGGCTCTTACAAAATCTTCCCGAGCATGAAACTTTGCCATATTATTTTTACGATATTAAAATACAGTTTAAACAAAAAAAAATTTTTGATTTTTAAAAGTTTTAGAATGATTTATTCCCTTAATCTATATATATATATATATATATATATATATATATATATATATAGTGATCACTTGAAAATGCCAGCTGAGATGTTGGCGAAACGTTGTGAAGATATTTCTACTGACGAACGGATTGAAAACCGGAAAAACACCAGTACACATTCCACCCTCCATATATATATATATATATATATATATATATATATATATATATATATATATATATATATATATTTATATATATATATATATATATATATATATATATATATATATATATATATATATATATATATATATGTATATATAGTGATCACTTGAAAATGCCAGCTGAGATGTTGGCGAAACGTTGTGAAGATATTTCTACTGACGAACGGATTGAAAACCAGAAAAACACTAGTACACATTCCACCATATATATATATATATATATATATATATATATATATATATATATATATATATATATATATATATATATATAAAATTTTCATTATTAAGAAATAAACAAAATGTCAAGGAAGATTAATAAGTAAAAAGAACAAAGAATGTTTGAAGATGCCTTAAATAAAGGGCGAAACGTCAAATTGTTTTTGATTTTCTATTAAATAAAGAACCTAAACCCAAGAAAAGACAAAAGAAAATGTTATAATTTATGGTTCAAGAATCTGGAAAATATTATATATATATATATATATATATATATATATATATATATATATATATATATATATATATATATATATATATATATATATATGTTTATGCGGCTTTCACGGATTCCTCCGTGTGAGATGCAATAGCAGTGGTCATATCCACATTATGCCGTTGTAGTGCTGAAATCACATTCAGCAAACATACAACTAAATGCATCTCCGCATGTAAATGAAGTAAAATGCGAACAGTGATTGCAAACTTCGCTCCATCATATCCTTTCAGTGTTAGAGGTTGCACAGTTTGGATGAATTGCTACAAAACACAATTCACCCTATTACACCACCATCGAGATGGTGGCCTACCTGTACCACCACACCGAGAAGAAAGTAAAAACTTACCTCCTTACAGACAGGTGCATGTCGGTACCCTGATGAGTCTAGTAAGAGACGAAACATGTACCTCTGCCGTATCACTGTAACAGAGGAGGTAAGTTTTTACTTTCTTCTCGGTGTGGTGGTACAGGTAGGCCACCATCTCGATGGTGGTGTAATAGGGTGAATTGTGTTTTGTAGCAATTCATCCAAACTGTGCAACCTCTAACACTGAAAGGATATGATGGAGCGAAGTTTGCAATCACTGTTCGCATTTTACTTCATTTACATGCGGAGATGCATTTAGTTGTATGTTTGCTGAATGTGATTTCAGCACTACAACGGCATAATGTGGATATGACCACTGCTATTGCATCTCACACGGAGGAATCCGTGAAAGCCGCATAAACGTATATACGCAATCCGGCGGGAGGTCGGCGAAGCCGCGTTCAGTGTTGCATGCTTCCTTCCGATCTGTCCTTTGCACAGACAGGTGCATGTCGGTACCCTGATGAGTCTAGTAAGAGACGAAACATGTACCTCTGCCGTATCACTGTAACAGAGGAGGTAAGTTTTTACTTTCTTCTCGGTGTGGTGGTACAGGTAGGCCACCATCTCGATGGTGGTGTAATAGGGTGAATTGTGTTTTGTAGCAATTCATCCAAACTGTGCAACCTCTAACACTGAAAGGATATGATGGAGCGAAGTTTGCAATCACTGTTCGCATTTTACTTCATATATATATATATATATATATATATATATATATATATATATATATATATATATATATATATATATATATATATACATATGTCTATAATTAAATAACTTTTTGTTTTTATTTTTTTGAACCGCTATTTCGATATATTCTTTTTTCTTGGGTTTTTGATTCGGTCAGTGGAATAAAAATTAATTTATTTCCTCATAGAGATTTTATTTTTATTGCAAACGTTTGGACCTTATTATTGGTCTTCATCAGTGTCCCACCTACAAACACTTTTCGAAATAGTTAGCAATTATTTCACATGATAAATTAAAATCTTGTGAAACTTACTTATAACCAGGCGCGGATCCAAGGGCGGTGGGGGCGATCGCCCCCCCCCCTCCCCAAGAGCTTTGAGTTCAGGAAAATAGGCCCGATTTTGCCTCTTATACTATAGTTTATTCAAGAACTAGAGAGAGTAATAGATCATTTTTTTACCCTTTTTTTTCTTCGCAAACTACCTGTGTTTTTTAATCCGGTGTCTTTGGCAAAATCTGTCAGGCACATATATTTTTCATAGGAATGGATTAGAAATTTTATAATCAAAAATATGGGTCTATAATAATGGACTATTTGGGTTGGATAACAATAGATATTTGCAAGTGTCAAGTGTTAAAAAGAATTTTAATCCTTGTCATAGGCGTCGAAAAGAGGTTTATTTTATCATTAAGTATTTATGGCATAGAATATTATTTCGGTAATAAACTTAAAATAAAAAGTTTTTATAATATTATTTTATTTCTTATGATTTCTTAATAATTCACATACATTACAAAATATAGATTATTTTGACATAGTTAACACAAATCACAACTATATTTTTATTATTTTCAATTTTTGGCATAGAAACCGTTTTAAGCACATTTAGACTAAAACGTAGCCTTATTCTCTCAAAAAATTCTATGTTATAAGTTATAAGTTAAATACTTATACTAGGAATGTGTATGCTGGCATCCCCTCCTCTCCAAGAGCTTCAAATTCAGAAAAATAGACCCCACCCAGCCTTTTACACTAAAAATGGGAATGTTTCCGGTGTCTCCCTCCCCCCTCCGTCGACAACTTGCTTTCGCTTGCCATACTGTACTTTTGTGATATCACCGCCCCCCCCCCCCAAGAGAGAGGCTGGATCCGCCCCTGCTTATAACAATAATAATTTCCAAATATAAATATTAAAAGTTTCTTACACAAGAACGTTACATTTTTAAAAATTACATTCATTACATTTTTATTGTTTGTAATTTTTAAAAATGTGACTTTCTTGTTTAAGAAACTTTTAATATTTATGTTTTTATGTTTGGAAATTATTATTATAAGTAAGTTTCACAAGATTTTAATTTTTCATTGGAAATAATCGCTAACTATTTCGAAAACTGTTTGTAGATGGGACACTGATGAAGACCAATAATAAGGTCGAAACGTTTGCAATAAAAAATTAAATCTCTATGAGGAAATAATTTAATTTCTGGCCGAACCGAAAACCCAAGAAAAAAAGAAGTATATATATATATATATATATATATATATATATATATATATATATATATATACTTAAGTGATTTTTTGGAAATAAATTAATTTCTGGCGGAACCGAAAACCCAAGAAAAAAAGAAGTATATATATATATATATATATATATATATATATATATATATATATATATATATATATATATATATATATATATATATATACTTAAGTGATTTTTTGTTTTTATTTTCTTGAACCGCTATTTCGATATATTCTTTTTTCTTGGGTTTTCGATTCGGTCAAAGGAATAAAAGATTAATGTATTTCCTCACAGATGTTTCATTGTTTTTTGTCATAAACATTTCGACCTTATTATTGGTCTTCATCAGTATTTTTTCCATAACAATAGCAATTCCCAAAACATAGATTCATAAATATTAAAAATTTGTCACAAAAGATCGGCATATTTTAAAAAACTTTATTATTTATTTATTTACAATCAAAGTACTCAAAACATAACAATTCAAACACGTATGACCATATTACCAGGTATATATATATATATATATATATATATATATATATATATATATATATATATATATAATTAAAATTTTCAATTTGTAATCATTAACTCTTAAGCCATCTAAATAATACTGTAGCTCTAACTCTACTTGAATAATCCAACCTATACTTTGTACAAACGCCTTGTAAATACAAATAATTAAAATTTATTAATTTTTTTATTAGTAAATAAGATCTTTACAACACATAAATATTGTAATGGCGCCAATGCACGTTTCAAGCAAAATGTAGGCATGTCGAGTCCGGTAAATGGTCCACCAGATCTATTGATGCACGAAGCTCTGTTCATCTTTCACACCAGTGCAGTTCCCAGATCCCGCTTTGATTCCATCCATGCTTACACATCCATAAGCATGCAAAATATTCTACAGTTACCATTGCCGGAAAGCATTTTAGCCAATGGGACTACATACGAATGTTTAAGAAATCGGACAAAAAAATCTCAAGGAATCAACACGCTTCAGCAACAACCAACTATAGAAAGGATTTTTCAAAAAATTGTATACTATTGAGCCAGACGTTAATGGAATAACAATATTTAAGACAAGAGTAACATGGTACATTCCATCACAATTTCTTAACAGCTATAATTTGGCAGAAACTCGCATGTATTTTAGGTATGGGCAGTAAACACAGAAGATCATGCATGTCAAGCGTCATATGATGCGATGCCGACATCAACTTGTCCCCATCCCTTCCCTCTTACCGGACAAGGCGACACGACAAATCCTTCAGACAGACTTTAGTGCAGTGGCGCAAAAATTTAAAAACTTGTAAAAGACATTTCAATTGTTTTCTAGTATAGTAAGTAAAGGAGGTAAGAAATAGGAAAAAAGTAGAACTTTTTTCTTGGTATTCAATCTTCAGCCATATTTGTACAACTTCTACTTTTCTCCATTGATCGCTGAGGCCCAGCGAGGAAAGGGAAAAATATAAAAATATAATATTTCATAAATCCGCGTTTCTAGATTCTATTATTTTTTCTTTTGAAATTAAAACAAAAATCAATCGTGTTTCGTTTAATTTTTTATGACTCCATAATTATGAAATTTTATGTTGTTTTCCTGGTAGTCGATCATGCAAATGCACCAAGTCACCAAGGGCGCTTTTCAGGTTATGATGAGCCAAGGTTTGCTAAACGATGCGAATTGTTGACTTGATGGACAAACAATAGAATGATAAAAGGACAGACCCGCTTGGGATAATGGTTAGTTAATATGAGGTTGGTTAGTCAATGTGAGGATAATCCGTTTGAGGTCAGTGATCAGTCCCAAGCGAGACCAATCAAAAAGCTGGTCGACCATTAGTAATTATAGTGGCAACCTATAGTAGAGTACTAGACATAGTCTATATTGCAATATAAGTTGAACCTTTTTGTTAATACTGTATAGCTCAAAATGTTAGAAATAATTACCAATATTGTATAAATAATTTTTAATAAACCAAAGTCAAAGAGGTAGCTTAGTGTTTAATCTCCGCAAACCAAAGATCCCCACTCCCAAACGTCTCTAGTCATACCCCAAAATTGATAATGATAATATTATTTGCTTGAAAGAACATGATTTGTAACGTTTTACTGAAAATTTCAAACAGGAACGTGAACTTTAAGGTTTTGTTTGGTATTTTAAAAAATGTGATTCTTCATCGTAAGACGTGCAAATATCTCATCTGGTAAATTGGAATTTATTTAATTGGTAAGTTATAAAGCATTCCATAATAATTATGAATATGGATATGATGTGTGATCATTTTTAAATACTATCAATATTTTAGTTTTCTAAGACAAAAGAAACTTCAAATTCAAGGGCTGAAGCAAATTGGTCATGATCATAATTCTTTTATACATCAAATGTGTAACTCTATTCAGAGGATTTCTTTGGAAAAAGTTTTATACAAGAAGATGAGCAAAAAGTTTGTGCTGTGCTTCTTACAAATAAACTGCCTGAAAAAAGCTATGAAGCACTATTTGATGTAAACATCTTGAAGCAACTAAACTTGGCTAAATAACATACACGGGCTCTACAAAAAAAAGTCCTGAATTAGGTGCGCATTAACCAACAACAATATCGTTTTACCATAAAGTTAATGTTCCACTGACATATAAAGTTGAACATCGAAACTGGTATGGTGTTAAAATTTAAAACGATTATACGTTTAAAAACCAATATGCCATATTAAAATAGAAATAAATGATTGCATAAATATGAAATTTTTCAATATTAATAAGCATGTTTGGAAATTACATAAATTTTACTTTTATGTATTTGTTTTGTCTAAAAATAAAATAATAACCTTTTATTTGAATATATTATTAATTATTAAAACAAGAATTCTTTATTTTAACTCTGATATTAAATTTGTGTCATGAATATCCTATGTCAAAGTAGTGAGATGCTGTGATTGATTATCAATTCAACTCTAAGAAAGATCAATTCCAGATCCTCAAACAGTTAAGTAAATGGAAAGTTTGACTTAGTGTAAAAATTAAAAGTTGCTAGTAAATCTTTATGTATATATTTAGATTAAAAATGATTGTATTAATATAAGAATTCTCTTGTATTTACAATCTTTTTTATATTTAAAGTGTCTTAATAAATATTGTTTTGTTTACAAGTAAATATAAATTGCTTTAACACTATCCCTTTTAGAGTTAATTTCTTTTTTATAAATTTGGTTTAGTACATAATGTTACTTTACTTCCTTTAAATTAAAGCTTCGTTTTTATGAAGGAAATGTCAACATTATTATGAATGTTGTTAACCCTATATAAATACCTAACATATCAGTTCCCTAAAAGCATCGAGGAGAAAATAATTTTAACAGAGACCTAATCGAAGCTATTTTTAAATGATGAAACTCTCTTACTTTGCAATAGATTATGTGGACTGCTTTAAAAATGGTGGAAACTATTTATTTTCAATATTTTGTTTGAAAACATAACCTATGTTTTTTTTTTAAGTCTTTTGTTTTATTTATATTTTTTATTTTGCGAGTTTTGAAATAATGGATATTTATGAACTATGTTACATTGTTTTAATATATTGAAAATGCTTGTTGCCGAAGATCATTACTGCTTGATCCACCAAAAAAACAATTATTGTTAATTTTTTTATTAATTTTATATCAATTGCAATAATACAGTTATTCGTTATATAAATTGAAGCTTATGAAATAAAGGCCGCTATATAATACAATTTCTAATCAACGACAATCTCTGATATCGAGACGTTGATCCACAGACATGCCCTTAGCTATGGTTACTAGATCAAATAATGAGATTCCTGACAATATCCCTGACTTTTCAGTAAATATCCGGACATTTTATCTGAATGTTGTATGTGGTATGTTAAGGCAGTGAGATTTTTAAAATATTTGCAATCGAAGCACCAAATGCGAATATTGAGGGAGTGTTCTCATTAATGGAAGCGTAGTGGACTAAGAAAATAAATACAAAATTCAAATATTTTATGCCGAAAATTTCACGACACTGATTCAGCTGGTCAGCAGAACTAGTCGGTGAAACGGTATGGAGGGAGTACGACCATGAAATTGCGTGCGACAGGTGCGCCGTCGAGACTCTTAAAGGCCAACGATAAAATTCTAGAAATGGTAAATTTTGCAAAATTTTAATTAATTAAAGAAAAAATTTAATTTTGTGAATAAAACAACGAAAATGCGGCTCGAAATGACCAAAAAATATGTAGGGTATTGAGACAAAGTGCAATTAGTGGACTGTATATAGGTTGGTTGCGGGGATAAGAAATTATACAAATAACATGCGAATACAAAATACGGCGACAGCGTGACACCAATACTAAATTGGCCTATCTTGAAGTTGAAATCACTTCACTAATTTCTTCTTGGTGGCTACCAGGATAATTCCATGCTTCACAATGCAGGAACTAGGAATCGAGGACACTGTCACTATATTTCGGAGTAGTTTCTGAGGCGAGGCTTAATATATTTGAGAGCAAAACGATAAGGCGAGGGACGTACAATACGTCGAGTACTATACTATATGACTACTACTGTACTACTACTCTGTACCTTTTTACATCTGTCCAAATGCGTGAGGGCCAGTACAATGTGTCACGTGTAAACGCGAATAAAATTAAACTGAAAAGTAATGAAACCTAAACAACGTTTTTACGGAATACTATGAGCCAAGAAAGACTTTCAGCTTTAGCCATGCTTTCTAAAGAAAGGGATCTTATCGAAAGCATACCTGATTACAATCAGCGCATTATTGATAGGTTTGCTTATGCCAAAGATCGGCGTATGGATTTTCTTTATAAATAATTCACACAGTAAGTTATACGTGCATTTTATTTTGACTTATAATTTTAAAATTTACTGACTCCTTTATGTTTAGTTATTTAAAATACACTGCTTTGTTTCATATTAATTCAATTTCTAAAGACTTTTATTTCATCATCCACCGATGCCTATCGCAGATTTTATACGTATCTACGTTTTTAATATACCACTGGAATCAGGCGCGGATCCAAGGGGGGGGGCGGTGGGGGCGATCGCCCCCCCCCCCCCTTCAAGAGCTTTCAGTTTAGGAAAATAGACCCGATTTTGCCGCTTATACTATAGTTTATTCAAGAACTAAAAAGAGTAATAAATCATTTTTACCCTTTTTTTCTTTGCAAACTACCTGTGTTCTTCAGTCCGGTGTCTTTGGCAAAATCTATTAGACACATATATTTTTCATAGGAATGGGTTACATATTTTATAATCAAAAATACAGGTCTACACAATAATGGACTATTTGGGTCGGATAACAATAGATATTTAGAAGTGTGAAGTGTTAAAAAGGATTTTAATCATTGTCGTAGGCGTCGGAAGGAGGTTTATTTTATCACTAAGTATTTATGGCATAGAATATTATTTCGGTAATAAACTTAAATTCAAAAATTTTTATTTTTTTTTATTTCTTATGATTTCTTAATAATTCACATGCATTACAAAATATAGATAATTTTAACATATTTAACACAAATCACAACTGTAATTTTAATTTTGGCATAAAAACCGTTTTAGGTACATTCAGACTAAAAATACCTTTATTCTCTCAAAAAATTTTAAGTCATAATTTAAATACTTACAAAATACCCATTGTCAAAAATACAAAAAGGTAAACATATATAAAAAAATAAATTCGTCCATATAATATTAAAATTTTTTTGGGGCTATCGGTCATTTTATTATTAATTAAAACCATTTTTAGGACATTTGACGTTTCAGTTTATTTATTTTTTAAACCATCTGCACAATTAAAATAAAGCACTAAAAGGGGATTCAAATGTAATTAATTTTTATATGTTACAGTTAAAATTAGATTTTTATTTCTATTTCACTGACATCCTAATTTATTTTATTTTATTATATAGAAATCCGATAACCCTAAAAAATAAAATAAACGTATTAATTCTACACGCTTAAAAAAAGACACATACAATAATAAAATAATAAAAAAATTACGGTTAATTGGAATTAAATATGTATAAAATTAAAGAGTGTGACACACTAAAATAAAAATATATAAAAAAATAAAAATATATATAAACAACATTAAACAATAAAATACAACAAAAACAAAAATTTAAATAATAAATTGTGTTTACACTGGTAAACATTACGTATCTAATTCCAAATCAAAGTCAGTGAAACTATCTTCGCTCAAATTAATTATATTTGGTTCCTCGATCTCACCGATCATGAGCTCGAGTTTCTACATTTTGTTTTATTCTTTAACTATATGGATTTTTCTCAATTTTCCGCAGTAACTTTATTCAAAAAAATCTTTCAAAAGTTCAGTTAAATTATTAATTTTGTAAGTCATGTTATTTCTAGAAACTCTACCTTTTCCTCGAGAGAGATATTTCCTTCTCCAACGGACAGTTTCCGGACGATCTATAAGAACAGATTTTCTATCTGGTTTTTCCCAGCAAAAATTAAGTTCTCTGAGCAATTTCCAGAGTTCAAATCTATTCTCTCTCTCTAACGAGGTTTTCCGTCTGCCTGTGATCGAATGTGGCTTGGGGGTACTAACAATTCCAGTCGTTTTTTTCTCCTTCAGAAATCGGTACATGGTAGATTTTCCAACTCCTGTCATGTTGGAACACATCTCAGCAGAGCTTTTAACATTATTATCTAGATATTGATATCTAAGGCATCATAAACATTCATCGTAATAAGTTTTTCGCTGAGAAAAAAAGCCCTGGTTTCACGTTTTTGGAAAAAATATAAAGATGGAGGCCAGATTTTTTGGGTATCTCACTAACCAATAATAATACATAAAAACAAGCGCAAACAAGATAAATCACTAAGGACACACTGTAAGGTATACTTTGTTCACTGACAGACATCAAACTGAACTCAGAAATTTTATTTTTGCAGTAAATTTATAAAAGCTTATAATATTTAAATATAATTAAACTAGCGACCCGCCCCGGCTTCGCACGGGTGCAATGCTGATACTAAATACACTACAGAAAAACTGTGACTATTTATTTTATTTTTACAACAATTATTACATCGGCCTCCGACGCGCTATTTATAGGCACGCTGCCGCCGCCCCGGTCGGTCAGTACCGCCGCAAGCGCTACTTCCCGCAATTTTAAATCTGTAATATCTTCGAAAATATTCATTTAAATCTTGTGCTGTAAAGGACCATATAGATCTATATTAAATCAACAATGTATTTAAGCTATTTAATTGGATAAGGATTAATGCTGTATTGGTTAAAATCGCTTCAAAATTTGCCATTATTTGTCGTAAAAAGTAAATGACAAAAAAATGTTATTGTGGGATATCCATGAGAGATAGACATATACCATCGCGGAGTTTTCTGTAGACCTTTTCAATGTGTACAAATAATTAGTACATTATTTTGATAAATCTTGTAGGGTTCAGCCTGCGTTTGCAATGTAAGCGGAAAAAAATATGATAATTAACGACATCACATTAGAAACCTCAAAAATAACAGTATTTCTCCACTATTTAATGGATGTTATTATACATATAAACCTTCCTCTTGAATCACTCTATCTATTGAAAAAACCCGCATCAAAATCCGGTGCGTAGTTTTAAAGATTTAAGCATACAAAGGGACATAGGGACAGAGAAAGCGACTTTGTTTTATACTATGTAGTGATATAATAAGATTTACGGCAGTCCTTAGTTATCTGTGGCACTGGAGTAGGTACGTTGGAGGTTTCGGTAACAATTTTATTACTCTCTATAGTTCTTGAATGGAGTAAAGGAATGTTCATGTATGCTTGCGATGGCCCTCCTCTCCCAAGAGCTTTGAGTTCAGGAAAATAGAACGTATTCTGTCTTTTATATTAGAAATGTGTATGCTCCCCTCCCCCGTTGACAATTTGTTTTTCTTGCGATAGCTCCCTTCCCAAGAGCTTTGAGTTCAGGAAAATAGACCTGATTCAGCCTCTTATTCTAGGAATGTGTATCCTGCTGGCATCTCCCCCTGTCAGCAACTTGTTTTTTCTTGTGATCGCCCCCCCCCCTCTCTTCAAGAGCTTGAAATTCAGAAAATAGACTCAACTCTGCCTTTTACACAAAAAATTGGATTGTTGCTGGTGTCCTCCCCCCGTCGACAACTTGTTTTCGCTTGCCATACTGTACTTTTGTGATATCACCGCCCCTCCAAAGAGAGAGGCTGGATCCGCCCCTGACTGGAATTGCAACCCCTACTTTTTTAACACACCAACCGCCACTGTTGTGGCATCTTTTTCGAAGGCAGTTTAATCTTTTTGTATAAATTTGATTAGGATATAAGTTGAATACATGAATGGAAAACATATTTTTCATGTTAAAAACAAACCGAATTGAAATCGCAATTGGCAAGTAAGAAAACAGCTGATTGAACTTATTCCATATCGTCGAAATTATAAAAAGATTCAAGGAGAAATACTCTTCAATTTATATGTTTCTTCAAGCAAGAAAAATAAAAAATGTAATATAGATCGTTGCAACCCTTTAAAGCTCGAAAAATTAGGTTATTTTTAGTCCTCGACTATTTTGGATCTAGTGCTAGAAATTACAAAATATTGAGTCGTTTTGATATATTTTCAAAATAAGAAAATAGTTTCGTTCGACCAGTCCATTTTTTGAGCAGTATCACTTAACTGCAACGAAATGATGATGGTATTCCAGAGAAAGTTCATATGCTCCTATACTGTCAACTACGATTAGTTTTCGCGAGCATGTGAATGACCTCAAGTGTGTCTCAATGTACTCATTTCTACTTGAATGTTAACAAAAAATTATCAAAAGTAAAAAATAATTGATTTCATTATGTCAAATGACAACGTATTTCAAGGAATAAAACAGATTTATCTTCCGTTATTTTTAAAAATGAATAGTTTTCATTTTCGCCGAAATATAGCACATCCAAATAATCAAGTTTTATGGGAATTACCCAACTCTATTCATTACAAGTGTTTATTTATAACCAGCGGTTTGATCCAACTAACGGCCAGTACAATTTATAGTTGTGAACGTTTACAAATTATAACAAAAATTATTTGCGTTTTCTGCGCTAAACTCTTAAAAAGTGTAGATTGTATGATATATTAGTTATTTTGGTGTAATATTAAAATGGCCACATCAAAAACAACTCGGTAAGTACCAAAAAAATTGTAGTCGATAATCAATTCTAAATAATTTGTTTACATTCAAAATTTCGCGAATACATTTTTTATTGATGATAATTAAAAGTTCATTATTGTGCTTATCGCCATTACTTTTACAATTAAAATTTTGCTTTTTAAGAAAAAAATTTGAAGTCACATCCACTTAAACTTATCGATTGATTTCGGTGATTTGAATCTGGGTTGAAAATCAATATTTTGAGCTTTAACTAATAAGAGTTTTCTTTATTTTTCATAAACAAATATTTTGTTTTAACTTTAACGCAAGAACCCTGCTTCTAACACGGGGAGGACATACACAGGTTTTTCCATAGGATATTGTAATAGTTTTTTTTTTAGCTACGTTTTTTCGAAGGACCATCAAAGTTAATAAATAAAAGAGTACCACAGCCGATTTCCTTGGTATTTATTAATAACAGTAAAAGAAGAATTATAAAAATGGTTATTTACAGTATTTCTCTTGAAACTATATAATACGTCACTGCACTACTTTTTTACTTTACATTTATTATTTCACTTTACTTTATTCCATCAAATCTACGAGAGAGGGAGAGATTTTACTAATACAGGATTGCACACACCGTGCCTTTCTTTCCAGAGATGTACAGGGTGAGTCAACGATTGGATGAAGTAGGTTTGTGCCTTTTCGCTGAAATTAACAAAGAAACTATATTTATTGTTTGATACAGTTTATTTTTACGCAGATTTAAAAAATATTTAGGACTCTACAGGGTGAGCCAAAAAACTAGGACAGCATAAAGTTGTATTTTTTTAAATGGAACACCCTATATACGAATCGTATTTTCGTTTTAGCTTATAATTCTAAATCTTTTTTATTAAGGATTTACTATAACAAAACTTTATAGTTTCTGAGATAATTAAGTTTAAAGAAAAAAAGTCACATTTTCAAGCATCAATTCAATCCTAAATAACGTTTTCAATTTTGTGACAAATATATTCAAATTTGGAATTTAGCAAGGTCAAGGACAAGTTAACATAATTTTTACCTAATATTTGCAATAAAAACTACAGGGTGTTGAACACATCGGCTCAAATTTGAACAAGTTTAAATGAATAAATATCTCTTTTTTTTTAAATGGTACACCCTGTATATTTTCATGTTATTTAATAGAGTAATAAAAACCCTAAAAGTTTTGTTCAATATATCCTATACCTAATTATAATAGTTTTTGAGATATTTCAGTTTTTCTTATTTTCCATACTTTTTTACAGAAATAGTCTTCATTATCATAGTAGCCATGGCAAAAACAATGTAAAAGAACATTTTTCTGTGTGTCAAATTTATAACCGCAATCGCTTCTTTTGGTTTTTATGTAGTGTAGGTTGGTTTTTTTTGCATTCATCTTATATTGTAAAATGAATTTTCCAAAGAATGAGTTAATAGATATGATTTATACAATAGGAGAGGCTCAAAAAAATTGCCTTCTTGCTCAAAGAATTTAAAAAATGAAGTATCCTGATTGACGCCAGCCTAATACCCATACTTTTCAAAACTTAATGCAAAGATTTGATTCTTCTGGTACTGTTGATTATCCAAAACGTAAAGTGGTCAACAAACCAGTAACTAATGAAGAAAAAGAACTACAAGTATTGTTAAATATTCAGGAAAATCCTTATATTGGTAGCCGTCAGTTAGCAGCATTATGTGAAATATCACATCATCAAAAAAAAGTCTACGAGTTATCCTATAGATCGCTCTTCAATAAAATCGCTCTTCAATAAAAGTGAAATTTTCAGTAGAAAAGTTGCGAATTAAAACCTGATTTTTTCACGGCTAGTGCATTAGTACAGTATATATAGTTCCCGCTAAAAATCTTTTAATTAGTTATTGCCTGAAGGTCTAAATATTGATTAGTTTTGTTTGATTGTGCTCACTTAGTGTTTAAAATATTCTATATAAAAAAGTGTTTACTACAAAAACGTAAATAACAAATTCCACAAGCTCGTCGAAATCCATCGAGGCAATAAAAGTTGGAGCATCCCAAAACATTTTAATAGTGGTGATAGAGTTATTTTATTTATACTGAGTAAAATGCCTGCCTGTTCTCGTTGTAAGCAGCACCTAACACCTGATGATATAAAGGCAAAAATTGTTTGTGATGCCTGTAAAGGCTCTTTTTGTCAAAACTGCATTGGGCTAACTGCTTCTGAAATTAAAGTTATGCAGTTAGTGGGTAAAAGAATCTTAAGGTTCTTTTGTGATGGCTGCACAAATTCTACTCTACCTGATAAACTTGATGATCGAATTGAAACTCTTAAATCTGATTTTATGAAGGCAATTGACAATATTAAGGCTGATGTAGTTGAATCTGTGAACTCATTAAAGACAGAAATCAGTAATATTTCTACTACTAATAAAGAGGTTATTCATATGCTTTCATCTGGCAGTTTAATTCCTACGCAGAGCATGGCTTCATTTGGCAGCACGAAAGCAACTAGAGCTCAACTTACTCAACTCGATAATATCACACCCAGTGGTTTACAGAGCAAGCCCCCAAATCATCAAAGTCGAAGAGGTCTTTCCACCCATAGACCTGTTATCCAACAAGATGGGGAGGGTGGCAATGACAATCAAACTACCCAACACACTATTCAACACTGGAATATAAGATCTCAGAATGCGCCTGTCAGACCCCAGTTGGTGAGAGGTATTGGCACAAATTGTTCTAATTTTTTCGCCTCTGCTGCCCGGCGTGTATGGCTTTCAGTCGGTAGGGTTAATCTTAATACCACGGAAGATGATATCAAACAATATCTAGAGAGTAAATTTCCAGGCCACTTATTTACAACCGAGTTACTACCAAAGAGACCTGAAGCTTTGAGCTTGGCTTTTAAGATCGGTGCGGATGTTGACCTTATCGACAACCTTTATGATGAAAATACTTGGCCGGATGGAGTTATTGTTAGGAGATTTTCCTTTCGAAAGAACAACAGAAATCAGCAATGGAAATAATCCAATATCCAATGGCAAAAAATCCAGGAATGATGAAAAGAATATTATGAAACTGTTCCACATTAACATACAAAGCCTAAATTCCAAATTCTTAGAATTTCAAGTTATTTTAACGGATATATATCCCGACATTTTATTTATAACCGAACACTGGGTAAAGGATGATGGTATAGTCAGGTTCAACTTGAATGGATATAAATTAATAAGCTACTTTGGAAGACACCAACACAAAGGAGGAGGAACAGCAATTTTCCTAAAGGAAAACCTTCAGACAACACTTTATGATAATGCTCAGCTACCCGAGGCAGCTGAGAAGCACTTTGAATATTGTTTAACTAAATGTTATATTAATAATGAGATTTTTATTTTCATATGTATCTATCGATCGCCATCAGGTAATGTCGAGGTTTTTTTTGATAATCTTATTGAATTATTAGATGATTTATACTGCCCAACCAAAACTTTTATAGTGGGTGGGGATTTCAACTTTCATTTTCATGATCCTGAAGACAGTAATGTACATTCACTGTTGCAATTATTGGACAGTTATGGTTTAAAACCTCATATTATTGGGATTACCAGGGATCAGTCCGGCTCTCAACTAGACAACATTTTTAGCAACATAGAGAATGATAATATTGATTCAGAGATACATATCAGCAATATTTCTGACCACTGGGGCCAAGTTTTGCAAATAAGGGTAAATAGGGAGTATCAGCACACTTATACAAAAAAAAGATTTTTCAATAACCATAATTTATTACGTTTTAAGGACTACCTTATAAATGAGCCTTGGAATGAGGTAGATCAAGCATACGGTGCTGACGAAAAATATAACACATTTTTTCGAATATTCTACTATTATTTTGACCTTTCTTTCCCAACCAGTACAAATATCATAAAGCAAGCTGGGTAAATACCGAAATCCGTAACTATTCAAACTACATCAAAGACCTGTATGTGTGGTACAAGCAGACAAAAAGTCAAGCTGTGTATAGAACATATAGGTCAGAAAGAAAGATTTATCGAAAATACCTATCTGATTATCATAAAAATTTAAATGATAGTAGGATTATTAATTCCAAAAACAAAATTAAAACTGCCTGGAATATTCTTAAAACCGAATGCAATGAGATTAAAAAGAATTACGACATAACCCTAAAAATAGATGATCATATTCATAGTGACCCAAAAGATATTGCTGAACTATTTAGCAGACAGTTCAATGTACCCAATAATTCAAATCTTAACCTTACGTTTCAAACTGAAGTTAATTATCTTACAATATTTTTATCACCAGTTAATTCCGATGAAATTTTTCGAACACTTATGAGTTTACCTAATAAATTTTCAGCGGGACTGGACGACGTGCCCGTATATGTTTTAAAATTTGTCGCACACTGCATAAGTAATCCCTTAGCAAATATTGTTAATAAAAGTTTTGCCACACAGATCTTTCCTACTAATCTCAAGACAGCCAAAGTGATTCCTATATTTAAAAAAGGGGATCGCCAGTGCATCAAAAATTACAGACCAATCTCGCTGCTTCCAGCAGTGTCAAAGATCTTTGAAAAAGTTATATATACTAGAATACTTGAACATCTAAACAAACTCAATATCCTGAGTAAAAATCAGTTCGGCTTTAGACCTAACAAATCTACTGAAATGGCAATATTTAACACAATTTCCTATATAAATGAAAGAATTGACACAAATGATAAAGTGGCAGGCCTATATTTTGATTTGTCTAAGGCCTTTGACACTGTGGATCATAACTTGCTTTTGACAAAGCTTGGTGCGTATGGGGTCAGAGGTGTTGCTGCCAGTTTGCTGCAATCCTACTTATCGGATAGGCAGCAAACAGTCTGCTTTGCTAAAAATAATCATCATTACTTTTCAGATAGAACTAAATTGTTGCAGGGGGTACCTCAGGGCTCCATTTTGGGACCCATATTATTCTTAATATACGTAAACAATCTGGGGGATGGATTGGCCGCGGATAGCGTTTGCCAGTTTGCTGATGACACATCAGTGATTCTGGCGGACACTTTTATGGCAGGACTGTCTCAAAAGTGCACAAACTCTGCATTGAAAATGCAGCAGTGGTGTTCTGATAACGGCCTCACTCTAAACGTAGATAAAACCGGCCTCATTCTTTTTTCAAAGCATGCAATAAGGTCTGAGTCACTGCTTGTGTGGCTTGGGGGTAGATCTATACCTACTTTGGAACAGGTTAAGTTCTTGGTGTTCATTTGGACCCCTCTTTAAGCTGGGAACATCATATCTCAGCCCTTGGGGCTAGGCTTAGCAGTTTGTGTGGTGTAGTCCGAAGGCTTCGTGACGTGATCACTGCAGAGACTGTTAGGCTTTTCTACCTTGGGCAAATACAATCTCTTGTCTCTTATGGTCTTTCCTTTTGGGGATCATCAAGAAAGGCTATTAATATATTTAAAATTCAAAAACGCATAATAAGATGCATCTTTCACCTACATCCAAGAGTTTCATGTCGACCATTTTTTACTCAGTTTAAGTTGCTTACTGTTCCCTCATTATACTTTAGATCTTTAGTCATGCTTGTCAGAAGGAATACGGAATTATTTCCGCTGAATAGACAGTTTTATGGGGGAAACATGGTTATGACTACCAGAGGGGCGAATGACCTAAGGGTACCTTTACATAACTCCACCTTCTATGAGAGAGGACCATACTATATGGCGATTAAAGCCGTAAGGATGTTACCAAGAGAAATCTGGCTTACCGAGTCGATTAATTGCTTTAAGAGACGCGTAAATGAATGGCTTTCTGATAGGTGCTTTTACTCTTTCAATTTTAATGAATAGTTTTTGTAATGTCAATATTTTTAATTTAATATTTTTTGTTTAGTGGATTTTCCTCAAGCATGTGTTTTGTATGTAAAAAATTTTATTCCTTTTAAATTAGAATATCTTATTTTGTAAACTGTAAAACTTTGTTCAGTTTAAACTGAGTTTCTTATTACTACTTTTTTAAATTATCTTGTATCTGTCTTTTTCTTCTTTTGTTTTCCTTTGTGTAAGGTTCCTATCGAAATGTCGATTAGTTTTTATATTAACTGTAGTTAGATCGACATATTTACAATTCTTAATGTTAAACATTTCTTTCTCTGACGTTGCTTTGTTATGTGATCATAATTTTGTTGGCAAATAAAAGATATTATTATTATTATTATATTATCACAATCCACCGCTAATCGTACTACCAAGAAATATAGGTATCATCATATCACATGGAATTACACCAAGAATTGCATGGACAGGATTTTGAAAGTCGTGTAAACTTTTGTCGTACAATAAATGCGGAGATTCAATTAAATCCAAATTTATTATGCAAGGTAATGTTTAGTGATGAAGCTACTTTTAGAAGTAACGGTGCCGTAAATAGACACAACATGCTTTATTATGCCACAGAAAACCCATTTTGGATTAGAGAGGTGCAACATCAAAACACTGGTCATTAAATGTTTGGTGTGGTATTCATCATAATCGAATTATTGGACCCCACTTTTTTAATGAACCACTAAATGGCCATAGTTACCTGAACTTTCTACAAGAAGAACTACCCCAACTGCTTCAAGGTCTCGATAGGGATGAGCTCAACAGTATGTGGTTCCAGCACGATGGTGCGCCTCCGCATTACCATCGTGAAGTTCGTACGTTTTTGGACCAACGATATCCGCAAAAATGGATTGGACGTGGGGGTTTCATTGAGTGGCCACCAAGGTCTTGCGACATCACCCCATTAGATTTCTTCCTATGGGGTTATATTAAAAATAAGGTGTATGTTAATCCACCAACCACAGTGGAAGATATGCGAAACAGGATTAGGGATACCTGTAGAACAATAACGCCACTAATTTGTCCAGGGTCCGAGAAAATCTGCAAAAAAGACTAAATTTGTGCATTGCACAAGAGGGTCGTTCATTCGAACACTTATTAAAAAGAAATAATTAATCTCAGTATTTAATAGGTATTTTTTTTGTTTCAATTTAGTATAAAAGTAAATATGTATTTGCCTTGTCGTTATTGTTGTATTAATTTTTTCACATTATGTTTAATTAAACTATTGCCGTTGTAATATAACGAATAATGTATTTCATCATATTTAACCACATTCTGTTTGTTTCTGTAGTCTCTTTTATTATTTTACATGACTACTATGATAATGAAGACTATTTCTGTAAAAAAGTATGGAAAATAAGAAAAACTGAAATATCTCAAAAACTATTATAAATAGGTATAGGATATATTGAACAAAACTTTTAGGGTTTTTATTACTCTATTAAATAACATGAAAATATACAGGGTGTACCATTTAAAAAAAAGATATTTATTCATTTCAACTTGTTCAAATTTGAGCCGATGTGTTCAACACCCTGTAGCTTTTATTGCAAATATTAGGTAAAAATTATATTAACTTGTCCTTGGCCTTGCTAAATTCCAAATTTGAATATATTTGTCACAAAATTGAAACGTTATTTAGGATTGAATTGATGCTTGAAAATGTGACTTTTTTTCTTTAAACTTATTTATCTCAGAAACTATAAAGTTTTTTTTTATAGAAAACCCTTAATAAAAAAGATTTAAAATTATAAGCTAAATCGAAAATACGATTCGTATATAGGGTGTTCTATTTAAAAAAATACAACTTTATGCTCTCCTAGTTTTTTGGCTCACCCTGTAGAGTCCTAAATATTTTTAAAATCTGC
This sequence comes from Diaprepes abbreviatus, assembly GCA_034092305.1. Taxonomy (NCBI): domain Eukaryota; kingdom Metazoa; phylum Arthropoda; class Insecta; order Coleoptera; family Curculionidae; genus Diaprepes; species Diaprepes abbreviatus. The sequence continues at coordinate 926,232 of JASJET010000242.1, forward strand.
GTAAAAATAAACTGTATCAAACAATAAATATAGTTTCTTTGTTAATTTCACCGAAAAGGCACAAACCTACTTCATCCAATCGTTGACTCACCCTGTACATCTAGACAATCTACCATATGTTCCATCTTACGTCACCCGGAAGTACTATTGCTTTTCCATTAGCCTGTTTGTATTTAGCTCCTGCCAAACGATTATTTGAATTATATTGAATGACTTGTGTAATATTTTCTTTAACGTCTCTTATAAACATTTTTGGTTTTCTATTAAACATTCATCTATGCACCTTAACCACAGTACGAAAAAATATTTTTCTCCTTTAACAAACTTAATACTTGTCCATATAGAAAGTTGACGATAAAAATGCGTTGCATAAGTCTGCGTACACTATGTATATATCTAAGTTCTCAAGCAGGCTGTGACCAGCAAATATGGCGCTCTTTATTTCAGACGTCGCGTCAACTAGTATTGAACAGGGTTGCCAGACCTAGGTAAATTTCCCAAAATTTAGGGATTTTTGCGACAAATAAGGAAAAGGGAATTATATGTATATTTTGGGGAATTTTTGAATAAGATACAATTTTTCTAATTATTATACAAAAAAAACTAATAAATAATGTTTCTTTTTACGCGTTGACATACAAAACTAAAAGCTAACTTATATTAAGAAATTTCGATGATTTACCAGGCTCCCTGGCATTTAGTCGGTAAACTACCCGGGAAATTCCGACCGCTTTATATATTATGCAATTTTGGTAAAAAAAAATACGATACGTTGCCAGACACATTGTATGGGATTTTGCATAGTAAAAGTTCGTTAAAGTCAAGCAATTGTTTTAGTTTCTGTATTACCCGGAAATGGTTAAAATATTTTAAATCAGAAATTTTGTATCGAGAGAACAAAAATCCATCATACATTTAAAAAAGTTCTGTTTATTTTTTTTAGAATAGGCTGGCGATTGGGTATATTAAGTACACACTTTTACATTTTTTAAATTTTAGATTTATTATTTGCAAATAAATAAACTTAAAAAATAAATCAAAAATTATTAAAACTATAATTCACGTAAGGGCGTAAAAGCGACCAATCACATTGCGGCGATGCCACATGTAGGTGTCAATTGGTTAATTTCATATACCGCGCTAAATACGTGAAATATGATAGAGGTAATGAAGAGAAAAGAAATGTAAAATAGATAGGAATTCTATCGTAAAATAGAGCGTGCCGTAAATAGAATGTCGTAAATTGGAGAGTTCAGTAAACTTGCCCAGGGAAATCTAGGGAATTTTTTGTCAAAAATCTAGGGAAATAAAACAAAATCATCTGGCAACCCTGGTATTGAATAATATTCACTTGTTCTCAGGGGCGGATCCAGCCTCTCTCCTTGGGGGGGGGGGGGGCGGTGATATCACAAAAGTACAGTATGGCACGAGAAAACAAGTTGTCCTCGGGGGGGGGAGGGGGGCACCAGCAATATTCCCATTTCTAGTGTAAAAGGCAGGGACGGGGCTATTTTTTTGAACTTGAAGCTCTTGAAGAGGGGGGGGGGCGATTACAAGAAAAAACAAATTTCCGACAGGGGGGTGGGAAGATGCGATCAACATACACATTCCTCGTATAAGAGGCAGAATCGGGTCTATTTTCCTGAGTTCAAAGCTCCTGGGGGATGCTATCGCAAAAAAAAACAAGTTGTTAAAGGGGGGGGGGGGGTTGCCAGCCGCATACACATTCCTAATATAAAAGGCAGAATCGGTTCTATGTTCCTGAACTCAAAGCCCTTGGGAAGGGGAGGGGCGATCGCAAGCATACACATTCCTATACTCTATTCAAGAACTAGAGAGAGTAATAAAACTGTTACCGAAACCTGCTTCATTGCCCCGGTAACTGAAAACTGCAGTAAATCTAATTATATTTAAATATTATAAGCTTTTATAAATTTACTGCAACAATAAAATTTCTGATAATTCAATTTAATTTCTGTCAGTGAGCAAAGTACACCTTACAGTGTGTCCTTGTGTGATTTATTTTGTTTGTGCTTGCTTTTATATATTATTTGAGATTAGTGAGATACCCAAAAGATGGAAGGCATTTTTTCCTCAACAAAAAACTCATTACGATGAATGTTTGTTATGATGCCTTAAGATATTAATATCTAGATAATAATGTTAAAAGCTCTGTTGAGATGTGTTCCAATATAACAGGAGTTCGAAAATCTATCAAGTACCGAACACTGATGGAGAAAAAAACTTCTGGAATTGCTAGTAATTCCAAGCTATATTCGATCACAGGCAGACGAAAAACCTCGTTGGAAGAAGAGATGTAAACTGTAATGATAGGAGTTGTACATACATTTTATTATCAGAAGCAGATCTCAACCGTCGACAAAATTCTAACTAAAATCAATGAAGATCGGGATTTGCCTGAAATTAAAAGAACTTAGCTCTAGAAATTGCTCAGAGAACTTAATTTTTGTTGGGAAAAACCATATAGGAAATCTGTTCTTATAGATCGTCCGGAGAATGTTCGTTGGTGAAGGAAATATCTCTCTTAAATAAAAGGTAGAGTTGGTGGAAATAACACAACTTACAAAATTAATAATTTAACTGGACTTTTGAAAGATTTTTTTGAATAAAGTTACTGCAGATAATTACGAAAAATCCATATAATAAAAGAATAAAAGAAGATGTGAAAACTCGATCTCATGATCGGTGAGAGAGGAATCAATTATAATTAATTTGAGCGAAGATAGCTTCACTGACTTTGATGACGAATAAGATAGGTAATGTTTACCAGCGTTAACACAATTTATTATTTAAATTTTCTGTAACATATAAAAATTAATGACATTTGAATCCCTTTTTAGTGTTTAATTGTAATTCTGCAGATGGTTTAAGAAATAAATAAAATGGAACGTCAAATATCCCAAAAATGTTTTTAATTAATAATAAAATGACCGCTAGCCCCAAAAAAAATTTTTATTATATTGACGAATTTATTTTTTTTTTATATATATGTTTAACTTCTTGTATTTCGATAATGGGTATTTTGTAAGTATTTAAATTATAACTTTTTAAAATTTTTTGAGAGAAAAAGGCTACGTTTTAGTCTGAATGTGCCTAAAACGATTTCTATGCCAAAATCAAAAATAATAAAACTACAGTTGTGATTTGTGTTAAATATGTCAAAATTATCAATATTTTCTAATATATATGAATTATTAAAAAATCATAAGAAATAAAATAATATTATAAAAACTTTTTATTTTAAGTTTATTACTGAAATAATACTCTATGCCATAAATATTTAGTGATAGACCTCCTTTTGACGTCTTCCGATGCCTATAACAAGGATTAAAATCCTTTTTAACACTTCACACATCCAAATATCTATTGTTATCCAACCCAAATGGTCCATTATTATAGATCAATATTTTTGATTATAAACTTTCTAACCCATTCCTATGAAAAATATATGTGTCTAACAGATTTTGCCAAAGACACCGAACTAAAGAACACAGGTATTTTGTGAAGAAAAAAAGGTAAAAAATGAAAAACTCTCCCTAGTTCTTGCATAAACTATAGTATAAGAGGCAAAATCGGGTCTATTTTCCTGAACTCCAAGCTCTTGGGGGGGGGGGGGGGGGCGATCGATATTTTTTCATAAGAAATAGTTAATTACTCTATCTATATGTCGTGATACGGAAGTTGTTGTACTTGAACATAAATCAGTATTCAATATAAAAATAATCGTAATATTCATATCATTTATCTTTCACGAAATAAACTTTTTTTATCCAAGCCACTAGTTAATATTTAAAACAGAGTACCATGTAAGAATTATCCGAGTCCAAAGTAAAAAATTGTGTAATATTTTGCCGGATTGTAGTTAAGTGGCTAATTAATGCCCACAATTTTAAAATCGGCAAAAACTTTGTTTCTTGAATATTACTGTGATTGAAATTTTTTTTCTAAATTTTATGGACTCGCTGTCTATTTTTATTATTCCTAACGTGTCTATGCCGTACAGACACTCGCATATGAAATTTAACGTCAGCCATGAACATCGTAAAAAAGTAGTCTTACCAAAGTTCTAATGTCTCAAATATTGAAGTGCAATACTGAATAAATGTAACGACGTCGCGGTATGCAAATGACTACTTTGACGTTTGGTTAGTATACCAATTACTTGTAAAAATAATAATACTTGTACAAAATTCCTAAAACGAGAAAATGGAGATATTTTTTGTAAGTTAATAAATGAAGCAAATTAAAAATGGAAATATTTAAAAAATATATATTCGACGATGTATGTGTTCAAGAGAAAATAGAGTATTTACAACTTAATTTTCAAGAAATAACCTGTTAATATTTGTATATAATTTCAATTATGATTTGGAATACATATGATAGACTGTTTCAATTTAGGTATTAATCTGAAAGACTTATTACAATTAAACCTGTTTCACTGAACAGTCCCCAAACTCCAATCATAAGAAATTGGTATTTAAAGAAATACAATAAAACAAATTAATAAAAATAAAATTGTATATTACAAAAGCAAATAACAATTAAATTTGTTTTCCCATCAGGTTTTGGCAGTACTATTGTTGAAAATTTTTAATATCTCGAATCGACAATCTGTCATGTGTTTCTAACGGAAATTATTTATTTTAATATGATTAGTGTATTTCTTGATTTTCACTGTTTCTAATATCCTAAAATATTTATGACAAAATATGCCGATAAGGAAATGTGTGGGATAAAAATAAGTATATGCTATTATTAAATATATTACCTGTTGGTCATATTACAATTATATACATAAAACAGAATAACGTACAATAAAATATACTTTTTTTTCTTACTTACTGACATTATCTAATTTGTGTAAAGCAAATCTGAGACTATGTAACTATCGGACATCGAATAAAAATAAATAAACATTGCAGAAATTAAAGTGTCATTTCTGGACTTTTCACACTTGGCAGTTATTATGCAAGTCATATATTTATTTATAACGTTTGAGTTTTTTTTGCAGATTTTGTAATATCTTGGTTAAATGAAAATTTTACACTTTTACAAGTAATAGGGAAAACAGAAATTAAGGGAAAAAATGTAAAAAGATAGGAAAAGCGGCACTATTTGGTGTAATATTACGAGGGAAATGTTAATGAAAAATAATAGAAAATGGTGGGCTTCTATTATGTTGGTCTCACTTTAAAACACGAACACCATCAAATCGATAACAGAAATCGTTTGGGCAAGATTTTATCTTGTAGTCCTAATATATTAATCCAAAGGTCTTGGCGGTTAGAATCACTGGGAAACCTATAAAAAATCACTGATAATAAAATCTAAAATCCCAAATTACCCGCCTATGATACCAAACTTAACCTAAATTATGTCATTACCTGTGAAAAGTTAAATTTGGAAATAAATAATCCAATTTTCGGCAAACTTGGCACTGATTGACCATTTTGTCACTAATAAATAATTGGTCACTTACAAAAACACTTTTGGAATCACAAAAATTAAAAAACGATCCAAGACACACAATGTCAACCACAAAAATGTCATTTGTCAAAATTTTTATGAATGGACCGGATTCAACCTTGATCGTAAGATAGTGGAAAAGAAATTTGCGAGGTTGCCAGATTTCATAGTTTATCACACTACTTAGAAATCTTGAATTCTCTGGGAGTTAAACTGAAGCATTATAAAGTATACTATTTTAAAGATATTAGTTTACTGTTATAACAATAAATTGTTTATAAATAATATATGAAATATATTATCATAATAATATTTTTTTTTTCATAAAAATTGGGTATTAACAAATTATATTGTTTTCCCCTATTTTTTTCCAAAACAGTTGGCAAATTACTACTGATTGTGACCCATTCGTGGCTTTTTGTTTTTATAAACATTCCATGTCCAGACGTCCATGGTAACAACCTAAGCATGTGTGTTTAAATTTTCAAGGTTTTTCAAGTCTGCAGTTATGCCACAATGTAACCATTTCTCCTTTATGGGTAAAAGCAAATTCATGTCAGAAGTAAAAAATGATTAGTTTCATGATGACACACATCCTGTATATCGAATTATAAGTTATTTGAAGTAATAATATTTAAAAATAACTTGTTTTACTTTCTTCGAAATGAAGCAGATATAGAAAGACAAGTTTTAACGACGTTATCTGTTTGTTCATCATATGACCAACAGCGATATTCAATTCAATTTAATCACTCTTAAATATGACTCATAATTATAAATATTCAAATATTATAAACATGTTTGTTCGCATTTTGTGCAAATGACCATGATAAAGTGCCATCATAAATTGTAGGGCTGTTTATATTGCTTATTTAAATGTAATAATAAAATGGATACAGTAGAAAACGAAAACTATTCGATAAGTAACTCAGCGTCTAAAAAATAGAAGTCAATCCTTAGACACATATTTTAACGTAAGTGAATAAAATAATAAATTTTCCGCTTACTCTCATAATAACGCCATTAATTTTAACATAGGTAAAAAATACAAGCTTGAACGTGAAAGCTACGGAAACCAGCTAAACTAGGAAACCAAAGATGTTAAAAAATACTCACTCAATTGTCATTCCCACAAGATCCCCTTAAATAATTTTTTTAAATTAAATTAATAGATGTTATATCTGAAATAATTAATATTTTGCGGGAAATAATCTTCATTAAAAGGACAACACAATGTTGATAGTAGATTTTTATGTCTATTTCGTTTTTATTTGAAAACACAGTGCCGCTTTTACCTTTCCCATCATCCTCGGTCAAGATTTCTTTCGGCGCCCCTTCAGGTCTTTTTTCATTTATGGGTGCCCCCCGGGTTTCGCCAGTGACCATAGAAGAAGAAGTATATCTTGTATATGCTGTGACACATCAGTCGATTTCAGGGGTTCTTTACTAGAATTTTAATTTATAGTATTTTTTTATGTTGTACTTGAGCAGACAACTGTTGTGATGGCGGCGGACAACGACGCGGAATCTGAACCTCCTGAGTTATTTTTCAAGTGTTGTGTGAGGAAAAAGGCATTGGGGGTTCTAATATGTATAAATTGTGGCGCTTTATTTCACCCTAGTTGTTTTCAGAGAAAGAAGTGCATATATGTTGATAATACCAGAGTAATTTGCTGTTTAAAAATATAACCTATAATTCGAAGGATGTAAACAAATTAAGCGGAATTGAAATGGAAAATTTCTTATTTAAGTTGGTTTTGAAGCAGCTTCAGGACCAGAATTTGGCCATTCAGACAGATTATCAAAATGTTAGATAAAAATTGGATGAGATAACAACAAAATATAATGAGCTAAAAAATAATGGTTTTCCTTCGCTAAATTCCTCGGTAGACGCACGATCAAATTCTTATGCTAATGTATTAAAGACCGAGTCTGTGATTATTGTAAAACCAAGAAAGAATCAAAACAGTCAGGATACTAAAAAAGATATTAGATGTAAGGTTAACCCGGAAGATTTGAATATATCAAAATTTCGCCAAGTCTCCAATGGGGCAGTTATCATTGGCAGTAATAGTTCCCAGTATATGGTTTCTCTTAAAGATCAAATAGAAAAAGAAATAGGCAAAGACTACATTGTTGAGGTTCTGACTAAGAAAAGACCAAAGTTGAAGATTGTTAATTTGAACAGTTCCGATGTTAGTGTTGAAGATAACGAAGGAAATATTATTAGTGAGATTGTAGAATGGAATGGGCTTAAGGTAGATGAACTTTTTCATATGAAAATTCTAAAGAGGGTCAGAAATAAGTATAATAATATGGATCTGATATTGGAAACTGATTCCAAAACACACAGTATTTTGTTGGCCCAAGGTAAAGTAAAAATTGGCTGGTCAAGAGCACAGGCATTCAATCATATCACCGTTTTACAATGTTATAAATGTATGGGATATCATCATTTTGCAAGGGATTGTAAGAATGCAACAATGATTTGCTCGAGATGTGGAGATGGTCATACCCATAAAGAATGTAAATCGGATGTAGAAAAGTGTATTAACTGTGATAATAAAAATAAGAAAAACAAAAATGTTCATTTGGATACAGCACATACAGCATTTGACCGGAAATGTCCTTTCAGGGTTAGTGTTATTCAGGAGATTAACAAGAGAGTAGACTATTTTTATCCAAATCAAGTGGACTAGGTAATCAATGGTGAATAATAAAGTAAATGGTGGTATTTTAAATTTGGCCCACTTAAATCTAAGGTCAATTTTTACTGGATTCCTCGAATTTAAAAATTTAATGTTAACAAATAATTTTGACTTAATCGGTGTTACTGAAACCTGGCTAAATGAAAACAGATCGTCCGATGCTCTGGCAATACCGGGTTGTGCCTTTTTTGGGAAAGATCGAGAAGTTGGAAGAGGTGGTGGCATAGGCATTTACATAAGATCTGACCTGCAGTGTGAGTGTTTGCAGTTTGCTGATTCGCCAGTAGTAATGAGCTTTGAGTGTTTCTGGATTCGAGTAAAATTATGTAATAAAACAACGATGGCAGTTGGAGTAGTGTATCGTACAGGTAGCAATATTTTAGAATGTGTGGATGTGTTGGATTCTCTGCCAGTTGATAATTATATTGTGGTCTTGGGTGACTTTAATATTGATATGATGAATGTTGTCAATCCTATGAGTCAATTGTTCGATAGCTATGGCTTTTTTCAGGTCATAGATGAGCCAACCAGAATTACTGCTCATTCTGCTACCTTGTTGGACCCTATTTTTGTACACAGCCGAGAAGTAGTAATAAAAAGTGGTACTCTTGACGCAAGTGAAATAAGTGATCACAGGTTGACATTCTGTGTTATGAGGATACCAGGGTATACCAAAACTGTAAAGCATATTACATTTAGAGACTTTAAGCATTTTAATGAACAATTATTTCTGATGGATTTAAATAGTGTTCGTTGGGATGATTTGTTTTATCTTTATGATATAGAGGATAAGATTGGTTTTTTGACAGGGCATTTGGAGGGTCTGTTCGCTGTGCATGCTCCAGTTAGGACTATAAGAGTTAGCAAACCCCATGCTCCATGGTTAACAATAACTATAAAGCGGTCAATGAAAGAGAGAGAAAACGCAAAAGTTAAGGCTAGGTTGAGGAACACTGCAGAAAATCGAGAACGATATAAAAGTCTTAGAAATTTTACAAAAATGTCTATACGACGTGAAAAAGCTGCATATCTGGCTTATGTTGAAAATTAAAAAAATACACGAAAACTGTGGAAAACACTTCAAGATTTAAATGTATATTCTAACAAAAGAGTGAATATTCTCCCATCATCTGTTGATGCAGACTCACTTAATAAATATTTTTGCAGTATTTTTCAGAAAACAAGCAACTGTGATAATAGAATATTGTATTATAAGAATAATAAGTATAATAGTAACATTAAGTTCGTTTTTAGGTTAGTAAGCCCAGATGATATAAGTAAATTTATTAATAGTATTAAGTCCAACGCAGCTGGAAGTGATGATTTGACGCTTTTCATGATTAGATTATGTTTGCCCACGATTATTAATCATATCACCCATATAATAAATTGCTGTCTGGAAAGGGGGCATTTTCCACAATGTTGGAAGAGATCAGTAGTTTTTCCGGTCCCAAAAACAAAAAACTCTATAAATGAGAGTGACTTGAGGCCCGTAAGCTTGCTTCCGGTCTTGTCTAAAGTGTTGGAAAGAGTGGTCCATGTATAAGTCTCGGACTATCTCAGGAGTAATAATTTGATTCCATTTCATCAGTCTGGTTTTACAGAGGGTCGTAGTACAGTTTCAGCACTTCTGAATATAACTGATAATATTGTAGGAGCACTTGATAAAAAATTAGCTGCCATTTTGGTGCTGCTTGATTATTCCAAAGCGTTTGATGTAATTGACCCTGAATTAATTTGTGCTAAACTGTCATTCTATGGGTTTGATGATATTTCAACACTATTTTTTGGATCCTACCTGTCTGATAGATCGCAGATTGTAAGAATCAGGGATGTGGTTTCACAACCTGAAGCTGTGGTGTCTGGAGTACCCAGGGATCCATTCTTGGTCCTTTGTTGTTTGTAATATATACGTCTGATATTTTTTCCATAGTTTCAAATTCACATTTACAAGCATATGCTGATGATACTCAGATATTACATCTTTTTGACCCCTCTGATCCAGAAAGAGCTGCACTCATGTTAAATCATGATTTGGCAGCCATTCTACAGTATTCTAAGGAGCATAATTTAAAAATTAATTCCAACAAGACTGAGATTTTCTTGTTTTGTTCCGAAAAACAGCGCAACATGCTTACAAATCGCCTCAAAGTATCTATTGGAGATGATGTTTAACTTTTTTCAAATTGTGCCAGAAACCTGGGATTACATTTGGATGTTAATTTAAGATTTCATAAACATGTCCAAACCCTGTTACAAAGAAGTTATGTTCAAATGAAGGTTTTATATTCAAATAGATATATATTAAACTTTAAAATAAGGAAAAAATTATGTGAAACTCTTATTATGCCAATCTATAACTACTGCTATATTCTTTACTATCCCTTTTTGGATGTAGTTACAAAGAAGAGAATACAGTATGTCCAAAATACATGCTGAAGGTTTATTTTTAACTTAAGAAAGTTTGATTCTGTATCAAATAATATTAGGCAGATTGGCTGGTTAAGATGTGAAAATATATACAGACTGTATTCTCTGATATTTTTTTCGAAAATTATTAGATACTAAACGACCTATGTACTTGTATAAAAAATTGGAACTTAGGACTGATGTACATAATATTAATATAAGAAATCAAAGTCTGTTTACGATACCAAGACATAGAACTTCTTTGTTTCAGAAGGGTTTTTCTTATAGTTTTGTTAAGCAATATAATACAATTTATCCACAGTTTAGGCACTGTAATATCAAAAGACTTAAATCAGAATACAAAAGTTTTCTACTTGGAGATTAATAATAAGTATTTGTGTTGTTGTTGATGACTTCTTGTTGGAGCATTGGGAGGTGTGATTGGTTAAGTGGAAGAATGGCCATTGGTTAAACTTCGCCAGCCGCATCCCATGTGTGCATTGTATTACTTTGTAATATGTATGCATTGTTAATAAAGACGTTTATTATTATTATTATTACTTTTGATATTTTTAACATCTGAAGATTTGCTGATCAACGGGATTTAGGATTTGTGTCTTGTGACTTTTCAGTATGGATTGCACTTGTTTTGCAAGCCCCCTTTTTATTTTTTAAATCAATTTATTGTTAATCCAAACTGAAATAATGGCTAGCCTAAACAGCAAGTATTAAACATTTTTGAAATCAAGTGAAAAAGAGCTTCCATTCTAGCAGATAATATATAGATGTTCCATTTAAAGAATTTAAATTTAAATATATATATATATATATATATATATATATATATATATATATATATATATATATATATTATCATGGGTGTGATGTGTGTAATCGAAGGTTTTCGGCCATCCCGTGTATGTGCTGAGTCCCTCTCAGGACTGTAAGGCAGCTGACGTTTCGGTGAAATTTCATTCACCATTTTCAAAGCTCATATACATATATATATATATATATATATATATATATATATATATATATATATATATATATATATTGCGATATTGTAAAATTAAAAAATAAATTAATATATGTTTTGAGACGTTTTTATTTATAGAAACCAAAAAAAAGTAAAAAGATATTAATTTGCTTCTTCCTCTTCATTTGCTTCAAAGATGGAGGTAATTATTACTTGTTTCAGTTTTCTTGGCCCATTTTTATTTTTAATTTATGAAAGTTCAGCTTCGAACAGTCTGAAAAAAAATTATTTTAAATTACCAAACTAATTGTGCATATGAGATAAAAATATATTCATATTTTATAAAGGTATATTGATGTAACCATGGAAGAAAGTGTAGTAAGTTTAGACTAAAAATTGTTATATTTTATATTGAAACTGCACTGTTAGAAATGACATAACAATCATAAGAAACATAACAATTAGTAAATTTAGGGAAATAAAAACTTTAAATGTTGGTAACTACTCAAAACAGAAATAAAAATAAATATAATATTATCTTGAAAATCTTTAGAGGTCCTCTCTTCTACAACTTTCTTATAAGATTTTAGTTGCATGGCTTATTACTGTTTGTGCTGAAGATTACACCTTGATTGTGTCGTAGAGGCAGTGAAACATATCTACTGGTTGCATTCCATATTCAGTTCTTCCACTGAAGCATCAAAAAGTATTTCTGAATTAGAATTTTAGCCTGACTCTTTAATTGTTTCATTTATACCAATATCTATTATTTTTTAAGTTTCTTAATTTAACAATACTATATCAAATTGTTTCGATAGTATTTGTACTTAGAAATTATTTAATTATTAGCTTACCAAATTACATAAACTTTAAAGGGAGGAAACTAAAAACAGAAATTCTAGTTAAATATTGTTTTACAGAAACAATTATCCCGGTCTTTTATATTAAATATACTCAATAACCTGTCACCTAAAACAAGGAAGAGCGATTTATTGTTTTAGATATACTGCAGGAAGAAATAGTTATCGTTTAAACTTATTAGTTAGAATAATAGAATTGACATTCATACCCGACACATTCACGTCAATATAAGAAACTAGCAGGGAATTCAATGTTGCCATAGAAATTATTGCACGTAATGGAACCCAATAACGGGGGGTCAAAAAATTATTTTCATGAGCAGTCCAGTTTTATCTGTCAAGTTAGTGACTCCAAGAGACTAACAGGTACGTGCCACACACAATTTTTATCAAACCAGGATCTTGCTTTCCATTCTGACGACTGGATTTCCATATTCTATATCCCGGAATATTTATAACACACAACTATACCTATAGAGGCCACCTGCTATCCGGCTTGCCGAAAGTGCTTGGACTCGGTGATAAGACTTGTTTTCAGTTTTAAGAACTACATAATAAACGCTGTTATTACCCATTTTGCCGTCTATTTTCATTTTTCATGTAATTGAGAACTAATAAGACTATCTTTGTGCAGTTAAAGCAAACTATATATTTAATTGAATTTAAAATATGTTTTAACCGGAAGGTGTACGTATACACAAGGTAATTTAGAACCTCACTTCATACATTACCATTCCAACATTTTCAATTAACTTTAAGTAAACATAAATTTATAGTTAATCGGCCTACCTGATAATTTATTTGTTCAAATTTGGTCAGATATTCCGATGGATGACAGTATTAATAGCTGCGATTATTTCATTTAAGGTTACGTAGGCCCACGAACTTGAGATATAAAACTGGACTGCTCATGAAAATAATTTTTGACCCGCCTTATTGGTTGCCGTTCGGTGCAATGATTTGTATGGCAACATTGAATTCCCTGCTAGTTTCTTACATTGGCGTGAATGTGTCGTGAATGAATGTCAATTCTATTATTCTAACTAACAGGTTTAGACAATAACTATCTCTTTCTATACTATATCTAAAACAATAAATCGCTCTTCCTTGTTTTACTTGACAGGTTAATCGAGTATATTCAATAAAAAGACCAGAGCTCCGATTCTGTAAGCATATTTTTTGACATTCTCTTTCCTTATCTCTTTTAGGTCAGTAATATACTTATGTGTTAATACAGACTGAACAAAGATAGAAGATCCTTATTATGACATTCTCTTTCCCTTTACTCTTATAGAATCGCAGCCCAGGATAATTGTTCCTGTAAAACAATATTTAACTTAAATTTCTACTTTTAGTTTCCTCAAAATTATAATTTTTCTGTTTAAAGCAACTCCAATAAAACAATTTTTTTTTATCTTCTTTGGAACAGCGTAAATATGTAACAATTTTATTATTTTTAGATAACAAGCATGAAATGTCAGTTGTTATAAATAAATGAAAATGATTTTTCTATGACTGTTTACATATTTTATTTTTTACAGTACAACTGTTATTTAGCTAAATAGCTAAAATGTGAAATATGCGCCAAAAACAAATTGAGACTATTTTTTTTTTTTGAAATATCTGTTTTAGAAACATCCTTATTCGGACGTAGAGTATAAGAAGTTAATGAAAAAAAGTATTAAGGCATTTATTTTTAAAAATTTTATATCATCACATAATCTATTGCAGAGTAAGATAGTTTCATCATTTAGAAATAGCTTCGATTAGGTCTTTGTTAAAATTATTTTCTCCTCGATGCTTTTAGGGAACTGATATGTTAGGTATTTATATAGGATTAACAACATTCATAATAATGTTGACATTTCCTTCATAAAAACGGAGCTTTAATTTAAATGAAGTAAAGTAACATTTTGTACTAAACCATTTTTATAAAAAAAAATTTAACTCTAAAGGGGATAGTGTTAAAGCAGTTGATATTTAATTGTAAACAAAGCAATATTTATTAAGACACTTTAAATATAAAGAAGTTTGTAGATACAAAAGAATTCTTACATTAATACAATCATTTTTAATCTAAATATATACATAAAGATTTACTACCAACTTTTAATTTTTACACTAGGTCGAACTTTCAATTTACTTAACTGTTTAAGGATCTGGAATTGACCTTTCCAAGAGTTGAATTTTTGAAATGGTAATCAATCGCAGCTTCTCACTACTTTGACAAAGGATTTTCATGACACAAATTTCCTATCTGAGCTAAAATCAAGAATTTTTGTTTTATTAATTAATAACATATTAAAACAAAAGGTTATTATTTTATTTTTAGACAAAACTACATAAAAGTAAAATTTATGTAATTTCCAAACATCCTTAATAATATTGAATAATTTCATATTACATGCGATCATTTATTTCTATTTTAATATGGCATATTGGTTTTTAAACGTATAATCATTTTTAATTTTATCACCATACCAGTTTCGATATTCAGCTTTATATGTCAGTGGAACATTAACTTTATGGTAAAACGATATTGTTGTTGGTTAATGCACACCTAATTCAGGACTTTTTTTTGTAGAGCCAGTGTATGTTATTAAGTCCAAGTTTAGTTGCTTCAAGATGTTTACATCAAACAGTGCTTCGTAGTTTTTTTCAGGCAGTTTATTTGTAAGAAGCATAACACAAACTTTTTGCTCATTTTCTTGTATAAAACAATTTCCAGAAATATGCTCTGAACAGAGTTACTTATCTAATCTTTAAAAGAATTATGATCATGACCAATTTGCTTCAGCTCTTGAATTTGAAGATTCTTTTCTCTTAGAAAACTAAAATATTGATAGCATTTAATAATTATCATATATCATATCCATAAGATTAAACTTGTTACCCTTAGATTTACAATTTGATTCTAAGGTAAAATTTTATATAATTATTATTGAATGCTTTATAAGTTACCAATTAAATAAATTCTAATTTACCAGCACGTCTTACGATGAAGAATCACATTTTTTAAAATACAAAAAAAAAACCTTAAAGTTCACATTCCTGTTTGAAATTTTCAGTAAAACGTTAGATAAAATGTGATAAAATCCATAAAACAGCAAAATCCAAAAAATAAATTTTTGTCAAAATGAAAAGTATTCAGTCAATGTCAAAAATACACTTTCACCAATATCATAAAAACTTAGGGAATTCATTGTTGCCAAAGCAATTATTTGCACCAAATGGCACGGAGCACGGTGGGGTCATTTTTTTTATAAGGGAGATATGGAACACGAGCAGTCCAGTTCTATATCTCAAGTTCTTACGTAGGCCTGAACTACAAAAAAAAATTGTTGGTCATACCAATTTAATGTCTAACGGGATCAACGTCTTTTGCGAATGCGCAGTAGAAAATGTAGCATATATGAGAATCTTCGCAAATAAAAAATTTGTCGGATTCGTTAAAATGAAGCCACGCACAAAGTTTCTGAAGAGTGATTACGTCATATCCAGTATATGATTATAAGTTGGTTTTAAAAACATTGTAAAATTTAATTTAGTTTATGGTAGGTATTTGTTCGTATTTATTAAGTATTATTGGAAAAATATATATAGAAATTAGATATCTAAAAATTTTTCTCCTTCGTTCAAATTTTATGATTCAATTATTATTTGAAAGGGTGTCGGTGTTGTTTGGACGGATTATCGACTTAATATATATTGTTGTATGGATTATAATCAAACATTATGTAAAGTGTCGGCAAATGAAATAATATTGTTACGATTTCGTCCCTTCAAAAATCGCTTCCTGGGTTCGCAGAATAAAACACAACACCTTTCACTAATACTCCCAATACCTTTATTAACACAACTCTCTTATTACTACTACTTAATCTTCACTATTCAAAAACAACTTTATAACTCTGAACAATACATCCCTAAGACTGACTAACTCCGCTTATTCTATCTTTATTTACATATCAATAACTTTCAGTTGTTCGTAACAATACGTTGTATTTTCTTCTAACCAAATTGTTTCTATGGCCCATACCTTACATAAAATCAAATCGAACTTTCTGGTTGGCACTCTGTTATTATATTGATTAATGTTGTAAAATATTCTGAAGGACAAATTTATTGAATACTTATATATTATTTATTTTATTTAAATGACCAATTTAATTTTTAAATCTCGACCGCATTGTGGTAATTAATCTCTTTTCCAGCTTCGTGTCATCGAGAGTGATTGTGCATTAATGCGAATTTTGTCACCTATAATTTGTCCAGTCACTTCCATTAATTCGGTAGGTCCCTTCCAACGAACACTAACAGTTTTCCAATTCTAGATATCCTCTGAAGCGGTGGAACTTCGATAGGCCGTGTTGACTTTAAACCTGCTTCTTTTAATCATGTTGTGACTGTTTTGAATATAAAATACATTTTTATTATATTTATTAAGCGACTTCTAAAAAAAGGTTCTCAATTCGTCGAGTATATATATATATATATATATATATATATATATATATATATATATATATATATATATATATAAAATAAAATAGAATATTGGCGAAGCGGACGTGAAAATTTGTCAATCTACATGATTCTCGTATTAAAAAGTGCGGAGCACTCCAAAATATGGAAAAACTCCGGGTCCGACAGATGGCGACAGCGCTGTTTCGTCCTAATATGGGACTCGTCAGGCCACCGCAGTCGGTACAAACCATCATCTCGCCTTTGCATCGTATATAGCTGAATTTTACATATTTCTGTTTTAATTCACCGTCGCGCCACCATATGACGGTTCTTTTACAAACTTTATTAATCTGTGTGGTTCTTGTATTATCAAGTGGACCATCGAGATGTCGCCTTTGTCGTCTTATTTGCTGTGTTTTGATTATAAATTCAGCTTTATACGATGCAAAGGCGAGATGATGGTTTGTACCGACTGCGGTGGCCTGACGAGTCCCATATTAGGACGAAACAATGCTGTCGCCATCTGTCGCACCCGGAGTTTTTCCATATTTTGGAGTGCTCCGCACTTTTTAATACGAGAATCATGTAGATTGACAAATTTTCGCGTCCGCTTCGCCAATATTTTATTCTATTTTATTTTAAATTACACGGACAAAAACTTATCTACATATTTATATATATATATATATATATATATATATATATATATATATATATATATATATATATATATATATATATATATATTTTATGTATGTACACCGATTACTCCGGAACGGCGGCATCGATTTGAATGAAATTTTTTACGTTATGTTCAGGAAGTTACTGTGGTAGTCCCATATTTTTTTAGATGAAATTGGTGCAGTAAAATCTAAGATGGCGCTTACAATATGGCGGCCAAAAAAAATTAATTTTGTCCGATTTCCTCTAAAATTGGTGTGAAGGAACTTTCGCGGTTGTACCCAACGAATCTGAAATTATTTTTAAAAAATTCAAAATGGCGGATCCAATATGACGGACAAAAAAATTTAATTTTGTCCGATTTTTTCCCAAATTGGTATGGGGGAGTTTTCGAGGTCGCACATTACGAATTCAAAACATTTTTTAAAAATTCAGTATGGCGGACAAAAAAAATCGATTTTGTCTAATTTTCTCCAAAATTGGTATGGGGGAGTTTTCGGGGTCGCACATGACAAATCTAAAATTATTTTAAAAAAAAATCAATATGGCGGATCCAATCCAAAAAATCAATTTTGTCCGATTTTCTCCAAAATTGGTATGACGAAGTTTTCAGGATCTCACATAACGAATCTGAAATTATTTTTAAAAAATTCAATATGGCGGATCCAATATGGCGGACAAAAAATTGATACGGGGGAGTTTTCGGGGTCGCACATGTCAATTCTAAAATTATTTTTAAAAATTCAATATGGCGTACCCAATATAGTGGTAAAAAATTAATTTTGTTCGATTTTTTTCAAAATTGATATGAGGGAGTTTTTGGGATAGCACATTACGAATCTGATATTATTTAAAAAAATAAATAAATATGGTGGATCTAAGATGGCGCATTAAAGATTCTACATCTCTCGATTTCGTCTGAAGTCAGTATGGAAGGATTTTTGTTAGTGTTAATTACGAAATTAAAATATTTTTTTAAAAACTCAATCTGGCGGATTCAATGTGGTGTTCTAAAAATTGTACATATCTCGACTTTCTTCAAAACTGATATAGAGGGTTCTTGAGGGTGTAAATTATGAATTTAATCGTATTTTTTGAGGATTCAATATGGCGAATGCAATAGAGCTGACAAAAAATTTTACATGTTTCGATTTTGTTTAAATGTGGAACTGAATCATTTTTGAGGATGTAAACAGCATATAAAAAATTATTTTAAGAAAATCTAATACGTCAGATGCAATAAGACCGTTTAGGAATTTTAAATTTCTGAATTTCAATCTAACATTGGTACCAGGGGGCTTTGAAGGGTTTAGATTTAGATTAGATTAAGACGTTAAAATTGTTTTTTTGAAATTCATTATGACGGATCCTATATGGTGGGTTGAAAATTTTACCTTATTCACATTTTTTTTTATTTGGTATTAGGGCGTTGGGGATGGTGTATTACGAATATGAAGTTAATTTTTTACATCTGTTAGGTTGATAAGATACAATATGAAGGACTAAAAATTTCATATTTTCCGTTTTTTTCTAAAATTGATATTGCGGAGTTCTTGGGGCGTATACAAACTCAATATGCAATATAAAATATATCGGGCTAAGAAGTTTACGTCTCAAATTCTTTAAATATTGATATTGGAAGGTTTTGGGGCCTATATTACCAATCTAAAATTTATTTAAAATTTAAGATATCGGATTTCTTATGATAGACTAAATACTGGTTTGACACAATTTCATTGGTATTTGGAGAACTCTAAGAATCAAAGAATGTTTAGTGGTTCTTTTTATATTGATTTACAATTCTGGATCAAATGGATACTTTTTTGCCACGTTTGAGTCATTGCGAGGTACATTAATCTTGAATAGCATGTAGTTCAAATAATTTATGAATGTCATAAAGAATTCAAAACTAAAAATCGAAAAATAAAATTTTTATAAAAAAATTGAACCGACTTCTAAAAGTGCGCTAAAATGTGAAAAATAACTAGAAATTTTTATATGAAATTGAACTTTTTGAAGTCGGCGCCAAATTATTTCTAAATGAAATTAATAACTACTAATAGATACAAATTATGGTTCGAAAGCAATTACAAATAAAGTATTTTTAATCTGTTTATGCGAATCACATTTTGTCAGGTATTAGTTTGGCGCCGACTTCAAAAATTTCAATTTCATATAAAAATTTTTAGTTATTTTTCATTTTTTACCGCACTTTTAGAAGTCGGTTCAATTTTTTTATAAGAATTTTATTAATTTATTTTTGAGATACGTGAATGTTAACGAGCGATTTCATGTAAAATTAAGTATCAAAAGACTCGTTAAAGTCTTTGGACGAGATTTTTAATTTTTTGATATTCTTTTAAAATTTTCGGTACTGTCAATTGATCTCTTCGTGCGAGATCATTCAGTCTATCGTGTTCGCTATACAAAGTTACAGTTTGTGTAGCTTTAGCTTCATTACAGTGGCATATTGTTGTTTTAAATAGAGGGGAAAGCAAACAAGATTCATTGGCATGGTTTATACGTGGTCTTTTAATATTGTCTTTGTTGGTTAAAATGAACTTATTAGAAAACAAATATATAGCAATAGTTTTCTTTTCTTTCATTGTAGGTCAACTATTCGACGGATGAATCCAGAAACGAAGGAAGTAATGAAGTTTCATGTGCAGGCAAGCATTCTTATGGAGATGATGAAGATTATCTAGCTAAAAGGTCCAGAAATGAAAAACCAGAGTTAGATGAACCCAGTACCAGTGAAATGTCTACTTCTTTGAGCTTTAAAACATCGTCTTCAAAGAACACTTTACTCAGACATCAGGTAAGGCTGCTCTAAGAATTATTCTTTGCAATCAAGATGCATGATGCCAGACTTTTTGATGGTATAGTTTTATACAGATTTCTACAGGTTCAACATAAAGTTAATTGCAATTATAAAATTTAAAAAACTGATTTCTTTGATAATAAAATTTTTATAAAAAAATTGAACCGACTTCTAAAAGTGCGCTAAAAAGTGAAAATAACTTATAATTTTTATATGAAATTGAACTTTTTGAAGTCGGCGCCAAACTTATACCTGACAAAATGTAATTCGCATAAACAGAATAAAAATATTTAATTTGTAATTGCTTTCTTAACATATTTTGTATATATCAGTAGTTATTTATTTCCTTTGCGCATAATTTGGAGCCGACTTCAAAAAGCTCAATTTCATATAAAAATTTATAGTTATTTTTCAATTTTTAGCAGACATTTAGAAGACGGTTCAATTTTTTTATAAAAATTTTATTTATCGATTTTTAATTTTAAATTCATTATGATATCCAGAAATTATTTGAACTAAGTACTAATCGAGATTAGTGTACCTCGCAATGACTCCAAGGTGGTAAAAAAGTACCCATTTTATTCAAAGTTGTAATTCACCTTAAAATGAACCACCAAAAATTCTTTGGTTCTTAGAGTTTTCCAAATATCAGTAAAATTGTGTCTAACAAATATTTAATCTGTCATAGTAAATCCACTATCTTAAATTTCAAATTGATTTTAGATTGGTAATAAAAGCCCCAAAACCTTCCATTATCGATGTTTAAAGAACCTGAGATGTAAATCTCTTAGCTCGATATATTTTATACTGCATATTGAGTTTGTATATGCTTTAAGAACCCCACAATATCAATTTTCAATATTTAAAGACCCTGAGATGTAAATTTCTTAACTCGATAAATTTTATACTGCATATTGAGTTTTTATACGCCTTAAGAACCCCACTATATCAATTTTTGACAAAATCGGACTATGTAAAATTTTCTGTCCCTTATATTGTATCTTATCAACCTAATAGTTGTAAAAAAGTAATTCCATATTCGTAAAACACATCCCCGAAAACCCTTTAATACCAAGTCTGAAAAAATGCGAATAAGGTAAAATTTCCAACCCACCATATTGCATCCGCTATATTGAATTTCAAAAACATTATTTTTATTTTAAGTCTTAATCTGATCTTAATCTAAACCCTTTAAAGTCCCCTAGTACCAATTTTGGATGAAATCCGGAAATTTAAAATTTCTAGACTTATATTCGCTATTTACATCTGCAAAAACGATTCAGTCCCGCCTTTGAACAAAATCGAAAAATGTAAAATTTTTAGTCCGCTATTTTGGAATTGGCATATTGAATCCTGAAAAAATATTTTTAAATTCATAATATACACCCTCAAGAACTCCCTATATCAGTTTGGGAGAAAATCGAAAAATGTAAAATCTTTAGGACACCATATTGAACCTGCCAGATTGAGTTTTTCAAAAAATATTTTAAAGTCATAATTAACACTATCATAAATACCCCAATACTGATTTTAGACAAAATCGGGAGATGTAGAATTTTTAATCCGCCATCTTGGATCCGCCATATTGAATTTTTTTAAAATAATTTCAGATTCGTGATGTGCGACCCCGAAAACTCCCCCGTACCAATTTTGAAGAAAATCGGACAAAATTGATTTTTTCGTCCGCCATATTGAATCCGCCATATTCAATTTTTTAGAAATAATTTTGGATTAGTTATGTACGACCCTGAAAACTCTCTCGTACCAATTTTGGAGAAAATCGGACAAAATTGATTTTTTTGTCCGCCATATTGAATTTTTTAAAAATATTTTCGATTCATTATGTGCAACACCGAAAACTTCCTCACACCAATTTTGGAGAAAATTTGGCAAAATTTAATTTTTTGTCCGCCATATTGGATCCACCATATTGAATTTTTTAAAAATAATTTCAGATTCTTAGTGTAAGCCCCAAAAATTCCCCCATACAAATTTTGGAAAAAATCAAACAAAATTAATTTTATTGGCCGCCATACTGTCAGCGCCATCTTGGATATTACTGCACCAATTTAGTCCAAAAAAATATGCGACCACCGCAGCAACTTCCTGAACATAACGTAAAAAAATTTCATTCAAATCGGTGCTGCCGTTCAGTGTACATACAGGGTGAGTCAACGATTGGATGAAGTAGGTTTGTGCCTTTTCGGTGAAATTAACAAAGAAACTATATTTATTGTTTGATAGAGTTTATTTTTACGCAGATTTTAAAAATATTTAGGACTCTACAGGGTGAGCCAAAAAACTAGGACAGCATAAAGTTGTATTTTTTTAAATAGAACACCCTATATACGAATCATATTTTCGATTTAGCTTATAATTTTAAATCTTTTTTATTAAGGGTTTACTTTAACAAAACTTTATAGTTTCTGAGATAATTAAGTTTAAAGAAAAAAAGTCACATTTTCAAGCATCAATTCAATCCTAAATAACGTTTTCAATTTTGTGACAAATATATTCAAATTTGGAAATTAGCAAGGCCAAGGACAAGTTAATATAATTTTTACCTAATATTTGCAATAAAAGCTACAGGTTGTTGAACACATCGGCTCAAATTTCAACAAGTTTAAATGAATAAGTATCTTTTTTTTTAAATGGTACACCCTGTATATTTTCATGTTATTTAATAGAGTAATAAAAACCCTAAAAGTTTTGTTCAATATATCCTATACCTATTTATAATAGTTTTTGAGATATTTCAGTTTTTCTTATTTTCCATACTTTTTTACAGAAATAGTCTTCATTATCATAGTAGCCATGCCAAAAACAATGTAAAAGAACATTTTTCTGTGTGTCAAATTTATAACCGCAATCGCTTCTTTTGGTTTTTATGTAGTGTAGTTTGGTTTTTTTGCATTCATCTTATATTGTAAAATGAATTTTCCAAAGAATGAGTTAATAAATATGATTTATACAATAAGAGAGGCTCAAAAAAATTGCCTTCTTGCTCAAAGAATTTACAAAATGAAGTATCCTGATCGACGCCAGCCTAATACCCATACTTTTCAAAACTTAATGCAAAGATTTGATTCTTCTGGTACTGTTGATTATCCAAAACGTAAAGTGGTCAACAAATCAGTAACTAATGAAGAAAAAGAGTAGTGGATATATGAGAGAAGGAAAGAGGAGGAGGAGGAGTAAGAGTAAATCATCAACACTTTTCATCCTCCTCCTCTTTTCTTCTCTCATTATACTTTTCAAATCTCTCATTATACTTATTAAAAAACCTCGTATCATCAACACTTTTCATCCTCCTCCTCTTTTGTTTTCTCATTCGAATTATCTCGTATACATTCGAGTTACTTCGTATACATTCGAGTTACTTCGTATACATGTTAACATGACCTTGTATCCCTTCTTTAAATTTTGATTATAAAAGCAACACTTTACCAGCTTAAAACATACTAAAATGAAATATGTCTTCTGCTTCTAACGAAAGTGAATTAAATTTATTAATTCAAAAATTTTATAAAAAATGTAAAAGTTCTGCTTTTGAGTTCGAACATTATGCAGTTGATAGTGGTCCATCTTGGTTTCAATATTATTTGGATATATCTAAAAACCATATAGAGGCTGTGAAATTGTGCGAACGTTATTTTCAAAACAAAGATATTGTACAGTTTATACGTGAATTAGTGAAGTTAAGTTGGTTTCATGATGAAGTTCGTCATTTAAACCAATATATTAGAGATCCTGTTGTATTACAAGAACTAATCAAATCGCGTGGTGAAGATGATGCCTAAAATTGAAAATTTTGTGAGGGACCTTTATGAAGGGTTCATTATGAACGAAGCATGTTCCAGATATTTATCTTGTTTAGTTGAAGAAGAAAGTGAGGGTCAAGATTTATTGTTATATATAAAATATGTTGATCATGCAAATTGTTGTAAAAAAGCAGCAGAATTTTGTAGTGAATTTTTGAAGACTAAAAATGTGTTAAAATTCTTTGATGAACTTAAAAAAATTGGACTCAATAAAGAAATAAATTTATGTATTGATTTATTGGTTAATTAAAGTTGGTGTGAAATAAACTATTTAAATTTGTATAGTTGTTTTATTATTGTGTAACGGCTGTTATGTTTAAATATTTGATTATGTAAAGATAGGAAAATATAATTTTCTGTTAGTAATGTGGGGATGTGGATAAATAAAAAAATATTATTACATTCATTGTTAATTTATTCATTCATAAAAAAATTTTTATACATAAAGAATACATTAGAAAGGGCACACATTGAAGGTGATTGAGAATGATAAAAACATTTAGGAGATGATTTATTTAAAACAGGTTGTTCGTCCAATTCAATTATTGGCTTAGTACAATATTTTCTAATAAAATTAGCTTTCTCTTCTCCTTTAATATAAATGAATTCTCCTTTTTCTGTTAAGTTTTTTACTATAGATGAAAAATTATGAAGAGGAATATATCCTGTATTCCAATTGATGCAGTGATGAAATTTCATTAACCATTCTGCTTGCTTGTATGTTTCTGGTGGAAGCATTTGTAGTGGATACGGTGGTTTAAAAATATAATGACTCATTTTATGTCCATCAAACATTGCAAGTTCTTTAGGAATAAACTTGTTGTGTTCATCCTTAAATCCTTGAACATCCATAACTATTCTCATTTTTTATTTAGCAAATTTTTAAAGTACTAAATTTTTTTATTACAAATTGTTTTTTCGAATAGTCTTCAATAAGATTTTTTAGATGTTTAATTTTTTTTAAAAATAGTTCTATTTTTTCTTTTTGTATTTTGTACATTCCATTTGATGTGCAACAAACTATGGTATAGAAACAACTGATCTTATTCGATATATTTTCATTTTAATAATGATATTTGATGTGGTGGGAGAAGTTAAAGTTGTTTAACAATTTTTGTTAATGGATTATAGCTAAATACTTTATCATGTATTATAACACAATACGCAGCTGTTTTTCCCGATATTTTTTCTTTTGTCTCAAATTCAATTCTCATGGTTACTGGGCCGGATTGTAATAAATCTCTCTGATGAGAGCAATTAATGTAAGCAATAGGTGCATTATCTTTAAATTCTTTGGGATTAAATATTGGTTCTATTGGAAAGTTATAATATACTTGACGAAATTCAGAAAACATTTCATACAGGGTAGCAAACTTATTATTTTTAAAATCAAGCTGGAGATCCTGGTAAGGATATCTTTCTGAATTTAAAAACACATTTATATTCCTTAGGTCACAATGATCAAATTTACTCATATCTGATTTTAAATTACCACGTCTATCCTTTTGAAAAGCAATTAGTACATGTCTTGGTGTTTCAATTTTTGTGGAGGTTTTGACAGGCCAATTATGTCTTGTATTTTCTAATAACTCTGGATATTCAATTAATTCCCAACTTCGGAAAGTAAGAAGAATATCATTGTTTTTATCAATAATTTTCGTTAGTGCCAATTCTTGGGGAATGGCCACAGTAAGATGTGGAACTCGCCAACAAAGTTTGGTTATTTTAATTTTCGGTTTTTCATCATCACTTGTGGTTACTAAAGCATTAGTGTCATCATTGCTTCTTATTAGTATTAGTTCTTGTTGTGAATTTAAAATTATTTTGTTATAATCTTCAAAAAATCCCGAGTACATTTTTAATGGGACGCATAGGGAAACGTTTCCTTTTTCATCAGTCATAATTTTTTCTTTAGGTTTCGTTTTTGGATACCATCCAGCATTTTCCAATTTAGCACTTTCGTTTTGATTAAATGATATGTATCCTTTAAGAGTTGAAGTAATTCCTACATCTCGAACTGAATCAATTGTAACACCATTTAAAATATAACGTAATTCTTTAAACAAGAATGCTGGAGCATTGTTGATTAATACCGTATTAGCCAATGGAGTATCATCTTCTTTGGTAACTTGAAGTTCTAAATATAATTCACTTTTGCAAGGTAAAGGATATTTTCCTGTTTGTTGTAGAGCAATTCTAATTTCATCATTTAATCCAAGTTTTGTAGGATTGAAAGGTTCAAATGATAGTATTTCCCAGCTTAATATTGATTCATCTACAAGAATATTTTCTTTTACATTTAAATATTCCATTTTATTTTAGTTTGAAACCTAAACTTATCAGAAATTTTTTATTAGAAGGTGTTAACCTTTGAGAGTTTAATTTATTACTAGTTAAATGTCGTTTAGTATCTTTCTTATTAATGTTTTTACAGTAAAATTTTTTTGAAAAATTATAATTTGAGACTTTTTTATTATATAAAATAACCATTATTCATCTATTTTTTTAAGATGTAGTCTTACTGTTACCGTTTCTCCTCTGAAATTGATGAGATCACCGTCTTGATCTACTATTTTAATGTTTATATTGTCTATTACCTTTACAGTAACAGGAAAGTAAAGGACATTTTGTGGTGATTCTATTATTTTAAAACCAGGAGCTACACTAGGAAAAAATTGATGTATTATATGAACAGGTTTTCCATTTAAATATGATCCTTCGGCAATATTACAATCGATGTTTATGGCGTTTACTTTAATAATTTCCGCTGGAAAATCTGAAATGTGCTCCTTAAGACCTTCTAATTCCTTATTTTTAAAACCTAATATTTTTCCTATAGTTCCATCACGAAACGAGATAGGAATATCTGTTTTAATATGTGTTCGTAAAGTATTATTATTGGCATAAATATGAAGAAAAGTACGATTGTCCAAAAATTTTTGAATAAAATTATTTAAATCATCTATTTCATAACTACCTGGTGGTATTCTTATTTCTTTATTTGAGTCATAAATGAAAAGATTATTAGTCTCATCAATATTTGGAATAGCATTAAAAGTTTCAAAATTTACAAGTCCAATGGAATATTCAAAATTTTCATCTAAATATATTGGAGGATGAATATTAACAGAAAGCGTGGGGGAATTACCACTAATGACAAAACTGTACGACATATCTCTTTAAAAATTTTTAACAAAATGAATTAATATTGTTTTTCAACCATTATTATAAAGAAATTTAAGACAGAGCTCACCACAATTTGTTTTGTTAATTGATTGATAATGATCGTAGTTATATTTCACAATATTTTTCTTTTTATCGCTGAAAAAATATTTTGTTAATTCGGTAGATGGTCGCAAATTGCCATAACTATCAAAATATAAAATATTTTTCCCTTTTTTTATGTATGCAGTCCAATGAGTTCCATCACCACTATTCTTATCGAGATTAACAATACCACTTTCATTTTTATTAATTTTTTTTGGTAATTTATCTCTCATGAATATACCTCGAAAGTTGGGAATTTTAAGTAGATTAATATATTTACTTAAATCATAATTTGTAAGTGGTTTTCGAGGTATTTGTTTTAACAGTTTTTTGAATAAGGTTTCAGATATAATCCACATCCAGTTTTATATGGTTTTAAATAAAGACCACTTCCTTGTTTTCCTACTGCTATAGATTCCATCATTTTATTATGTCTTTTGGACTCTTCTAATTTTTCTTTAGCAGCTTTTGCATCGTTGACAGCTTTCGCAATACCTGCTGCTCCTCCTCCAAGAGCACCTAAAGCGGACAAACCAGCAAATAAAGGAATAAGAGGTAGAAATCCACCAGTTTTTGGAATTGGTATGATTCTATTTTTTGGTGATAATATTCTACTATCTCCGATAGATCTAAGTGCGGTTTGAATAATATCAGTCAAACTTTTAAATTGTTTTCCGTTTAGTGCTTGTCTTGCTTTTGAAATAGCTTGAGATAAAGTTATTCCTCGTCCTAGACGAGTTTTTCGACTTCTGTTTTTCCTTCTTTTTTTTAATCCCATACCAAATTTTCTTTTAATTTTCATTGCACCTCTTATTCCAAGTGCAGCAGTTTTTTCTCCAAAAGTGGCGTCTTTTGCTCTGAACCTTTCGGCAGCTTTGTCACCTAATAATTTATCAGCAGCGTGTCGGCTTTTTATATCATTTGATTGTGCATAGGCAATGTCATGCTCTTTACAAGCTTCATCCAATAAGTTTATGCCTTTATCGCCTCTAGCTAGTCTCTTTTCTAGTTTGGTTCCAGGTCCACAAAAATTATACCCAGGTAGATGTAATTCAAAAGGTAACTTATTTATTAGAGTATTAATTAAACCACTACCTCTTTTTCTGACTCTTCTTTTATAAATGGATTGTTGCTTATATGAGATTGGCATTATATAATTGAAATCTTGGAACAAACTGACTAGTTTTAAATTAGAACTTACCCTTTATACATCCTCTTATATATGAAAATTGTCAAACAACCTTATTCAATTATTATTAAAGACCATGAGACTTCAAGAAATAATTTTAGAAAACATGGAAAATTGTTTGAAGGCTCTAGTAAAAGGGGGTTAATTATTGGTCCATCAGGGTGTGGTAAAACTAATATCATTATAAGTTTAATTGAAGATCCCAATGGTTTACGGTTTGAAAATTTATATATTTATTCAAAGTCTCTATATCAACCAAAATATGAATATTTGAGATTACTTTTTAAACCATTGAGAGAAATTGGATATTATGAATCCGAAAATGAAGAAAATATTGTTTCTCCACAAGAAATAAAACCAAATTCCATAATTATATTTGATGATATAGTGTGTTGCAATCAGAATGTTGTAAAAGATTATTTTTGTTTCGGAAGACATAAAAATACTGATTGTTTTTATTTGTGTCAAACGTATTCTTCGATTCCAAAACAATTAATTCGTGACAATGCGAATTTGATTGTTATATTTCAACAAGACAAAACGAACTTAAAACATATTTATGATGATCATGTTAATGTTGATATGTCATTTAATCAATTTAATGAGTTATGTTTGATGTGTTGGAAAGATAAATTTGGATTTTTGGTAATAGACAAGGATTCAAATTTAAAATCCGGTCGATATCGAAAAGGATTTGATTCATATATTTTCTTATAAAAATAAAAGTTTTGTGAAAAATTTAACTAATCATGAATGAACGCTTAGCAAGAGAGCTTGTTAAGTCAAGGAAAGCTGTTAAACAAAAATATCAAAGTTTAAAAAATGCTGAATTTGAAGCACAATCCAAATTGGAGGAAACCTATAAACCAATAACTCAACCCCTACAACAATTAATTTCAACAATTGGTAAAATTGAATCGGCTGAGGTAAAGGAAGAGCTACAAACACCCATTAAAAAAAATTATGAAACACCAGAAAAAAGATTGTTTCCAACACTAACACCAAGAAAAAAACTACAGTATGGAACATCAACACCAGAAAAAAGAAAGACAGGGAAAACTCCAATTCTTCCTACAGAAATACCAACAATTATTGATTGGGAAACCAGTATAGCTTCACATAGTCAGATGCCATCTTTACAACAAACAAGTGTCATAGCAGAAACCACCCCTTCTTCAATTTCACAATCTACGGTAGGAAATCTTTCGGATATATTAGAACAAACACGCCAAACAATTCAAACATTTGTCAGTACACCTTTATATCAAGAATATTTATCAGGATTTCATGAATTACCTCGTCAATATATTGACGGAGGGGTAAAAGATGTGGAACATAAGTTTGATCACCTCTATGGAATAGTACATGATTTTGAAACTGAGAAATTCTTTTTGGGTTTAACACAAAGACCTATAGAAATTATCGGTAAAAACATAAAAGTTGAAGGTATAACTTATACAGGTACACCAGATTTATATGAATTATTATTTAAAAAGGAACCAGTAGGTTATAAAAAACAAGATTTGGAAAATTATATGGATATTTTAAAGAGAACCAATGCATACCGTAGAAATTATGATCCAAATGAGCAGGTACAGGGAAATGGATCACAAAAATATATTTCTATAATAGGACCTTATTTACAAAATAAAGGAATTACAAAAACTAAAACCATAAATCCCGAAACGCATAATATAGTTCAAGGATTTTTTGACAGACGAAAAGCTCCATACAGGGAAACTCGAATATCTTCGAAAAGAACAGGATCCGGAATAACTTTAAAAGTTAATAAACCTTATACCGATTACGTATATTGGGATAACGTAAATGAACTTGTTGATAGACTTCGACTGTTGGTAGCATCTATGATGGCTGGGAATACAGGACATAACAACGAAATTATTTCTATTATTGAAGAATTAAAAGAAGCCAATATAATTGTATAAAAGAATGTAGTAAATATTGTTACATAACATTGTTAAAATGACCATTGATAAATTTGGACGTCATATTTCTAAAAAGTATACAGTAGATATACCTACAATAGAAAATAAAATACTAGCCAATGTTGAAAATGAAATATTAAAAAATTTTAAAAGTGATGATATTGTTCAAAGATTTGAACCTGTGTTAAAAAATGATATTGTAAATTTAAAAAAGAGAGTTAGTGAAAATGATGAAAATGTGGAATCTATTTCGAAAAAAATTAAGTTATTTGAAGAAAATGTTGTGTCAAACTATGATAACAGGATATTAAATATAAAAAATATTGTCAAAGACAATGATGAACTATTAAAAAGTTTTTCTCAAAAAACATCGAAGTGTGAGGATGATTTTAAAACAATAAAACAGAAATATGATGAAGTAAAGAGTTTTGAAAATAACATAAAAAATGAAATAACATTGGTTAAATCAAAAATAAATGATACTTCTGCAATAGAAAATGTTAAACAAATTATTATAAAAGATATGGTATCAAAGTTCCAAGAATTTACGAACAAACTTAATAATAGGGTTTCTGAAGAAATAGGTAATTTTCAAAACGTTCATGATGGTATGAATAAAAACACACAACAAATAGAGAGAGCTATGAATACACACTTTATAATCCATAAAAAAGATAGCGATAATATTATTGAAATAAATCAGAAAATTAATTCAATTGAAAATAATGCTGAAATAATTCTATTAAACTTGAAAAATTTGGAAAAGAAATTAAACACAGATTTACAAAATGTAGATGAAAAAATTGAAAATAAATTTAAAAATGAAATTTTAAAAAATAGTGAACAAATCATGGAGATAATCTCACAATTAAACAATCTAAAAACAGAATTAAAAACCACTGTTGACGATGAATATTTTCAAAAGATGTTGAATAAAAGATTAGAAAAAGAATTAGAATCTTTAGCAGAACTAATACAAGCTATGATTAACACCTCTATCCATGATTTAAAAAAAGGACTTGCACAACACAGTTCAAAAATTGAAGAAATTTCAACAAAGTTAAATGATTATGAAAAATCTTTGAACGATGTAAGAATTGAAATTGAAAAAGCGATTTTAGATATAAAGAAAATAGAAAAAAAATTGGTAGAAATAAAATTAAATTTAACAAATGTAGAATTTCAATTAGGAAAAGATATAAAAAATCTAGAAAATAAATTGGTAAAAGAAATAAAATCACTAAACGAATTAGTTCAAAGAGCAGCCGAAGTTTCTAGAAAAGAGTTTAATGACACAATGGCATATGCTAGAGAAGAATTAAACGCAACAGTAAGAGAAATGAGAAACGAAAGTATAAAATCACTTGTTGTTTTTGAAACAAAAATTAATGTAAGAATTACCAACATTGAAGATGAAATCAAAAAAGTCAAAGATTCGAATAATGCATCTTTTAAAAATTTGGAATATAAAATCGAAGATGAAATCAAAAAAGTCAAAGATTCGAATAATGCATCTTTTAAAACTTTGGAATATAAAATCGAAGATTTGCTAAAAAAAGATAACAAACAAATAAAATAAGTTATTTAAAGAAGATATTAAGAAATTTTATTCTAGTACTATGAGTAAAAATATTAAAGAAACAGTTGTAGATGAATTACATAAACCGGCAAGAAGAAGATATAGAAGAAGACGAACTATTGTTAAAAGCCTAAATGACTTATGGCAAGCTGATTTGGTAGAGATGCAACCCTATTCCAAATTTAATAAAGGTTATAGATATATTTTGGTGGTGATAAATGCATTCTCAAAGTATGTTTGGACTCAACCACTTAAAAGTAAAAAAGGAAAAGATGTAACTGAAGCTATGAAAAAAATTTTAGAAAAAACAAGTAAACCGCAAAATTTGCAGACAGATTTGGGAAAAGAATTTTTCAATAAAGATTTTAAAGATCTTATGAATTATTACAAAATTAATCATTATAATACTTACTCTAATCTCAAAGCGAGTATTGTAGAACGCGTAAATCGAACTTTAAAAAATATAATGTGGAAATATTTTAGTAATAGAGGGAATTACCAATGGTACTCTATTTTACCCACTATTATTGAAAAATATAATAACAGTATTCATAGAACTACCGGATATAGACCTGTTGAGGTTAATAAAAAAAATGAGAAAACTATACTGCAAAATTCTTTTACTTTTAAAAAAACATTTGATTTAAAGCGCACTAAATTTAAAGAAAATGATTTTGTTAGAATTTCCAAACAAAGAGAAGCTTTTGAAAAAGGATATACTCCAAATTGGTCAACTGAAATTTTTCAAATTAGAAAGGTTCAGTTAACAAATCCACCCACCTATTTATTAAAAGATAGTAAAAATGAATATATTGAAGGAGGTTTCTACCAAGAAGAGTTACAAAAAGTTAAACATCCAGATGTATTTTTGGTTGAAAAAATTTTAAGGAAGAAAGGGAACCAAGTTTTTGTTAAATGGTTAGGATTCGATAAATCACATAATTCATGGATTCTTAAAAAAGATGTATTGTAATTAATTTT
Organism: Diaprepes abbreviatus; assembly: GCA_034092305.1. NCBI lineage: Eukaryota > Metazoa > Arthropoda > Insecta > Coleoptera > Curculionidae > Diaprepes > Diaprepes abbreviatus. Next base: position 959,430 of record JASJET010000242.1, read on the forward strand.
AAGTAATATTGTATATCAAATTTTTAAATAAAAGACCTATTTATATAACATATTTTTTTATTTATGATAATCCTTTTTTACAACAAATACTAACAATATAATTTTTAAGATGTTTACAACTGAGATTAACAATATAAATTTATATTTTTACATTAAATCTTTCAATATATATTTTTTTTCTATGATCTACATCAAAAATACTTTTAAGAATACTTTCACATTGTTCAACTCGTTTTTCAAATCTTAGTCTGTCAAGATAAAATTTCTGATATTCACTTTTTCGAGCTTGTCTAAATGCAAAGTCCCATGTCACTAATATATAAACTTTATTATTGTTCTCACTGATTGTCACTGATTTCTTCATATTTCTATTGTAATGCACCGGATTTTCTTAACTTGTTTTCTAATTCCTGTTTATGTAGAGATAACATTTCTAAAACAGTTCCGACATTCTCACTGTTTAAATTCTGACATGGATCCAAAACATTATAAATATGAGACAACACATCTCCTGACTGATAATTATAGTGATGAAACAAATTAAAATATTTGGAAAATTCTTGCTTTTTAATTATATGAATTCTGTAGTCAACAAGTTCGTCGATTTCAACTAATTTATCTATTGATTCTTTTCCCAGAATCACATAATGTTCATCCTTTTGAATTCTGATAACAGGAGAATGATTTATTTTTTCAAAAAACACTGTGATTTTTTCAATTTTTAGTGGGTATGCATATGCTTGAGAAGAATAAAAATAATTCACCAACACTCCTTGATTTTTTTGAAGTTCTTTCCATTCTTCTTCATTCAAGTAAATGTGAAATCCATTTCGACCTCCAATTAGAACTTTTGGTGTAAAATCATTTATACCAATTCCAACACAAACAAATTTTGATAAGGAATTGTTAAGATAGTAGATTTTTGAATTTAATAATTTTTCACTACACTGACTAATTTTATCATTAGTTTCACTAGAACTGGATTTATATCCATTAAAATTGCTACTATTAAACATGATGTCTTGATGCTAACTGAAAACTAAAATACTGGGTCTGAATATATCTTATCCACCCCACTCCTCTATAAATTTCAAGGTCAGGCAAGTTTATTAAATTTTTATGACCTATCTTGATAAAACAAAATTGTCAAGAACGACAAAAGTGAAAAACTACCTATTGATAAAATTATATTGAAGATAAATAGAATTAAACAGTTTTTACCTTCCTCATCATTTTTAACATGAGCACAGCTAGAAATCGTAAATGGTTTTTTATTTTTTTCAATCCAGTTAGTGTCAAAAATTGTATTATTTGGATAATGAAAGTAAATTTTGAAAAAATTACTATTAGATTGACTATTATTCATATTATATGCGAAAGCAGTTGAATAATTATTAATATTCATAGCTTTCATATAATTACATATTTCAGGTTTAATAGTAGAGGTATCGTTTTCAAAACACACCATTCCATGTAAAACCCTTGGAGGATAAAGTACATATAAAGTATTATTTAAAATTGAATGCAAAACAATGTAGTTGATAAGGGATGCCATTAAAACACTTTTCAATTTTAATTGTCTATTAACAAAACAATAAGAGATTGAAATAAGACTGAACAGTTTTAATTAATTTTCTACAATATATAGACATTTTTTTCAAAATATTAAATAATTTGTTTACAAATTAGAGACACAAACATGGTTATTAAAACTATTAAAAAATGAAAGATGTTGACATATTTTCTTTCACTTTAAGGACATTAAATAATTTGTTTACCAATTAGAGATACAAACATAGTTATTAAAACTAATAAAAAAATGAAAGATGTTGACATATTTTCTTTCACTTTAAGGACAACAGGTTCACATTTTTTATTTTTTTCACCTAACCACAAACACTCGATTAAGTCACAGTTCTTCCAGTGACGATAATGTTCCTCAATTGGACAATCATCAATTTTCCAGGCAAATATTTCTGCACCACAGTAAAAACATTTACAAACATCATGAATAGCTAAATAATAAAACCCTGATTGGGCTAACACTTTAGGATTTAATTTTCCATTCCAGAATTTAAATGAGGAAAGTCTTTTTTCATATGTTCTATATAATTTGTTATCAATTTCTTTTTCAAAAGATTCTAAACACATATTTATTCTAGACGGTGGTATATTTTATACTGATATAATTTTAAAATTTACCATGTTCTTAAATACTTCAAATTTAGCCTTGAAGAGTAAAACTTTTAATCTTAAAAGAATTTTTTATAATTCATTTTCATGGTCTATTAACCACTGAAAAAATGGAATATCTTGGTGACCCCATGCTAATGTATCATAACTATTGGGAATTTTAAATCTTTTATCATCATTAGAAGTGAGTGCTAATTTGTTAACTAATTCTGTATAAATATTGTGAAGTCGAGATCTAAACAAATACATTGTACAGAAAGCTTTTGAATTTTGTTCTACAACATCTTTATAATGTGTTAATTCTAATTGTTTTTAATGCTACTTTTCTTTATCCCCTTAGCTTTTTTAAGCAACCCATTTTCTGACTTAACACAATAAGCTTTGGCCCCTGTGCCATAAAAGCTTTCTATTGGTTCACCAGCATATTCATCCTTAAACTTTCCAACAACAGATTTAGTTATTGGTATTTCATGAATATTATTAACATCATAATTTGAAGTATCGAATTTATCAATATTAACCCTAATGTCTTCATAAACATTACTTGTCTTAATTTCCAAAATAAAGGAATCTGTATCTGTGTACAGAAGTTTAATATTATTCTTATATAAAGGTTTTAAAAACCCATAAAAAAAGTCATACATCACCGTTTTTGATATATCTAAAATACTAAAGCCTACATAGACAGGTTTATCATATTGAACTAGTACTTTTCGCATTTGAATTGCTACTAAATTTTCAGAAAATACAGTGACGTCTTTAAATGAAGGTTTGGCAATTAAATTTTCCGCACCATCTTTTCTGTGGTTCTTTGACCATTGAGTAACTAAGCGTATATCGGTTCTTTTGTCAACGTTTTCCATTGTTTTACCGTAGACACTGTTATTTGCCAATTTATACAAATTTTTATGAAATTTATTTGTGGATTCATTTCTTAATTTTGTATTAAGATCAATATATTTTTTTAACCATGGAGACTGTGTAAACTGTATTACTCTATGTATTTTAGTTAATTTCATTCCATATTTAATACACTCTTTTAATAAAGTATAGTGAATTACATATTTCTCCTTATTTCTTAAATTGGGAATTAATTTGAAAGTTTTAGAATTTTGAGGCTTATAATTTTCAGGACAAAACGGAAATTCATTATGAAAATGATGTAAAATTTCTGGATATTCTAAATCAACTTCTAAAACATACCCTTTTTCATTAGTGTCAGAAATATTCATTATGTCTAAATTTTGAATTTGTTGACTTGTTAGCCAAATAAAATCTTTTTGTGGAAGATATTGAGACATAGCATATCCGTAAAGATTAGTTGCGTCAAAGTACATAATATATTTTGTTGGTTGTGATGGATCGTAATTTGAAAGAAATAAATTGTTTGCTATAGATTTCCTACATACACAGGTACTGATTCCTCCTCTTACATTACTTTTAAAAAAATGTAACATATCTGGGTCTGTTAATAGTTCTAATTCTACCCCAGTGTATCTCATACAAGCGTCAAAACTTAAACCTGGAAAAGTGTAATAATGACCCGGATCTAATTTATAAGTCTCTATACAAGTTTTTCTGAAGATTTGAAAAATATCCGCCAACAGTAATACATCTGATTTTAGATAAATCTCAGAGTATTGCCCAATTGTATCACAATTAAATAGTTTCCAAACATTTTTAGCTCTCTCATATTCCTCATCGGTGATATGTTCATCCGTTAAATCGTTATAAAATTGTTTTTTATCTGGTAATTGGGTTTCATTTAATTTTGAAATGTCATCAATATATTTATAAGGGAAAACTCCTTTTTGACGAATATAATTAAATTTTTCTTTATCATTAAAATATTTAAGTACTTCTTTACATTGATCGTCACTAAGAATGGAAGCTAAATTTGACAAAGAATTCGGTAGGAACTGAAATGAGTCAATGAACCTAAGATGTAAAAATTTTGATTTTTTGTGACCTGTTTTCTTATCTAAATATTGATCTACTTCAATGGATTTTTCAAATGATATATATTTTTCTTTATTTTGGGCAATGACAGATAATTGTTCTTTATTAGGACATAAATTTTTTATAAATAGATGACAATCATAATTACGCAAATTATGTAATATTACAGGAATAAAATTGGGTAGGTTATAATTTAAATTACATATTGAATGGGCAGGACCTCTGAATGAACCCGTTAAGTGGCAATGGTCCGCAACCTTATCAGAAATTATAGTTTTATTACATATATGGCAATTGTTGGTATATTCATAATGCAGTTGTTCTAAAGTATTTAATTTTTTCATTGGTTTTGAATGTTTTAAATATTTATTATAGATCTCAAAGACATCTCTTTCTAGATAAGGTATAAAAATTTGATCACAATTGTGACCCGTATAAATTTGAAATTTTGAAAGTGAATCATCAAAAGAGCATTTTATATAATATGCAAATGAATATGGAATGTGTTCAAATTTTTTTTCAGTATATGGAGAAGTAGGATCTAAATTAATAAAATTATTGTTTTCCAGAGGTTTAAGAATACATTCGAAATCAGCATAAATAACGAACGGAACTTCAATTTGTTTTTGTATGTTCTGAAATTTTAAAATATTTCCAGGCATAATATTCCCAAATTTATTAATTTTGCTTTCAATAGAAGGAAGGTTTATCCTTACAAAATCGCAATCCACCGCATTATGTCTAACCAACTGCTGTTCAGTAGTGAAATATTGCAAACAACCATCACATAAAAATTTTTTTCCATTATGTTTAGATATTTGTCGAGAAATTAATCTTGCTAAATTTGAAATATAACAGTAATGAAAATTCCCATTATCATCTCCTATTAATAATAAATTAATGTGACGATCTCGCTTATTTTTAGTATAATGTAAAGGTCCTATAATTTCGATTTCGGTTTTAAAATTCCTTTTTATTTTTTCTAAACCATAAACATTAATAGAAATATTATTAAGATTTTCAAATTTAATTATTTCGTTTAAAGTCATAGGAAATTGAATACCTTGAAAGTTTAAAAGTGTTGTATAATGAGGATATGATTCCACTCTGTCTATTGGTCCTGTAGGTGAATGCAGAGCTGCAACTACTGCCCATGCAAAGCAACATTCGTCGTCGTTTTGAATATTTATCACTGCGTTTTTCTGTCTTATTTCCGTTGGCAGAGGAATATAAGACGAAGCTTTAAGTGGGTTGAATTTGTTTATATTGATTTCCACATGTAAAATTTTCAGTAAAATCCATCCTAAAATTAAATCAAAAAATATATTATAAGCAATTTGATTTTTGAAATTTAAATTTATATTTAAGAAAAGTCGTGTACCTGAATCTTTTTCTGCCAGCTCATCGGCTTTTCGATCCATAATTGCAATCATTTCATCCAATTCTGTAGCTAAGTCAGTGGTACTACATAAAATACGGAATGGCGTATTAAAAGACTTTACATCATGATTATCATTTGAAGGATTCAGGTAGAGGCCAAAAAGTTCCATGTTGAGTTTAACACAGGTGTTTCTTTGAACTTCATAATTAATTGTGTCCATTATTTTTTGCAAAATTTCCGTGAAAAATTCATTAATACTTATGTGATATTTAGTAGCTGAAATTTTATATGAAATGATTCGTTGTTTAAATGCTGATTTAATAACAGAAACGTTATCATCTGTGATTACTAAAGAATTTGTCTTGTGTTTGTTTGTTCGCAAATGGCAGAACCATAATGATTTGCTAATAAATATTTTACAAGATTGACAATATTTTCTTTCACCTAAAATTAAAAATACATCTTTATTAAATATATCTATATAACCCAAGTTAATACTTATTTTGTAAAACTGACACATCTACTTAAAGTTAAACTTACACTTCTTCTTCTTTTTATCTTCTAACTTGGGAATGTTGTTGTGTAAGGTATTCACGTGACGATTTAAATTATCTTGTCTAGTAAAAGTCTTGGCACAGTCTTTGCATTTAAAGACCATCTTTTCTAAAACAATCTCTTATTGTGAAGCTTAAGTCAATTTCAGCAAAGTAAACTGAATGTGTTGAGGTATGAATTTAAATGATGGTGGAAAACTTGGGGGAGGAGCTTTTATGTGAACCAAAGAAAGTTAAGGAGTGGGTTTAAAAATGTTAAGAATGTTTTTATACATTTCATGTGCTCTTTTCCACAATTGCCATTTCTCCTCCTCGGTTTTACCACCACCTTGATTTAAAATTGTGTCTAAAACAAATCCCAAAGATTTTACATTAGACAAATGTTTGTTTTTAATTTTAAAATTTGTTTTAGAGCTAAAACAAAGCTTTGGATATTTATTTGGTAGAATTGTTTCACCCACTACATCCGTTTGGGTAGAAACCGAATTTAGGATTTCATCAAAATCAGGTGGAGAACTTTCAAAAATTTTTGGTGAATTTGGAAATGGGTCAAATGGTTCCCTAAAACTTTTTTGGGCACATGGTATATCAAAGGAATTTTGAGTCGATTCTTCGAAAAGGATAGGTGAATTTTTGTTGGGATGTTCACTTAAAACATCATTCCCCTTAAAAAAACGTCCCAAATCTTCACTAGAATTCGAAATTTTATAATTTTCTTGCGATCCATCCTCCTCCCCAGAAACCCTCCCAGGAACCTCCCTATTACTACTACTAGCATTTTCGGACGAATTAAAAATTTTAAAATTTTTTGGATCGCTAGAAATTTGGCATGACGTTGAAGGAGAAATAGCAGTTGTGTTAGGAATTACTTCAAAATTATCTTCATTTTTAGAAATTTCAAAATTTAAATTTGTATTCTTAATAATTCCAAAGAAATTTTGCGAAATATTAGAACCTGAATCGCTATCACTATCATTAGTTACGTTTTTTGGAATTCCCATTAGTTTTTTAAAATTGTCTAAGTTTTCCAAGTCCTGAGTTGAAATGTCAGGAGTTGCGTCTGTTTTGTCTGTAGTCTCTGAATTTATGTTTGGAGATTCTGGGGTTAAAATAGTTGCTGTTTCCGAAGTTAAAATATTATTTATATCAATATTTTGATCTAAAATTAAATTTTCCATCTCAAAATCTGTTTGTGAAATAATATCTAAATCCGGAAAATCGTCAAATTTATTCAAAAAATTAATATCAGGTTCTATAGAATTTTGAAGTAATTTCTTTTCTAAATTGCTTTCTTGCATTTCTTTAACCATACAATTAAAATTTTGCGTCCTCTGACTTAAATTTTGATTAGCATTTTCCAAAATGGCAGGTTGAATTACTATATTTGAAATGATATTAATTTTTTTCATTCTTAACTCTTCAGGAAAAGTGGAAACAAAAGAAGACATACCTTTAAAAAGTTAAACTAAACACAAAAACAATTAAAAATGGATAAATTTAAACTGAACTCTTCACTTAAATAAGACGGACCGAAAACGTACTGAACTGGACTTAAGCTTAGGCTGAACTGATCTTTCAACCGCTTTTATATGAAAGTAGGCCGAAGGCCGCCGCCCCCGCCGCTCCGCCGCCCCCGCCCCCTATAACTCCTCTAACACCCGGCCGAAGGCCGCCCCCGCCCCCTATGACGCCTATAACAACCGGCCGAAGGCCGCCGCACCCAAAGTGTGGCGAAAGTACCCATGACCTACTTTTATAGAAACGCTTATTTAACGAGGCCAATTTTTGTCATTTGCGGTCAAAGATTCTGAACATTCAATCAAACCAAAACAAATTTTTAATTTTTATAAAAAAAATGTTACGAAATTTCAGAGTAGTTGTAGTTGATAATAATAGAATCCTCATTAGAAGGGACCAGGAGCCCCCACAAGACCCTCAACCCATTCAAAGTAGTATAATTTCTTCAACAACAAACCCTGAAGAAAATGAGGTTGGGGGTCGAGAAAATGGAGTTCCAGGTCCCCTACAATCTTCGGAAGTGGATTCTACTACGAAGTAAGTAATTACTAGATAAATACTAAATGTTTTTTTAAATCATAGTTAATCTTCGTTATAACTAAAATACTAATTGATTTTTTATTTTTTCCAGTTGAAATTGAAAACAGAAAAAGACAATATAGGGACAGTGTTAAGTGAGACTTTTTTAGTGTTAAGTTAAACAATTAGTGAAGTTTTAGTTATAGTGGCTAGTAGCTGAAAGAATTTAAGGTAAAATTTATTTATTCTAGTTAAACGAGAATGAAGGAAGGTATATTTATAAATTTATTATATTTTCGATAGCTTTATCAAACAAGTTAAGTGAAACTATTTTTAGGTTGTTAAAGTGTTTAAGTGATAACGAATAGTAACGGAGACGATTTAAGGAAATGTAAATTTTATTTAATTGATCTAATTATAAAGGAGTATGAAGATAACTGTACCTAAATCTCCTATAATATTTTTTCTTTCATATTTATAAACTTATTACTTTTAGATTTAAAACTCTCTAAAATAAGAAAGGATTAAGAATTTTTGAGCAGGGTGGTTAATTTAAAATATTTTTTCAATCTATTATGACTAATCAAAACTTTTGTATTGAGTTGTTATGTTTGTTCGTTATTCTTATAAATAAAACATTTTTTTTCGAAATTGTTCAATTCTTTATTCCAATAAGATAAGAATAAATGGATAAATTAAATACAAACAATAATAATTTTAAAATAATAAAAATTAAATAAAAATACATTTTAAAATAAATATTCTAGGATTATAATTTCTTCATTTTTACATGTATGAAGTGGTTTGAAACACATAAATATTAAATAATATATTCTAAACTAAATATTCTAGGACTACAGTTTCTTCATTTTCACATTTAATTACGCATAGTTCATTGCGACAGATTGGACATGTTTTATTAATTAACATCCACACTCCTAAACAAGGGATGCAAAATCTGTGATTACAAGGTTCTGGTGACATCATTTTATTAGATAATATATCTTCAAGACATATAGGACATTCTTCGGTTTTATTTTCAATTATTTCGTTAACAACTTTTTTTTTTTTACCCTTCGCGACTTCCTACCGTTTTTATATATTGGTTTTTTACCAGGCATTATATTGGCACCACTGGAACATTTGTGTCCCAATCTAAATCAATATTTTTAACACTACTATTGCAAATTAAACAAACTTTGGGGGTAATAATTTGATACAACTGTCTTGAACATATATCGCAATGTAAATCATCACTTAAGCGTTTTAATTTTCTCTTATTATGAGTATTTACATGTCTATGAGCCCCTGCCCTTTGATAATATTGTATAATTTGATAGCATGCGTGACAAAGAGTTTTTTCTTGATTTTCCGTCACTACAAACACAACGATATAACTCTGAGTAATACAGAACACAACTTCTTTGGGATCAGTGTACTTATGTTTCACTAAACAAAATTTAGCACTAGCACTTTCTTCTTCATTATCTTCTTCAATATCGGAGTCACCAGATTCAGCTTCAATTTGTTCGAAATTATTTATATCGTAGTCCAAACAATTTCTGAAGTTCTTCTGAAATTTTTTTTCGTTAAGATATGTATTGTAATCCAATACTCCTATTAATTCATTTAGATCTGGATCTTCTTCTTCAATATTATTATCCATAAATTTTTGAATGAATTTTTTTAATATTTACTTTGTAATATTTACTATTAAATATAAAATTATTTAATTATTATTTACTTATTATTTGTTGGTATTTAATTTATCATCTTTTGTTGCTCCACGTATCTATTTTATAAATTTACTGAAGTGAAAATTCATTGGTGGTAGGACTTTATATCGACTTCATGGTCAAATAAGGTTATCCACCTCAAGGTCAAACATAAGGTTAGATCTCCTACTATGATCGGATTCGATGAAAGGTTAACCATGTTGTTAACTTTAAGATTAAACTCAAGGTGATGTATACGAGGCTTTTTGAAAAGTATAATGAGAGAACAAAAGAGGAGGAGGATGAAAAGTGTTGATGATACGAGGTTTTTTAATAAGTATAATGAGAGATTTGAAAAGTATAATGAGAGAAGAAAAGAGGAGGAGGATGAAAAGTATTGATGATTTACTTTTCTTACTTCTCCTCCTCCTCCTCCTCCTCCTCTTTCCTTCTCTCATATATCCACTACTAAAAAGAACTACAAGTATTGTTAAATGTTCAGGAAAATCTTTATATTGGTAGCTGTCAGTTAGCAGCATCATGTGAAACATCACAATCCACCGCTAATCGTACTACCAAGAAATATAGGTATCATCCATATCACATGGAATTACACCAAGAATTGCATGGACAAGATTTTGAAAGTCGTGTAAACTTTTGTCGTACAATAAATGCGGAGATTCAATTAAATCCAAATTTATTATGCAAGGTAATGTTTAGTGATGAAGCTACTTTTAGAAGTAACGGTGCCGTAAATAGACGCAACATGCATTATTATGCCACAGAAAACCCATTTTGGATTAGAGAGGTGCAATATCAAAAGCACTGGTCATTAAATGTTTGGTGTGGTATTCATCATAATCGAATTATTGGACCCCACTTTTTTAATGAACCACTAAATGTCCATAGTTACCTGAACTTTCTACAGGAAGAACTACTCCAACTGCTTCAAGATCTCGATAGGGATGAGCTCGACAGTATGTGGTTCCAGCACGATGGTGCGCCTCCGCATTACCATCGTGAAGTTCGTGCGTTTTTGGACCAACGATATCCGCAAAAATGGATTGGACGTGGGGGTTTCATTGAGTGGCCACCAAGGTCTTGCGACATCACCCCATTAGATTTCTTCCTATGGGGTTATATTAAAAATAAGGTGTATGTTAATCCACCAACAACAGTGGAAGATATGCGAAACAGGATTAGGGATACCTGTAGAACAATAACGCCACTAATTTTGTCCAGGGTCCGAGAAAATCTGCAAAAAAGACTAAATTTGTGCATTGCACAAGAGGGTCGTTTATTCGAACACTTATTAAAAAGAAATAATTAATCTCAGTATTTAATAGGTATTTTTTTTGTTTCAATTTAGTATAAAAGTAAATATGTATTTGCCTTGTCGTTATTGTTGTGTTAATTTTTTCACATTATGTTTAATTAAACTATTGCCGTTGTAATATAACGAATAATGTATTTCATCATATTTAACCACATTCTGTTTGTTTCTGTAGTTCTTTTTATTATTTTACATGGCTACTATGATAATGAAGACTATTTCTGTAAAAAAGTATGGAAAATAAGAAAAACTGAAATATCTCAAAAACTATTATAAATAGGCATAGGATATATTGAACAAAACTTTTAGGGTTTTTATCACTCTATTAAATAACATGAAAATATACAGGGTGTACCATTTAAAAAAAAAAAAGATATTTATTCATTTAAACTTGTTCAAATTTGAGCCGATGTGTTCAACACCCTGTAGCTTTTATTGCAAATATTAGGTAAAAATTATATTAACTTGTCTTTGGCCTTGCCAAATTCCAAATTTGAATATATTTGTCACAAAATTGAAAACGTTATTTAGGATTGAATTGATGCTTGAAAATGTGACTTTTTTTCTTTAAACTTAATTATCTCAGAAACTATAAAGTTTTGTTATAGTAAACCCTTAATAAAAAAGATTTAAAATTATAAGCTAAATCTAAAATACGATTCGTATATAGGGTGTTCTATTTAAAAAAATACAACTTTATGCTGTCCTAGTTTTTTGGCTCACCCTGTAGAGTCCTAAATATTTTTAAAATCTGCGTAAAAATAAACTGTATCAAACAATAAATATAGTTTCTTTGTAAATTTCACCAAAAAGGCACAAACCTACTTCATCCAATTGTTGACTCACCCTGTACATAAAAAAAACATATATAATCGACGAATTGAGAACCTCCTTCTTTTAGAAGTCTGTTAAAATATTAAAATAAAAATGTATGTGTTAATAATTTTCAGCACACATGACGTTTGTCACATATTATGTCTGATGATTTTTTCAAATGATGACTTCCCGATGTAATATAAAACTCTAACTTTGAAAAAACTCTAGTATGCAATTCATCTAAATTTTTATTTTTTTTTTGTTTTTATTGTAGAATGAATCCAGTAAGAAAGGAAACAGTAATAAAGAATTAAAGTCGGATGAATCCATTACCCGCGAATTAAAACCGGACTGTTATAGCGTAAAAGGATCAGCTCCAAAGGATACTCTACATGGACATACGTATCAGTTAAGGCTGCTCATGCTGTTTGTGTTACGAGTTCCTGATGAACAAGAATTTTGCCTTGCGACCGAAATGTCTGAAGCCAAAGGTTTTGACGATATAGTTTTGAAGTACCGAGGTAGAAATGATCATAAGTGGAGGTACAGATTTTCTCAGATTAAACATAGAATTGATGAGAACAAGAAAATTAGCAGGAATGCTCTGTTTCAAATTAAAGACAAAGATTTTCTGTTAAAAGAATATTTTAAATTTTATTGCAACATTAAACAAAATGATGAGTTTGAAGGAGCTGATTTGGAGGAGTTTCTAATTTGCACAAATATCGACTTTCACGATAAGGCTCAGTGTTATTTTGATCCTGACGAAGAAAATGATTCAATATTATTAAATTTCAATGAGATAAATACAAATAACGCAACTCCAGTTAAATATAAATTAAATGGGAAAAAAATTTCTGAAAAAGAAAAAAAAATTGTAATAAATGATCAAAAAGAAAATTTGTTTTCGGATTTTGTCGAAAAGTTTAGGTTTTTACCTAATTATAATGATAATATATTAGATAACAACATAGTATATTATTTAAAAGAATATCTTAAATTGAGAAATGTAGAATTACCTTATGGTGATTTGCAAAGACGGGTTCTTGATTGGTTTGAAAGCTATAACAACAATACAAGTAAATATTGGGAATCTGAAGATAGAAAAAAGTTTCTAGAATCACTAAATATTAATATCGACTCCCTGCGGGTGGCAGGATATTCTACTTTTTATGCTGACGAGTTGAATAATTGCGAAAAAGTGTTTAATGATATTTCACGCCTGCGTAAATTTTTCGAACAAAAAAAAGAAGATAAGATAATATATATTATAACTGCAACCCCAAAATTAAGTGTTATTAAATTGAATCAACTGTTTAACGAACTTAAATTAATGCAGGATGAATTTATACTTACGGACGCAGATAAATTACGTGCTAGCAAAAAAATCTCTGATACATTTCTTGCCGCTGAAAATTACAAATGGCTTGCGATTGAGTATCACAACAAGATTGAAATGGATGAAATTTTTATTACAATTTTAACAACAAAAAAAGAAAAGAGGCTTGTAATAATTGGAAGGAAAAATCATGTTTCAGAATTTAGACGAGGTTTGTTTGGCAAATTTTCATATTTTCCTGATAAAAATAATTCATTCAAGAACTTGACGACTGCTTCACAAGAAAAAATATTAGAAAAGCAAGTTGAATTTCAAGAGGAAAATATTACTCTAAATGAATTAATAGATATAGATTCGGGAAAGGAAATTATTGACGAAGAAACTCTAGAAAAAATTCTCACAAAAACTATGAAAATAGGAAATAATGATGCTTTCGAATCAGATTTCTTAATAGAGGATTATTATATGAAAAGAAAATTAACTCAAAGAGAGCTAAAACTCGAAATTTTACAAAATCAGGAAGTTTTAGAATATTTTTTGTTTTTTATTTCAGATGTAGACAAGAACCAACTTAAAGCATTAGATATAAGCGATGAATCTATTTGCGTATGGGAATGTGGTAAAATTCCTGATAACGGAATTTTAATATGTTTAACACTCGATTCTAAAGATATGTTTAATAATTTACGCAAATGTCATATTGAAAACCTTTGTTGGTTAGAATATAAAAACGAAAAGTTTTATATTAGGAATTTTTTAAATGAGAACGAGATTTTTCATGAATATATTATTTGCTTCGAAGAAGACGATTTAAACAATGAATATATATTAAAGGAAAAAACTATAATACTTGCTGATGGTCCTGGTTGTGGTAAATCCATCTTTATGACGAGAGTTGCACGTCAACTTAAGCGAATAATGTCAAATATATGGATTTTGAGAATTAACCTTTCTTCTTATACATATAAACCAAAAGGAAAGAAACAAATTATTAAATCTCTTGAAGATGTTGTATTTAAAGATAATGACATTAATGCAGCAACAAAGTTCATAGCTGATCTCTTATTAACTCAGAAAGATAAAAATGAGAATAAACGTTTTGAAAGAGATCTTCTTGCCCAATCTCTGTACCGTTTGAAGAAAAATATGAAATTTCCTAAAATAATATTTTTATTTGATGGTTTTGATGAGATAAGTCCTGATTTTAAGGATAAAACTCTCACTTTACTTCAGGCACTCCAGAAATCAAATGTTTCGCAAATGTGGATTACCACAAGACATCACGAGGAACGTAGCTTGCAAATGGCTCTGGATTCATCTTCTTTCTTTCTTAAACCTCTTGATTTTACAGAGAAAGTTGATTTTCTACGAAAATTATGGAAATACAATTTGATGCACTTTGAAGATATAGAACCTAAACCTGATAGCGATAATGTCTTTACTTATCTTACAGAAATAATGGATAATATTTGTAATTGTGATGATGAATCGATTAGAAGTAGCTTCCGGGACTTTCCGAAACATTTGCTACTTACTTCTAGTGTTTCTAAGATTAACAAATTGATAAGTAAAATTGACTTCTCAGGTATTGCAGATCGTTTAATATGTGATTTTGAATACTCCTTTAAAGATTCAATATCAGAGTTTACTGCCAATGTCTTACTACTTAAAATGGTGGGTGAAATAATTGCCTTTAACAAGTTTAGTTCTTCAGATAACCTGGATATATTTTCTCTACATGAAGAATTTATAAAATACAAGTTTAGAGTTTTTAATGCTGATAAAGAAGTTGCTGCAAAACACCCAACAGGTCGTAAGATATTTGAAAGATACTCAGAATATTTAACAACAGTTCACCAGGAAACGGCTATTAAAATTTTTTTTCCTAATCATGGTAATATTCTGTTTAAAACTGTAAATGATAAAGAAGAATTGTCAAGGGCCGGACTACTTGTAATTCATGACGGTCGTTTGGAATTTGTGCATCGACGTTTTGCAGAATATTTTGTCAGTCAATATTTCGGTGAAAATTTTCATCGTGAGAATATACAAAAAATGTTTTTCCCAGATGTTTTAATAAAAGAAAATTTCTCAATAATAAGAGAGTTTTTAAATATTAATAAAAATTTTTTAGACAAATTAAGCTCCAAGTCTCCCGAAATGATTAAAATAATAAGGACTAATAGTTCAGACCCACAAATACTTTACGAATTGTTCGAAGAAAATCTGTATTATCTATTTGTCAAATTTCTTGAAAATTTGCCTCAAGACCTTTCCAAAGATGCCATTTTCTTTAATGAAAATGAATACAGAGCAACAGTATTGCACAGAATTTGCAGGTATATAATCGATAAGAAAATTTTAGCAGATATATTAAAAGTAATAAACAGCAGGATTCCATTGGAAAAGTTTAAAGAACTTTTCTTCAAAAAAGATAATGAACAACGTACAGCATTACATTGCATTAATTTTTATGGAAAAACTTCAGTAGTTAAACATAAATTAGAGTTTTTTAAACTTAATTGTACTTCTAAGGTATTTTATAAACTTTTACTTGAGGTAGATGAAGAAAAAAAGACCGTATTACATCATGCTTGCGCAAGCGGAAGGGATATAACTTATTTATTGGACGTATCTGACGAAAATAGAGACGATATTAGAGACCTTTTATTAGAAATAGACCATAATAATCGAACTGCCTTGTATCACGCTATTAAGTCAGATAACTCTTCTTTGCTAGCAAAATTAATTAACTTTGGTAAATCAATCTGTAATCCAATAGAAATTAAAAACTTTTTTGCAATAAAATTTGATTCACTTAACCTGTTGCACTATGCTTGTTATAAATTCAATGAAGACATTCTAGAATTTTTTTTAAATGCCATTAAAGACTACAAAGCAATGTTTCAAGAATTTTTGTTAGATACTGACAAAGATGGACTATCTCCATTGCATTATACTGTGCACGATTTTCGCAATTTTGATAGGCTTAAAATATTACTAGACTTTATTAATTTAAACTGTGGTGCACAAAGGCTTCATGAGCTTTTGCACAAACAAACTCGACTTAAGAAAACTATATTACACATGGCCGTGGAAGATTTTGAAGAAATATATGATCAGGGCTCTTTGACATCTCTCCTAACCTATTTATTCAATTTGATGACGGACAATAAAGAAATATTTAATAACCTTTTATTGCTAAGAGACGAGAGCCAACGAACAGTACTATATTATACTTCTTCTCAATCGGAATATCCTTTTTTAAAAAACGAATTGCTAGACTTTGTTCAAACAAATTGTAGCGCAGACATTTTAGATGAACTATCACGTGAAATTGAATGATAATATAGGAAACACATCACACTAAGTCTATTGGTAAAATTATTAAATAAACTCAACTCTTTTTATTAGATAAAATTAAAAACAACACAAAAATACTTAACAAACTTATCAGGTGGTTTGAAAAGTCCCTAGACTGACACATATATGGCGACTCTAATAACATATCCATACGATTTGAAGTTAATCTCAACCTTTAAAAGATATCTTTAAAAATTTTATGACATTTCGGCCATTGGCCATCGAGATGTTGAAGTTTTAATGATGCACCTTTTCATATTTTTGATATAACCCTAGTATTTGATGGAAAAAAAATACGGTTAAAACTCAAGAATGGCTTGGAGAGTGTTATAGGGAATCTGCTCCGTGGAATGCAATGATTTGTGGCTGGTTTGCTGAATTTAAACGTGGTCGTACAGACACAAATGATGATGAACGTTTTCGACGTCCAAATGAGGTTTTTACAAAGGAAAACATAAATAAAAATCCAGAAAATCGTTGTGAAACAATGTGTTCAATTTTCGATGGTTTTACGAGTTATCTCCGTTATTACTAAAAATAGAAAAATAAGGTTTTCATAGCACTGTCCTACTTTTTAACCGACTTCTAAAAGAAGGAGTTTCTCAATTCGTCGACTATGAATTTTTTTTATGTATGTACACCGATTACTCCGGAACGGCTGCACCGATTTGAATGAAATTTTTTACATTATGTTCAGGAAGTTGCTGCGGTGGTCCCATATTTTTTTAGATGAAATTGGTGTAGTCAAATCCAAGATGGCGCTTACAATATGGCGGCCAAAAAAATTAATTTTGTCCAATTTTCTCCAAAATTGGTATGGAGGAATTTTCGAGGTTGTACCCAACGAATCTGAAATTATTTTAAAAAAATTCAAAATGGCGGATCCAATATGGCGGACAATTTTTTTTTTATTTAATACGATTTTCTCCGAAATTGGTATGGGGGAGTTTTCGAGGTTGCACATAACGAATCTGATATTATTTTTAAAAAATTCAATATGGCGGATCCAATATGGCGGACGAAAAAATCAATTTTGTCCGATTTTCTCCAAAATTGGTACAGGGGAATCTAAAATAATTTTTAAAAAATTCAATATGGTGGATCCAATATGGCCGACAAAAAAATTAATTTTGTTCGATTTTCTCCAAAATTGGTACAGGGGAGTTTTCGGGATCGCATATGACGAATCTAAAATAATTTTTAAAAAATTCAATTTGTCGGATCCAATATGGCCGACAAAAAAATCATTTTTGTCCGATTTTCTCCAAAATTGGTATGAGGGAGTTTTCGGAGTCGCATATGATGAATCTAAAATAATTTTTAAAAAATTCAATATGGCGGACGAAAATATCAATTTTGTCCTATTTTCTCCAAAATTGGTATGGGGAAGTTTTCGGGGCCTCGCATAAAGAATCTGAAATTATTTTTAAAAAACTCAATATGGCGGATTCAATATGGCGAACAAAATAAATCAATTTTGTCCGATTTTCACCAAAATTGGTACGGGAGAGTGTTCGGAGTTACACATGACGAATTATTTTTAAAAAATTCAATATGGCGTATCCAATATGGTGGATAAAAAATTAATTTATTTTCTTTAAATATCGATATTGGAAGGTTTTGGGGCCTATATTACCAATCTAAAATTAATTTGAAATTTAAGATAGTGGATTTTCTATGACAGACCAAATATTCGTTTGACCCAATTTGATTGGTATTTGGAAAACTCTAAGAACAAAAGAATTTTTAGTGGTTCATTTTAGGGTGATTTACAACTTTGGATAAAATGGGTGTTTTTTGCTAATTTGGAGTCATTGCGAGGTACACTAATCTCGATTAGTACTTAATTCAAATAATTTATGAATATCATAATGAATTTAAAACTAAAAATAGAAAAATAAAATTTTTATAAAAAAATTGAACCGACTTCTAAAAGTGCGCTAAAAAGTGAAAAATAACTATAAATTTTTATATGAAATTGAACTTTTTGAAGTCGGCGCCAAATTATTTGTACACAAAATAAATAACTACTAATATATACAAATTATGGTAAGAAAGCAATTACAAATAAAGTATTTTTAATCTGTTTATGAAAATCACATTTTATCAGGTATTAGTCTGGCGCCGACGTCAAAAAGTTCAATTTCATATAAAAATTTATAGTTATTTTTCACTTTTTAGTGCACTTTTAGAAGTCGGTTCAATTTTTTTATAAAAATTTTATTTAAGAAACAAACGATGCAACTAACAGATTTTCCATAACCTCTTCGTTTTGGAGACACAGAACGATTTTGAAAATTATGCATTTTGGGGCACCCCTCGTGTCTCGGTTATCTTACAACTTATCGCAAAGTCAAAAAATAGAACTAATGGGATTTTCCTTGAAAAGTTCAGCGACGTAATCAATTTTTTGGAGAAATAAATCAAACTTGCGTTTTTTAAAATGGGACACCCTATATATTTTTGAATTATGTGATTTAGTTCGCTACAAGCTCTTCAAAATTATATAAGACGAAATGTTTCAGAAACGTTTCATGCAGGGATCTAAACGTTTCAAAAAGGTTGCATTAAAACTTTTTAGAAATGAGGATATGACAAAGAAATAAATGTTTCTTAAAAGATTCCAAAAAAGTTTCGACAATATTGCATGGAAGTTTAATGAAATATTATAATAAACGTTTCTTGAAATGTCAATGCAAGATTGAAGAAAACATTTAACCAAATTTAATGTGAGCTACTTTACATACTTCTGGAAAAGTTAACGCAAGTTTTTAGAAATGTTTCCAGAAACGTTTCATGAAATATTTCAAAGGCTTTTAAAAAATCTTTGAGTGAAATATTCATTTGCACATTGAACACTTCGTAAAATATTTCATAAATGTTTCGTCAGTCTAAAAAGAAAGGGTTTGCGAAATAGCTTTGAAACATTCTATATATTTGAAGTTTAATATTTAGAAGAAATTAACTGAAAAAAAAACTTTTATTGTAAGGACAGGCATACTTTGCTCTAGTTGGAAACAAAAGCACTACTTCAGATTGCAAGAAACTATCAGAAAAAGGTGGAAACCTTTCCCATTGGTAGTGTGCTGCCATCTGTAGGCGGTTTCGAACTCATTAGTTCTCGCCAGTACAAACCAAATCTTTTGGAATTGCATGCAATCTGAACAGAAAAATCTCTTGCGAGATCTATTTAAATAGCAAATAAAAAATAGAAATATTTCTGAAAAGGTTTATGATACGTTTCATGAAAATTTTCTCGAAATGTTTAGGGAATGATTTGGAAATATTTTTTGCTGCCTCATAAAGGCCGTTAAGAAACACTGCGAAAATACTTCGAAAAAGTTTCTTTAAAGCTTTTGAAAGATAGTTTGAATAGCTTTCCAGAAAACGATTTATGGAATGTTTCTTAAATATTTCCCAAACATATCTTGACTCGTTTTAAAATTCATGCCTATTTGTGGCACTAATAAAGGCAGCTGAGAAACACTGCGAAAATATTTCGAAAAGGTTTCTTGAAAACTTTCAGAAGATGGTCTATATGGCGTTTCAGAAAACGATTCATGAAATGTTTCGTAAATATTTCCGAAACATATCCTGACTTGTTTTTAAATTCGCCATGAAAGCTTCGAATAAATATTTCGCAAAGGTTTCAAAAACGTTTCTCTAACCATTTGATGTTTTATTTTTGAGCGATTTGAAACACTCCATTTTACCATTTTTGGTTTATTTCATGAAATGTTTTCGTAAAGATTTGACTGAACATTTTCATGCAAATGTTTTATCCGCATTATTGAAATGTTTACAAAATATTTCTGAAAATTTTAATATAAACGTTTCAATAGAATCTTTTTAGAAACATTTCGTCGTATGTGGGGCTCTATATTTATTATTAGTATTGCGTGTTTTAAAAAAAAAATATTAGATCCTGTTAGTAGCCGGTGTTCACAAATATTGTTCAAATTGTTCTTCATTATGCTTTAAGCATGTTTCACACAATTCTTATTTTTTTCAATTCATTTCAAATATTAAAAGGCCGCGTCGACAAATTAAGAAACCTGGATGGCCATCGTATTTGTCCCAATCCAGCAATCCGGAAAATTGGTGTCCAGATAGGCCCTTACAATTTACGCATTGTGAAGGGGAGCTACATCTTGTTAGAAAACAGGTTGTTAAGTCGCATTGAGCGCACTTCTCTTATTTCCGGAACAATATGTTGCAGAATTTGTAAATATTTATTTGTGGTAAGACTGTCTTCTATTCTATACAATTTTTGTTCCAAGTATAACGCTCCCGTGTAAATATTACATGTTAATTTTTCTGAGATCAAGAAACCTAGTATTCTATCTAGACTTATTAACTCTTTGGCCTATTAACTCCTACAGAGCCCTCTACTATTCTGCAAGAACTACTTCGATTTGCTTCAATAGAAGCTAATACATTGAACTTCGAACTGCTTCCGCATCCACCGTAATCTCCAGATTTGGCCTCCAGCGACTATTACTTATTCGCAAACCTAAAAAAATGCTCCCTGGAAAGAGATATGGTTCCAATGAGGGGGTGATCGCGAAAATTAAAGCGTGTTATGCAATGCTGAATAAATCGTTCTATAAAGAAGGTTTAGAAAGAAATGTTAGGGCAATCCTGGAATAATCGCATCAATCCCGTAGGAGACTATGTTGATAAAGTCGAATTTTTTCAAAAAATTGTATTTTTATTTGTCAGTCTCGGGACTTTTCAAATCATCTGTTATACCTCAAAACAACAATAACGCATTGTACAGGGTGAGTCAACGATTGGATGAAGTAGGTTTGTGCCTTTTCGGTGAAATTAACAAAGAAACTATATTTATTGTTTAATACAGTTTATTTTTACGCAGATTTTGAAAATATTTAGGACTCTACAGGGTGAGCCAAAAGACTAGGACAGCATAAAGTTGTATTTTTTTAAATAGAATACCCTATATACGAATCATATTTTCGATTTAGCTTATAATTTTAAATCTTTTTTATTAAGGGTTTACTATAACAAAACTTTATAGTTTCTGAGATAATTAAGTTTAAAGAAAAAAAGTCACATTTTCAAGCATCAATTCAATCCTAAATAACATTTTCAATTTTGTGACAAATATATTCAAATTTGGAATTTAGCAAGTTAACATAATTTTTACCTAATATTTGCAATAAAAGCTACATGGTATTGAACACATCGGCTCAAATTTGAACAAGTTTAAATGAATAAATATCTTTTTTTTTAAATAGTACACCCTGTATATTTTCATGTTATTTAATAGAGTAATAAAAACCCTAAAAGTTTTGTTCAATATATCCTATACCTATTTATAATAGTTTTTGAGATATTTCAGTTTTTTTTATTTTCCATACTTTTTTACAGAAATAGTCTTCATTATCATAGTAGCCATGTAAAATAATAAAAAGAAACTACAGAAACAAACAGAATGTGGTTAAATATGATGAAATACATTATTTGTTATATTACAACGACAATAGTTTAATTAAACATAATGTGAAAAAATTAACACAACAATAACGACAAGGCAAATACATATTTACTTTTATACTAAATTGAAACAAAAAAAATTACCTATTAAATACTGAGATTAATTATTTCTTTTTAATAAGTGTTCGAATAAACGACCCTCTTGTGCAATGCACAAATTTAGTCTTTTTTGCAGATTTTCTCGGACCCTGGACAAAATTAGTGGCGTTATTGTTCACCAGGTATCCCTAATCCTGTTTCGCATATCTTCCACTGTTGTTGGTGGATTAACATACACCTTATTTTTAATATAACCCCCATAGGAAGAAATCTAATGGGGTGATGTCGCAAGACCTTGGTGGCCACTCAATGAAACCCCCACGTCCAATCCGTTTTTGCGGATATCGTTGGTCCAAAAACGCACGAACTTCACGATGGTAATGCGGAGGCGCACCATCGTGCTGGAACCACATACTGTCGAGCTCATCCCTATCGAGACCTTGAAGCAATTGGGGTAGTTCTTCTTGTAGAAAGTTCAGGTAACTATGGCCATTTAGTGATTCATTAAAAAAGTGGGGTCCAATAATTCGATTATGATGAATACCACACCAAACATTTAATGACCAGTGCTTTTGATGTTGCACCTCTCTAATCCAAAATGGGTTTTCTGTGGCATAATAATGCATGTTGCGTCTATTTACGGCACCGTTACTTCTAAAAGTAGCTTCATCACTAAACATTACCTTGCATAATAAATTTGGATTTAATTGAATCTCCGCATTTATTGTACGACAAAAGTTTACACGACTTTCAAAATCCTGTCCATGCAATTCTTGGTGTAATTCCATGTGATATGGATGATACCTATATTTCTTGGTAGTACGATTAGCGGTGGATTGTGATGTTTCACATAATGCTGCTAACTGACGGCTACCAATATAAGGATTTTCCTGAACATTTAACAATACTTGTAGTTCTTTTTCTTCATTAGTTACTGGTTTGTTGACCACTTTACGTTTTGGATAATCAACAGTACCAGAAGAATCAAATCTTTGCATTAAGTTTTGAAAAGTATGGGTATTAGGCTGGCGTCGATCAGGATACTTCATTTTGTAAATTCTTTGAGCAAGAAGGCAATTTTGTTTGAGCCTCTCCTATTGTATAAATCATATCTATTAACTCATTCTGTGGAAAATTCATTTTACAATATAAGATGAATGCAAAAAAAACCAAACTACACTACATAAAAACCAAAAGAAGCGATTGCGGTTATAAATTTGACACACAGAAAAATGTTCTTTTACATTGTTTTTGCCATGGCTACTATGATAATGAAGACTATTTCTGTAAAAAAGTATGGAAAATAAGAAAAACTGAAATATCTCAACAACTATTATAAATAGGTATGGGATATATTGAACAAAACTTTTAGGGTTTTTATTACTCTATTAAATAACATGAAAATATACAGGATGTACCATTTAAAAAAAAAAAGATATTTATTCATTTAAACTTGTTCAAATTTGAGCCGATGTGTTCAACACCCTGTAGCTTTTATTGCAAATATTAGGCAAAATTATGTTAACTTGTCCTTGGCCTTGCTAAATTCCAAATTTGAATATATTTGTCACAAAATTGAAAACGTTATTTAGGAATGAATGATGCTTGAAAATGTGACTTCTTTTCTTTAAACTTAATTATCTAAAACTATAAAGTTTTGTTATAGTAAACCCTTAATAAAAAAGATTTAAAATTATAAGCTAAATCGAAAATACGATTCGTATATAGGGTATTCTATTTAAAAAAATACAACTTTATGCTCTCCTAGTTTTTTGGCTCACCCTGTGGAGTCCTAAATATTTTTAAAATCTGCGTAAAAATAAACTGTATCAAATAATAAATATAGTTTCTTTGTAAATTTCACCGAAAAGGCACAAACCTACTTCATCCAATCGTTGAGTCACCCTGTACTATACTCTTCTCAACTTTGAGAGTTGTATAATGAGAACATAACTGATTTATGTTAAAATAACTTGTAACAAAAAAAGGTTTTTTATGTAAGTAAATAATAATAATTTCAACGTATTGCGTGTTGCCTATAATAGTATAAAAGGTAAAAGAGTTCTCTTTTTTCTCATGTTGATGAAGAATATCTGAGATTTATATTAAAATTAAAAAATTATGATATACTAAATGAACTTTTATTGAAAACATGTTACAACTGCTGTACTCTATTGCATTATACAGTCGATCACTGTAAAATTTTATTCGATTTAAAAAAAATTGGTTGAATAATATTGAACATACTTTATTAAAAGAGCGCAGTTTGCTACAATATATTACGTTTGTAATTTTTAAATATTGTCACATAGGGAAAAATATAAATATGCCAGAATTTTTTTCGTCACGGCTTCGCTCGCAAAATAGTTTTTTCGCATAAATAAATGGATTATAGATTGTTGAAAAAGTTTCGCTCATATATTCAGGACTTAATTATGTTTAGAATAATAAAAATGACTGAATTAGTTGAGTGCTATGTAATATTATCCCAAAAACATGTAATTTTCTTATTTTTTATCATTTTCACCATTTCTAATAAAGATATCGCAAAATTCTTTCTTATTCTTAAACTATATTACATCACGAATGTGTGTGGGAAATTCTTTAACTTCATTAAGTTCAATATCTTTAACCTTTTTGACTGTACGTTGATCGATCAGTCATCCAGACAGGACTTCTTCTTTTAAATATATATATATATATATATATATATATATATATATATATATATATATATATATATATATATATATATATATATATATATATATGTTATGTCGGATATTCTCACGGGTGTGATGTGTAATCGAAGGTTTTCGGGCATCCCATGTATGTGCAGAGTCCCTCTCAAGACTGTAAGGCAGCTGACGTTTCTGTGAAATCTCATTCACCATTTTCAAACCTCACTGTATGGCGTCTACGAGCGAACTGACGCCTGCAGTGGCAGTGGAAGGAGTTTATCGGGTTGCGGTCTGTAGGATAAGAATAATTAACTCATTTTTCTTTTAATACTCATCAAATCAAACACACAACAGGTAGTTCACAAACAGTTAAACAAAACTAATATGTAATTAAAATATTTACAAATTAGAGTTTCCTTTTAAGAAATCAACCCTAAACACACTCAACATCGTACGAAGTGTAAAACATCAATAAACATTTAGGTTTGTATATTTATACAGTGATACATCATTATTATTAACGAGACGAAAAAGGGTTCTTTCTGATAACAAAAAAATTGTTCTTTTAAGGTAGTATATACAGTTTAGATTAAATTTAAAATATTACAGTAGATGTTGCTAAGTTGGTTAGTATCAGATTTATAGTTTATGGTGTTTTTTGTTTTTTTAATATGATACATTTCCAGGAATAGACGACTTTTATAATTGTTTTGATGTTCTAAAATTTTTATGTTGTTATAATCAAAGTGATGACCTGTATTTAAATAGTGTTCAAAGTGTTTTTTCCCAATCGGCAATCGCTTTTGTGTTGGGTAACCCGCTGTTTGAGCCACTGTCCAGTTTGACCCACGTAACAACCCTGGCAACCCAAACATGACATCTTATAAATTACATTATTGTTCATTAACAGCGCTGTTCTGTCTTTAACTTTAAAGAATAAGTTACCGGTTTTTATTGTATTGTAATTAGCTATTCTAATCTCAGAAAAACTTTTAAACAGTGACGTAATGGATTGTGTAAGTTTGTCGAAGTATGGTAACTTTTTATATTTATATTGTATT
Source organism: Diaprepes abbreviatus (assembly GCA_034092305.1). Classification (NCBI taxonomy): domain Eukaryota; kingdom Metazoa; phylum Arthropoda; class Insecta; order Coleoptera; family Curculionidae; genus Diaprepes; species Diaprepes abbreviatus. The sequence goes on from JASJET010000242.1 coordinate 985,418, forward strand.
GGTGAATCTTCAATTGGGCCCTGGTATATATTGGAGTTGTATATGAGTTTATTGAGGATGTGTCTGGGATAACCATTATTCAAGAAGATGTTAAAAAGCTTTCTCAAATTCTCCTTTGTAAAAGTTTCATCGCTGATATGGACAATCCTGTTTTTCATGGCGATAACGGTGTTAAATTTTTGAGTTTTTGGATGATTTGAGAAATAATTCAAAAATCTACCGGATGCAGTCGGTTTCATATACCAATCAAGAATCAACTTATTGTCCGACGTTCGAATTACTTTTGTGTCTAAAAATGGGACACTGTTTTCTTTTTCCAATTCTATGGTAAATTGGAGTCTGTCATGGAATGAGTTAAATGTATCTAAAAGAGTATGAATCTTGTCGGAAGGGACCGCGCAAATCAAATCGTCAACATATTTGTATATAAAAGGTAACTGAAACGGCAAAGTCGGTATTACATTGTCTAGTAAATGGTCCAAAACAATAGTTGCCAGAATTGGACTTATTGGAGAACCCATAGATCTTCCATAAATCTGCTTATAAAATGTTGGGTTAAAAATAAAATATGTATTGTTAAATATGAAATTGATTAGTTTTAGAAAATTATCTTTGGAAAAAGTGGTTTGTTGTTCGATAATTGTCCACTTTGAATTTAAGATGCTAGCTATTAAGTCAACAGGAATGTTTGTAAACAGTGAGACAACATCCAAAGAAGTTAGTACATAGTTTGGAGGTAGTATGAGTCCGTTAATGTTATTAACGAACGTAAAAGCTTTGATGTTGTAGTCATTTTGATCTTTAAATGCATTTTTTCGTACGATGTTGAGTGGGTTTAGGGTTGATTTCTTAGAAGGAAACTCTAATTTGTAAGTATTTTAATTACATATTAGTTTTGTTTAACTGTTTGTGAACTACCTGTTGTGTGTTTGATTTTTAGTTTTTTACTCCTGAAGAAGGCATAAAAGAAATGTCGAAATATTGAGTATTAAAAGAAAAATGAGTTAATTATTCTTATCCTACAGACCGCAACCCGATAAACTCCTTCCAAAATTATTAAGGTACGGTCGATGACAAAAAGAAAAACAATATATATATATATATATATATATATATATATATATATATATATATATATATATATATATATATATATATATATATATGTTAGGTCGTGGTCGAGTGGTAAGGGTTTTTAAAAAACACTTTATTTTGCAGTCACACGACTAACAATAATTTTATTTAATTTGGATTTTACACTAAGAGAATAATGTACAATATACTCTTATGCTTAACGGACTTCTGACTTATACTCTACTACTGTTAGGCTTGACTGACAGACTTATAGTCTATTCTACGTTAACTCGCTGACTGACTTATGAGCGCAGGGCGAGTGCAGGTATTTATAGTATCATGATCTTTTCCCATGATGCACTAGTTTCTTTGTCTGTTTTCGAGCAATAGAAACAATAAGGCTTTATTCATAGTCTAGACTTGTTGATGAAATATAATATTATTCTTTATTGTTTATTTAGTTAAATCAGCGTCTAGGCTTGTTTATGGTATTTGAAACTATTATTGCCTTTTTAGCAAATTCAGCGTCTTTATTAAATACCTGCATCCGTTTGGATAAATAACATATTAGATTACAGTATTCATTAACTGGACCTGCAATGTCAGCAGTTAAGTGATAAACAATAACTCAGAATATTTTAATAATATTTGGTAAATTTGGATATAACATGTATATATATATATATATATATATATATATATATATATATATATATATATATATATATATATATATATATATATATATATATATATATATATATATATATACCATAGTCAGCATTCCCATTTTTAGTGTAAAAGGCAGTGTCGGGTCTATTTTCCTGAATTTGAAGCTCTTGGAAGGGAGGGGGGGGGGGGGGCGATCACAAGAAAAAACGAGTTTTCAGGAGCATATACATTCCTAGTATAAGAAGCAGAATCGGGTCTATTTTCCTGAACTCAAAGTCCTTGGGAGGGGGGAGGGCGATCGCAAGCATACATATTCCTCTACTCTATTCAAGAACTCCAGTGCCGCAGGTAACTGAGGACTGCCGTAAATCTAATTATATTTAAAATTTATAAACTTTTATAAATTTACTGCAACAATAAAATTTCTGATAGTTCAATTTAATTTCTGACAGTGTGTCCCTAATGATTTATCTTGTTTACGCTCTCTCTCAAGTAAAAGGTAGAGTTGTTAGAAATAACACAACTTACAAAATTAGTAATTCAACTAAACTTTTGAAAGATTTTTTTGGATAAAATTACTGCGGAAAATTGGGAAAAATCCATATAATAAAAGAATAAAACAAAATGTGGTAACTCGATCTCATGATCGGTGAGACGGATGAACCAATTATAATTAATTTAAGCGAAGATAGCTTCACTGACTTTGATTACGAATTAAATACGTAATGTTTACCAGTATAAATACAATTTATTATTTAAATTTTTGTTTTTGTTGTATTTTATTGCTTAATGTTGTTTATATATATTTTTATTATTTTATATCTCTTTATTTTGGTGTGTCCCACTCTTTAATTTTATATATATTTAATTCCAATTAGCTGTAAGTTTTTTATTATTTCATTATTGTATTTGTGTCTTTTTCTTAAGCGTGTTAATATGTTTGTTTTATTTTTTGGGGCTATCGGATTTCTATATAATAAAGTAAATTAAATTAAGATATCAGTACAATAGAAATAAAAATAAGTAGGTCTAATTTTAATTGTAACATATAGAAACTAGTTACATTTAAATTCCTTTTTAGTGTTTAATTGTAATTCTGCAGATGGTTTAAGAAATAAATAAACTGAAACGTCAAATGTCCTAAAAATCTTTATAATTAATAATAAAATGACCGATAGCCCCAAAAATATTTTTATATTATATGGACGAATTTATTTCTTTATATATGTTTAACTTTTTGTATTTTTGACAATGGGTATTTTGTAAGTATTTAACTTATAACTTATAACTTAGAATTTTTTGAGAGAATAAGGCTACGTTTTAGTCTGAATGTGCCTCAAACGGTTGTCTATAACAAAATTAAAAATAATAAAAATACTGTTGTAATTTGTATTAAATATGTCAAAAATTATCTACATTTTTTAGTGTATGTGAATTATTAAGAAATCATAAGAAATAAAATAATATTTTAAAAACTTTTTATTTTAAGTTTATTACCTAAATAATATTCTATGCCGTAAATACTTAGTGATAAAATAAACTTCTTCCCGACGCCCATAACAAGGATTAAAATTCTTTTTAACACTTCACACTTCCAAAGATCTATTGTTATCCAACCCAAATAGTCCATTATTATAGACCGGTATTTTTGATTATAAAATTTCTAACTCATTTATGAAAAATATATGTGTCTAACAGATTTTGTCAAAGACACCGGACTAAAGAATACAAGTAGTTTACGAAGAAAAAAAAGGTAAAAAATGATTTATTACTCCCTCTAATTCTTGAATAAACTATAGTATAAGAGGTAAAATCGAATCTATTTTCCTGAACTCAAGGCTCTTGGGGGGGAGGGGGGGCGATCGCCTGGTCACACCTCAAAACAGAGCGTAACAATATTAAAATTCTCCCTTGATTTAATTAAACTGAATTATAGTAAAGAAATTTCACTAAACCTTTACTTAAATGTGATAAAGAAGATCACACAGGACTGCTCATATTTTGCCACAGCGGAAACAAGGAAGAAATCCTAACTGATTTGTTAAATTTATTTAAAGACTACACTACTCCTGAAGTATTTAATACATTTTTGTCTAAAAAAGACTATCATGGAAAAATCATATCCTTTGAAATGTAAACAGTTTTTCCTTACTGAAGTTTTAATAAATTATAATAAAGTTCATCACAGTTAGGGTCGTTCTGAGAGAGATATACGCCTAGTGTATTAGTAACGGTGAGCGATATTCGATTACTCCTACAAAATAGCAACTGTATGTCAGAGTTCTGCGAAAAATATTATATATAAACAAGTTTTCTTAGTAACCTTTAAAAAAGTTAAAGAATACACAATTTTGAGTCAACAATACGTAGATATTTTTATATAGAGGCGACATAACTCAATATATATATATAGTTATATATGTATATATATATATATATATATATATATATATATATATACCAACAATACGTAGATATTTTTATATAGAGGCGACATAACTCTTTCATTCTCTCTCTCTTTCTCTATTCTAAGTGTTGTTGTGTATTTATATGTCTTTTTAACATGGTTACCGATGATAATTTGTTGATTAATTTATTATTTTTTTTTATATTATTGTATAGAATGATAACAATAAAATCACATTTGTCAAGTTGACTTAATGTTAACTGAGTATATGAATGCATGATATGTAATTTATTTGATTATAAATTGGTACAATAAACAAATAAATAAATATTTTTATTTTGTAGTTTATGTGTTTTTAATTGTTCAAAGTAAAATTTAGATTATTAGTCTTTTTCTCCTTCTTTTTTTTCAACCCGTCCATGTCCACTCCTGGACGCAGATTCCTTCCTGTTCCTTCATCTACCTCTATATTTACGGTATATGCGTAAGACGCTGCAATCTATGAAATACTCCAGATGTTCTAGACCAGAATACTCCATGGAAATTAGATAAAAAAAAGAGCTGTTTTGTTAACAAAAATGTAACATTGGTTTTTTTTTTTGCTGGAATGTGTTCATTTCGGCATCCTATAAAACATATCTCGATGGTAACTCTGAAAGACCTGACCAAAAAAAATAGTGGACCAAAAATGGTCTCGATATTCGGTTTTTTGAGTTTATCTCGAAAAGTAATAGTTGTATCGAAAATTTTCAAACAAAAGTTGTAGAGAATTAAAAAACCTATCGATTCATGTAATATAAGTTATAGGTGGCGCCACTAGTTACCGAGATATATATTTTTTTTCGACAAAATTTAAGGTTTTGGTTTTTTTTTTTTAAAGACATTTATTAACAAATTGCCGATTTAAAATTTAACATAAATATAGGTATTATCATTCTAAAAAAATATGTCAAGCTCGAAATCTGTGAGTTTTTTATTTTCCGAGAAATTCGATGTCAAAGTTGAAAATTCAACCTCAATTTTCCACTTTCTTAATTAAGATACAATGCTCAATTTTAATGGAAATTGTTTGTATTGTTTTATATTTTTTGAAGATCTATTAAAAAAAATTCTTTCAATCGTGGGCCGAGAAATTTTGCAAAAACTAATTTTTGCATCAAAAAAATTGCGATAACTTTTCACCGGATGGAAATAAAATTTTTTTAATGCATGCATTGGATTTAGATGTATCATTTCCAATCTCAAAAAAAAAATAATTTTGGATGAAAAAAGCGTTTTTTTTTCGTCTAAAATTCATAATGCCGTAGCAAATGAATATTAAGCGCTCAAATTTGAAGAAGATGCTTTATTAAAAGTATTAAAAAACATCTTCCGCAAATTTGAGCCCTTAATATTCATTTGCTACATCATTATGAATTTTTGAAAAAAAAATAAATTTTTTTCATTCAAAATTAATTTTTTTTTCTAGACCGGAAATGATACATCTAAATTCAATGCGTGCATTAAAAAAATTTTATCTCCATTCGGTGAAAAATGATCGCAATTTTTTTGGTGCAAAAATTGGGTTTTGCAAAATTTCTCGGCCCACGACTGAAAAAAAGAATTTTAATAGATTGCGGCGTCTCCTTTTTTACAGGGTACGGCAACGGATGCGTACGGCAGCTCAATATGTCGGAGGCTAGATTCATATCTCTTTTAGAGATAGTTGTGTTCTGCTTTGATTACTCAATAGGCGCCACCTGTTTTACATTATCTGGGGCCCTATCCTCGTATTGGGGAACGTGAAGTGAACGGTGAAAAGGTGGCGAACGCGTATTCTTGAAACGTTCATCGCTCATATCCTCGTTCGCCCGGTGAAAGGCAAGCGAACTGTGAAACATGCGCAAATGAAATGTCAGCCGCTAAATGACATATTGAACGCACGAATTTCAAAAAATTAAATAGTATTAAAAATTTTTATTTTATTTTTGGTTCTTCAAAATAACTTGTCATTAAAAAAAATAATATGTTGACGAACCGTTTCTTTAAGACGTTTTATTTTTTGAATAAACAGTTGAAACGTTAATTAGGTGGTACCTGGATATATATTTTCAAATTTTTTAATAAAATATCCTTAGAAAGTTGAATATGTCTCGCAGATATTAAGTAAATTTGAGATTACAGACATATAAAATTATTACAGGAGTTTCTGTTCATAACTGTATGAGTGTGCTATTTAAAAAAAAATTTCTAGGGCCAGTTCTGCTTATGGATTTAACATAAATACTTGTGTCTATAACAGCTGAGTATCTTAGTTTTAAGCACTTAAATCAAACATAATTCTTTTCACGACACAACTTATAATAAATTTGAAAAATCGCAATTTGTAAGCTATCTGAAACTTTTATTTAAATAAGTAACAAATTTTATATTTAAATTATGTTAACTACAGCACTTAACTTAATTAGACTGTGTTAAACACTAGACGACACTACAATTAAATAAATATTATGATTATAATTTATCGAGAGATATAAATATGAATCTTAAAGACCTACGAATGAGGTCCTTCAGCATAAAAACCTTATTTATGGTACGTTTTATCTTCAAGCCTCTACATATCTTTATAAAATAAAAAAAATATATATATTTAAAGTTGAATGTGAGATCCGCCAGTATCTTTAATGGACATATTCTGTCATGCCTTTGATTTCGGTCCCTGGTCATAAACAGTTTCACTATCTTCGTTGGAGTTTCAGGTTTTCTTTCAAATTTACTTGTCAGGACAGAACATCTTGCAGTAAGAGGCTGGATACTTTGTGAATTTATACAATAAATAACTGATTGGATAGTTTCCATAGTGCATAGGGATGATGGCTCTTAATCATACTACGTAGAGTGGTAATTTCCACCGTTTCAAGGTTTATCAGTGCTGACTTTCTGCAATTACTGTCAGTATATTACTTTGTATATATGATTGCTGCTTTTTTTGATATCCCCTTTTTTTATATATTAGAATCTTCAAGTACTTGGCTCTTTGTATGCATTTTTGTTTAACAGTTCTAAGAGTGTCAATTTAAGATAAATTTAATCCAGGCAAAGTACAAATATTGTAATGACAATCAATAACTTCACAAAAATAGCAACAGCAGTATTTTTTTTTTACTTTTGACGATTAATTTAAAGTATCAAAACTACTTTTTGCCTAAAAAGGCAACAAAATATACTACGAACATTTTGGGTCTGACAGCTCAATTCAATCTGTTATCAATTTTATTTTTTGAAATTCTCGGGTTTTAGCACGTTCATATTTGGCAACATTGGCTTTTTAAGAATACGGCTTTTACTGTCAAAAAGTTCACATCGCCATTCCCATCGCCGTTCACCTCACCTTTCACATCACACGTACGAGTATAGGAGCCCTGTGTTACTTACCTAGTGATTAAACAGGAAATCACATAGGTATGAGAAATGATTTTAATTTATTGACTGCTGGTGTATAGCTCCACAATAAAACGACTTAATTTAAACAAAATAACAATTCCATTTTATTTCAAAAAAAAAATTATTATGTACATAAATTAGAATGGTACCTACAATTTTTTTTTATAGTCTTTCTTGATAACTATTGTTGTTATCTCGTTTTTAAAAGGTTATATAAAATTTGGCCGCAAACGTTCTAGAACCTTTAATTGCCAATAACGTAAGTTTTATAAAGAGAGTTATCAAAAAGTTTTTACATGGTATTATATCACATGAAAATATATTTATATTGTTTTATTTGTATGTTAAAAAGTTGATGTAGAGCTCTAATTCTTTAACTTAAAGTTTTCTCCTACCTGGTCTATGCTATGGTACCTCTTACTTCTATTATTTGATCCAGCGCTCTTGCTAGGATGCCTGTTTTTGTTGTGGATGAATGGGGGCTTCACAGGGCCACTTCCAACTCACCAACCAAACGCAGGATAAGGGTTGAAATCGTCGTGGTAACACGGACAGGAAAACTAGGACCGGAACCATCAGAAAGCCTTGACAGCAATATTAAAATGGAAATCACAGTAAAAGAAGTGAGATGAAGCCAAAAATGAAAAAGACTGGCTTCAGATAGCCCTCATTGATTAGTGGACTTTAAAAAAAACACTTGACCGTCTGCCCTTTCAAAGCTAATGACAGGATTGGTCTACTGCCTTCGACGGTTCAACAGTAAAGGGGACGAAAATAAAAATCTTTCTTGCAACCAGACGTGACAAATTTGTATTTACTTTTGCCAACCTTATTCTCAACCTGGAGCACTCTAACCTAGTTCCGAACTTACACTGTTTACCAGGTAATACATCAAATATTGGCAAGCCATGGAAAATTATCAAAAAGAAAACTATGATCAAACAGTCCAAAGTTACTAATCATGATTAAAACAAAGTTCAAAAAAATTGCTACAAATTCCATACTGTATACTCAACCTTAAATGATCGGTCACTACATGCCGTGCTCGTGTCAACGAATCGGGTATACATCCACAACAAATATTAACTGAACTATATTACCGACTATAACCTTATACTTTTAATACTGAAATGGGATGTAAACAAATGAGAATTTATTAAAAATAAAATATTTTACGACTTTTAAATTCAAACCAAATAATGTAATATATAAACCACAGCAATTTACAAACTCTGTTAAGAAGAAAGAGTGATTAGACTGAAAGAGTTGTGAAAAAAAACAAATTCCATGTTTACTATTTTAAATTACAGAATAAATAATTAAATTTAATCAGGTAAAAATGTACAAATTATGTCATATTACTACAAACATGTAGCATTGATGCAAACTGGTAAATTTAAATGCTACAAGATCTTCAAAATATAAAACAATACAAACAATTTCCATTAAAATTGAGCATTATATCTTAATTAGGAAAGCGGAAAATTGAGGTTGATTTTTCAACTCTGACATCGAATTTCTCGGAAAATAAAAAACTCACAGATTCCGTGTTTGACATACTTTTTTAGAATGATAATACCTATATTTATGTTAAATTGTTAATAAATGTCTTTTTTTTAAAACCAAAATCGAAAATTTTGTCGAAAAAAAAATATATCTAGATAACTAGTGGCGCCACTTATGACTTATATTACATGAATCGATAGGTTTTTTAATTCTCTACAACTTTTGTTTGAAAATTTTCGATACAACTATTACTTTTCGAGATAAACTCAAAAAACCGAAAATCGAGACCATTTTTGGTCCGCCATTTTTTTTTACACAGGTCTTTCAGAGTTACCATCGAGATATGTTTTATAGGATGCCGAAATAAACACATTTCAGCAAAGAAAACAAAATTAAAAAGTTAATGCTGGTAGCCGTTACTATGTGGTAGTTAATCATCTTCGGGAAATGTTTAAAAGGAACTACTATGACTAGACTAGACTAGCAAGCCAAAACATCTGGTTTAATCAAGAATGCCTCAGACACAAAGTTTTTCCCAAGTACGTGAATATTAAAATTAGAAGAAAATCAGCATCCTCCGACTACGCAGTAAAAAAAGCCCAAACCATATGGATGAAACAAGAATGCAAACACTATTTCTCCAGAAGATTTGTTCTACAAAACTATATTAAGGTATTACATTCTGAATTGACTTATAAATTTCACCCAATTGAATTCGATATTTTAGACGATAGTATTAGATCAAAAATTAGCATAATCATCCACAAAAAATTTGAAACTCAATCTAAAAAACTTAACCATTTAAAGTCATGTAAATTTTCCCAAACAACTAACAAAACACCACAGTCCAATCAAAATTTTAGTGAAAGAGTCATAAATCTGTCAAACGTAGGTTTTAATAGTAAAGAAATAAATCTAATGTCAAAAGGCCCTAAATTTACACCTCATATAAATAATAAAAATATTATCGATTCCATCATATCTGAAAGTACTCTAGCTCTAAACAAAATAGAACACACCAATAATATTGACTTAACTACTGAAACAATTAAAAAACATATAAAATCCACTAATTTAAAATCCAATAATACAGCTTTAGACACAGTAAAAAGTATAAAAGAGAAAGTAAAAGATAATGATCTAATAATAACAAAAGCAGATAAATCAAATGCAACAGTTATTTTACCAAAAGTTGAATATGTCAATAAAATAGAAGCATTTATTCAATCCGAAAATATTACAGAAATTAAAAGCGATCCTACAAAAGTTTTTCAAACAAATTTGAAACAAACCCTGTCAAACATAACAACTATTTTTTCAGAATTCGATAAAAAAAGAATAATCAATATGAAGCCACGAACACCAAAACTCTATGGCTTATAAAAAATCACAAACCAGGAAATCCCATTCGTCCAGTCATTTCATACATAAAAAGCTCCACGAGAGAACTCAGTATGAAACTAAATTCATTCTTCAAACAAATAAGCAACTTTAAACCAAGTCACAGATTAAATAATTCAGTAGATCTCGTCCAAAAACTAAAAAACATAAAAATCCCAGATAACTCCATACTAGTTTCTTTTGACATAAAAAGCATATTTTCTAAATTCCAACAGATGAATGTTTTATACTCATCCAAGAAATCTTACAGGAACGAAATATAAATCCAAAAGCTACTTCTGAAATTTACAAAATTCAGGCCTACCAATGCGTTCTCCTCTTAGCCCTCTCCTAGCAGACATTTTCATGTCAAACTTAGAAAACCAAATTCTTAATTCCCCTTTAAGCAAAAACCATGTTCAATTTTGGTACAGATATGTAGATGATGTTCTAGCATGTTTTAAAGGCACTACTAGACAGCTTCAAAAATTCTTCTTCTTCTTCTTCATGTGCCCTGTCCGTTGCGAACGTTGGCTATTATCATGGCAATCTTGATTTTGTTTGCGACGCTCCTGAACAGTTCGGCGGATGTTAGTCCAAACCATTGACGTAAGTTTCGGAGCCATGAGTGTCTTCTTCTTCCGGGTCCGCGTTTGCTATCTATCTTTCCTTGGAGTATTAGCTGAAGGAGACGGTATTTGTTATGCCTCATTACATGACCAAGATATTCTAGCTTCCTCCTCTTGATCGTCGGTATAATTTCCTTTTCTTTCCGTATACGACGAACTATCTCCACGTTGGTGATGTGTTCAGTCCAGGATATTTTCAGGATACGTCGATACACCCACATTTCAAACGCTTCCAGCCTCTTCAATAGAGTTTCCGTCACTGTCCATGCTTCCGCGCCATACAGCAAGACAGGAAATACGTAGCATTTAGCAAGTCTTACCTTTAATGGAAGAGATATGTCACCATTCATGAACAAACTTCTCATTCCGTTAAAGGTCGCTCTGGCTTTTTCAATTCTAGATCGTATTTCGGTGGTTTGGTCCCATCTTGTGTTAACAACTGTGCCGAGGTATATATATGAGTCGACATGCGCTATTATTTTATTATCTATTATCAATTGTCTGGCTGGTTGTTGATTTTTGCTAATTAGCATCCATTTTGTTTTATTTATATTTAGATCGAGTCCTTTTTCCTTGCTAGCTTTCTGTACCTTTTCCATGAGACATTGTAACTCATCTATGCTGTTGGCAAGTATAACTGTATCATCAGCGTATCTTATGTTATTTATTATCTCCCCATTTACTTTGATGCCTACGTCAGTTTCTTCCAGTGCTTTTCTAAAAATTTGTTCTGAATAGATATTGAAAAGTAGAGGAGACAGGATACATCCTTGTCGTACGCCTTTCTTAATTTGGACGTTTTCAGTGAGCATATTGCCTATTTTCACCCTAGCCGTTTGTCCCCAATAGAGATTTGCCACAATTCGGATGTCCTTGTAGTCAACACCTATGTTTTGGAGCGTTTGTAATAGTTGGTCATGTCTCACATTGTCAAATGCTTTAGAGTAGTCGATAAAGCACATGTAGACATCTTTATTCATATCTCTGCACCGCTGTAATAGTACTTGCAGGCAAAATATAGCCTCTCTTGTGCCGAGAGCATTTCGGAACCCAAATTGTGACTCGCTTATGTTTTCTTCGCATTTATTGTATATTCTGTTGTACATGACTTTGGTCAGGACTTTGGTAATATGGTTAATTAGACTTATCAGCCTGTGTTGATCACAAAGTTTGGTGTACGGCTTTTTAGGTATGGCAATGAAGGTTGATTGGAGCCAGTTTTCCGGAATTTCGCCGCTGTCATATATGTTGTTTAAAAGTGAAGTCAGAGTATCCAAGAATTGATTATCCATTTCGCACAGCATCTTTAGAATTTCGCCATGAATGTTATCTGGGCCTGGAGTTTTATTATTTTTGAGAGACCATATGGCTTTCTGTACCTCTGACTTAAGAATGGGAGGTCCGGTTTCGATGTTTTTAATGGTATATTCATAATGGCGGTCTGATGCAAAAAGTTCTTCCACATATAATTTCCATGTTTCGAGTATCTTCGACGGCTCTGATGTAAGGTTACCGTCAGCATCAGCTATGGACGTAGCTGTACCATTATAATTTGTCTTCTTTGTCATTTCTTTGATCTTCCTATGCATGTTTTGATAATCATATTTCTTCTCGCATTGCTCGATCTCTATACATTTTGCAGACAACCATCCTTCTTTCGCCTTTCTAATTTGTGTTTTTATTTTTTTGTGTATTTCGTGATATTTTAATTTGTTCTTATTTTTATATTTTCTTCGTTCTTCCATCATATCAAGGATATCTTCCGTCATCCAATCCTTCTTCTTCTCTCTATCGTGTATTAATAGTTGCGTGCATGTTGTGTGGATAGCCTGTTCAATCTTGTCCCATCTTGATAGTGGTTCTGATGTATGTTCGTTAATTTTGTCTATTTCTTTGTTTAGAGAATCTTGTACCTGTTGTTTAATTTTGACATCAGAGAGCTTTCCTATGTTTATTTTCTTGTTATTGATTTTCTTCTTAACACGCTTTAATCTGACTTCGATTTTGCAGACAACTGGGTTGTGGTCCGACGGAACATCGGCCCCCGGGTAGGTTTTTGATGATTTAATAGCGTTCTTGTATCTTACTGGTACACCTATGTAGTCTATCTGATTTCTTACGATGTTTTCTGGTGTGTCTGCTGGCGACTTCCATGTGTATATTCTGCGAGCGGGTAACCTGAACAAGGTATTAGTTAGAATCATATTATGTTCTTGACAAAAGCGAATGAGGCGATCTCCGCGGTCGTTTCTCTCTCCCAGTCCAAAACTTCCCACCACATTGTCCACTTTGCCCCTGCCCACTTTTGCGTTGAAATCACCCATTACAATATTTATCTCGTGCTTATTGATCATCCTGATTAGTTGGTCTATTTGATCATAGAATTCCTCGATGGCTGCTTCATCCTTGTCTGCAGTGGGTGCATATATCTGGATTATATTTAGATCTACCGGGGTTGCATGCAGCTGCAGAAGCATCATCCTGTCAGAGAGCGGAGTGAAGGCTTTTACTGCTTTCTTAATGTGCGGTGCGACTATTATTCCCACTCCGTTTCTATGCTGTGACGTGTTATTGCCGGAATAGTAAACCATGCAATCCTGAACTGTGCAGTGCCCAGAGCCGAGCCAACGGGTTTCACTAACTCCCATGATATCTATATTGAGCCTTTTCATTTCCTTCACTATGTTATGTACTTTTCCGCCCTCATACATACTCTGTATATTCCATGTAGCGATCCTTTGACATGTCGGCATTGTATACTGTTTACCTTTGTAGGGATTTCGCATGCTGACGACCTGGGAGGCCCTACAGTTTAAGTGCGTCTGTCCTCCCCTGCCGGATCTCGGATTCCGAGGTCCGTGATCAGTAACATTATCTATGTTATATTTGATTACCATGACAATTTTACTAGGAAAGTAATAATGAGGTGGTTTTCCGTTGCCTTCCTCATCGCTGTGTAAACGCCGTTTCCGTGGGTACCACTGCGCCGTTTATTCCCTTATTCACAGCCTTTTTGGTTCTCTGAACCATTGCCTGTGTTCAGTATTGAAATAGCCAGCTGCCGCTATTCAAGCTAGTTTTGGTCCGCCCTGAGTATTTCATTTCCTCAGTACCACCCATATCTGGGAGGCGTACCCCTATCCGCCACCTGGGGAGGCGCCCGATGGGGGACTAGAAACCCCACATGGGGTTCTTACAATTCATTAATAATTGCCATCCAAAAATTCAATTTACTCTGGAAACTGAAAATAACCATAAAATAAATTTCTTGATCTCGCCATATCTCACTTCCAATAATCAGTGTAAATTTAAAATTTTTAGAAAACCAACGTTTACAGGTAATACTATATTTAATGACTCTTTTCACCCCTTACAACACAAAATAGCTGCATACAATTCAATGATAAATAGAGCATTCTCTTGACCTCTGTCTGAAGAAGATCTTCAAGAGGAACTAAATATCATTGAAAGGATTGCAGTATCAAACAATTTCTCCCAACAAACCATAAAGAAATTAATAACTAAAAAACAAAAATAACTAGCTTTTAATTCAATATATCCTAAAATAAAAAATGATAAAGATAGTTCATCTTATATATCTTTGTCATACTGTGGAGCCCTATCAGAAAACATAGCTAATACTCTTTCCAAACATAACATAAAAGTAGCCTTTAAATCTCAACACAATCTGTCCACTATCCTTTACAATGCTAAAGATAAAATTAATAAATTTGATAAATCAGGAGTTTAAAAGGTAAAATGTTCAGAGTGTGATAGCTTGTATATTGGACAAAGTAGTAGAAGCTTTAAAACTCGCTTTTCAGAACACCACCGATCATATAGACTACAAAAAACAGATTCGAGCTTTGCCAACCATTGCTTAGAACACAGCCACAGTTTTCCTGATTTGGGCAACACTGACATATTACATTATTCAACAAAGGGCCAAAAGTTAAATATTCTTGAATCTTTAGAAATATATAAACATAGTAGAAATAAAAATGTAAATTTGCTTAATGACCATACAGAACTTGGGGTTTTCCCGTTATTTGCTGTCGCCAAATAATAATTGTTTCCCAAAATTTAGTACCTCCCCTTTGTAATAATGAAATATCTCAGGTAGTTTTTATTTATTATTAAATTTTCTCATGTTTATGTATTGAATACTTAGTCTACCTTCGTAATTCAGTTTGAAAATGACTCTGTGAGTTGAAACTGCAGTCACTGTTTTCTTAATAAATTTAGTGGTATAAAGCATAGTAGTTCCTTTTAAACATTTCCCAAAACAATGTTACATTTTTGTTAATAACAAAAGTCTATTTTCCATGGAGTAGAATTACATACGTTTCGTCCGATTTATTTTTGAAACCGTAGGGCACATTCATAAGTAAAACGTATACAAAATATCAGTAATATGCGAGACAGAGTATTTAAGAGGTTACATGGGTTTCAAATTTTTCAAAAATAATTTTTTTTATTGGCGCATTGGCCCCTATTTCAGAAATATTCTCTGAAAATTACAAGTCAATCGGGATTAAACTTTCGGAAATAGAGCCCATAGAAGGTGCACCCATCTCGGGATGGCTCGATCGATCCGCGCGCAGCAGGTTTATACCTGCTACGCGTGGTTCGCGCAGCTGTTCTTCCTTTCACTATTTAGGCTTCATACGTTTACAAATAAAGTTCCATATTACCTGAAATTTAAAAAAGTAACGGTATATATCAGGGCCGTGTCACTAGAATATAAGTGTACGGCAACATCGAATTTGAGGGGGCGCGCGCCCACTTCAGAGGCGGGAAAAAATCGATATCATCTATGACGTTTCAAACTCTAGGCTTCAAACACTAGAAATTTTCTATTTACAACTAATAATAGAATTTTTTATCCCATTTAACGATATCACTACATAGTATAAAACAAAGTCGCTTTCTCTGTCCCTATGTCCCTTTGTATGCTTAAATCTTTAAAACTACGCACCGGATTTTGATGCGGTTTTTTTCAATAGATAAAGTGATTCAAGAGGAAGGTTTATATGTATAATAACATCCATTAAATAGTGGAGAAATACTGTTATTTTTGAGGTTTCTAATGTGATGTCGTTAATTATCATATTTTTTTCCGCTTACATTGCAAACGCAGGCTGAACCCTACGAGATTTATCAAAATAATGTACTAATTATTTGTACACATTGAAAAGGTCTACAGAAAACTCCGCGATGGTATATGTCTATCTCTCATGGATATCCCACAATAACATTTTTTTGTCATTTACTTTTTACGACAAATAATGGCAAATTTTGAAGCGATTTTAACCAATACAGCATTAATCCTTATCCAATTAAATAGCTTAAATACATTGTTGATTTAATATAGATCTATATGGTCCTTTACAGCACAAGATTTAAATGAATATTTTCGAAGATATTACAGATTTAAAATTGCGGGAAGTAGCGCTTGCGGCGGTACTGGCCGACCGGGGCGGCGGCAGCGTGCCTATAAATAGCGCGTCGGAGGCCGATGTAATAATTGTTGTAAAAATAAAATAAATAGTCACAGTTTTTCTGTAGTGTATTTAGTATCAGCATTGCACCCGTGCGAAGCCGGGGCGGGTCGCTAGTTTACAAATATTACATCAATAATATTGTTTTCTGTAATAAATTATCAAATAAGTGATCTGTTTTTAATAAAAATGCCAAGAAAAAACATTTATAAAAATTATTTCTATGTTGGCAACAATATGTGACGTGTCAGTTGTCTCCGAAACAGGTGTTGGGGTTTTGCTTGGAGTGTTTTATGAAATTTTCACCGTTTTTTAGTATTTTTCCCAAAATTTTTGGTAAGTAAAGACAGAATTCTTTTATACTTTTCCAATCACTTACTTAATAGTTCGTATTTTGTTGTAGAAGACGCATGGTAATTCATACGTGGCCCCAAATTTTTGTATCGTGTTTTCATGCTTGGGTGGCGAAAGGCAGGTATTGTAAGTATGATCTGTAAGTTAATTTTTAACTAGTAATGACTATAACTTGTAATAACAATCATCCGCCTCAAAATCCTGATCTGTTTTGTTTTTATTTTTGCTCACATAATGCGATACAAAACAAAAAATGTAGATTTAAAGTTTGAATTGATAATGCTTTTCAATTTTTATTAAATAAATTATAAACTTACATATTAAATTTGGACTTTGGTGAGGTACAATGAATTACAAATATTTACTTTGTTTGATGGTTTTCGTAGATGACTGTAGAGTCATGGTTTCTAATCAGTTATAGGAGTTTCAAATTTTGCCTCTAGAGTTTATTTTATTTTTTTGTGTTCAATACTATATGAGCCCAAATTCATCTTATCTGAAGCAGTATAAACATGACAAAAACTTGTTGATGATATTTTACAGTCGTAATTTTAGAAAAGTAACATAATTTTAGTCTATATGAGACTTGTCACGATAAATAGTAGTAGAGAAATTTATTCTTTCTTTGATAAAATCATCTTGTTTTCTCCTCCTAATTTTTAAGTCGGAAGAATTTATTTTAGAATTAAAGTAAAAAATCAGTACCTTTTTCAAAGGCTGCTTTTTTAGAGAAATTGTAATGTCAATGTTCATTATATTTTGTGTTTTATTCTGTGTAAATAAATATTGTTTAATGCTATTGTTATGTTTTTTTTTTAATTACAAATAAACTTAGTCAACTAAGATGAATTTAGGTTCGTAATGTGTTTTTTTCTTAAAGTGTTACACATATTTAAGATAACATCATTAAACACAAATAAGAGATATAGTTAAAGTTTAATATGAACATTTAAAAAATATACTCTGAACGAGATAAATTTTTATTATTTTAGACATAAAAGTGTGACTTTTGAATGTAAAATTTTGCTAGTATAACTATTATTCATGAGTCTCGGTAGCCCAATAAGAAGGGTGCCAGCCCTGAAGGCATGAGCATGTTTGTTCGAGTCCCAGCTGAAATGGAAAACTTTATTTACCTTACCTAAATGTTCTCAATGTAATAACAAAATTTTTGCTTCTGATACTTATAGTGCACATCTATTTGGCAAGTTTAAAGAGTATAATATCACCTGTTTAAGGTACACGAGTCAAAATTTAATAGATATGACAGATAACGTCTGTAAAATGCTTGCATCTTTTTTTTTATGTTTACGTTCATCTATTTTTAAGTTAGAAAAAAGTTTCAGAGTTTTCTAAGGGACATTCAAAAAAAGTAATAGATTTAAAATGCAGAAATTAAGTTGATGATGATTTAATTTTAGTAATATATCAGTAGCATAATTCTAACAGATCATCTCCCTCAAAATATTTAGAGCCGTTTTCTATCCATAGTATGGATATTGTAAAAGTTTGAAGCTTTAATCTTTATAAAATATGATGGATGACAACTAAGTTATTGATTTTGTACTGGCAGATTTTAAATAATGAATAATTTTCTTTTCACGTTTTAATTTATAATATGATTTGGTTATATTGTGAATAATGATTGTATATTTTTATGAAGTATAAATAATTTTGCTTTTTGTCTGTATATATAATTTATAAGCCATTCTTTAATTATAAGATCATTTCTTTTTACTTTTTAGATTCTTCAAGCTGTTGTATTTTTTGTAATTTTATTATTTTAAAATGATATTTCAGGACCTTCCAGCTGAGAAAAAATCGTCGTGTAGAAAATCACTCTTTTTACTGTTTAAATTGTTGAATATGTATTGTAAGTAACGTATAAATTATTTTAATTTTTAAACTTGTTATAGAACCTTTTATATTAATGGCTAAAGTTTACTACTGTCATTTTTTAGTTTAAAATGATTTGTAGTAACATTCAGCCAATAGAAAAGTTATCTTGAATATCTTAAGTAATTATTACAGTTAGTTTCAAGTGTAAAAAGGTGTTTTAGGGGTAGGGAGAGTTCTTATCATATAAAAGCAAACAAAATTTTTCATTTCCATCTATTTAAAAACAAAATATTTTTTCAATTACTATATAGAAAAGTGTTAATTTAAATCCGTACCCGTATAGTGTAACTGTAAAACCTGTCTAAACACGCAGTAGAAAGTTGGAACTGACGAGAATAACAATCAGTCAAACAAGTTTTGAACCTTAAAAATAATTTTCTTTTTGTACTGAACCTGCAAAAATGGAGAATTTTATCATTTTCGGACACAACTATTTCTCTTAGATATTTCAAGGTTTTATCGCTAGGTTTTTATTCTTAATCTCCCTATATAAGTGTTGTATTTGTTGACATATGTAATATAAATTATGACAGAATCATAAACAAAAGAAAATTGGCCTACTAGATCTAACTTCTGTGGGTCTAAATCTTAAACCTTCTTAGTGAATCTAGCTGTTGGCTTTCAGTTTAGACTGGGTTTAAATTTAATTCACCCTGGTAAATCACAGTTTCAATTTTTATTGATATACTTTTTTTTTACAGGTATAATATGGAAATGATCAAGTATTGCAGCTTGGTTATAAGGCTCTACTAAATTTAATATTAATATATTGTATGTATATTATTATTTCAGTAATATAAATAAATAACTTTGGGTACTTATGTTATTTTTTGACATTGCTGACTTTGAATAGAAAAGGATATTATTTTCAATTCGTTAAGCTCTATTATTAGTTTTAAAAAGAGGAAATTTATAATATTACATAGTTGCAACTTTAAAAGCACTAGCACAATTATCTAATTTTTTAGGAAATTACTATTTAAAATGAAATTTTCACGATAACAAAAATCAATTAGTTATTATTCATATAAAATTGTTCAAAGGAGAATTAGGTATTTTTAGTTAGTTTTAAATAATAAATTCAAAGGTTTGTAATAAATTTGAATATTTTTAGCACCTTCAAGGAAAAAACTTGTTTAATAGAATATTTTGTTCAAAGAAACTTCACTAAAGAATGGAAATGAAATATAAATCATATTTTAAAAGTAAATATGGTTTTTATGTATTCCTTTTTTTAGTATAATGTTTTTTTGATAACGTATTCTTTTAAATGGGTTTTTTCTTGGAAGCTGCTGAACGTATTTAAATTTATTGCAAAGCCTTAAATAATTATTTAGTCTAGGTGCTAGGAGAGGGCGCTGTTATCTAAGTATTTCTAGCTGCTACGAGAGGGCGCCACTGTATACAGGGTTCTCTATTAGGTGTTATATTAGGCAATTTCAACACACACTTCAGCAAGTGGGATCGCCCACTTCATCAAGGGATGGCCTTGTGTGACGTTTCAAATACATGGTTGCGACATTTCTCTAACATTCTTGTTCTGGGGTATATATCTCTCTGAACAGTGTCTATTCGCTTCTTGAGTCAAGAGGTTGTGTCGACGTTATAATTTCGTTTTCGAGTTTTTTCCGTGTTTTTTTTTTCAAAATATGGCAATTAGTCGAAATGAAAGAATTGAAAGTGCTAGGAGAAAAAACAGGTCAAAAAAAGGAGACAATCATTCAATCCGAAAAATGCAGAGCACATCGGCGAAAAAACTGAAATATCAGGAGAAAAAAGCTGTATAAGTTATTAACAGGTTGTACACCGAAGAAATCAAGAAATTGACTGATTTTGTATTTCAGTGTATATTTGAAACTATTACAATCGGCCAAGCGCTTTCGGTCTCTCTATCGGACCATCCTCAGGGCTCAGACCCTAGAAACAAGAGAATATGGTTAGCAAATAAGTTCACTCAGTACTCACCAACCACACTCACTTGTCAAAGGGCACACCTCAACCCTGCCAGTTTGAGAAAAGTCGCGAGCGTAACCTCCACACAGAACAAGATGTACACAATTAAAAAACCTCTAGAGACATTTAAAATTAAAATTAAAATTAAAACTAGAACATTCAATACACTGTGCACATTAACATTAAAACAATAAAACTTTTTCAGTAACAACCAAAAAGGGTGAGGTTATGCCACACACAGTCATAGCATAAATACAGCAATCAAACCCTCCAAAAACTAAAACTACACACAAGTGTGTGAAAGCCTGAGTGGAGATT
Source organism: Diaprepes abbreviatus (assembly GCA_034092305.1). Lineage (NCBI taxonomy): Eukaryota > Metazoa > Arthropoda > Insecta > Coleoptera > Curculionidae > Diaprepes > Diaprepes abbreviatus. The sequence goes on from JASJET010000242.1 coordinate 1,006,534, forward strand.
TTCTGTATGAGTTTCCATTTTTGAATTTCTTGTCAATTGTATTTAAAATGAATAATTCATTGACAATCAGCAAAAAGAGCAAAAAAGGAGAAAAAGGGCAGAAAGAATGGGTATTAAAAGTTTATTAACCTATAGCGTTACTGTTATCGGCCATTCTATGATCTATTTCGAACATTTAGATTCAGTGGCGTGAAATAATTTCCATTTCTGTAAAAAAGCAACAAATTACACGAACATAGGCGTAGTTAAAATTTGTTGAAATGTGTTAACTATTAATATATTTGGAATGAAGTGTCTGAAACTGAAAAAGATAAAGATGATCAAAATTATTATAAGATTGCACCCCACGCAATCACAGCTCCCAGACATTTAAATTGTTTAATGATTTAAGGAAAAAGTTTGAAAATGGGGTTGCGGTCATTTACGTTGTTCATTCTTACATTACATACAAAATAGAATGGAAATAAATATCTTCTAATTTCTAACCCGTGTTTACCCCGTTTATATGGGTTACCAAAAATTCATAAGCAAGGAGTACCAATTCGACCTGTTGTAAGTTTTATCAATACTCCCGTTTCGAGACTGTCTTCTTTTTTGAACGCAATCCTGATTAAACTTATCAAGGATAAACCTAAGTTTTGCCCCAAGAACTCCACAGATTTTGTCAAAAGACTGAACTCTGTAACCATGCCAGACGACTCTTTGCTTGTTTCCTTCGATGTATGCAATCTGTTTACGTCGATTCCGAGGATGGAAACTCTTCCGATTATATCAAATCTGTTGACAGCGAACAACATCTCTAGTGATGACCAACTTAGTATAATGACCCTTCTTAAGTTCTGTTTATCTCAGGACTTTTTTGCTTTCAATAACAAATATTACGAACAACCCTCGGGTTTGGCAATGGGGAATCCTCTATCTCCTCTTTTAGTGGACATCTTCCTGGACAACTTGGAAAATGCACTAATTCCGAGATTGATTTCCGAGAGCAAGATAATTAACTGGCTTCGTTATGTGGATGACTGTTTTACAATTATTCTGGGCAATGAACAGCGGGCTATTGATGTCCTAAATAGTCTTAATTCTCTGCATCCTGCTCTAAAATTTACCTTAGAAATAGAAACCGAAAACAAATTTAATTTCTTAGATTTATCTATCAAAAAAAACAATAATTCTCTCAGTTTCAAAATCTTTCGAAAACCCACCCAAACAGACCACATAATTCCTTCTAATTCTAACCACCCCTTACAACATAAAATGGCCTCAATAAACTGCTATGTTAATAGATTGCTCAACATTCCCATGTCAGCAGAGGATTACAACAACGAGGTCAACATTGTGAAGCAAATTGCCGTAAACAATGGGTATGAGCATACAGTCATCGACAAATATATAGAAAAAATTAAAAGCAAGAAAGAATCCCAAGAGGCTTACGGCTCGACTCCTTACAATGAAAGTCAGCAAGGAAAATTTTTCTCACTCTCGTACTTAGGTCACTTCTCTAATAAAATAGCACGGACTGTAACAAACCACACTCAAAATGTGAAGATTTCATTTAAGAGTGTAAATCAACTCAGTTCCCATCTGGTCAATAACAAACAATTGATATCTCATCAACTTTCTTGCCCAGACTGTCCTTCAACGTATATAGGGAAAATTATTAGACCATTAGCAGTCCGAATTAGAGAACATATTAAAAAACATCAGGCCTCTGTGTTTGGTCACCATATTACTTTTACCAAACACAGTTTCTCTCCTACTCATAATAGTAAAATCTTATACCACTCCAGGGGTAATAACTCTAAAACCTTGGATTACAGAGAGGATCTTGAAATATACAGGGAGATAAAGAGAAACCCCGATCATTGCCTCATTGTAAGAATGAACAACTTAAATGACCGCAACCCCATTTTCAAACTTTTTCCTGAAATCATTAAACAATTTAAATGTCTGGGAGCTGTGATTGCGTGGGGTGCAATCTTATAATAATTTTGATCATCTTTATCTTTTTCAGTTTCAGACACTTCATTCTAAATATATTAATAGTTAACACATGTCAACAAATTTTAACTACGCCTATGTTCGTGTAATTTGTTGCTTTTTTACAAAAATGGAAATTATTTCACGCCACTGAATCCAAGTGTTCGAAATAGATCACAGAATGGCCGATAACAGTAACGCTATAGATTAATAAACTTTTAATGCCCTTTCTTTCTGCCCTTTTTTCCTTTTTTGCTCTTTTTGCTTATTGTCAATGAATTATTCATTTTAAATACAATTGACAAGAAATTCAAAAATGGAAACTCATACAGAAAATCTCCACTCAGGCTTTCACATACTTGTGTGTAGTTTTAGTTTTTGGAGGGTTTGATTTCTGTATTATGCTATGACTGTGTGTGGCATAACCTCACCCTTTTGGGTTGTTACTGAAAAAGTTTTATTGTTTTAATGTCAATGTGCACAGTGTATTGAATGTTCTAGTTTTAATTTTAATTTTAAATGTTTCTAGAGGTTTTTTTAATTGTATACATCTTGTTCTGTGTGGAGGCTACGCTCGCGACTTTTCTCAAACTGGCAGGGTTGAGGTGTGCCCTTTGACAAGTGAGTGTGGTTGGTAAGTACTGAGTGAACTTATTTGCTGACCATATTCTCTTGTTTCTAGGGTCTGAGCCCTGAGGATGGTCCGATAGAGAGACCGAAAGCGCTTGGCCGATTGTAATAGTTTCAAATATACACTGAAATACAAAATCAGTCAAGTTCTTGAAAAAAACTGTGCCTAAAGATTCTACCATTCAATACGTTATTTCAAATTTTTTTCTAATTTTTTCTACACTCTCCAACTTTGTAAACTGCTCCAACATTATAAGTGAAAACGGAAAAGAAAAAGTGTGTGATGGCAAAGTTGAATTTAAACAATGTGCTAAGCATGGCCTTGCTTTCAAAATTATTGTGCAGTGTGAAAAATGTCAGCCTCAGTATGTTCCATCTTGTGAAAAAATTGGCAAAGCTTATGAAATAAATCGCAGATTTATTTTAGTTATGCGAATATTAGGCTTACGTCTCGCTGGCTGCAAAAAATTTTGTGGCTTAATGGATATATGTAGCTCTTTTCTGAATCAATCAACTTACGACTTTTATATTAAAAATATATCTTCATCAAGCCCTTTGCGTCCACTGCTGGACATAGGCCTCCCTCATTCTTGTCCATTGTGCTCTATCTTGAGCGATTTGCATCCAATTTGTTGCACTTCTCTTGAGATCGTCAGTCCAACGAGTAGGAGGTCTTCCTCTACTTCTTTTGTCTAATCTAGGTCTCCACTCGAGTAATCTCTTCGTCCACCTTCCATTTGAATGTGGCAATTCGGAAAATTACGTCGGTAACTCCTGTCTTTCGTCTCAGGTCTTCATTCTAACTCGGTCACGCAGCGATATACCTAGCATTGACCTTTTCATCTTTCTCTGAGCTATTTGCAGCGTTTTAGAAGTTGCAATTGTCCATGTCAAAGTTTCGGCACCGTAGGTCATAACGGGGAACACAGATTGGTCAAATGTTTTACGTTTTAAAGAAATTGGTACATCGCTTTTAAAGATATCTTTAAGTTTTCCATAGGCTGCCCATGCGAGATTTACTCTTCTCCGTAGCTCGCATGTTTGATTATCTCTTGTGATCTTTATTTCGTGTCCAAGGTATATGTATTTTTTCACAAGCTGTACTTCGTTGTCTCCAATATTGATATTTCCACTAGGTACCAGATTGGTCATAAATTTTGTTTTTGATATTTATATTTATTTTAAGACCCACATTGGCGCACACTAGTTGAAGTTCATGTAACATTGTACATATCTCCTTGAGATTATCGGAAAACAAAACTATGTCGTCCGCGAACATCAAATTTGTTAATCTTTGACCGTCTATATTCAGGCCTCTTTTTTCCCAGTTAAGTTTTTTACAGGCGTATTCTAGTATTGCAGTGAACAGTTTAGGCGATAAGGTATCACCCTGTCGGACTCCTCTGCCAATTGGGATATGATCCGTGTTTCTGTATAGTTTCACCAACATAGTTGCATTCCTGTATATATTGTAAATTAACTTTGTAACCATAATTTTGTCAAGCTGTACCGTATCAAAGGCCTTATGGAAATCAACAAAAGCCAGAACGATTGGTCGATTGTATTCGATGGTTTTTCTATTACCGTTTTGATGCTCTGTAGGTGATTGTTTGTTCCAAACCCAGAACGAAACCCCGCCTGCTCTATTTGTTGGTAGAAATCAAGTTTTTTCTCAAATCGATTCGTTACTATTCTTGTTAAGAGTTTATATAGGTGACTAAGAAGGCTTACTGGTCTGTAGTTTTCTAAATCATGGAAATCTCCTTTTTTGTAAATCAAAATTACCTCAGCATTGTGCAACTTGTCGGGTATTGTACTATCCAAAAGGTACATATTAAAAAGGTCTTTTATTTTCTTAAGTAGACAAACACCTCCGATTTTGATTGCATCAGTAGCTACACCATCTTCGCCTGGAGATTTGTTATTCTTAGTTTTTCTTAGGGCTAGTTTTATTGCGTCAATTGTAATTTCCGGCATTTATTCTGATCCTTAGTTGACAATGCCCTTTTCCCTTGTCAATATTTCTGGTACTTGATTTTTGCTATTCTCTGTGTTTTCTGTATAGTAATTTGTAAAAATCTTCGGCTACTTTAAGGATTTCCTCTGTTTGTTGAAAACTGACCATTCTTATCTTTCACTTTGATTATTTGTCTTGTTCCTGTTCTTAGTTTTTTTCTTAATACCTTCATACTTTTATTGTTCTCAATGGTATGTTGGATCTGTTCTTGATTGTATTTTTGAGTGTCTTGTTTAACAGCTTTGAATATTTCTTTATTTATTCTTTGTAGTTCGTCAGCTTTAGTGTCCGTTTCGCTTCTCATTCTGAATGTGTAAAGAGCGTTGGTGAGAGTGTTTTTGTTTCTGCTGCAAAAGAAGAAAAGCAATTAACGTGCGAAAAAAACGAGATTGAAGATACAACAGACGTGATTGTATCAGGACATGATACGTGGAAAAAGCGAGGATTTTATTTATTATTCGGTGTGGCTGCGTTGATAGGCTACGATTCTGGAAAAGTTATAGATATAAATATGAAAAGTTCATATTGTAAATTATGTGAAACTTGGAAAAAACAAGTAGATTCGGTTGAGTTTGAAGAGTAGTATGAAAATCATACAAGTAATAATGAATGTAATGCTAATCACTCAGGACCTGCTGGTAATATAGAAGCTTTGTCAATTGTAGAAATGTTTAAATGGTCAATGCACAAATACATGCTGAGGTTTATTAATTATATTGGAGACGGTGACTCTAAAACCTGTTTTGCCATTGTAAAAGAAAAACCCTACGGTGAAAATGTCGCGATAAATAAAAAAGAATGTATAGGACACGTACACGATCTTGTAAACAAAAGTGTGGTTGAAACGATAACTAACAAAGGGAAAACAATCCCCAGGACATCGCTTTCCGGTAAAGGGAAACTTACTGGAAAATTGATTGATAAATTCACTGTTTAATATGAACTGGCTATACGAAGGAACTGTAATTCGGTAGAAAAGATGAAGGATGCTATATGGGCAACGTTTTTTTCATTATACCTCGACTGATAAAAATCTCCAACCCCCTAATACCAAATTTGAAAAAATGCGAATAAGGTAAAATTTTCTTCCTACCATATTGGATCCGCCATATTGAATTTCAAAAAAATAATTTTAACGTCTTAATCTAATCTAAATCTAAACCCTTCAAAGCCTCCTAGTACCAATTTTAGATGAAATCCAGAAATTTAATATTTCAAAATGGTCATATTGCATCTGACGTATTAGATTTTCTTAAAATAATTTTATATTCGCTATTTACATCCTCAAAAACGATTCAGTTACACTTTTAAACAAAATCAAAAAATGTAAAATCTTTAGTCAGCTATATTGCATTCGCCATATTGAATCCTGAAAAATATTATTAAATTAATAATTTACATCCTCAAAAACCCTCTATATCAGTTTTGGAGAAAATAGAAAAATGTAAAATTTTTAGGACACCATATTGTTTCCGCCAGATTGAGTTTTTGAAAAATTATTTAAATTTCATAATTAACACCAACAGAAATCGCCTGATACTGACTTTAGACAAAATCGAGAGATGTAGAATATTTAATCCGCCATCTTAGATCCGCCATATTTAATATTTTTTAAATAATATCAGATTCGTGATGTGATATCCCAAAAACTTCCCCATACCAATTTTGAAAAAAATAGGACAAAATTAATTTTTTACCCACCATGTTGGTACGCCATATTGAATTTTTTAAAAATATTTTGAATTCGTTATGTGCGACCTCGAAAAATCCCCCATACCAATTTTGGAGAAAACCGAATAAAATTAAATTTTTTTGTCCGCCATATTGGATCCACCATATTGAGTTTTTTAAAAATAAATTGAAATTTGCTATGTGAGACCTCGAAAACTCCCCCATACCAATTTTGGAGAGAATCAGACAAAACTGATTTTTTCGTCCGACATATTGGATCCGCCATATTGAATTTTTAAATATAATTTTGGATTTGTCATGTGTGACCCCGAAAACTCTCCCGTACCAATTTTGGAGAAAATTGGACAAAATTAAATTTTTTGTTCGCCATATTGGAACCGCTATTTTGAATTTTTAAAAATAATTTCAGATTCGTTAGGTACAACCCCGAAAATTCCTTCATGCCAATTTTGGAGAAAATCGGACAAAATTAATTTTCTTGGCCGCCATATTGTAAGCGCCATCTTTGATTTTACTGCATCAATTTCATCTAAAAAAATATGAGACCACCGCAGCAACTTCCTAAACGTAACGTAAAAAATTCCATTCAAATCGGTGCAGCCGTTTCGGAGTAATCGGTGTACATACATAAAAAAAAAGTGCACTAAAAGGTGAAAAATAACTATAAATTTCTATATGAAATTGAAATTTTTGAAGTCGGCGCCAAGTCATTTCTAAATGAAACAAATAACTACGGATATATACAAATTATGGTAAAAATGCAATTACAAATAAAGTATTTTTAATCTGATGATGCAAATCACATTTTGTCAGGTATTAGTTTGGCGTCGACTTCAAAAAAATCAATTTTATATAAAATTTATAGTTATTTTTCACTTTTAAGCGCACTTTTAGAAATTGGTTCAATTGTTTTTATAAAAATTGTATTTGCAGATATATTTCTACGGTTGTTTGCATCTATTACTTCAAACACTTCTGTTTTAGAAATAGTATGTTATGAAGTCCACTTTTACTACAACCCTTCAATGATCATTAAATATCTTATTAGTGTTTACCTTTTATTTTCGTTTAAAGATCTCCTCATTTTATTGGACAAACAAGAAAGTTGACATGTTCCTACGCGATTAATTACATTTAATTTTTGCGAGTATGTGAATGACCTCAACTGTGACACAATGTACCCATTTTTACTTGAATGTTACAAAAAAATTCCCAAGAGTAAAAAATAATTGGTTCATTATTAATCACCCTGTATGTCGAATGACGGCACATTTCAAGGAAAAAATAAATTTATCTTTTATTATCTTCGCCGAAATGTAGCAGATATGAATAACAAGTTTTATGGGAAGTATACGTCTCGGCTTGTTTATTATATACCATCCGTTTATAACCGGCGGTTTGTTCCAACTAACAGCCAGTACGATTCATAGTTGCGAACGCTTAAAAATTGTTTACATTTTTGTGTAATAACTTGTAGATTACTTGATATATTAGTTATTTTAGTGTAATATTAAAATGGATACATCAAAAAACAACTTGGTAAGTGTTAAAAAGATTATAGTCGCGGTCAAAGAGTCTTTGTCGCGATATTGATGGCCTTTTGGTCCCAACGCTCCCTTTCTGATTCTTTGGAACGGTCATTTTTTGAATATCCAGTAATATATTTTCATAAATTTTCGTGTATAATGGACATTTTCATGCCTAACTTCGAATTACTGTAATTATCCCGACCACAGCTTTTCAAACGGCAATTGAACATTACTAGCTTCAGCCATCTTGGATTTCTTTTCACAGCAAGAATTTGTGTCTATACAAATCTCGTAAAAAAACTGTTTTTCTTAACCCTATACAGTTATTGTATGCCTGGGCCCCATAACCTGTTGGTTAAATTAAAGGCTAAACACAGTTTTACTAACTGTCGATTAATTATTCAGATTAAAACATTAATTAACGAACAGAGAATAAAAATAACTTGTATATTCGGACACCATTAAAAATCAGAGAGAGCGGTAGTGGCGACATCTGGTAACTCGTAATTCAAGTTAACATTTTAACTGTAAATAGACAGCTAACCTAAGTTCTAAAAGTAACATCTAGATGTCGCAGCAAGTATCACTGGAATACAATAATGTAAGACCAAGGTTGCCAGATCTAGGGAAATTCCCCTAGATCTGGGTAATTTTGCGACATATAGGGAAAAGGTAATTATGTGTCTATTTTAGCGAATTTTTGAATAAGATACAATTTTTCTAATTATTATATAAAAACTAATAAATAATGTTCCTTTATACGCGTTGACATACAAAACAGCTTACAAATCTTGAATATATGTATTAAGAAATTGCGGTGATTTCCCATTCTCCCTGGCTTTTAGGCGACCGCTTTATGTATTATTTTGGTAAAAAAATAGGCAACGTTGCCGGACACATTATGTAGAATTTTGCATACTAAAAATTTGTTAAAGTCAAGGAGGGAACAAAATTGTTTACGTTATGTTCAGGAAGTTGCTGCGGTGGTCCCATATTTTTTTGGACGAAATTGGTGCGGTAAAATCCAAGATAGAGCAGATAATATGGCTGCCAAAAAAATTAATTTTGTCCGATTTTTTCCAAAATTGCTACGGGGGAATTTTTGGGATCATACACAACGAATCTGAAATTATTTTTAAAAAATTCAATATGGCGGATGCAATATAGCGGACAAAAAAACTAAATTTTGTCTGATTTTCTCCAAAATTGGTGTGGGGGAGTTTTTGCGGTCGCACATAATGGATCCAAAATATTTTTAAAAAATTCAATATGGCGGATCCAATAAGACGGACAAAAAAATCAATTTTGTACGATTTTCTCCAAAATTGGTACGAGAGAGTTTTAAGGGTCGTACATAACTAATCTAAAATTATTTTTTTAAAATTCAATATGGTGGACGAAAAAAATCAATTTTGTCCGATTTTATTCAAAATTGGTACGGGGGAGTTTTCGGGGTCGCACATAACGAATCTGAAATTATTTTTAAAAAATTCAATATGGCGGATCCAAGATGAAGGACAAAAAAATCAATTTTGTACGATTTTCTCCAAAATTGGTACGAGAGAGTTTTAAGGGTCGTACATAACTAATCTAAAATTATTTTTTAAAAATTCAATATGGTGGACGAAAAAATCGATTTTGTCCGATTTTATTTAAAATTGGTACGGGGGAGTTTTCGGGGTCGCACATAACGAATCTGAAATTATTTTTAAAAAATTCAATATGGCGGATCCAAGATGGCGGATTAAAAAATCTACATCTCCCGATATTGTCTAAAATCAGTATTGGGGTATTTTTGTTATGTTAATTATGAATTTAAAATATTTTTTGAAAAACCCAATCTTGCAGATTCAATTGGTGTCCTAAAAATTTTACATTTTTCGATTTTCTCCCAAACTGATATAGGGGGTTCTAGAGGGTGTAAATTATGAATTTAAAAGTATTTTTTTCAGGATTATATGGCAAATCCAAGATAGCGGACTAAAAATTTGACATTTTTCGATTTTGTTCAAGGTGAAACTGAGGATGTAAATAGCAAATATAAGTCTAGAAATTTTAAATTTTCGGATTTCATCCAAAATTGGTACTTGACGGCTTTGAAGGGTTTAGATTTAAATTAAATTAAGACTTAAAATATTTATTTGAAATTCAATATAGCGGATACAATATGGTGGTTTGAAAATTTTACCTTATTCGCATTTTTTCAGATTTGGTATTAGAGGGTTTTCGGGGTCGTGTATTACGAACATGAAGTTAATTTTTTACAACTATTAGGTTGATAAGATACAATATGAGGGACAGAAAATTTTACATATTCCGATTTTGTCTAAAAATGATATTGTGGGGTTCTTGAGGCGTATACAAACTCAATATACAGTATAAAATATATCGAGCTAAGAAATTTACATCTCAGGTTCTTTAAATATCGATATTGGAAGGTTTTGGGGCCTATATTACAAATCTAAAATTAATTTGAAATTTAAGATAGTGGATTTACTATGACAGACTAAATATTTTGACATTTGTTATAATTTTACTAGTATTTGGAAAACTCTAAAAACCAAAGAATTTTTAGTTGTTCATTTTAGGGTGATTTACAATTTTGGATAAAATGGGTACTTTTTTGCCACCTTCGAGTCATTGCGAGGTACACTAATCTCGATTAGTACTTAGTTCAAATAATTTATGGATATCATAATGAATTCTAAAACTAAAAATAGAAAAATATAATTTTTATAAAAAAATCGAACCGACTTCTAAAAGTGCGCTAAAAAGTGAAAAATAACTATAAAGTTTTATATGAAATTGAAATTTTTGAAGTCGGCGCCAAATTATTTGTAAATGAAATAAATAACTACGAATATATAAAAAATATGGCAATTACAAATAGAGTATTTTTAATCTGTTTATGCAAATCACATTTTGTCAGGTATTAGTTTGGCGCCGACTTCAAAAAGTTCAATTTCATATAAAAATTTATAGTTATTTTTCAATTTTTAGCGCACTTTTAGAAGTCAGTTCAATTTTTTTATAAAAATTTTATGTTAGATATATTTTATAGAAAAATACGTTACACATAAACGTCATTGATGTAAGCTAAACGTCAATATTTTCAAAATAAGTGAATATAATATATCTTGCAACCAGATGAATAACATCCTGCACTGTATAATTTTATGGCGCTACTGTACATTTATTTTCAAGCAATAGTTATAACCAAAAAATTTCAATAATTTTGTTCATGAATGTATTTATATCTATCAACGACGAATTGAGTTGTAACTTTGAATAGACTTTAGTATATAGTTTATATTAATATATATATATATATATATATATATATATATATATATATATATATATATATATATATATATATATATATATGTTTTTCTTCAACCATTTGTTATATATATATATATATATATATATATATATATATATATATATATATATATATATATATATATATATATATATATATATGTTTTTCTTCAACCATTTGTTATATATATATATATACTAGCGACCCGCCCCGGCTTCGCACGGGTGCAATGCTGATATTAAATACACTACAGAAAAACTGTGACTATTTATTTTATTTTTACAACAATTATTACATCGGCCTCCGACGCGCTATTTATAGGCACGCTGCCGCCGCCCCGGTCGGCCAGTACCGCCGCAAGCGCTACTTCCCGCAATTTTAAATCTGTAATATCTTCGAAAATATTCATTTAAATCTTGTGCTGTAAAGGACCATATAGATCTATATTAAATCAACAATGTATTTAAGCTATTTAATTGGATAAGGATTAATGCTGTATTGGTTAAAATCGCTTCAAAATTTGCCATTATTGGTCGTAAAAAGTAAATGACAAAAAAATGTTATTGTGGGATATCCATGAGAGATAGACATATACCATCGCGGAGTTTTCTGTAGACCTTTTCAATGTGTACAAATAATTAGTACATTATTTTGATAAATCTCGTAGGGTTCAGCCTGCGTTTGCAATGTAAGCGGAAAAAAAATATGATAATTAACGACATCACATTAGAAACCTCAAAAATAACAGTATTTCTCCACTATTTAATGGATGTTATTATACATATAAACCTTCCTCTTGAATCACTCTATCTATTGAAAAAAACCGCATCAAAATCCGGTGCGTAGTTTTAAAGATTTAAGCATACAAAGGGACATAGGGACAGAGAAAGCGACTTTGTTTTATACTATGTAGTGATATAAACCTTCCTCTTGAATCACTCTATCTATTGAAAAAAACCGCATCAAAATCCGGTGCGTAGTTTTAAAGATTTAAGCATACAAAGGGACATAGGGACAGAGAAAGCGACTTTGTTTTATACTATGTAGTGATATATATATATATATATATATATATATATATATATATATATATATATATATATATATATATATATATATCAATATGATTTTTTTTTGTATTCTTGGGGTCAGGTTCATACTTGGATTTTAAAAAAAACGTGTTTTGACGTTTCGTCTTTTGTTTAAGGGATTTTCAAAAAGTTTTTTTTTTATGTTATTTTCCTTAATTTAATAACTTAAAATTTAAAATACGCAAATTATGGTTATAATTCCACACATTAACAGAAAAAGTGAAAAGTTAAAAGACAATTCAAAAAAAAAATTTTAAAAAACTTATTTTACAATTAAAAACTTATATGATTTTAAAATTATTTAAAGATTTACAAAACTATGCAGGTACGCACCTTGAGCTTGCCATTTCTATTTCGATACTGACTGATAAAATGTATAGATTATGGTATTGGAAAAACAATTCCTTATTTATTACATTATTTTTTAAATCATTACTTATGAAGCCTTTAGTTTTTTTTATATTAAAATTGATAACATATAAACGTTCTAAGAGGATATTCCCATCTATTGACTTTTAAGAGGGTATATTAATTTTCATCAGATCAGATTTGTGTAAATGTGGCTTAGGTTACTTATATCCGTTCTGTCATTAACTGCATTTTTTTCTATTTTTTTATTTCTATCATCTCCTTTACACTCAATTTGTTATAATTATGGCCACTTTCAAGTATTGTTGTATTGTTTTAGTTGAAAGAATGACCTGTTTCTCGTACATGTTTATTTAATGCATTCTTTACAAATTTGTGTCTATTTAATCTATCTTTTAGTAACTGTGTGGTCATTCCCATATATTTTTTGGATAATTGGTGCAAGGAATTGAGTATACAACATTAGAGTGTAATGGAACAAATGTTAATTATTTTTCACAGTTCAATGTAAACTATATTCTGTTAAAATAATTAATTAAATAATCACTCTGTGAATAGATTTCCCGTGGGAATAGGGTAGTTATATTTTTTTTATCACTATCCACGAAAGTCTAAAGGAAAAATAAATCAGTTATCGAACTTTTATGATCTTTGTCGTTTAAATGTTTTCTAAAAAAATACATAAAGTCAGTTAATTTATGAAGACGTAATGAGACCTTCTCTTAGAATTGCCTATAAATCTGTCTAAGTAATCCTGCCCTGGTTATGTAAATAAAACCGAAAAATAAGGGAGGTTTATAACATATGGTATATGCTCAAACCGTTAAAATGTCTTAGAATATTGAACGATTTTCCCATTATTAGGAAACAATAGAATGATGAAATAATCTCACTATAATATAAATATATCGTTTGGCCATTTGTAAAAAGAGTTTTGATTATTCACTGTTTTTTCTATTCACAAGAAATGACAAGTTAAGATGTTTATTGTCAAAACAGCCAAGAAAAGTGAATAGTTTTTTTTACAGTCTTTAACATATCCCCTTTTCGTTATAGAAAGGCGTAGGTTAAGTTGTTTTACTACTCTGTTGTATAAAAATTAGGATTTAGACGCTCAGAGGTCAATTCGGGAATCAAACATCCGGTATAGAATAGGTAACGCCCTCAGCACGTAACGATCGAAACCTTCGATCTTTAAGGGAAAGAAATTGACGTTTACACAGGGTTCCATCGGCTAATATGGGTACAAACGGGAATCAGAGGGGTGTCGAGGGGGTGTAAGATTCGAAGACACTCTTTTAAGGAATAGTAAATGTCAGTCATAATTTGAATGTCGTTAGAACGGTACCGTGAGTACCAGTGTCATAGAATAATTACATCACGGGTATAATCGTCGGGAAAGAAAGTTATCTTTGTTTAATTTGGGAAATAAAGGGATTATCGTGTGTTATTTTAGTGGGGCATTTCGCGATTTTCATACGGTTTGATTAAGTAATATAAATAGCTGTTTTTTCGCGTTTTATTCCTTTTTTTTTTTGTTTAATATTTTATTAAGCTATTTATACATGTTCTTTCAAAATTGGGTTTTACCTTTTTGGTTAAAATAACGGCCGAGAAGAGCAATTATGTTAGTTTTTTCGTAATTGCTATTAGTTTTAAGTTTCTCATTGTAAATAGTTTATTCAATTTAATTAAAACCTTCACGCGAATTAACTTGCGGGCATGCTGTTGCGAGACCTACAAAACAAGAGATGTCTTCTGATCAACTAATTAGCAGCCTTTCCTGAGTCCTGAAGTTCTGAGTTGTAGTTGGTAACCATAAATAACCGTAGTTGTTTGGTACTAAAGCTACAAGAGAGAAGATGCACGACCAGACTTCCAGAGTGTCTTTATTACTGTGAAATTTAATTGTAGATTATTAAAATAGTTACTAATTAATATGGGGCAAAAAATGATTATAGATAAAATGATTAACGTTACCTCAATATGTCATTAGCAGGGGTCTATAATCAAATTCTGTCACAAGAGTTATTAATTTTGAGAGTATTACTTTTCAGTTTGATAAAAAAATAGTTTAACTTATTTTGAGCTTTGTGGCAGACAACGATATTATGTTGGTTCAGAATATATTAAATTTTTTCTGAAAGTCCATTTGTATACGGTAAGGCAATAAATTTTGATTTATCATTATTGTTGGGAGGATTGTTAGAATTATAAAATTTATGTATGCGCTCTTTTATTATTTTATCAATCTCCCTAAGTTTAAAGTTGTTCTTTAATAAATTCTCTTTCACTTTTTTTAAAACACGGGGTCTAAATTCAAGGGAAGTTAAAGTAATGGTTCTGTCTGTTAGACCAATAATAACACTCTTTTTCTGAAACATTGGATGATTTAAGTGGATTTTCAAGTATCTTCCTAACCATGTGGGTTTAGTATACCACTCAGTTAAGATTTTATTTTCTCTTCGGATAAGAGTCATCTCTAAAAAGTTTATTTTTCCGTTTTTCTTGATTTCTGACGTGAATTGCAACATGCTGTGAAAACTGTTAAACACTTGGAGGATTTCATCTGTTTTATTAGAGGGAGCAACCATTGAACAATCATCCACATATCTTTTAAAGGATATTATATTGAATTTAAGATCTTTGATAACTCTTTCTTCTAAATATTCCATAACTAACTGAGCAATGGTGGAGCAAATTGGTGAGACCATAGCACAGCCATTTAATTGTTTGTAAAATGTATTATTATATTAAAAGTAATTTGTGTTTAAGGTAAGGTCCAAAGCTTCCATGAAATGATTTTTATATAAGTTCGTGTATTGTTTTAGAAATTCCCATTTTTCAGATAAAATTACTTTTAGAAGTTTATTTGGGATTTTAGTGTATAGTAATGCAACATCGAAAGAGATTAGTTTGTAATTTTCTGGAATTTTTACATTGTCGATAAATTTTTTAAAAGTAAAAGAGTTCGTAATAAAATATTCATTTCCTCCAGTTATATTTGAGATGCAATTTGATAATAATTTTGATATATTATAAAAAGGTGATTGTATGTAATATACGATTCGTCTTAAGGGTATGTTTTGTTTCTGAATTTTAGGAAGACCATATATTTTTGGAGGTACAGCATTATGAATACTTAGATTTTTGGCTTGATTTTTGGTTGTGTGTTTTGAATTTAACAGTTTTTTTATGAAAGTATTATTTTTCTTTTGGTATAAGAAAGTTGGGTCACTTTTAATTTTCTTGCAAGTGGTACCATTACTCAGTAATAAGTTCATCTTTGCCTCATAATCAACGGTGTTCATAATTATAGTTTTGTTGCTTTTATCAGATTTTAAAACTGTAATTTGAGGGTTATTTTTTGCAAAGGTCTTTGTTTTGTTTAGTTTTTTTTATTTTTTTTTTTGAAATTTATTCTCTTTAATATTTTTGTGTTTTAGTTTAATTTTATGGTTTCTAAAACATTAGTGATTTCTACTCTAATTCTTCAATGGATTTATCTGAATATATTGCTTCTGTTGAAACTGTCATTGAAGAACAGGACATCATTAGAGCAGATATCACTAATGTTTTAACAAACGATACAATTAAACTAAGATACAAAAATATCAAAGAGAATATATTTCAAAAATAAATTTAAAAAAAAAACAAAACAAAGACCTTTGTAAAATGTAACCCTCAAATTACAGTTTTAAAACCTGTCAAAAGCAAAAAATTCTATGATACCTCTTACAAGAAAATTAAAAGTGACCCAACTTTCAATGTCGAAAAAAAATAATACTTTAATAAAAAAAAAAACTGTTAAATTCAAAACAAATAACTGAAAATCAAGCCAAAAATGTAAGTATTCACAATGCTGTTCCTCCAAAAATATATGGTCTTCCTAAAATTCTTAAACAAATCATACCCTTAAGACCAATCGTATATTACATACAATCACCTTTTTATAATCTATCAAAATTATTATCAAATTGCATCTCAAATATAACTGGAGCAAATGCATATTTTATTAGGGACTCTTTTACTTTTAAAAACGTTATTGACAATGTGAGCATTCCAGAAAATTACAAACTAATCTCTTTGGATGTTGTATTACTATACACTAAAATCCCACATGAACTTGTAAAAGTCATTTTATCTGAAAAATGGGAAATTCTACAACAATATACGACCTTATCTAAAAATAATTTCATGGAAGCTTTGGACCTTACCTTAAACTCAAATTGCTTTCAATATAATAATGCATTTTACAAACAAATAAATGGCTGTGCTATGGTCTCACCAATCTCCTCCACCATTGCTCAGTTAGTTATGGAATATTTAGAAGAAAGAGTTATCAAAGATCTTAAATTCAATGTAACATCCTTTAAAAGATATGTGGATGATTGTTCAATGGCTGCTCCCTCTAATAAAACAGATGAAATCCTCCAAGTGTTTAACAGTTTTCACAGCATGTTGCAATTCACGTCAGAAATAGAGAAAAGAAAAACGTGTTCTAAAAAAAGTGACAGAGACCTTATTAAAGAACAACTTTAAACTCAGGGACATTGATAAAATAATAAAAAAGCGCACATATAAATTTTATAATTCTAACAATTCTCCCAACAATAATAATACATCGAAATTTACTGCCTTGCCGTATACAAACGGACTTTCAGAAAAAATTAAATATATCCTGAACCTATATAATATCGTTGTCTGCCACAAAGCTCAAAATAAGTTAAATTCTTTTTTTACAAAACTGAAAAGTAAAACTCCTAAAATGAATAACTCTAATGTTCTGTACTCAATTCCTTGTACCCATTGTCCAAAAAAATATATAAGAATGACCACACAGTTACTTAAAAATAGATTAAATGGGTACACATTTACTAAGAATGCTACGACTGCATTAAATAAACATGTACGAAAAACAGGTCATGCCTTCAACTAAAACAATACAACAATACTTGAACGTGACCATAATTATAACAAATTGAGTATAAAGGAGATGGTAGAAATAAAAAGAGAAAAAAACGCAGTTAACGACAGAATGGATATGAGTAACCTAAGCCACATTTACACACATCTGATTAAAAATTAATATACCCTCTTAAAAGTCAATAGATGGGAATATCCTCTTAGAACATTTATATGTTATCAATTTTAATATAAAAAAAAAAACAAAAACTCCATAAGTAATGATTTAAAAAATAATGTATTAAAAAAGGAATTGTTTTTCCAATACCATAATCTATACATTTTATCAGTCAGTATCGAAATAGAAATGGCAAGCTCAAGGTGCGTACCTACATAGTTTTGTAAATATTTAAATAATTTTTAAATCATATAAGTTTTTAATTGTAAAATAAGTTTTTAAAAAAAAAAATTTTGAATTGTCTTTTAACTTTTTAACTTTTTCTGTTAATTTGTGGAATTTTAACCATAATTTGTGTATTTTAAATTTTAGGTTATTAAATTGAGGAAAATAATATAAAAAAAAAACTTTTTTAAAATACCTTAAACAAAAGGCGAAACGTCAAAACACTTTTTTCTAACCTCCATACGTATGAACCTGACCCCAAGAATACAAAAAAAAACAGATGTATACATTATATATATATATATATATATATATATATATATATATATATATATATATATATATATATATATGTATGTGTGTATGTAGTTTAAAGTTCAGAGAACTATGGCTTCGATATCTACAAAAGAATAAAAATATATTTTAAAAAAATTACATGGTTTATGTATTGTCTTTTAATATTGGCTCTGTTAAACTGTAGTTACTACGAAACAAAAATGTAACAATGGTGATTGTATTGTTGTCATTGTAGGACGATTATTCATCAGATGAATTCTGTAAGGAGGAAAACAATGATATTTGCGATCAGCTTTCAAGTATGAACAATAGTGGTTTTGAAGAAGATGGAGATTGTTCTGATGTAAGACAAAAACTTGAAGAATTGGCGTTGCTTAAACCTAGTACCAGCGGAATATCGTCAAATTTTTACAAAATTAAATCATCAACTCAAAATAAAACGCTACAGGGACTTACTGATCAGGTAAGGCTGCTCTAAGAATTTTTTCTTGCAACCGAGATGCATCAAGTCGGACTTTTTGGCGGTATAGTGTTATAGCATCTATCTATTTGGAGGTACAAATTTATTCAGGCTAAACATAAAAATAAAATCTGATTTCTTCAACAATCTAAAATAGAAATGACTCTAAACCATACTTGTTACAAACATATTTTGAATCTTATTGTGTATTTCAAAAAATACGTCTTTAATAATGCTCCCTTGGAGGAGTTTTCAGTTTGCACGAATGTCGGTTTTGCAGACGATGGTACGATTTATTTTGAG
Source organism: Diaprepes abbreviatus (assembly GCA_034092305.1). Lineage (NCBI taxonomy): Eukaryota > Metazoa > Arthropoda > Insecta > Coleoptera > Curculionidae > Diaprepes > Diaprepes abbreviatus. Next base: position 1,025,535 of record JASJET010000242.1, read on the forward strand.
TGTGCTGAAGAAAATGATCAATTTCCGAAATATTTTTTTTTGTTTTCTTAATACCAATTGTTTTAAATAACTTTCATTTTTATAGAAATATCAAGAGATAAGATTTATGGAAAATGCGAGTTTCCAAGAAGCTTGTCTGATTATCCTACAAATAATACAAATGTGTTTATTTGTGTTATGTACAAACAATTATTTGTGACAGTGTAATGGAACAAATATTAATTATTATACACTGTTCAATGTGAACTAAATTCCGTTAAAATGAATAATTAAATAATCACTCTGTGAATAGATTTCTCGTGGGAATAAGGTAGTTATATTTTTTATCACTATCCAAGAAAGTGTAAAGGAAAAATAAATCAGTTATCGAGCTTAACTTTTATGATCCTTGACGTTTAAATGTTTTCTTAAAAAATACATAAAATCAGTTAATTTACGAAGACGTAATAAGACCCTCTCTTAGAATTGCCTATAAATCTGTCTAAGTAATCCTGCCCTGGTTATGTAAATAAAACCAAAAGATAAGGGAGGTTTATGACATATGGTATATGCACAAACCGTTAAAATGTCTTAGAATATTGAACGATTTTCCCATTATTAGGAAACAAAAGAATGATCAAATAAACTCACTATAATAGAAATATATCGTTTGGCCATTTGTAAAAAGAATTTTGAGTAATCACTGTTTTTTCTATTCACAAAAAATAACGAGTTAAGATGTTTATTGCCAAAACAACCAAGAAAAGTGAATAGTTTTTTTTTACAGTCTTTAACATATATTCTTTTCGTTATAGGAAGACGTAGGTTAGTTTGTTTTACTACTCTGTTATATAAAAATTAGGATTTAGACGTTCAGAGGCCAATTCGGGAGTCAAACATCTCAACGCCCTCAGCACGTAACGATCGAAACCTTCGAACTTTAAGGGAAAGAAATTGACGTTTACAGGGTTCCATCGGCTAATATGGGTACAAATGGGAATCAGAGGGGTGTCGAGGGGGTGTAAGATTCGAAGATACTCTTTTAAGAAATAGTAAATGTCAGTCATAATTTGAATGTCGTTAGAACGGTACCGTGAGTACCAGTACCGTAGAATAATTACGTCCCGGGTATAATCGTCAGGAAAGAAGGTTATCTTTGTTTATTTTGGGAAATTAAGGGATTATCGTGTGTTATTTTAGTGGGGCATTTCACGATTTTCATACGGCTCGATTAAGTGATATAAATAGCTGTTTTTTCGCGTTTTATTTCTTTTTTTGTTTAATATTTTAGTAAGCTATTTATACGTGTTTTTTCTAAATTGGGTTTTATATTTTTGGTTATTAAATCGGCCAATAAGAGCAATTCTGTTAGTTTTTTTTTTTGAATTGTTATTAGGTTTAAGTTTCTCACTGTAAATAGTTCGTTTTTCTATTTATTTTTGTTAAATAGACTTAAGTGTTTTGAGAAACTTGTTTTATTCAATTTAATTAAAACCTTCCCGCGAATTAACTTGCGGGCGCGCTGTTGCGAGACCTACACAACAACAGATGTCTTCTGACCAACTAATTAGTAGTCCTGAAGTTCTGAGTCATGATTTTGGTAAGCTTTAATAACCGTAGTGTTTGGTACTAAAGCTGCAAGAGAGAAGTTGAACGACCAGAGTTCCAGAGTGTCTTTATTACTGTGAAATTTAATTATAAGTTATTAAAATAGTTACAAATTAATGTGTGGCAACAATTTGGTTATGGATAGACTAGCTAACGCTACCTCAATATGTCACTGGCAAAAGTCTATGATCAAATTTTGTCACAACAGCATTTGATTGAGATTTTTCAATAAATTAAACAAAACAAAAATAATTAGAAAACGAAAATATTTACAATAAGAAACTTAAAAGTAACTAAATTAATTGCTCTTGTCGACCCTTATTTCAATAACAGTGTAATAAACTAATATATAATATAAAATTTAGAAAATAATACTTTAAATAGCTTTCTAAAATATTAATCACGAAAAGAATAAAAACATGAAAAACAGCAATTTGAATAATTTAAAGAAAATAGTACTAAAGTCGCCCTTATCCCCAGTGAAATAAAACAGGATTTTCCCTTAACTTCCCGAAGAAAAATGAAAATAAAAAATGGCATTTAATTCTAGGCGCTTTACAAAGTGGATGATAATAAAAATATAAGGTTTTTTTGACAGATTTATTTTAAAATATTAACGAAGATGTGACAGTTTGGATATTATATCACTTAAATTGTCTGGGTATATGTTACGATTTTGGTCTCTTTTAAATCGCTATATACCTATGGAAATTCCTAAATAAATCTAGAGCATAAAAGTTGAGATCTATCTAGAAATATGAGTCATTAATACACTATTCCTTTCGACACATTATAATAAAGATAACCACTCCAAAGTAATAAAACTGAATTTAGGCTTAAGTATGATAACTAATTTGTCTCCAAAAGATATACATTGCCAAGGTCTAAATTCATATACAGAGTGGTCCAAACGAATTTCTCCAGTTAGTGGAATTTACTTTAAGTTAATCGACATACAATAGAAAATCGTTTTGAACTACATATTGTGCAGTGACATAATTACTGTAGTACAAATATTCTCAAGGTATTTTTGTATAATTTTAAAATGGATACATTCAAAGAGATTTTGGTATGTAAGACCAAAAGAGTTTTTTGTGTAAGGTGACTGATTTCTCAAGTCATCTTCTCCGAAGTAGGTACAAGGTGGACAGTGCAAAATAAGAATATTCCCTCCTCGAGGCCTAAGAACTGCATGCATCTATATCGGCTTGCTACTAACAAAGAAGGTATCCGAAGTGTCCGGCTCCGATTTTAATAAAACTTCAATATGTTGTAGTGGATACAAAAATAAGAGATACGTATTTTTTATCAGCGGAGATTCATTATAATAGGGTGAAAACCGCCTCTAAAATGTATCCCTAAAACCAGTAACATTGAAATATCTTAGGTTCTAAGTGAGATATTTTTACAAAACAAAATGAGAGTTATTTGTTATTCGAAATGACGTTAATCTATGGTATTCTCATCCCCAAAGATATCATCCCTTATTACTTATTAGGGTAAACCATATATTTATGCACGTAATTTAATTTTAAAAATTACCAAATTTAATGGAATTATTTGAAAATATTTTTTTCACGAACACCATAAGTAACGGGTTGACGGGTTTCGGGGTTTCTAAAAATAAACTAGTAAGAGAGGGTAAGTCACGCCCGAATATGTTTTTTTTAAATTCCAAGTTCTTCATCCCTTTTTTCTTATAACGTAACGTAACGTAAACCATCTGTTAGTGCACGTAGTTTAATTCTAAAACTTACGAAATTTTATATAATTGTTTCGAAGAATTTTTTCTGGGGCTTAAAAAATGAAGTAGTAAAGGTGAATGAGTCACCCCCAAATACATTTTTTTCAGATCTCAAATTCTAACAGAGATATCTTTACAAAACAAAGTGGAAATTACTTGTTAGTTGAAGTGAGGTTTCACCATGTTGTTTTAACCACATAAATATCATCTTTTGCTTTTTATAAGGGTTAATCTTGTAATTTATTTACATAATTTAATTCTGTACACTACGAAATTACACCAAATTTGTTGATAATATCTTTTTTACGAATACAATAAGTAACTTAAATTGACGTGTTTTGAGGTTTCTGAAAATAAACTAGTAAAAGAGGGTGAGCCACCTTCAAAAAAGTTTATTTCATAAAGTTATCTCAAAAACTTGACATGTAATAAAATTTTTATAAAAAAAAATTGAACCGACTTCTAAAAGTGCGCTAAAAAACTAATACCTGACAAAATGTGATTCGCATAAACATAATAAAAATACTTTATTTGTAATTGCTTTCTTACCATAATTTGTATATATTAGTCATTATTTATTTCATTTAGACATACTTTAGCGCCGACTTCAAAAAATTCAATTTCGCATAAAAATTTCTAGTTATTTTTCACTTTTTAGCGCACTTTTAGAAGTCGGTTCAATCTTTTTATAACAATTTTATTTTTCTATTTTTAGTTTTAGAATCCATTATGATGTCCATAAATTATTTGAATTAAGTACTAATCGAGATTAGTGTACCTCGCAATGACTCCAAGGTGGCCAAAAAGTAGCCATTTTATCCAAAGTTGTAATCACCCTAAAAGAACCACTAAAAATGCTTTGATTCTTAGAGTTCTCCAAATACCAGTAAAATTGTGTCACACAAATATTTAGTCTGTCATAGTAAATCCACTATCTTAAATTTTAAATTAATTTTAGATTGGTAATATAGGCTCCAAAACCTTCCAATATCGATATTTAAAGAACCTGAGATGTAAATTTCTTAGCTCGATATATTTTATACTGCATATTAAGTTCGTCTACGCCTCAAGAACCCCACAATATAAATTTAAGACAAAATCGGAACATGTAAAAATTTCTGTTCCTCATATTTTATATTATCAACCTAACAGTTGTAAAAAATTAACTTCATATTCGTAAAACATGACCCCGAAAACCTTGTAATACCAAATCTGAAAAAATGCGAATAAGGTAAAATTTTCAACGCACCATATTGCATCCGCTGTATTGAATTTCAAAAAACTTATTTTAATCCTTAATCTAATCTAAATCTAAACCCTTCAAAACCCCCTAGTACCAATTTTAGATGAAATCCGGAAATTTAAAATTTCCAGACTTATATTCGCTATTTACATCCTCAAAAACGATTCAGTCCCACCTTTGCACAAAATCGAAAAATGTAAAATTTTTAGTCCGCTACATTGGATACGCCATATTGAATCCTGAAAAAATACTTTTAAATTCATAATTTGTACCCTCAAGAACCCCCTATATCAGTTTGGGAGAAAATCGAAAAATGTAAAATTTTTAGTCCGCTACATTGGATACGCCATATTGAATCCTGAAAAAATACTTTTAAATTCATAATTTGTACCCTCAAGAACCCCCTATATCAGTTTGGGAGAAAATCGAAAAATGTAAAATTTTTAGGACTCCATATTGAAACTGCCTGGTTGAGTTTTTCAAAAAATATTTTACATTCATAATTAACACTAACAAAAATATCCTAATACTAATTTTAGACAAAATCGGGAGATGTAGAATCTTTAATCCGCCATCTTGGATCCGCTATATTTAATTTTTTTTTTAAATAATTACAGATTCGTAATGTGCGATCCCAAAAACTACCCCATATCAATTTTGAAAAAAATCGGACAAAATTAATATTTTATCCGCCATATTGGATACGCCATATTGAATTTTTTAAAAATAATTTCAGATTCGTTATGTGCGACCCGAAAACTCCCCCGTACCAATTTTCGAGAAAATCGGACAAAATTGTTTTCGTCCGCCACATTGGATTCGCCATATTGAATTTATTTAAAATAATTTTAGGGTAGTTATGTGCGACCCTGAAAACTCTCTAGTACCAATTTTGGAGAAAATCAAACAAAATTAAATTTTTTTGTCCGCCATATTGGATCCGCTATATTGAATTTTTGAAAAATAATTTTAGATTCGTTGTGTACAACCCCAAAACTTCCCCCATACTAATTTTGGAGAAAATCAGACAAAATTAATTTATTTGGCCGCCATATTGTCAGCGCCATCTTGGATATTACTGCACCCATTTCGTACAAAAAATATGGGATCACCGCTCTGAACGTAAAAAAATTCATTCAAATCGGTGCAGCCGTTTGGGAGTAATCGGTATACATACATAAAAAAATACATGGTCGACGAATTGAGAACCTCCTTCTTTTAGAAATCGGTAAAAAAAGCTATTTGGGGGTGGCTCACCCTCTTTTACTAGTGTATTTTTAGAAACCCCTAAAACACGACTATTTAAGTAATATGGTATTCTTGAAAAAAATATTTTCAAACAATTTCATTCAATTTCGTAGTGTTTACAATTAAATTACGTGCGCATATATATAGTTTACCCTAATAAAAAATAAGGGATGATATCCTAGGGAGTGAAAATAACATAACTTAATATTATTTCGAATAACAAATAATTTCCTTTGTGTTTTGTAGAGTTACCTTAATTAAAACCGGAGATATTACAAAAAAGTGTTTGGGGGTGACTCACCTTCTTTACTAGCTTATATACTTTGAAACATTTTCATTAAATTTTGTAATTTTTAGAAATAAATTACGTGCGCTAATAGATGGTTTACGTTATAAGAAATAAAGGATATGTTTTGGGGGTGAAAGTACCATAATTCAACATCATTTCAAATAACAAGTAACTTCCATTTTGTTTTGTAAAGATATCTCAATTAGAACTTGGAATTTTAAAAAACGTATTCGAGGGTGGCTCACCCTCTTTTACTAGTTTATTTTTAGAAACCCCGAAACCCGTCAACTTAAGTTACTTATGGTATTCGTGAAAAAAATATTTTCAAACAATTCCCTTAAATTTCGTAGTTTTTAGAATTAAATTACGTGCGTAAATATATCGTTTAACCTAATAATAAATAAGAGATGATATCCTTGGGGGTGAAAATATCATAGTTTAACATCATTTCGAATAACAAGTAAGTCTAATTTTGTTTTGTAAAAATATCTCACTTAGAACCTGTGATATTTCAAAAATACTGTTTTTAGGGGTAAACTTTAGGGGCGGTTTTCATCCTGTTATAATGAATCTGCGCAGATAAAAAAAAATACGTAGCTCTTATTTTTATACCCTCTACAACACATTGAAGTTTCATTAAAATCGAAACCGGAGAATTCGGATACCTTCCCATAGATAAAATATTTATAGATCCGCAAAGTTTAATCCCAAAAACGGCAAATTTACGACAATAAAATGTAAACATCGTAGATCAGCTGTCGGCATGCGCACTACAAAATGATCAGGTGACCATCGACAGGACCGAACTTCGAAAATCTATTTAGTTAGTTCAATTAGTTATAAATGGTGTCTAAAACAAGCAAGTTATCAAAGTTGCAACCATGGTTGCAATCTTTAGTAAAAAAGTCGGTGTCATGTAACTCTCTTGTTCTGGGAGGCACATCATATGGGCACAAATAATATCTGAAACAGAAGGGAATAATCCGGTCTGTGTCAATTCTTATACTGTGAGAGTAAAATTGTGAAGAAAATGTATCTTACTATTTCTCTAATCTGTTGTTTTCGTCTGTGTGCGTTAACTTTCTTGTTGTAGGATGGGAGTGAATAATTAACATTTTTAAGGTCCGGCAATTTATTCTCTAATTATTAAAAAATAATGACCTTCTTTTCCTTATCTTTTTTTTTCATTTTTTAAGGAAATATTGATACGAAATGGGTTTGTCAACGGATATGCAGGATTTAAAAAGAATTTTATATAATAATATTTTTGTGCCGTAATGGTGAACGGAACATATATTTTCTTACCGCATTAATTTTTTCGACAAAATGATGAAAATGTTATTTCAAATAAAATAAGTGAACAAGGTCATTGCTGGGGGTGAATTAAAAAAATATACCAACAAAAGAAATTCACATTTGTCTAACTTATTTCGTAATATTTTGCTTTTGTTAACATATTAATGAATTTTTAATTTGACGATTTCAAAGTGGGGATTGCCGTGACAACATGAATCATGACAATTTTATAAAATGAGTACGGACATAACTGTACCATTTCTTGACATATTGATGAATGTACTTTTTTCATATGATAGAATAAACTATTCTACAGTTGGGTGCGAATTTTCAGATTTTTTTAAAGAATTAATTGCTTAAAAGTTCAGTTTATCTTTTGGTAATCATTTGGAAAGTGCTGAAAATATATCATACTACATGTTTTGGAAATTTAATGTTATACGAAAACACTATAAATCCAAAAACGTTGTAAAGCAACACTATTTTTTACCCTATAGAGAAAAAGGAAATAAAACAAATAAAATATGTACACATTCCATTATATTAAATAAAAACACAAAAACAAATAAAATAAATCACTAAAAACGCTATAAATCCGTTTAAATCGCACGCAACTCACAAAGCAAAAATAAACAAAATTGGCGTTGAGCGTATACTGTGCTGTTTACGGATGGCGCTACGAAACAACTGATCGATAATAGGAAGTCGCTTATGCGCATGCCCTTATCTGATCAACGTCCAAAAATATGACTGGCGCCCGATGTGCAGAAACGCATTTTTTCGCCCATGGTTTGCCATTTTTTGGCTTTAGCAGCCGACAAGAGTAGGGGTCCATAGTAGAGGTCAGTGTACCTTCCTTGTAAATTTAAGAGTTTAAATGTATTCTTGAGGACTTACTTTCCATTTATATTCTGCTGCAAGCTCAAACCTTTCAATTGTACTTGAAAATTTTTCGTCACATGCGACGTCTTTCCTGATCTCATATTGTGAATTAATGTGAATTTTTTAGATCCAGTATGGATGACATATAGCAAAATATTACTTTAGAGGACATCTTCGACAGAAAAGTCACGAGGAATATGTTTAGTCACTTTCACTAGTTCGGCACGTCCCTCCCAACTTCCCTATCCGTGAAAAGAATATTTTCCCAATTCTAGATATCTTCTGAATTTTAGAAAAGCTGTGGAATATCGATAGGTCGTGTTGACTTTAAACCTGCTTCTTTCAATCTTCGTGTGACTGTTTTCGAAAATAATATTAGTTTGTGATAGATTTAATACCTCATTTTTGAAATATCAAAAGATTGTCATTAAAGTCTTTGTACGAAATTTTCAGTCTGTTAAAATTTTCGATAGTATATATTGACCTCGTCGTGCGAAATTATTCTGTCCATATTGTTCGCTATATGCAAAATTACAATTTATGCCACTTTAGCTCCATTATAGTGATATATTTTTGTTTTAAATAGAAGAGAGAGCAAACGCGAATCATTTGCATGGTTTATATATAGTTTTATGTCATTTAAAATGATGTTATTAGAAAACAGAAATATATCAGTAGTAATTGTTAACTTTTATTATTTTTATAACAGGACGACGATTCGTCAGATGAATTTAGTGACGAAGAAAGTAGTGACGATTCATGTGAACACCTTTCAAGGGAGAACAAGCGTTCTAATGAAGATCATGAAAGTTATCCATTTAAAAGGCTTAGAAAGGAAGATCCAGAGTTAGATGAACCGAGTACCAGTGGAATTAGGTCAACTTATAAGGTTAAATCATCAACCCTACATGGACATCAGGTAAGGCCGCTCTAAGAATTTTTCCTTGCAACCAACATACACGAAGCCGAACTTTTTGACGGCATGATTTTATAGCTCCCATCTATTTGGAGGTGCAAATTTCTTAACGCTAAATATAAAATTGATTACAAATAACAAAAAAAAAACTCTCCAATTTAAAATAAAAACGATCCTAAGTTTTAAAAACATAATTGGAAGCTTGTTGCATTTTTAAAGAAAATACTTTCTTTAATAATGCTCATTTGGAGGTGTGTTTTATTTGCACAAATGCCGGTTTTGCAGACAATAGCTTTGTTCGCTAGTCATTTTCCGAACCGATTCAGAACTAGTACGGAATTAGTTCAGGATTGTCGTATAGCGCATGCTCAGTTATTAACCGGTTCAGGATTTTTTTAACACGAATAATTTTGGAACTTTGAATCATCCACTGTGGTATGAGTCTCATTATTTAACATACGCTGTTAAATGCTGATTAAACTAGTTGTTTTAAATAACTTAAAACTGATGTTTATTAGGTTTTATTATTTGTATTATTTTAAAGAAATATGGAACTATAATTGTTACTCTTATATAATATAAAGTCTAACCGTCAGTTCCTTTTGCTGAATAGAATTTTTGATAAACAAATATATATTTTAACCGAGATCTATTGTTTGCTCTTTATTTTGTGTTATGTTCATATTTCGGGAGCCTCAAAGTAAATCTAATTCTAAACATACGCCTTATAAAAAGATGTGGGTTTTTCTAAACAAAAAATAAAAAGCAATAGTTTTAGGTCCATTTCTAACAATAATACACTTTATAATGTAACTTTTTCAGACTCTTTGTTATATATGTTATTCTCCTTTACAGGCAGAGAATATGAAAAATATATGTACAAACAGTTTATTTCCTGCAAATATCGCTCTGGTTCTCTCTCCATACGCGTTTTGATCACCTCATGATCTCGTCCGTGGAGCTGTATCGGACCGAGAGCAACATTAGCAGGAAATAATTGATATATGAACCATAAATTTCAAGGTATGTCGGCAGGATATTACACCTGCCGTCTACCAACTTCGATGTCAGACTGAAAAATATCGCCAGTCGAACGACATCTATGAATCAACGGAGTAACGTGAAATTTTTAAACAATCAAAATTTCAGTAAGAAATAAAGAAATCTTTCTGTCGTATTTAAATAATTTATTATATGTAATTCTCCTTTACAGGCAGAGAATATGAAAAATATATGTACAAACAGTTTATTTCCTGCAAATATCGCTCTGGTTCTCTCTCCATACGCGTTTTGATCACCTCATGATCTCGTCCGTGGAGTTGTATCGGACCGAGAACAACATTAGCAGGAAATAACTGATATATGAACCATAAATTTCAAGGTATGTCGGCAGGATATTACACCTGCCGTCTACCAACTTCGATGTCAGACTGAAAAATATCGCCAGATTTCTTTATTTCTTACTGAAATTTTGATTGTTTAAAAATTTCACTTTACTCCGTTGATTCATAGATGTCGTTCAACTGGCGATATTTTTCAGTCTGACATCGAAGTTGGTAGACGGCAGGTGTAATATCCTGCCGACATACCTTGAAATTTATGGTTCATATATCAGTTATGTCCTGCTAATGTTGCTCTCGGTCCGATACAGCTCCACTGACGAGATCATGAGGTGATCGAAACGCGTAAGGAGAGAGCACCAGAGCGATATTTGCAGGAAATAAACTGTTTGTACATATATTTTTCATATTCTCTGCCTGAGTGGAGAATTACATATATAACAAACTATTTAAATACGACAGAAAGATTTCTTTATTTTTTACTGAAATTTTGATTGTTTAAAAATTTTTCAGACTCTCCTTCCTGCGAATATAAAACTCATAAGTCAGTGAATCGATGTGCCAGTTCTTTGTACCATTTCTCGGCTTAACTGATAATGAGGGGTAAAATTTCCTCAAAATAATTAGCACTTTTAGGAATTCTGAATAACTCTAAAATTTATTTTAAGTCCTCATCGATGAACGATAAATGATTTGACATAATGGGAGTATTCACTAAAAATATATATTTTTTTTAGGTTAAACTAAAAGGTAAAAAACACTTTTTTAACTTATTAATTAAGATTCTAGGTAGATTAATACTAATTAAACTAAAAACAATCCAATATAATAAAATATATACTGGAACATCAAATGCAACAAATGACATAAATAAAAGAAAAACTTGAAATAAAATAAAAACAATTGTCAAATAGTTGCACATTGCGGCCGCAGCATGAAAGTTGGCGCTGCATAAAATTCCGAACTAACAGTTCTTCTTCAATCCTTACAACTGTTTCGATTCGAACCGAATTATTTTCTCCGCGAACATAGGACTGTAACTAAAAATTCAGAACTTTGTTATCCGCAAACGCTATTTCAACTGCGCATGCGCATGCGTATTAGTTCAAAATCGGTTCTAAATCCTTTCTGCAAACAAAGCTAATGTTATAACTTGTTTTGAATGATGATAACCGGATATTAGGAGATCCACTGGATTTTGATGAGATCATGGAGAAAGACACGCAACGCCGATTAAGACAGGAAATATCCTTAAAATAAAACAAGATATGAGGTTTAAGAAATAAAAAATCAAATAGTTTGAGATTTCACAAAATTGTTTAAATAATGTTTTTAAATAGAAAATCCTAATTTAGCTAAAGCGTATTTGTAAAACCGTGGTTTTTGGATGGTTTGAAAGGTATTAAGATAAGAAAAGTTAGCATTTCTCGTCAAAAATAAAAAGAATTTTCTAAAATCCCTGTATAATAATATTAAATCAATGGATTCAGGTCAAATTTTCCCTCAAACACAGTCAAACTGCATAACTTTATCCAAAACACCCATACTGCGTCACTCAATAATATTTGCCTTAAAAATTGAATATTATATGATTTAACTAATTTAAGACCCATTAAATATCAAAGACGCTTTAAGATGGTTTAAAATTGTTTGTAGTGTAATACTATCTATGATTCATGTCTGACTGATCGGTACAGAAACTACAAAACTCATTCTACACTTGCTCTCTGGTTGTCAATTTTTTCCCAATATAAATCGAGAAACGCCTATGATTTGTAATTGTGTAAAGGTGTCAGATTTCGATTTAATTTGCCTATAACATACAAAGTTGGGTTAAGGAGAAGTTGCCCGTGCTTTATTTTTTATACAGGATGATTTTCCCGGAACTTTATCGATCAATTGTGGGAAAACTGTAATTAGGAGGAATCTAAAAATTTGACAGTGTACTAATATGCATGGGGGAAAGCCGGCTAAAATATGATGACGCCACTTCCAATTATACCGGAAGTAGATGTCAACTTGCTTAATTTAAGTAGAACATTAGTATTATTTTTGCATTTTTGGTGTCTACGTAAAATTCTAGACATATTTCATGTATAATATTCTATACTTAAGTCTCATTGTTTTGGACATATTTAAATTTTTATGTCAAAAATGACGTTTGCGGACTAAAACTTAACTATAAATTTTTTCTATGAGAAAGTCTTTATTATTTATTTGGGTTAGTTTTCTTGTAGACGAAGATCGACTTTATTAGTCTTTTTATGATATTTTGAAAATTATGAGTACAGAGTGATCAAAAAAAAATAAAAATCATCAAAAGACAATTTTTTCAAATAGAAAGCACCTATTTTTATAATTTTATCATAATAAGCATTGAAAATAAAGAGTAACTTTGTATAAGGTTGTCTATTTCAAAAATTTATAGTTTTCAAAATATTGGCAATTCAACATTTTTCTATTGTAAAAATGCTATACGGATTTTAAGCTTTATTAGTTGGCCATGATGACGGGGCGTGGCGGAAATAAAACAATCGAACCCTACAGAATTGACACTATTTCTTGCCATTTGACATTCATTAATAATAATCATGCCGAGGTAATTAAATTACACGCAAGAAGATTATTTAAACTTATTTTTTATTTATTGGGAATGTGACAGAGTTATATCATGAACATGCGATACATTCGCCATCCGATATCCGAAGAAACAGAAACCAACACCACCAACTGTTAAAAAATTATAAAAAACTTCAAAAAATTTGGATCTATAAAAGCTAAAAGAAATAGAAATAAAACCGTTGTTAATAAAATAAAGTACAAAAATTATTTGAGTAAATGTTCAAATTGACGCCCTTGAACTTCTAAACATTTTTCGCACCTCTTCATGGGTGGCCTCAGTATTACTGACTAAGGATTAAGTTCTTCAAATGCTATTCTGACACGCTGCATGCAATCTTCCATAGTGGTTAATGCGGTGTTGTATACTTTATTTTTGATTGTCCTCCAATTAAAAAAATCAAGTAATGTAAGGTGGGGGGGGGGCGAGGTGGCCAAAGATGAGTCCCGTTCTTGGCTATCCATTGATCATAAAACAAGTTTCGCATATGTAGATAAAATAGATTTCTATGATCAGCCAGCGGCAAGTTATCTAAATAGCTCACTTCCAAACTTCTCAAGATGCCGAAGTAACGCTCATCTATAAGTTAAAAAACGTATTTTGTTTCTAGAAGTCGTACAATTTTTGCGCGCTCCAATTTGAAGTTTCAATTTCAAAAACACATCGTGAGAAAGCGGAGTTTCCCCCACCATTCGCTACAACGCACTTACAAAAGTACCTTCACTTCGAAGAGCTATAAGTTTACTAACGTTGCATGAATTTCATACTTATCAATTGCATCATAAAATATAGGTCTTCGTTTAAAATCTGTGAAACTTTCGACTCTTAATGTTTATAAACATAAGAGAAATGACTTTAAAAAAAAATGCTATCTTAGCCCCTATTGGTCGTAGAAGACTTTTATTTTAATTCGTGTTTTTTCACCAGCTTTCAGGTCTACTTGTATAAACTTGTATCATTAAAATTAACAAAATTATTCCAATTGTTTATAAGTAAAAAAGGTACCCCTTTTTTAAACGGTTTTTTTAACAACAATTTTTTAAAAAATCCATCGTTTTTTCGTCTTTGCTTGTAGTTTGAACTTCAAAGAATCCATTTCGCTTTTGCAAATGTCTATAGAATCATCCTCTGGGCAAGGACAGTTGTTTGACCAAACTGATTTGGTCCAGCTTTCGCAAGTTATAAAGGCACATTATGGCCTTATCATCAAGGGGTTATACATCACTTTCGGCCTTTTTTGCAAAAGTTATTAACATTTATAAAATAGTGAAAAAAAGGTGGTTTTTCGTCATTATCTCAATAAATTATTTGTCGATTTTGACGTATAAAAAATTAAATTAAAGGTCTTTTCAATACCCACAACTTTCATTTTTTCATCATTCAAGTTTTCTCTAGAATGTAACCGGAAAATTCTACGGACAGAAAATCGAATTTTCCGACTTTGGATGCTGTTTATAAAAAAACAGGGCTGATCTATCTGTACTTTTTTACGTATTTATCGTCTACTCGGTGCCCCTAACGACTTGAAAGTTTCTGCAATAAATTTTTACATGAAATCGCTACAAATTCAATAGGAAGACTGGAGTATGAGATCTATCTAGAACAGGGTTGGGAAAAAAACACGTTTTATTTAAAAAGAACAAAACATTGTGTTTTATTTTAAAAACAAAAAAAAAACATGTTTTTTATTAATGCCTAATTCCTGTTTTATTTACCTTGTTTTAAACTTAATTTTAAACAAGTATTATACATAGGTTTGAAAAGAAAAAAGTGTAAGTAATTTAAAATGTTTAATTATTTCGATCAACGGTTATAATGTCACTGCATTTACAATTTTTTTTCTTTCTCTTTCTCTCTTCTTCAACTCCTTAATTCTTCACGTCCACGTTCTCAAGCGAGCTATGGGGATTCAGCGCCCTCATAACTGTAACTAATTTAGCCGCTTTATCTGTCCCGAGTCTGTTGCGTAATTTGGAATGTACCAATCCGAAAGTGGAAAATAATCTTTCGATTCCTGTAGAAGATGCCGTCGCAGTAAATAACTGACTTGTGATGTCGAGCATCCCTGGATCCAGTTTGGTCCCAAGTGATTTTCACCACACTGAAACGTGCGTTTTCTTTAAAGGATCTTCCTTAAACATGTATTCCAGAAATGGAAAACTTCTCGCACGGTACGTCAGGACATCTTTCATTACTTGCGAACAGCTTGAATCTATGAACTCCATGCCCATTGTGTCCTCCTCTTCTGATAGTCCTTTATACTTAGGGTCTAATATATAAGCAGCAAAATGTGCAGGTGTCATTGTCGCTTTAAATCTTACTTTAAGTTTATCTGCTTCTTCTGGCAACCAGTCCGATGAGAGGAGATCTTTCCATATATGTGTACAATCGCTTAGGATGCACATATCTTTCTGAATGAGATCAAGAGCTTTTGATACTTTTTTCAGCTTTTTGAGATAGTTCTCAACATTTTCTTTGAATTCAACATCTTGGACGTTCCTTACGATTGTTAAATCTAATATAGACCTGTGCTCGCTGCATACTCTGACAAGACAATGCCAGTTGTTGACATATGATTCGGGACAATCTGCTAATGTATTCCAACGTACATCTTGAGGTAGTACGAGTGCTTTCCTATAGGCTTCCTTATACTTTGCTTGTGGAAAATGATGATACTTGAAGTACTTTGCAATTTTTTTTACATTGCTTTTTATCTCCGCTTCTTCAATATCCTTGGCAAATAAATTGATTAAATGAGCAGAACAACCATATGTTATAAAATCGCCAGTGTGACTGTTACCAGAAGTGTCAATTGTATCTATGAGGTAAACGCTAGCATCATTTTCAGTAGTGGTCACACTAACACACACAATTGGCTCATTGCATATGTTACTCCAACCATTAAGAGCCATAAAAACCACTTTTTCCTTCAAATTCTTTTCCATGTTTAATCTCACGGTATTTTTTCCGCCTATATTTTTTCTGTTGGGTAGTAAATAGCCTGGTCGAGATAATTGCATCATTTTGATAAACTCTGGATGCTCAGAGTGCCGAAATGGAGTATTTGTAGCGTAAAAGTATCTCGCAACCTGAATATCTATTTTATGTTTTTCCTTTTCTGACGTTTTCACTATGTATTATGACTTTGAGCAACTTGTAGAAGTCTTCGATAGTGTCGACACAGATGTAGTCTGACTCATCTTCTCACCACTTGGGTTGACATTGACTTGGACTTCATCTGCACCACCGCCTAGAAACAAAGAAACTATTAAATACTTACTTACGAGTAAAACAACTGTAGGTACTCTACCTACAAATACAAAATAACATTATTTTTTCTGACTTTCCACCCAGCAAGTTCTCCTCTAGTAATATTCCAGGTTGCATTTAAAAAATTAAAAATGGCATTATTTTTTTTCCGATCACTGGGTAATAGGTAGGTAATAGGTAGGTAATATATAGGTATTCAATTATTTCCTTACCATCATCACTTGAATCATCATTACAATCAATTTGGATTTTTGATGAAAAGCTCGATGTAGACGATGCACCAGAATTTCTAGATGCATAATTTGAACACTTTTCCAAATGCACCGTCATACAAGCAATTAGGCCCACCATATTCGTCTTGCAATACTTGCATCACGCCGTGAGTGTTTTCCACCAACCCCTGTCGTAGATGCCGGAAGTTCTGTAAAGTTTCGCCAAAGAGGGTCTTTTTTCCGTCCTGTAGACATGTTTTCTTCCAAAGTAACACACCAAACACAGTTATCATGTACTACTCATAATAACACCAACTAAAACCTGAAATTTATTTAGGTACACGAAATAGTACGTGTCCACATTTCACAAGCAAAGCCCCAATTAAATTCGATTTCGTTTGGCTTCCTCCAACTAAACACAACAAAAAATTCGGGAAATCCCTGCGATTCACAAGTATATTCGCCGCACGTCAGGGGAATCCCGCATACTGATTTCAAAGTTGCCATCTCTTAGGTAAAAACATACAACAAAATAATAATATTTCTAACTAATATAATATACTATACTATAATCCGGCCAAAAACAGCCAGATGGCTATGCAAAAAGTGCGCCAAGTTCAAATAAACGGGGAGCTACCATGACTTTATACCTCACACAACTGAGAACAACTAAGACCTTGTAGGCTATGTTTTTTCAAACGTCTGTTCATTGAAACTTCACAAAAATATCTCAAATCATAATATGACAAGTTTACAAAACTTCCATTTTTTTATGTATTCTAAAATTATTTTCTCTTATACATAATTGAAAAATATTTTAACAGTATTCGATAACTACTATGGAGAATATAATACATTTAATTTTAATTTCATTTCACATGTAAGTGGCAGTAATGAAACGTTGAACTTTATTTTTATTTGCAATATTATATATGACGTATGTACAACAATTTTAAATTTGATTTATATGAATTAAATTTTTTTTTCGTCTATTACAGCCATTTCATTATACTCAAATCCGTATTACAAAAAAACTTGGCGCGATTTTTTTTTATGAAATTTATACAAAAATTGAAAATATAATAGTTGGTTATTGAGTTGAGCAACAATACTGTTTAATATTTCCAATTATAGTGTTAATATAATTAGTACCATTTTCCTTTTAATAGAATTTATGCAACTTCATTACAGTGTGTTAATACAAAAATTACATTAATTTTATGTGAATTTATTCAAAATGCAGTCTGGAAATAATCACGAATATAAATATAAATGTTATTAATTCACTAGCTGATATTTTGGAGCAAAGCAGAGGATTTTTCTAATGATTATTGTATTTAATAAATTGCACATTTAATTAAAACTTGACGCGAGTCGCAATCACGACTCTTGACAACAAAAAATTTTATGATTAAATCGTACATGTATTTTATGTATGTTTTAAACATGTTTAAAACAGATTGTTTTTAATTGCGTTTTAAACATAGTGTATATTTGTGTAGTGTTTTAATCAGTGTTTTAATCATACGTTTAAAACAAATATTTTAAACATTGCCAACCCTGATCTAGAAGTATGATGCGTCGAGACACTATTTCTATCGGCACATTATTAATAAAAATGACTCATCACGTCGGAATATTTGTATATACAAAGGTATATCAATAAGTTTTAGTCGTGCGTAACTTTATATTTATAGTTGAATGATTCTAGTCCAAAATTACTGACTCAATATCTACAAAAGTATAAAAAGAAAAAAAATATGACATATTTTATCTGTAGTTCCTTAGTATTGCCCATGTGTGCTAAAATGAAGTCATTATAAAATAAAAAAGTGACAATAGTGATTGTTAATTTTTTTGCTTTTTATTGCAGGACGATTATTCTTGGGATACATCCAGTTATGAAGAAGGCACTCTAAAGAAATTGAAGTTAGATGAAGCCAGTACCAGCGGAAGAGTATCGAACTTTTATAATGTCGAGTCATCAGCACCAAAGAAAACCTTACATGGAAATATTTATCAATTAAGGCTGCTGATGCTGTTTGTGCAACGGGTTCCCGACGAACAAGAATTTTATCTTTCGACAGAGATGCACGAAGCCGGCCTTTTTGACGATATAGTTTTACAGTACTTAGGAGACGGTATTTGGAGGTACAGATTTCTGCAGGCAAAACATAAAAATGATGATCATTATAAAATAGGACTAAGTGATCTCTTTAATAAAAAAACAAAATCAGGATTATCTAAAAATACAGGAAAAAAATCTCAATCGTCTAAAAATGCAGGAGAAACTAAACCATATCTCTTAAAGAAATATTTTAAATCTTATTGCGACATTGAACAAAAGGGTGACTTTAAAAATGCTAATTTGGAGGAGTTTTTGATCTGTACAAATGTCGGTTTTGACGATGAAGCTAAGATTTATTTTGAGTGTGCTGAAAAAAATGATCCGGTATTATTAAATTTCAAAGAGATAAACGAAAAAGGCACAAATCTAGTTACATACAGATTAACAGCGAAAGAAAAACAAATATCTGAGTTAAGAAAAGAATTTGAAATTAATAGTAAAAATGAAAATTGCTTTCTGAATTTTTGCGAAAAGTTTAGGTTTTTGCCCAATTATGGAGATGATATAATAAATAATAATATTAAATATTGTTTAAAAAAATGTTTTAAAATAGAAAATGTAGATTTAGCTGATGCAGCTCTGCAAAAACGTGTTCTTGAATGGTTTCAAAGTTATAAAGATAAGAAAAGTCGATATTTGCGTTTTAAAGATAAAAAAGAGTTTTTTAAATCTCTAAATATTAACATTGACTCTCTGCTGGTGGCAGGATGTTCGACTTTTTATTTTGAGGAGTTAAAAAGTTGCGGAGAAAAATTTAAAAATATTTTACTGTTGCGTGAATTCTTCGACTATAAAAAAGAAGACAAGATAATGTTTATTATAACTGCAACCCCTAAATTAAGTATTATTAAGTTGTGTCAGCTGTTTGAAGAATTTGAGTTAAGGCAGGATGAATTTATACTTACAAATGCAGATAAATTACGTACCAACAAAAAAATCTCTACTATATTTTTTTCCAAAAAAAGTTACAAGTGGCTGGTGATTGAATATCATCATAACGAGATAAAATTGAGCAGAAAAGTGTTGAATCAAATTTTAGAACTAGATAAAGGAAAAACGGTTGTAATAATTGGCCGAGAAGATCATATTTTGAATTTTAGACTACGTTTGCCCTTCGACACGCCATATTTTTATGATAAAAATAATCTATTCAAGAACTTGACGGAAGCCTCACAAAAAAAAATATTGGAAAAGCAAATTATATTTCAAGAGGAAGAAATTAGTCTCAATAAACTTATAGATATAAATTCAGGCATAAAGATTATTAACGACCAAATTTTAGAAAAACTTCATTTGGAAACTATTAAGATAGAAAATAATAATGTCTTCAAATCACATTTTCTAATAGAGGATTGTTATATCCCAAGAAAATTAATTCGAAGAAAGTTAAGTCTCGATATTTTGAAGAACGAGGAACTTTTGAAATGTTGTTTGTTTATTATTTCAGATGTAGACAGAGACCAACTTAAAAATTTAAATATAAACAATGAATGGATTTTCTTGTGGAAAAAAGGTAAAATTTATACAAATGGAATTATTCTTTGTAACAAAATGAAAATTGAAGACATATTTAAGAAGATATGCAAAAACAATACGGAAAATATTTGTTGGTTAAAACATGTTCAAGGAAAGTTTTTGATTATGAATCTTAGAAACGATACTGATATTCTTCGTAAAAATTTCATTTGCTTGGATGAAGGTAATTTAAACGAGGATTATATATTAAAGAAAAAAATTCTAATAATCGCTGATGGTCCGGGTTGTGGCAAATCCATGTTTATGACGAGAGTTGCACATCAACTTAAGCAAAAATTGTCTAATGTATGGGTTCTGAGAATTAATCTTACTTTTTATGCATACAAACAAGATGGGCAGAAACAAGTCATGAAATCTCTGGAAGATATCCAATTCGGAGACAGTGAAACTGATAAAGCAATAGAATTTATGGTTGATCTTTTATTTCATCAAGAAAATGAAAATCAAAACAAATATTTTGTAAGAGAACTTTTTGCCCAATCGCTGTACCGTTCGAATGAAAATATGAAATTTCCTAAAATAATACTTTTGTTTGACGGATTTGATGAAATAAGTCCCACATTTAAAGAAAAAACTCTGGCGTTACTTCAGGCGCTTCTGAATTCAAATGTTACACAAATGTGGATTACAACAAGAAATCACGAAGAACACAGTTTGGAAATGGCCCTGCATTCATCTTCTTTTTTCCTTAGACCTCTTGATTTCACGGAGAAAGTTGAATTTTTACAAAAATTATGGAAATACAATTTGATGAACTTTAATAACATAAAACCTAAACCTGATAGCGAAGATGTCTCAACGTATCTTACAGAAATAACAAATAATATTTGTAATTGTGATAATAACTTAATTAATTATAGTTTTAAGAATTTTCAAAATCGTTGGCTACCTACTCTTAGTTCTTCTAAGTTACAACACTTACTAAGCAATGTTGACTTTTCAAACATTGCAGAACATCTTATAAATTACTTCGAGTACAGTTATGAAGATAAAATATCAGAGTTTACCGGCAATCCCTTACAACTTAACATGATCGCTGAAATCACTGTTTTTAGAAAATTTAGCTCGTTGGATAAATTGGACAGATTTTCGCTATATGGAGAATTTATAAAATACAAGTTGAGGGTTTTTCGTGACGATAAAGATGCTGCTGGAAAGTCCGTTGCAGGTCGTGGCTTCTTCGAAACACATCTAGAATATTTAACAACAGTTCATCAAGAAATTGCTTTTCAAATTTTATTCCCTCAACATGATAATAAACAATTCAGAAAAGCCATTGATAAAATAGAATTATCAAGGGCCGGACTACTTGTAATTTATGAAGATCGTCTTGAATTTGTGCATCGAAGTTTTGCAGAGTATTTTGCCAGTCAATATTTCGCTAAAGATTTTGAGCTACAGCAAATACAAGAAATAGTTTTTTCAGAAGTTTTAGTAAAAGAAAATTATTCAATAATACGAAAGTTTTTAAATTCTAATACAAAATTTTTAAAGAAATTAAGCACGAAGAGTCCACAAATGAACGAAATAATCAGGGTCAATAGTTCCAACTTACTTAATCAAATGTTGAAAGAAGAACTGTATAATTTATTCATCAAATTTCTTGAAAATTTGCCTCCTGACTTATCTGAAGATGCTATTTTATTTAATAAACATGTTGACGGAACGACAGTGCTGCATACAATTTGTAATTTGATTACCGATGAGCGAACTTTAGAGAATATATTAAAAACAATAAAAGACAGTGTATCATCGGAAACACTTATCAAACTTTTCTTCAAAACGGATAACCAAGAACGTACAGCATTACATTGCATTAATTTTGATAGAGGACAAACTTTAATAGTGAAACAAAAATTACAGTTTTTCAAACTTAATTGTACTTCTGAGTTATTTTATAAACTTTTACTTCAAGTCAATGAAGAAGGAGAGACCATATTGCACCATAGTTGTAAAGTTGGATATGATATAATTTATTTATTGGAAGTATCTGACGAAAACAGAGATGCAGTTAGGGAGCTTTTATTAAAAATTGACAATAAAGGGGAAACAGCTTTGTCTATAACTATTTGCTTCTCCTATAATCCTTCTCTGCTAACAACATTACTTAACCTTGTTAAATCAGTTTGCAGCTCCGAAGAAATTATTAAGATATTTGCAATAAAAAATTATTTAGGTAACCTGCTGCACGCTGCTTGTAAACAAATGAACGAAGATATTTTAGTTATTTTGTTAAATGCCATTACAGATAACAAAGAAATGATTAAACCATTTCTGTTAGACACTGACGAAAAAGGACGAACTCCATTGCATTATACTGTGTATAATTTCTGCCATTTTGATATGCTAAAAATATTACTAGACTTTGTTAAGTTAAACTGTAGTAAAGAAACGCTTCATACGCTTTTATGTAAAAGAACTCTGAATAGACATGGGACTACTATGTTACACATGGCCGTGGAAACTTTTAAAATAACAAGTCATGGCTTGTTAACACATCTTTTAACTTATTTGTTTAATTTGGTAAAGAACAGCAAAGAAATATTTTATGAGCTGTTATTAACAAGCGATAAATACGGGCGAACCGTACTATACTATATTTCCTCTCAATTTTTACTAAAAGAGTTGCTAGATTTTGTTGAAACAAATTGTAGCGCCACCATTTTAAATGAACTATTGCTTAAATTAAATGATAAGAATCGCAATATATTATATTACATTTGTTATCAAAATAATGAACAAAATTTAACCATTTTATTAAATAAAATTAAAGACAATCCAGAAACACTTAATAAACTTCTACTCCAAACCGACAAAGAAGGAAACACTGCATTGCATTATACTCTTCTCAACTGTGAGAATCCTTCAATGATAAGTGCATTACTGAATTTTGTTAAAATAAATTGTGAAAAAGAAATATTTAAAAATCTTTTATGCCAAGCAAACAATAAAGGTCTCAACGTGTTGCACGTTGCTTGCATGAAAATGAAACGTAAAAGAGAATACGAAGAGAAATTGATATCTTTATTAAAATTTATAGAAGATGATGATACAATACTCAATGAACTTTTATTGAAAACATGTAACAGCTACTGCTGTACTCCACTGCATTATACAGTCCTTTACTTTGATAACCCGTCTTTATTAAAAATTTTGTTTGTTTTTATAAAAAAATATGATTCTACAATGTTGAACACACTTTTACTACAAGAGAGTTATAAAGGATGCAGTTTGTTGCACTTTGCTTGTAAACATAATAATGAAGAAAGCTTAAAGTACTTATTATATGCATTGCAGGATAACGTCGCACTACGCGATATACTTATATTAAAAGCTGCACATAAGGAGCAAACTATGCTTCATTATAGTGTTGATAACCTTCAAATGTTAAAATTTCTCCTCGATTTTGTTAAATCATATTGTAGTCTAGAAATTTTCACTAATCTTATTCTTAAATGTGATCAAGAAGGTCGTACAGGATTGCACACATTTTGTCAAATTGATAACAATAAAGAAACTCTAACATATTTGTTAAATTCAATTAAAGACAACACTACTCCTGAAATATTTAATACATTTTTATCTATAAAGGACTGTCATGGAAAAGTTGCATCTGATTATATTGCTTGCAATGCCAACAGTTCCTCTTTGTTGGAAGTTTTGTCAACGTTCAATCTTCAATTACCGAAAATAATCGACAATTCTCAATAAGTTGATTAATCTAAAAATTCGAATAATCAAATAATTGGAAAATTAATTAATTTGCTTACTGATTATTTTCTGATTTCTGAATTGTCTTTTCAATTGTTCTGTTATACACAATAAAAAAGTTTTATGTAAAATTACCATAATTTTCATTGGTAATATATTGCCTTGTGTATCTAGGTAAAAAATTACTTGCATTTCAGTGTAAAAAATTTCATGAATCACTAAGTAATTTTCGTATTTATATCATATAATTTTTGTTGTTTTTCCGTGTCGATTTACTTGTTATTAGTTGCAGTGTAACTAACACATCATGTAAAAATACGTATTCCACCATGTCAGGTTACGTAAAAATACGTATTCCACCATGTGAGATTAGGTAAAAATACATTATAATATATGTTAGAAAATTTAAGTCATCAAGTAATAAGGGCCCCCTCACCCTTCTAATGAAAAAGTGACCCTGATTAAACAAATTAAATTTTTAATATGATGCAATTTATGTCGTCCTGACTAAAAATTATCCTTGTCACAACTCAATAATTTTATTGTTTTCTCAAATAATCTTTAGAAGACCTATATTAAAAAATACATATTTCACAAAAAATAGATCACGGAAAAATTCAGCCTGCTTCCGAACTGATTATATGAGAAAATTCAATTTAATTTCTGATAAGCGAGAACATGAAACTACACAATATATTGAATTTTAACAGAAGTAACTGAAAATAGGATATAAATTACATCATATTAAGAATTGAATACGTTTGACCAGGAATACTCAACCATATAAAATATGCATGTCATCTTCTGAATAGAACAACGAACAGTTGCTGTTAACGAAACTTTTTTTATTGTAATGATCTGTATATGAATAAAGATATAAAAGCTGACGTAATAACGATTTATTTATATTGAAACAGCTAACCAATATTTCGAAAAACAAACAGGTACATATTGTAGTTGTTTTACAAGTACCAAACAAGACTGAGGCAGAACAAAAGTTAAACTTATACAGAAGGAGTCATGCTATAATGAGATTATTTAAAATAAATTTTTTTCTTTAAATTGACATATTTATTGTATATTATGTATAAGAAAGTGGCTCACAAAAACTTATAACTAGAAATTTATTTATAACAAAAAAAAACTTAGCAAAGACATTTAGACATAATTTTGTATGCATAGAGTGGGGATAAATTCAATAGATAATCAGAGAGGCCTTCGTATATATTTTATTTGTTACTCATGTACTTAGCAGGTTTTGTGATTAGTGGATTTTTTACTAGCTTTTAAAATGTATTAAAGATTAAAGCTTTGTTAAGTAAGCACTTCGTGTAACGCTGCTTGTTATTTACTTTTAGGAATCGAGTACTTGGTCAAAAGGTTTATTTACTTCCCCCATGGCTACAACGTTTCCTTAACATTTTAGAAGTAACATTATAGTAAAAGTAAAGTACTACAAAGCATCCCCACTTATATATCTATTTTTACGTATTACTATTTCAAACTTAAAAGATCTTGGCCCATACCGTTACAAAATTTTTGAATAAGATGCTTTATCTGCTTTGTTTTTTAATCTGAGCTTTGTAGTCAGTTATATATTTATGGTAATTATACAATATATATATATATATATATATATATATATATATATATATATATATATATATATATAAACTTATATCAAAAAAATATTTCAACTTATAATAACAAAAATCTTTCTTTAAAGTAAAGCCAGCCTTCAAAAATAAATGGCGCCAATTTATTTTTTAGCTTTACTTTACATACAAAAAAATCTATGTATCTTTCTAGTTACATAAATATTTTGTTAATAAAATTTATACCCTATTTTTCGAATTTCGTTTTTTAGATCTTGTTCCACTTTCAGGGTGAATATCAAAAAAGTACCTTTGAGTAAATTCTAATATTGAATTTATTTCGTTTGGGTATTGTAAATTAAATACATAGTTAAAACAAAAAATGGTTACAAAAGCATCAGTAAATATTAAATACTAGCGACCCGCCCCGGCTTCGCACGGGTGCAATGCTGATACTAAATACACTACAGAAAAACTGTGACTATTTATTTTATTTTTACAACAATTATTACATCGGCCTCCGACGCGCTATTTATAGGCACGCTGCCGCCGCCCCGGTCGGCCAATACCGCCGCAAGCGCTACTTCCCGCAATTTTAAATCTGTAATATCTTCGAAAATATTCATTTAAATCTTGTGCTGTAAAGGACCATATAGATCTATATTAAATCAACAATGTATTTAAGCTATTTAATTGGATAAGGATTAATGCTGTATTGGTTAAAATCGCTTCAAAATTTGCCATTATTTATCGTAAAAAGTAAATGACAAAAAAATGTTATTGTGGGATATCCATGAGAGATAGACATATACCATCGCGGAGTTTTCTGTAGACCTTTTCAATGTGTACAAATAATTAGTACATTATTTTGATAAATCTCGTAGGGTTCAGCCTGCGTTTGCAATGTAAGCGGAAAAAAATATGATAATTAACGACATCACATTAGAAACCTCAAAAATAACAGTATTTCTCCACTATTTAATGGATGTTATTATACATATAAACCTTCCTCTTGAATCACTCTATCTATTGAAAAAAACCGCATCAAAATCCGGTGCGTAGTTTTAAAGATTTAAGCATACAAAGGGACATAGGGACAGAGAAAGCGACTTTGTTTTATACTATGTAGTGATTCCTCTGCTACTATCTCTTTTTCCATGCAAATCTTAAAGAATAAATTTTCACCAACATCTAAAAATTGAAAATTGTTGTACTAAATTTGTAGATACAGCATCAATCTGTAATTTTACAAAACTGTTGCTATAAAAATAGTTTTAAATATTTCCATTTCAAATATGACAATTTTAACTTCATGACTTTTTAAAGAAAAAAAAATTGGGTAAATAATATTTTGGCCTTTAACATACCAATTTAAAGAAAATAAATGTTAAAAAAATTGTCTCTGGTCACATTTTTGTTGTCTTAATTGTTTCGGCAACGCCAGTGGTGCACTTTTTCTTTGTAACTTAAAAAACTTCAAATTTTAAATTAGCAAAATAAATTTAACAATGTGCAGCAAAAATAAAAATTTTTCATTTTGACTTTGTTTCCAGTGCAACGTACCGATAGGATGAAATTTACTCGATGAAAATTGTTTAAAATCAAATGTTTTTACTTAAAACAGTCCTACCCAATTCATTATTACCTATTTTAATTGATTACAATTAAACAAAGAAAGGAAATCAAAGAAAAATGCAAATTGTTTTTTTTTATTCAAGATTTGATGTCTTCATTTTGACGCTCTACTTTAAGAGGGAGTACAAAATTTACATAGCTTTTGTGATACTCTTCTCATAAAAATGTAGTTCTTAAAATTCCACTATTTGGATTATGTGGTAGAAAAAATAAATCTTTTTCAATTATTTCGGAAGCTACATTCAATCCTTATGCATTTAAAATGTTAACTATAAATTCTGTGTTTAACTTACCAATATCAAAAATTGCTGAAATTAAAAATTGTATTGAAGATTTACTTAATAAATACTTACTTTCTAATGTTAAATAAAGATTTAATACAAATTTAATGCCAGTGAGAGGCCCTCTTTTCTTTCTTCATTTAACAGTATTTTATTGCCGTTATTTAAATATGTGGTACTTTTTTCTATAGATTCAACATTTTCTCTATTAATGTTACTATCAGCAGAATTTTTGCAGTTTTCTAAATGCTCTCTGCAAAAATGAACCCTTAATGTGTTTTTATTACTAAAAATCGTTTCGGATTTACACCTAAATAGACACTGAAATGTTTTTCTCGACTTACTTGCCAATATCCACCTGTAATTAAAATACAATATACTTTATAAAAAGAAACTTTTGCACCAAACGTTTTACCTATGCAGCAAGTATAAAAATAATGGCCGACTACCACGTCTCGCTGCTGCTCTTGGGAGATGAGTGGGGGAAGCATCACAGGCGATTTAACATTATTTTACATTATTTTATATTATTTTACATTATCTTACATTATTTTACATTATTTTACATTATTTTACATTATTTTACATTATTTTACATTATTTTACATTATTTTATATTATTTTACACTATTTTACATTGTTTTATATTATTTTACATTGTTTTATATTATTTTACACTATTGCACAATAATTTACTGTTTTTATGTAATCATACTTGAAAGCATATGTAATGGGAAAAAATACATTGTACACTTAGTAAAATTTCAATAGCAGTAAAAGTATTTAGATGTAGATTTGAATGCGTTTTTTACTGTGTATAACTTATCCCGATTAACCAGTTTTGCAACGTATGACATACCGAACATGTATCAATGGATTCTGATCTTAATTTCCCATATACCGTTAACTGCCAAACTGTTTCAACTTTACTTATATGAAACAAAATATTCCATCATAAATAACCGCCTTCTGGACCTAATATTTGTCAATCTTAATCTTTCCGTGTTGCGCAGTGATACGTCCCTAGTTGATGAAGATCCACATCACCCTCTGCTCTGACTTTTGAGTTTCATGCAACAATGCTGATGAAACTCAATTCAGCTTTCGCAGAGCCAACTTTGCAAGCCTGTACGAAATGATGCTCCACACCGATTGGTCTCCGGTTACTTAGTTTACTGCCGTGGTGGATGCCTGTCAGTCGTTTTATGATATCTTAAATTACAACTTTGTATACCTCGAAAATTGCCCAGACGAAGGCGTTTTCCCCCTTGGTTTACGGGTGAATTTATTACCAAAGTTTTCAAAAAGGAGAAGGCACATCGACATCTTCAAACTCATAAAACTACTTATTACCTGGAAAAGTACAGGACTTTGCGTAGGCTAATAAGTCACAGTCGAGGTCTTTGTAAGAGACGCTGAGCAAAATATAAACAGTGATTCTTCCAACTTTTGGACTGGGCCTCGTAATATTGTCTCAGCGTTTGCGGAGTACTTCAAGAGTGTCTACAGGGACTCGGAGCCCTCTGGGATATCTACTTCTGAGGAACCTTCTGAAGCCATTAACATTCCCATCATCATTTCCAAGGATTTTTTGTGAAGTAGTAGATATTTGTTGGGCTTTCATTGTCTTTATTTTTGTTGAATATCACGACGTTTCGGCTAGTAGTTATCTCTAGCCGTTTTCAAGTGAAACGGCTAGAGATAACTACTACATGACCACATTCTCGTAAAATTTAAGGAACTGCCATTGGCTGTACGTCGTATCTTCCAATCCGTATCATTTCTTTATAGGCTTCTGAAAGCGAGGATTGATTGCCCATTTCTGTTAGAGCAACTATCATTTCACATTTCACCAGCTTTCTCCACTGCCCTTGCTAGGTCAAATATTTTATTCCAATGTCTCATCTACAAAATGAGCACCAATTTTAACCGTATTTCTGCCCTATGCGACATACCAACTATTCTGAGACATCTGCGCGAGATGTCTGGGTATCTTTTTTAGCTTGCTTCTTTGCTATGTACAGGGTGAGTCAACGATTGGATGAAGTAGGTTTGTGCCTTTTCGGTGAAATTAACAAAGAAACTATATTTATTGTTTGATACAGTTTATTTTTACGCAGATTTTAAAAATATTTAGGACTCTACAGGGTGAGCCAAAAAACTAGGACAGCATAAAGTTGTATTTTTTTAAATAGAATACCCTATATACGAATCGTATTTTCGATTTAGCTTATAATTTTAAATCTTTTTTTATTAAGGGTTTACTATAACAAAACTTTATAGTTTCTGAGATAATTAAGTTTAAAGAAAAAAAGTCACATTTTCAAGCATCAATTCAATCCTAAATAACGTTTTCAATTTTGTGACAAATATATTCAAATTTGGAATTTAGCAAGGCCAAGGACAAGTTAACATAATTTTTACCTAATATTTGCAATAAAAGCTACAGGGTGTTGAACACATCGGCTCAAATTTGAACAAGTTTAAATGAATAAATATCTTTTTTTTAAACGGTACACCCTGTATATTTTCATGTTATTTAATAGAGTAATAAAAACCCTAAAAGTTTTGTTCAATATATCCTATACCTATTTATAATAGTTTTTGAGATATTTCAGTTTTTCTTATTTTCCATACTTTTTTACAGAAATAGTCTTCATTATCATAGTAGCCATGTAAAATAATAAAAAGAAACTACAGAAACAAACAGAATGTGGTTA
The DNA here is from genome assembly GCA_034092305.1 of Diaprepes abbreviatus. NCBI lineage: Eukaryota > Metazoa > Arthropoda > Insecta > Coleoptera > Curculionidae > Diaprepes > Diaprepes abbreviatus. Next base: position 1,055,788 of record JASJET010000242.1, read on the forward strand.
AATATGATGAAATACATTATTCGTTATATTACAACGGCAATAGTTTAATTAAACATAATGTGAAAAAATTAACACAACAATAACGACAAGGCAAATACATATTTACTTTTATACTAAATTGAAACAAAAAAATTACCTATTAAATACTGAGATTAATTATTTCTTTTTAATAAGTGTTCGAATAAACGACCCTCTTGTGCAATGCACAAATTTAGTCTTTTTTGCAGATTTTCTCGGACCCTGGACAAAATTAGTGGCGTTATTGTTCTACAGGTATCCCTAATCCTGTTTCGCATATCTTTCACTGTTGTTGGTGGATTAACATACACCTTATTTTTAATATAACCCCATAGGAAGAAATCTAATGAGGTGATGTCGCAAGACCTTGGTGGCCACTCAATGAAACCCCCACGTCCAATCCATTTTTGCGGATATCGTTGGTCCAAAAACGCACGAACTTGGTAATGCGGAGGCGCACCATCGTGCTGGAACCTCATACTGTCGAGCTCATCGCTATCGAGACCTTGAAGCAGTTGGGGTAGTTCTTCTTGTAGAAAGTTCAGGTAACTATGGCCATTTAGTGGTTCATTAAAAAAGTGGGGTCCAATAATTCGATTATGATGAATACCACACCAAACATTTAATGACCAGTGGTTTTGATGTTGCACCTCTCTAATCCAAAATGGGTTTTCTGTGGCATAATAATGCATGTTGCGTCTATTTACGGCACCGTTACTTCTAAAAGTAGCTTCATCCCTAAACATTACCTTGCATAATCTCCGCATTTATTGTACGACTAAAGTTTACACGACTTTCAAAATCCTGTCCATGCAATTCTTGGTGTAATTCCATGTGATATGGATGATACCTATATTTGGTAGTACGATTAGCGGTGGATTGTGATGTTTCACAGAATGCTGCTAACTGACGGCTACCAATATAAGGATTTTCCTGAACATTTAACAATACTTGTAGTTCTTTTTCTTCATTAGTTACTGGTTTGTTGACCACTTTACGTTTTGGATAATCAACAGTACCAGAAGAATCAAATATTTGCATTAAGTTTTGAAAAGGATGGGTATTAGGCTGGCGTCGATCAGGATACTTCATTTTGTAAATTCTTTGAACAAGAAGGCAATTTTTTTTAGCCTCTCCTATTGTATAAATCATATCTATTAACTCATTCTTTGGAAAATTCATTTTACAATGTAAGATGAATGCAAAAAAAACAAACTACACTACATAAAAACCAAAAGAAGCGATTGCGGTTATAAATTTGACATACAGAAAAATGTTCTTTTATATTGTTTTTGCCATGGCTACTATGATAATGAAGACTATATCTGTAAAAAAGTATGGAAAATAAGAAAAACTGAAATATCTCAAAAACTATTATAAATAGGTATAGGATATATTGAATAAAACTTTTAGGGTTTTTATTACTCTATTAAATAACATGAAAATATACAGGGTGTACCATTTAAAAAAAAAGATATTTATTCATTTAAACTTGTTCAAATTTGAGCCGATGTGTTCAACACCCTGTAGCTTTTATTGCAAATATTAGGTAAAAATTATGTTAACTTGTCCTTGGCCTTGCTAAATTCCAAATTTGAATATATTTGTCACAAAATTGAAAACGTTATTTAGGATTGAATTGATGCTTGAAAATGTGACTTTTTTTCTTTAAACTTAATTATCTCAGAAATTATAAAGTTTTGTTATAGTAAACCCTTAATAAAAAAGATTTAAAATTATAAGCTAAATCGAAAATACGATTCGTATATAGGGTATTCTATTTAAAAAAATACAACTTTATGCTGTCCTAGTTTTTTGGCTCACCCTGTAGGGTCCTAAATATTTTTAAAATCTGCGTAAAAATAAACTGTATCAAACAATAAATATAGTTTCTTTGTTAATTTCACCGAAAAGGCACAAACCTACTTCATCCAATCGTTGACTCACCCTGTATATGGATAGTTTATAAGAATATTGTGTGCCTACAGCTTGTAAATCCGATATTGAAATGGATGGTGAATTGATTTTAAATGGGTCCTTGGTCTTAGTTTTAGATTAACTGTAGCTTTAGTTAGTTTATTTACTTTATTAGTTTATTTACTTTGTCCTATTAGCTTGTTTCTCTATGTTTGAATTTCCTGTAAGGGGCCGTTGGCCTGTCGAAAATAAATAGCTATTTATTTATTCATTTATTTATTTATTTATTATTTATTTAATTTCAAACTCTTTAAATATTAAAAATGTTTTGAAGTTCGATAAAAATTAATTTACGTATGGTTCATATCTAATTGGGTCATAAAGCGATACAAAGAGTACAAAACTCTTGTTTAAGTCGGATCAAAGAGATGAGGAAATTTTGATTTATTTTATATGAATTGAAAAACATGGGTTATTTAAATCTCCGACAGTTGTATTCTAGTTGTCAAATTATCTCTATTTTAAAACGAGAGACGCCTCCATATAAGTTTTTCACGTTTTCTTTCCGATATGATTTATAGAAGTCCGAATAGATGCTCCATTAAATTTCTATCCGTGGTTTAGGAGAGCATTGCGAGTGATTCAAATGCGTTTTTTGCTTTGGACATGAGTTTACTTTCTTGTTTTATTTACTGAGTTGAAACTCACTTCGTTGTAGTCGAAAACCAACAATCAGCTAAATTTTAAAAAATGATAGAGACTTAAACTTTGGGGTCCCTTGATGAGAACCGCACGAGTCTTCCTGGTTAGGTTTCTGGGATATTACGCTTTAGGCACGTTTCACAAATAACCTATAAAAACTGATTAAATAAATAGTTACATTTGGAAATTATGATGATTCAGAATTTCACCCTAATGTGTGTTTGTACTTGTGAGATATAAAAAAATGTTGATTTTTTTATCGACTTTTAAAAGAAGGAGGTTCTCAAATCGTCGACTATGTATTTTTTTATGTATGTACACCGATTACTCCAGAACGGCGGCACCGATTTGAATGAAACTTTTTACATCATATTTTAGTGTAATAACTTTCGAACGCTAGAACATAATGAAACGAAATTTTAGCCAGAGCTTAATTTGATACTGCCCTAGTAAGAGTACAAAAAATTGATCTAGTAGAGATTAAAAAACAAATTTTTTATAAAAAAATTAAACCGACTTCTAAAAGTGCGCTAAAAAGTGAAAAATAACTAGAAATTTTTATATGAAATTGAAATTTTAGAAGTCGGCGCCAAGTTATTTCTAAATGAAGCAAATAACTACTCATATATACAAATTATGGTAAGAAAGCAATTATAAATAAAGTATTTTTAATCTGTTTATGCGAATGACATTTTGTCAGGTATTAGTTTGGTGTCGACTTCAAAAAGTTCAATTTGATACAGAAATTTATAGTTATTTTTCACTTTTTAGCGCACTTTTAGAAGTCGGTTCAATTTTTTTATAAAAATTTTATATTCTATAAATAAACTTCATGTCATTATGGTTTGTATAAATTGCTTATTGTCTAAATTTTCCAGTATATTAATAAAGACAGTTAAGTGATATTTTTGTGACGTATGCTTTGTTTAGGAGATAAATGCAAGTTATTTTTTAAAATAATTTTCAAGTGACTAATTGGTATACATCATTTGTTATCTGAACTTGCGAAATGATATATTGATTACATTGTTTGCAACAAAGCAATTTTAAAATTCCACGTTATTTGAAGGATAATCATCTGTTAAAATTGTCCAGTACTAACGTAAATCAGTGAACCCCGGAGACAATTTTTGGTGTTGCGCAAGAACATCTTGGCCAGTAAAATTACGAGGTTGGCCGTTTATATTTCGGGAATAACACACAAAAACAAATATTTATCATTGTAAATGGTTTTATTGTTTTTCAAAATATTCTCCACGACAATCAATGCCTTTGAATAAAAGAATGAATGAATAAAAAAGGGGTGGCGATACTAGATCATGATGCCTAGGCTTCTATTAGGCCCTTTACATTTCACCATAGCTGCAGGTCATTCGAGGCCGATAGTCTTTGCGAATCCAAGCAGCCTCGTTAGTTGAACTTGCCTAACTGCTTCCGGTAACAAAATTGTATCTCTGAAATATCTCTGTCTCAGTCCGTTGAGTGCTAGGTACTCTCTGAGGATATGATCAACAGTTTCATCCTTCTCCAAACACCATCTGCACGTCGGGTCGTCTTCGACACCGATTCTATGAAGATGGCCCCTCAGGTTACCATGTCATGTCAACAACCCCATCACAATTCGCAGCCCTTTCCTTCCTTAGGAACAGAGCTCCTCAGTACACCGTGCGCTAGGTCCAGTTATATGTTCCTTAGCGCACCTCATTCCAAAAGCTCCCCTCCACGATTCAATAAATTTGCTTTCCAGCAACGATTTGAATTCCCTTTTGCTAAAAGCAATTGGGACAGGTAATATTGGTTGGGATCCATACGGTTCAGTTGCCGAACCCAACTTTGCCAGACGGTCAGCTTCCTCATTTCCTCGTATGCCCGAGTAACCCGGAGCCCACACGAATCTGACTGTGCAGACGTTCCTTGTCATACCATTCAGTATGTCCTTGCACTCAGACACCAGTCGCGAAGTCACGACACTGGACTTCAATGCCAATATCGCCGCCTTACTGTCTGAGCATATATTTATTACCCTATTCCTGTCTATCTCCCTCTCACAGAGACGGGCACACTGCAGAATAGCATAAATTTCCGCTGTGAAGATTGTTGCACGTTGTCTGAGAGGGTAGTACTCTTTGACTCCTGTGCTCCTGCCGAACTCTCCGGCTCCAGCTCTTTCATCTTATCGAGTTCCATCAGTATACCACCAGGATCTATTTTTCGGAAGATTTTCCTCTATACTTGGCAGAAATATCTCCAGAGAGAGGATGGGTTTTAAAAGTGGTGTCATGTAATCTGTCTGCATGGGGAGTGATGGACACCTTCCCATCGAGCTTTTCCAGACACCTGAGTAGCCGCCCCTTCCAATTTCAAGATGCCCTAGGCACCTGAGACGCTAACAGTCTTCCGGACCTCGCTCTCTATGTATAAGCGAAGAGGAGGCAGGTTCATCAGGACTGTCTTTTTACACGCATTTGAACCAATCTGAAAAGCATTTTGTCACTGTAAAAATGGTATCCTTACATCATGGTTTTTGAATGCATCAACCGCCTCTTCTGGCGTACAAAATCGCTGACACGCAGTTTGTTCCTTATTTACGGGAATAAACTCCATCCAAACTCCCTTAGTAACCTTTACAAAGAAAAGAAACCTCAACCTGAAAGCCATCAAAAATGAATGGGAATGTGATTGAGTGGACGTCAGAGATTAAATATATGGGCCTGACCCTAGATAATAAACTTTTCTGGAATAAGCACGAAAAAAGTAATCAACAAGGCTACAAAAGTCTTGATGATATGTATAAACTTCGCGGGAAAAAACTGGGTACAATCCTAAAAATTCTGCAGTGGATGTACACTGCAATAGTGAGATCAATCATTACACATGGAGCAGTGATCTGGAGTACAATAACCAATCTAGCTAATACGAAAGCTCAAAGACTAGGCTGTGCGCGTATAATTGGAGCAATAAAAACCTGCCTAACGGCTGTCATGATAGTAATCCTAAGTCTTACACCTCTACATACATGCTATAGGAGTATATGGATCCAGTAGCAGACGCCACGAAAACTTGGGTAAGTCGCATGCATGATCCAGGCGGAAATACACGTCATCAAGAAGTGCATTCAATTCGGCAAAGAAAAAAACTATCGCGGGCAGGAGATTATTATCATATCGGATAGTCGAGCAGCCATCAGTTCGCTGGGTTCTCAAGCAATCAGCTCCAAGATAGTCAGGGAATGCCTAGAGGAACTAAACGAATTAGTAAGAATAATAAGCTCAACCCCCTGTAAGACACCATTTCTGAGGCCCGAAACTTTCTGTGTAATCAGTAGCAGAATAATGCTGGAAGAACTAAAAAGAGAGGAAGAAAGCAGGAGATCCAATTACTGAACGAGTCTGCAAGGAATGAGACAAGCGAAGATACTTCTTGGGAACCACGGTTAAACGAGATTTACGGAATGCAAAAGCCTAAGCAAAAATCAACTTAGAGTTCTGACAAGAATCCTGTCTGGCACAGCGGCGGATCCAGCCTCTCACTTTGGGGGGGGGATATCATAAAACTATAGTATGGCACGTGAAACCAAGTTGTCGACGGTGGGGGGAAGACGCCAGTAGTTCTGACTTGGAAGCTCTTTGGGGGGGGGGGGCGATCGCAAGCAAAAGCCAGTTGTCGATGGGGGGAGATACCAACAACATTCACATTCCTAAGTAAGAGGCAGGGTCAGGCCTATTTTTTTTAATTCAAAGCTCTTGGAGGGGCAATCACAAGCGAACGCAAATTGTCGGACGGAGGATGGGGGAGAGATGCCCACAGCATTCATATTCCTAGTGTAAAAAGCAGAGTCAGGTGTATTTTCCTGAATTCAAAGCTGGGAGGGGGGGGGGGCGATAACCCCACCTTGGAACCACTACTAGTCTGGTAGATGTGTGTGAATGTTTGAAAATTGGAGTTCAAGTCGAGTTTTGTTGTCGAGTTCGAGGCGAATATTCGATTTATTGTTACGATTTTAAAGAGGGAATATCGTAAATATATATATTACCAACTATTTAAACAAGGCTGAAAAAATAGGTGTATTTCTTGTATTTTTAAATACTACATTATTGTCCGACATTTACAGTTTCTTAAATGGTATATCGATTCCGACACTCGAATTTTAATATCGATAATTTATCAACAATCCTATCGGGAGCTCCATTTAGGTTACGTGTTGGTAGTTTTTACTTGATATTTTTTTTAAATTATCAGTATATATATACACTACTACGTGACTTTCATCTTAAACTATTGTTATTATAATTGTAGGTAAGTCATTAATTTTATTTATGTGTATATAACTTATTGTTTTATATTTTAAAAATGTATCGAATATTTTATTTATCATGCATCGGTTGTGTATTGTGTCATAGGTATTTTTACGTACAAAATTATAATTAAAAATATATATCTACCATATGGCTGTGATATTTATGTTTGTCCGTTAAGAAAGTTTTCCTTGTGTTGTTCTTTTTTTTTTCATAATATAGGTCTAGTTCGGCCAGGGTAGGGTACTTGTGAAGAGACTAAATTTTGAAAAAAATTAAAATTTGCCTTATGTACGCAAGAGATTATCCAAATTTACAAAAAACAAAGAGTTCTAGATCAATGGCGGTGGATAACACTGGGGAACTGCAAAAATTTTCAGAGACCAAAATAGCAAAAGCTTACCCTTTTTATTATACTAATTAACAACCTGTCTTAAAAAAGTCTCAGTTCGCTCCTAGTCCGGTCAAAATAGACATTGAAGGTTACATTAATTCGCACCTTGCTAAAAATTGGCATGAATGTTGGGAACCCTATTATACACAATTTGTCAATTATCCACATCAATCCGAAGTGTGGAAAAAAATTTATTCAAGGTCAAATGTTGCAAAAATCGTTTTTTTGAGTTTTCCAGCTAAACGGTAAGTTTTATAATAAAAATAGGTGAGACAAAAATTATTCATCATGCAATTATCTATAAAAATTGTTCATACACTTTTTTTCCTAAGAATCACCATTTCGGAGATACAGCGATGCAAAATGTTGAAAAAGTTGTATTCTTCATAATATGCATGTCAATTACCGTAATATACGTTACAGAACGATAATATAAGTAAAAATATTAATTTTTGTAGCGTATACATACATATTATACAGTTTTAAAAATATAAACTCCAAAAAAAACCCAGTCCCTCATTTTATATGACCGTACGGCCTTGAGCAACATCTGTCTGCTATTCAATTGTCCACGTGGCGACGCTCGTATACCTGCTCCTTTTTGAAGGGCCTCCCTAGATAGAATAGTATTAGTCTCAAGCATTCTTTCGTAGTAAGAACACGTAGTTATTGCTTATATTTTCAAACAAAATTTGTGCAGTTTTGTGTTTGTAATAGAAATGTCGCAGTTGTGCTTTATTTGTAATAAACATTTGACCGAAAGCGAAACAGTTACTGTTGATTGTGGCCTAAAGACATTAATTAATGCAAGTATTGAAAGAGGTGATGAATTTTCGGAATACCTGAAAGACCAGACTTCTGTGACAGTTCATGTGCAGTGTCGAAAAAACTATACTCGGAAGGGTACAATCGCTGCATTGAAAAGAAAACAGGATGAAGAACAAGCTAGTACATCAAAAATAAGTCCACCTCGTACTAGAGCACGCGTAAGTAAACCATTTTTTTGTTTTAAAAAGTGTTGCTTATTTTGTGGCAATGAATTGAATGAAGAGCTAGAAAACAGAAAAGCACTGAAGTATCGGCGTAAAATTTTTCATGTAACAACACTTTCATTCAAAGAAACAATCCTGAATATAGCCCAGATTCGTTCTGATCATGTAGCAAAAGCTGTTATTACTCGAATTGAGTTCGAACATGATTTAGTTGCTGCCGAAGCTAAGTATCATAAAGACTGTCATAATGCCTTCTTGAGACCGACTACGGGGGGTCAAGCCGGTCGTCCTCAATCTGAAAGTACGAATCTTTTAATGGAAGAAATATTTGCACACATCGAAAATAGTGATGATTGTCAATTTTCATTAGACGAATTAAAAAATATTTGCAACAATTCGTTAGATAATAGAACCATTAAGTTACGATTAAAGTTGAAGTATGGCGATAAAATTATTATAACAGAAAAGTCAGGAGCATCAACATTAATATGTTTTGTTGATAATCACTATGACATTTTAAATCGAGCTAGCTACGAAAAAAAAAACAACAAATGAAAAAGAAGAGCGATTTAGAATCGTGAAGGCTGCGGCAGCAATCATTCGAGAAGATATTCAATCTGCAGTTTTTGATAATTCTCATTACCCCCCGCCAGGTCGTATGTTTGAAGATATTAACAGTCAAATTCCAGAGTCACTGACTTATTTTTTGGAGAAAGTTATTTTGAAGAAAAAGCGATTTAATTTACAACATTTGAAATTAGTATGCACAAATATTAGCCATAGTATTATGACTGCTGTTCGACCAAGGTCTTTCAAATCAAAGTTACAATTGGGTCTCTCTATTTTTTTTCATCGGCGATTTGGGTCAAAACGTCTTATACAAATTTTTTCGTCTTTCGGTTTGTGCGCATCTTATAATGATACTATATTGTACAAAGCAGCAGCAGTTTTTCACCGTCCACCTCACATTTTACCACCAGAAACTGGCACATTCATTCAGTATGTTGCAGACAATGCTGATATAAATGTAAATACGCTGAACGGTCATAACACACTTCACATAATGGGTATCATTCAAGTTGTTACTCCAAAAAGTTCAGTTTTACTAGAAGAGCCGATACGCATTACTTACACCGCTCTTGTTATTTACAATAGTACCATTTTCAATTTAATACAATAGCTTTTTAACTCAACAGAAGCACAATAGATCGTGGAATAGGCCTACCGGGGAAACCACGTAAAAAAAAACGCGCCATGTACAATACCTCACGGGTGGCGCGGAAACGTGTGCATATTATGAAGAATACAACTTTTTCAACATTTTGCATCGCTGTATCTCCGAAATGGTGATTCTTAGGAAAAAAAGTGTATGAACAATTTTTATAGATAATTGCATGATGAATAATTTTTGTCTCACCCATTTTTATTATAAAACTTACCGTTTAGCTGGAAAACTCAAAAAACCGATTTTTGCAACATTTGACCTTGAATAAATTTTTTTCCACACTTCGGATTGATGTGGATAATTGACAAATTGTGTATAATAGGGTTCCCAACATTCATGCCAATTTTTAGCAAGGTGCGAATTAATGTAACCTTACCCCTATTTTTGATGCTAACTTGACCGGACTATCCTGTTTCATAGATACGTGCTAAATATGATAATTTTACCTACCTGCCCTTAATGTATGAGACAATTGGGCCATAAAATGAGAAATACCCGGTTTTATTACATCAGTTGTACTTTATAAGGGGTTTAAATACACGTAACATAAATCCTATATTATTAGTTAGTTGCATAGGCCTGGTATAGAGGAATTCGTTGGTTAGTTGTATTTCAACCTCCAGTTGATCGAGAACTGTTTGTATTTGAGAGATTAGGGAGTTTTAAGTGACATTTCGCGAATTTGTATAAATAAGCCGGATCATTTTTATTATAAATGTGGTAATGATTTTTGTGGAAAAAACAAATCACAATTTGTAAGCTATCTGAAACTTTTATTTAAACAAGTAACAAATTTTATATTTAAATTATGTTAACTACAGTACTTGACTTGATTAAACTGTGTTAAACACTATACGACACTACAAATAAATAAATATTATGATTATAATTTATCGAGACATATAAATATGAACCCACAGACCAACGAATGAGGTCATTCAGCATAAAAACCTTATTTCTGGTACATTTGATCTTCAAGTCTCTACAAATCTTCATAAAATAAAATATATATATATATATATATATATATATATATATATATATATATATATCATCATCATCATCATCATTTTCAGCTATTATCTACCATTTCTAAATTATGGTGCAGCCTCCCTTATTAAGTTGTTATTATGATGTTCCTTTATAGTTATTTATTATTACTATTTTTCTTGTTTTGTTGTTATTACTATTACGTGTTCTTATAATCATTACTCATTTGTGCCCAACTCTTTCTATCGATGGTTAATCGGGACCAAGTTGTTCCTGCCACTTTCCTGATGTCATAGTCCCATCTAATGTTAGGGCGTCTCTGTGGCCTCTTCGCGTTTCTGGGATACCACATAGTTGTTCTTGTGGTCCATCTGTTGTCAGTTCCTCTTGCTACATGACCTGCCCATTGCCATTTAAGGGATTTTATTCTTTGGACGACATCTGTCACCTGGGTCATTCGTCGTATCCAATCTATTCGTTTGCGATCCCTTTTTGTTATCCCTAGCATACATCTTTCCATGGATCTTTGAGCTACTTGGAGTTTCGTAATAATTTCGCTCTTCAATGTCCAAGTTTCGCAACCATATGTCATGATCGGTAATATGCATTGATCAAACGCTCTTTTCTTAAGGTAAAGTGGCATTCTGGATTTGAAGATGATGGAGTTTCGTCCGAATGCTGACCACGCCAGTTTGATTCTTCTGTTAATTTCTGGAAGTAGTGAACCCGACTTGTGTATAAGTTGATCCAGGTATACATATTCATCTACTACTTCCAGCGTGGTTTCGTTTATCCTTATTTCAATGTCTCTTATTAGATCGTTGCACATTACTTTTGTTTTTGCTAGGTTCATCTTTAAGCCAACTCTGTTACTGGCAATGTTCAGATCATTAATTTGTTCCTGCAGTTCTTCAGGATTTTTAGCAATCAGAACGATGTCATCAGCGAATCTTAAGTGGTTTAGATATTCCCCGTCTATACATAGACCTTTATTTTCCCAGTCTATTTTGCGGAAGATACTTTCTAGAGTTGCTGTAAATAGCTTGGGGGATATTGCGTCACCTTGTCGGACTCCTTTCTGAGTTGGAAATTCTGGGGTATCTTTGTATACATTTACTCTAGCTGTGGCCTCTCTATATATGTTGGCTAGCATTTCTACGTAAGGCTTATCCACTCCCTGGTCGACTAGAGCTTCTATAACTGCTCTTGGGTATATTGAGTCGAATGCCTTTTCAAAGTCTACGAAAGCTAATGTCAGTGGCAGATCATATTCTTTTGTTCGACTCATAATTTCTCGTAGTGTATATATATATATATATATATATATATATATATATATATATATATATATATATATATTTAAAGTTGAATGTGAGATCTTCTGTCTGGCCTTTGGTTTTGGTCCTTGGTCATAAACAGTTTCACTATCGTTGTTCAAGTTTCACGTTTTCTTTCAAATTTACTTGTCAGGACAGAACATCTTGCAGTAAGAGGCTGGACCCTTTGTGAATTCATACAATAAATAACTGATTGGATAGTTTCCGTAGTGGATTGGGATGATGTCTTTTAGTCATACTACGTAGAGTTGTAATTTCCACCGTTTCAAGGTTTATCAGTGCTGACTTTCTGCAATTACTGTCAGTATATTACTTTGTATATATGATTGCTGCTTTTCTTGATATCCCTTTTTCTTTATATATTAGAATCTTCAAGTACTTGGCTCTTTGTATGCATTTTTATTTAATAGTTCTAGAGTGTCAATTTAAGATAAATTTAATCCAGGCAAAGTACAAATATTGTAATGGCAATCAATAGCTTCACAAAAATAACAACAGTACTATTTTTTTTTACTTTTAACGATTAATTTAACGTACCAAAACTACTTTTTGCCTAAAATAGCAACAAAATATACTAAGGACATTTTCGGTCTGACAGGTTAATTCAATCTGTCATCCGTTTTATTTTTGAATTTCTCGGGTTTTAGCACGTTCATATCTGGCAACATTGGCTTTTTAAGAATACGGCTTTTACTGTCAAAAAGTTCCCATCGCCATTCACATCACACTTTCGAGGATAGGGGCCCTGGTGCACCATAGTGACGAGTTGCCTGTACCCAATCCACCTCGGAAATATACCCTCGATTCTGATGATGAACAAATAGATTCACACGTTAGTGTGCCGCAAAATGTCACCGGCCCATCAACCTCGCAAGACTCTGATTTTCTCTGTGAACTTCCCAGTAAAAAGCCTCATAAAATAAGTCAAAGTGAATTAAGTGACCTTATAAGGGATTTGGAATTGTCCAATAAAAAAGCTGAACTATTGGCCTCTCGATTGCAACAATGGAATTTACTTCAAGATGAAGTAAGAGTTTCTGTGTACCAGAAAAACCTGACATCGTTTTTTAATATGAAAAACAATTTGGTAGCCTGTAGGGACATTAAAGGATTAATGATAGCTTTAAATCTGGACTATGATCCAAAAGACTGGAAACTTTTCATTGATCCTCAAAAGTAAGTCTTAAAGCTGTGTTACTCCATAATGGAAACAACTTACCTTCAGTCCCACTTGGCCATGCAGTTCACATGAAAGAAACTTATAGCAATTGGAAATTGTTACTGGAGACAATACAATATGAAAGATATAAATGGCAAATTTGTGCGGATTTAAAAGTTGTAGCAATTTGGCTTGGAATGCAGCTAGGTTATACCAAATCAGGCGCGGGTCCAATGGGGGGGGGGGTGACTACCCCCCCTAAGAGCTTTGAATTCAGGAAAATAGACCCGATTTTGCCTCTTAAACTATAGTTTATTCAAAAACTAGAGAGAGTAATAAATCATTTTTTACGCTTTTTTTTCTTTGCAAACTACCTGTGTTCTTTAGTCCGGTGTCTTTGGCAAAATCTGTTAGGCACATATATTTTTCATAGGAATGGGTTAGAAATTTTATAATCAAAAATAGTGGTTTACAATAATGAACTATTTGGGTTGGATAACAATAGATATTTGGAAATGTGAAGTGTTAAAAAGGATTTTTATCCTTGTCATAGGCTTCGAAAGGAGGTTTATCTTATCACTAAGTATTTATGACATTGAATATTATTTCGGTAATAAACTTAAAATAAAAAATTTATATAATGTTATTTTACTTCTTATAATTTCTTAATAATTCATATACATTAGAAAATATAGATAATTTTGACATATTTAACACAAATCACAACTGTATTTTTATTATTTTTAATTTTGACATAGAAACCGTTTTAGGCACATTCACACGTAGCCTTTTTCTTTCAAAAAATTCTAAGTTATAATTTAAATACTTACAACATACCCATTGTCAAAAATACAAGAAGTTATACATATATAAAAAAATAAATTCGTCTATATAACATTACAATTTTTTGGTGCTATCGGTCATTTTATTATCAATTAAAAACATTTTTAGGACATTTGACGTTTCGGTTTATTTATTTCTTAAACCATCTACAGAATTACAATTAAATACTAAAAAGGGATTCAAATGTAATTAATTTTTATTTGTTACAAAAAATTTAAATAATAAATTGTGTTTACGCTGGTAAACATTACGTATCTAATTCATAATCAAAGTCAGTGAAGCTATCTTCGCTCAAATTAATTATAATTGGTTCCTCTATCTCACCGATCATGAGATCGAGTTTCCACATTTACTTTAATTACGTGGATTTTTTTTCAATTTTCTGCAATAAGTTTATTCAAAAAAATATTTCAAAAGTTCAGTTAAATTACTAATTTTGTAAGTTGTGTTATTTCTAGCAACTCTACTTTTTACTTGAGAGAGGTATTTCCTTCTCCAAAGGGCATTTTCCGGAGGATCTATAAGAACAGATTTCCTATCTGGTGTTATTTCTAGCAACTCTACCTCTTGCTGGTTTTTCCCAGCAAAAAATTGGTTCTCTGAGCAATTTCCAGAGCTCAGTTCTTTTAATTTTAGGTAAATCCCAATCTTTATTAATTTTAGTTAGAATTTTGTCGACGGTTAGGATCTGCATTTCATAATAAAATGTATGTACAACTCCTTTTATTGCAGTTTACATCTCTTCTTCCAACGAGGTTTTTCGTCTGCCTGTGATCGAATGTGACTTGGGAGTATTAACAATTCCAGTCGTTTTTTTCTCCTTCAGTATTCGGTACGTAGTAGATTTTCTAACTCCTGTTATGTTGGAACACATCTTAACAGAGCTTTTAACATTATTATCTAGATATTGATATATTCAAGCATCATAAACATTCATCGTAATAACTTTTTCGTTGAGGAAAAAATGCCCTGGTTTAACGATTTTGGAATAAATATAGCTGCGGAAGCCATATCTTTTGGGTATCTCACTAATCTCTAATATTATATAAAAACAAGCACAAACAAGATAAATCACTAAGGGCATATTGTAAGGTGTACTTTTCTCACTGATACAAACTAAATTCAACTATCAGAAATTTAATTGTTGCAGTAAATTTATAAAAGCTTATAATATTTAAATATATTTAGATTTAGATATACAGTGCTCAGTTACCTGCGGCATTGAAGCAGGTATGTTGGGGATTTCGGTAACAGTTTTATTACTCCTTCTAGTTCTTGAATAGAGTATAGGAATGGGTTTGCTTGCGATCGCCCCTCCCCTTCCCAAGAGCTTTAAGTTCTGGAAAATAGAACCGATTTTGCATTTTATATTAAGAGTGTGTATGCTGCTGGCACTCCCCCCCCCCTATGATGACGTGTTTCTTGCGATAGCCCCTCCCCCCCCAAGAACTTTGAGTTCAGGAAAATAGACCTGATTGTGCCTCGTATCCTAGGAATGTGTATGCTGCTCGCATCCTCCCCGCCTGACGGCAACTTGTTTTTTCTTGTGATCGCCCCCCACCTCTCCAAGAGCTTCAAATTCAAAATAACAAATCAGACTCTGCTTTTACACTAGAAATGGGCATGTTGCTGTTATCCCCCTCCCCCCGTCGACAATTTGCTTTCGCTTGTCATACTATACTTTTTGATATCACCGCCCCTGTACCAAATACTGTTGCTTCCTCTGTGAATGGGTCAGTCGAGCACTATCGGATCACTACGGAAAGAAAATTTAGATACCGAGAGAGTCTTTTCAGCCAGGAAAGAAAAATGTAACCAGTGCGCCATTAGTTCCCCCAGAAAAGATTTTACTACCGCCATTTCATATAAAATTGGGACTTATGGAAAATTTTTGTGAAGGCCATGAACAGGAAAGGCCGTGTTTTTAGTTATTTAAAAGAAAATATCCCCAGAATCGGTGACGCTAAAATTAAAGAGGGAATATTTGTGGGTCTCCAGATTAGGAAGTTTGTCGGAGATGCACATTTGATTCCATACTTGAAGGCAAGGAGAAAGACGCTTGGAATGCCTTTAAAATGGTTGCAACAAATTTTTTAAGAAACACAAAAGCAGAAAATTATAAAGACCTGGTTGTCCAATTTCTTTCATGTTACCAAAACCTAGGGTGTAATATGTCTTCGAAAATTCATTCCTTGGATTTTCATCTGGACTGCTTTCCGGAAAATTGTGGTGCTCTAAGTGACGAGCACGGTAAGAGGTTCCGCAAGGATATTTCAAACATGGAAAGAAGGTATCAGGAAAAATGGAACTGCGAGATGTTAGCCGACTATTGCTGGACTATTACGAGAGATAATCCAGAGGTTGCTTTTAAAAGACAGGCTAAGAAGCGCAAAATGAGTGTCTAAACTTTAGGTTCAATGATAAAAATGTGCTATTAAATTGCTTTTGTGAGCCAAGAATGTAGCATATTAGTCTTTTGCTGCTCTAGATGTTTGAACAGACGTATGTATTTGTAAAGTTAGAGTACGTCTAAGCAGTTGAAAGACATGGTTGAAATTGCACTTTCCAAAGAAGCTACATTAAAGGAGACGAGACAATCAGTGTCCGATATTAACAATGTACAAGATAAATTTAAAAAGAACAAGTGAGAGACAGAAAAATTTTATGCTATGCATGCGGAGAAAGCGATCATGTGTTCAAAAAGTGTAAATATAAAAGTTATATTTGCTTAAAATATAAGAAAAAGGGTCATATTGCAAAAGTTTGAAAGATTAGAGTAGAGAAAAATAACAGTTGAGATCCTAGTTCAAAGTCCAGCGAGCAAAATAATGATCTTGAATGTTTAAATATAGATATATTTAATGTAGATATATCATAAGTGGCTCCGGTGATTTTAAATGCTTTCATAAATACTACCCAGTTTAAGTTTGAGGTTGATACGGGGGCAGGTTTATCTTGTATGCCTTATGAAATGTATAAAAGATTTTTCTCAAAAGTTAAAGTTAAACTATGTAGTACAGGGTGTCTCAAAAGAAAGTACACATTTGTTTTGCTTATTGCGTGAACGCAACTATTCCGAGCGGCGCGGGGGGTATGTCAATCGGTAGCCTGGCTCTTAGGAATTTAGTCGCTATGGAGCGTTTCTCGGGAGCGGACCGTGCTTTGTGCGTACGTGAG
Source organism: Diaprepes abbreviatus (assembly GCA_034092305.1). Lineage (NCBI taxonomy): Eukaryota > Metazoa > Arthropoda > Insecta > Coleoptera > Curculionidae > Diaprepes > Diaprepes abbreviatus. Next base: position 1,072,837 of record JASJET010000242.1, read on the forward strand.
TTTTACAAAAACGGTAATTCGGCGACTGTAGCGCGTAGAAAATTCTGCAATTTTCGACATATTCGTCACTTAAATGATGCGCCAAACGCTCGGCTTATTGGAAAATGGGTCCAGAAGTTTGAAGAGACCGATTCAACACTAGATAAACCAAAATCCGGGCGTCCGAGGTCTTCGAGAACGGTCGAAAACGTAGAGAGTGTTACTCAGTCTGTTCGTGACGACCCAAACGTTTCGATTCGTAAGCGTGCTGTTGCTTTAAATGTGCATAGGTCATCATTATTCCGCATTTTACACAAAGATTTAAAGCTGAACCCCTATAAAATTCAGTTGGTGCAAGAATTGAAGCCTGGTCAGAGGCTTGACTTCGTAAACCAGATGACTCAACGCTTTTCAACGTTTACCAACATCTTCTTTTCGGATGAAGCCCATTTTCATCTTAATGGTCATGTAAACAAGCAAAATTGCCGCTATTGGAGTGCAAACAATCCAAAACACAAACATCAGAAACCTCTACATTCGCCGAAAGTGACTGTATGGGCTGCGATGTCGGCGCGAGGATTTATCGGCCCGTATTTTTTTGAAGATGAAAGGGAACGCACAGTAACAGTGACTTCAGAGCGGTATGTGGAGATGTTAGACGACTTCTTCGTGCCTGAACTGCAAAATTTTCCTGGCTATAACCAAAGAACATGGTTCCAGCAAGACGGAGCAACTTCACACACGTCCAACATGTCTCTGCCACGAGTGCGTGAAATTTTTCCTGGCAAATTGATCTCAAAGAAAGGTGACATAAGTCCTGATTTATCACCTATGGACTTTTTCCTATGGGGTTATGTCAAATCAAAAGTTTACGCCAACAAACCGACTTCCCTGGCACAATTAAAAGAAAATATCCGCAACGAAATGGCAGACATCACGGAGAATACCTGCCGAGCCGTCATGGGCAATTTTAGTGCTCGATTAAATGAATGCCGTGAGCGCAACGGATTACATTTGGACGATATCATTTTTAAAAAATAAATTCCCAAACAATGTATTTTAATATGTAATAAACATTTTTTCAATAAAGTCCTGACTTTTTTTTAAATCGATTTTTTAAATGTGAACTTTCTTTTGAGACACCCTGTATAATGATTAAATTTTATCATGGACCAATAGTTAAACCCAAAGGTAAAATAGAGGTTGATTTAACTATAAATAATTGTACAAAGAAATGTTCATTTTTAGTTGTTGAAGGTGCAACAAAAGCTTTGTTAGGTCGTGATATTTGGAAAAAGTTTATGTTAACTTTAAACGGAAAAGGTGAAGTTTTATTAAACAATAAGCCAGTTTTAGGCACAGAAACAGTTTTTCAGATTAAGAGTAATAGGGACGAAAAGTTGCAAAATATTTTAATAAACTCCCTAATCTTTTTAAAAATGAATTAGGCACTTACAAATATGAGAAGATAAAGTTAGAGTTAAATAACGGTATAACTCCTATTTTTAGAAAACCAGCGCCAATTCCTTTTGCTTTTAGAGAAAAGGTGCAAAAAGAATTAGAAAGGTTAGAGAGGGAAGGGGTGATTGTAAAAGTTTCAAATGCTAATTTTGCAACTCCCTTGGTACCAGTTGTGAAAGCTAATGGTATAAATGTTCGAGTATGTGCTAACTATAAGATAACAATTAATAAATATTTAAAAGATGTTAACCATCCACTTCCTAGAATTGAGGATATTTTTACAGCTTTACAAAGTGGACAATGTTTTACAAAATTAGACTTTTTAAATGCTTATAATCAGTTAGTCCTACATGATGAGACTTCTGATCTGTTAGCATGGAGTACACCAAATGGTATTTATAAGGTTAAGCGTTTGCCTTATGGAACAAGGCCAGCATGTAGTATTTTTCAGAGTATCATTGAAAAAGTTTTGCAAAGTTGCAAAGCCACTGTAAATTATCTAGATGACATTGTTGTGACAGGAAAAAGTGAGGCTTAGCATTTAAAAAATTTGACAGAAGTTTTGAATAGATTAGACAGAGCCGGATTTAGGTTGAATGCAAAGAAATGTGTTTTCTTTCAGGATAAAATTTCTTATTTAGGTCATACTATTTCTGCTAAAGGGTTGAAGGAAGATAATAAGAAAAATGAAGCGATTTTAAAGACTTCACGTTCGCGTAATCAGACGGAGATTCGAGCGTTTCTAGGTTTGGTCAATTATTATTCAAAGTTTATACCCAATTTGGCACATCATTTAAGGCCATTGTATAGTCTTTTAGAAAAAAATAAATCGTTTGAATGGAATAAAAGTTGTGAGTAAGCATTTGAATTTGCTGAAGAAAGTATTACTTCTGATTGTTGTCGCAATTAGTAATGCCCCTGGTGGTAGGGACATGTAGCTAGCGATCTATTTTCGACCACCGTAGTAAATGTATGGATGTTTCGTCCCGATACCGGTGGTGGACTAATCAGTGAGATCCACCGGTATCTTTCCCAGATATTCTACTTGTAGTTTCTACAAACTTGGACCTCTATTTAAGCCCAGTTTTGCCGGAAAGCGGTGGTGAGATGTTAAGTTCCACAACATGCCCCCCTAAGGCATTTGCTTTCCGGCTTTACCTGTCGGACAGTCCAAGCCGTTAGAAAGCACAGGCCTGAAAAGGAAGTGGAACGGACATCCTCGGTGGTCTTTCAATGGCCGGGTCAGGCTTAATCAAAGCCTACAGCGGTTAAGACCCTCGTCTGCCGCCGTCCCTGCTCGGACACCATGTCGCAATTAGCAATGCCCTTAGTGATAGGGACATGTAGCTAGCGATCTATTTTCGACCACCGTAGTAAATGTATGGATGTTTCGTCCCGATACCGGTGGTGGACTAATCAGTGGGATCCACCGGTATCTTTCCCAGATATTCTACTTGTAGTTTCTACAAACTTGGACCTCTATTTAAGCCCAGTTTTGCCGGAAAGCGGTGGTGAGATGTTAAGTTCCACAACATGCCCCCCTAAGGCATTTGCTTTCCGGCTTTACCTGTCGGACAGTCCAAGCCGTTAGAAAGCACAGGCCTGAAAAGGAAGTGGAACGGACATCCTCGGTGGTCTTTCAATGGCCGGGTCAGGCTTAATCAAAGCCTACAGCGGTTAAGACCCTCGTCTGCCGCCGTCCCTGCTCGGACACCATGTCGCAATTAGCAATGCCCTTAGTGATAGGGACATGTAGCTAGCGATCTATTTTCGACCACCGTAGTAAATGTATGGATGTTTCGTCCCGATACCGGTGGTGGACTCATCAGTGGGATCCACCGGTATCTTTCCCAGACATCCTTGTACTTTCCACAAAATTGAACCTCTATTTAAGTCCAGTTTTGCCGGAAAGAGGTGATGAGATGTTATGTTCCACAACATTGTGTTCTTATTCATTTCGATCCAAATAAATCCTTACGTTTGGCGTGTGATAGTAGTGAATATGGTATTGGTGCAGTATTATTGTGTGATATGCCTGATGGAATTAAAAGACCAATAAGTTTTCTTTCTAGAGTATTAACAAAGTCAGAGAAAAATTATAGTATAGTTCATAAAGAAGCTCTTGGTATTTATTGGGCAGTTTCAAAGTTTTATGAATATTTAACCCGTCGTAAATTTGAAATTGTAACTGATCATAAACCATTACAAACATTGTTTGGGGAACATAAAATTATACCTAAAATGGCAGCAGGTAGATTGCAAAGGTGGTCTTTATTTTTGAGTAGTTTTGATACACGATTAAATATATTAGAGGTAAAGATAATGTTAAAGCCGATGCTTTAAGTAGATTGCCATTGCCTATGTCGGAATCAAATGATCCAGTGGAATATGATTATTTAAACTTTTTAGAGTCAGTTATTTCTATTGATATAAATAAAGTTAGGTCCGAAAGAAGACGTGATGAAATTCTTGGACAAGTTTTTAATTTTATTAGGAATAGTTTTCCAGATCATACAGATAATGAGTTGCTTAAACCTTATCTTATTAGAAGATCTGAATTATACATTGAAAACGAAGTAATTTTGTGGAGTTACAGAGTTGTGATACTTACTAGGTTAAAACAGCAGTCTTTAGCAGAGTTACATAGTACGCATGAAGGAATATGTAAGATGAAAGCAAATGCTGGAGCATATTTTTGGTGGCCGTCACTCGATAAGGATATCGAGAAAGTAGTGTCGCAGTGTAGAGTATATTCTATGTCTAGACCTGAACCTAATAAGTCAACATTAATGAGTTGTGTGAAATCAGATTATTTCTATGAACGAGTGTATGCTGATTTATTAGGTCCAATTCGAGGTAAAATGATTTTGATTATTATTGATACATATTCAAAATGGCCCGAGGCTTTTATTATAAAAAGTACTGATGCACAAAGTACTATAGAAAAATTTCGTGAATGTTTTGCGTGTTTTGGCCTACCTGAGGTAGTAGTAACGGATAATGGTCCACAGTTTTGTGCAGAGGAATTTTCTAAGTTTTTAAGTTTCAATGGTGTAAGACATCAAACAGCTCCTCCATACCATCCTGCAACTAATGGGTTAACTGAGAATGCTGTAAAAAATAGTTTATTAAAAGCATTTAAAGGTGAAACCAATAGTGGTACTTCTTTTGAAACTTTAATGAATCGTTATTTATTTCATTGCCATAATTCTGTGCATATCACTATTGGTGTCACGTCACACCAAGCAGTTTAGTTTTTAAGCATAAAACTAGATGTAGGTTAGATCTCCTTATTGAAAGAAATGTAAATTTAGATAAGAAAGTGTTAAATTATGAGGGAAAAAGAAATGAAATTTCTAAGGAGGGAGATATAGTGTTATGTGGAGATTACAGGAATCCTAATGAGAAGTCCTGGGTTGAAGCTAAAATTGACGAAGTTTTAGGCGATAGAGTTTATTTATGTAAAGTTTTAAAAAAGGGTTTAATCTGGAAAAGGCATGTTATCCAAATATTGAACAGTAAGCTAAAATATGAATCTGATAATGTAAATTCAACTTTGGTTGACATACCTGACCATAGAGTTAGTGAAGATAATTTTATTATACCGAATGAAGTGTACATTCCTTCTTTTGGGACTGATTCGACTAATCGTGAAAAGGGCAATTTAAAAAGTGAATGTACTGAGATTACAGTACCTAGTGAAAGTATCGAGAGTGTTAAACTAGAAGAAAGCCTTATACAGGACAATAGTAAAGATATTAAGCGTTCAAGTTTAAATGTCAATGCGCGTCCAAAAGGGCAAATTGAAGCACCTGTGCGTTTAAATTTATACGTGGAGTAGATTGTAGTATATTGGCCTTTTGCTGCTCTAGATGTTTGAACAGTCGAATTTGTAAAGTCATTAGTTTCTCCAGAGATGGCAGTAAAAAGCAAGAGTTGTTAAGATGGCGAAAATAAGCTTTTGTATTATTTTATGTCAGGAAATAAAATCCTAGTTTTTCTCAAGTTGTTTGAGTTATTTTCGGCCCCATATAACTTCTTCTTCTTTAGGTGCCATGCCTGTATTCAGACGTTGGTCATCATCATGTTTACAATTTCCTGAAATCTTTCTCTATCGGCTGCTGCGCGAAATAGTTCTTCTACCGTGCAATCACACCACTGCCTGATGTTACGCAGCCATGAAAGCTTCTTTCGGCCTATCCATCTTTTTCCTTCCACTTTTCCTTGTATTATAAGGCGAAGTAGCTGGTATTTAGGTCCTCTAATTATGTGACCGAAGTATTCTGTTTTCCGCTTCTTTATAATGTTCAAGAGCAGTCGATCTGTATCCATCATTCTGAGAACATCCTCGTTGGAAGTGTGCGAAACCCATGATATCTTTAGGATTCGACGGTAGCACCACAATTCGAATGCTTCTAGTTTGTTTAGCGTTGTGGTTGTTAGTGTCCATGTCTCGCAACCGTATAATAGAATAGACCATACATAGCACTTCAGGACCCTCTTACGAATATGCATTGATAGGTTCCTGTTGCATAGAACTGGTTTCCATGTCATAAAGGCCTTCCGCGATATTTTTATCCTAGCTATTATCTCTTCATCTGAGTCCCCATTTACATTCAACCAACTGCCAAGGTATTTGAAATGGTTTACACGCTCTATCCTCTTCCCATTGAGCCAAAGTTGACATTCATCTACAGTAACCTTTCCAACGGCCATCCACTTTATTTTTGAGATGTTGATTTTAAGGCCTCTTCGGCAGCTCGCTTCATTGACTAGGTTTGCTAATGTTTGGAGATCCTCGATGCTTTCCGCAAGAATGGCCGTATCATCAGCAAATCTAATATTGTTGATTACTTCTCCGCCTAGTCTTACTCCTTTTTGTCTGTCATCCAAAGCCTCCCTAAAGATTTCTTCAAAGTATACATTAAAGAGACAGTGTGACAGAACGCAACCCTGTCTTACTCCACGTTTGATGGGTAAGTTTTGAGTACGACTGTTTTCAATTTGGATAGAGGCTACTTGATTGTAATATAGATGTTTTAGCAGTCTTATATCGTAGTGGTCTAGACCTGCCACTTGTAGGCACTCAAAAAGTTTATCATGTTGTACTCGGTCGAATGCCTTTTCAAAGTCGATGAAACAGACGTAGATGTTCTTTCGGAATTCACAGCTCTTTTGTAGGAAAACGCGCATACAAAATAGTGCCTCTCTTGTTCCTAGACCATTTCTAAATCCAAATTGCTTATCACTCACTCTATTTTCGCATAAAAGGAATATTCGGTTCTGTATAATTCGTAGCAGTATCTTAAGCGTGTGGCTCATTAAACTAATCAGCCTAAAGTCGCTGCATTTGGTGGGTCTACTTTTCTTTGGTAATGTTACAAACAGCGATTCTAACCAATCATCTGGTATTATTCCTTCGTTGTAGATTTTATTAAAGAAAGTGGTTAGGTAAGAAATATTTTCCTCATCTAGAAGTTTAAGCAACTCAGCAGGGATCTGATCTGGTCCAGGTGCCTTATTATTTTTGGCTTGCTGTATTGCTTTCCTGACTTCCGACTTCAATATACTGGGGCCCCTGTCTATCTCGCTGCTGCATATAGTATGTGTATGTGCAGCGTTTTCTCGAGTAGCATCGTGAAAAAGGTCACTGATGTATCTCTGCCATTCTCTGCACTGTTCTTCGTGATTACAGATTCTTCCGTCGGCGTCCTTGAGTAAATGAGCATTTTTTGGTTTTCTGATTCCGGAGGTATATTTAAGTTTCCTGTGGAGATTGAAATTGTCGTGTTTTTTTGGAGGTTCTCTATTTCTTTACAGGAATTTTCGAGCCAGAGTTCTTTCGCTTGCTTAATTTTTCTTTTTATGAGTTTATTGACTTCACTGTATTTGTCAGTATCTATATTTTTATATTTCCGTCGTACCTTCCATAAGGTCAAAAATTTCCTGTGTCATCCACTCATTTTTTGCCATTCTTTTAGGTGTTTTCACAGACTCTTCCACTTCTTTCAAAATCGAGTTTTGTATATCGTACCAACATTCGTTAATGGTTCTGTTTCCGTTTGGTATTTTCGATATTTTGTGCATTTCGTTATTAATTCGCTGCGATATGTGTTCACGTGTTTGAGGATTTCTGAGGGGGTCGAGGCACATCCTGTTTTGTTTAGATGGCTTTGTTAATTTCTTTAATTTAATTTGTATTTTGGAGCAGAGTAAGTTATGGTTTGAGTTTATATCAGCGCTGGGGTAAGTTTTTACATCTTTAACATTGTTACGAAATCGGTGGTTTATTAGAATGTAGTCTATCTGGTTCCGTACTATTCTGCCATGTTGTCCGTCTTGAGGGGATTTCCACGTATACAGACGTCTTTTTGGAAGTTGAAACCAGGTATATGTAATGACAAAGTGAGCTTCCTGGCAGAATTCGATTAGACGTTCACCTCTTTGGTTTCTCTCTCCCAAGCCAAAGTTTCCGGTGATGTTATGCGTTGCCTTCCGTCCAACTTTAGCGTTAAAATCTCCCATGAGTATAGTTGTTTCGTGTTTCTTTGTTGTTTTTAGCACTTCTTCTATTTGGTGGTAAAATTCTTCGATTTCCCTTTCATCCTTGTCAGCAGTAGCATAAACTTGAACAATATTTATATTTACAGGTTTGGCATTTAACTGTATTAGTATTACCCTGTCTGACAGTGGTACGAAGTTAATGACATACTTACTAATATGTTGTTTCATAATTATTGATACTCCATTTCGGTGCATAGGGTCTTGGTTTCCAGAAGAATAAACGGCATATCCGTCTGATATGTATTTTCCTGTGTTTTGCCATCTTGTTTCACTTACCCCCATGATAGTGATATCTAGCTTCTCCATTTCCAAGAGTAGATTTCTAAGCTTACCAGCCTCATACAATGTTGTTACATTCCATGTAGCTATCCTATACGGGTTTTCATTTTCATATTCGTCTTATGTCTGATGGTGTTTTGTTCACAGGGATTTCCAGGCTAACGACCTGGGAAGCCCTGTGGTCTAATTTCGATTTGCTTCCCCTGCGGGATCCTGGGTTCCGCAGCTCATGATCAGTAACATTCTTCATTCCATTTATCAATGCCATGATGACTATACTAGGGAGTATAATGGGGTGGTTTCCCGTTGCCTTCCCCATCGCAGTGTTTTAGCCGTCGCAATCTAATATACTGATTGTCGCCTAAAAGTATCCGTGTTAAATTGTTCCGAAGTATTCTTCTCCACCCTAACACAGTAATGAAAATGCTGCTTCCCATTTTCATGTGCTAGTTTTGGTCCGCCCCGAGTATTTCATTTCCTCGGTACCACCCATATCTGGGAGGCGTTCCCCTATCCGCCACCTGGGGAGGCGCCCGATAGAGGATCTAGCAACCTCCACGGGCCCCAGATACCACAAACAATATATTATTATCTGTATTTTGCAAGTTCATTATATATGGCTATGAATAAAAATTTTGTAACAATTAATTTAAGTTTTTTTTGCAAGCCAACTAAAAACTTTAATAGGTATTTTTTAGTTACTTGAGTGTAGTTGAATTCAAAAAAATTGGGTTTGTTTAGGAAACAAAAAAAAAGTTAAAATTTGTTCCCCAGAGTAATTTTATATTTCTAATTTATATTTTCTATTTTTAGGAATAAATAGTTACTTGCAAAGCTCCTATAAACATGGCAGACGATATGATGTCTATAGATATTCGCTGGAGTGGCACACAAAAAATATCCTACGATTTTGACGACATTAGATCTCTAACGGAAACTTCAAGGTCTTCTCAATCTTTCTATAATTGTAACACCTTATGGAAGTTGGCGATTGCGAAAACCTTTAAAGGAGACATTCCGTATTTGGCATTATATCTTTGCAAAGTGGACGACCCACATGAGAATACTTTTTCCTATGAAGTTACTTTGAACATGACACTTTTATCTAATAAAAGCAAAAACAATGTTGTCGAACAGTTTACCGGAAGGTCACCAAGATCGCGTACTGTTTTTGGGACACGTAGCGGCGAATCTATGTTATGGGGATGGGATGAATTTATACCTTGGAGCAAGCTCTTGAATCCTAATCTAGGTTATGTTGGAGACAGTGGAGACGATGATGAAGACGAAATACAAGTTGAAACAGAAATGACGTTGGTAAAGATAATGAAGCATCATGATGATTGTGAATGTCCATCATGTTAACAACGCCTACTTTATAACGTTTACGATGGTCCTTTATTAGATTTCATAACGTGTATGTATAAAGGAAAATAAAGAATTTTTGAAAAATATTATATTTATTTAATATACCAGAAATTCTAGTAGCGAGCCGAATTATTTGGGCAATATTTGTAGTCACTTCAGTGCCAGTGTACCTGGAGAGTTTGGAAAGTAAAGTTCCTAGGAACCAGTGGCGTAGCGAAGGCTCCACCCAAAAAATCTTTACAATTCAATTTAATCAATCTCCAATAAACTTGCTACTTGACAATCCATTTACTATCAACGGACACGTATGCAACGCAAGGGCGTTTAGATTTATATTAAATGTACATATATTAAGAAATTACTTTAAGACTCACTAATTAAACCCATTGAACGCAAGGCCTCTGTGACGGTCTGTATTAGTATCTATACCCACGGCGTGCTGGAAGCAACTTTAATTCAACGTAAAATGTCGACAAAATCAATCTCAACACAGACTTGAGTAATAATTCGTAGTGCTCAAAACTTTCTTTTTTGAATTGTAGCTAAACGTTTACCAAACATATATATATATATATATATATATATATATATATATATATATATATATATATATATGAATAGTTTGGTTATTCCGGATTTGAGCGTTGTGGAATCTCCTACACAAAAACTGGAAAAATATCTAGCAAGTATCATGCAACCAAGAGTCGAACTGGCTGATTCCTTCGTGAAAAACTCTGAACATCTGACTAAAATGATCAAAAACATTCACCTCGAAGAAAATGATATCTTAGCAAGCCTCGACATAAAATCGCTATATCCAAGCATACCACTGGATGAGACTTTGGACAACATCGCCATGAACGAAGATTTTCCAGCCTACACAATTGAACTTGCAGAACACTGTCTAAAAAACACATACTTCATGTTCAATAACCAAATATACAAATAAACAGATGGCGCACTTATGAGATCCTCGCTTTCACCAGTCATAGCCAACCTGTTTATGATATATTTCGAACAAGAGGCACTGCAAAAGGCACCTTTAAAACCGAAATTTTGGAAACGCTATTTTTATGATATTTTTGTAATATGGCCACATGGAAAAGAACACCTGGATGATTTCCTCATATACCTGAACAATATCCACCACAGAATCCAATTCACGCTAGAAATCGAACAAGAAAAGAAACTACCTTTTTTGGACCTGCTATTAACTAAGAGACTCAACAACACCCTTGGCTTTGGCGTATATCGGAAACCCACGCATATTGACCGATATCTCAATGCAGCGTCACATCATCATCCCGCTCAAAAACAGGCAGTAAACACACTAGTATCAAGATCTCTCCGCCTAACAGAACTTGACACAAAACAAGACGAAATAAGACACATTTCAACAACCGGACATACAATCGACTTCGAAAAAACAAAAGAAATAGCACCAGTACAGAACTACAAGGTACACGTCATAAGAGAGGCCCTAGAAATCGAAAAAGCGGGACAGCTAAGTAAACGAGACGATGCTATAAATATTCCATCTACATGGAAAACATTAATAAAGAATCAAGAAAGAAAACAACAAAAGTCAACTAGTACACAAGAGACCAGCATGCAAGAACAAAATATATCGCACTCGACAGAGGGGAGGAGCCTGCGAAGGCGCTCATCCAATCAGGAAGCGAGCCAGCTAAACAAAACTCGAAATTCATCAGAGGCCACCATCAGTTCTCAGCGAGTAACGAGACGAACTGCACTTGAAAATGCCAATGAGATTTTGCGAAACGTCGTGAAAACGATTTTTTGAACGAACGGATTGAAATTCGGAATAACCAAACTATTCATATATATATACAGTGCCTTCATTTCAAAACGAACCATCCTTAATAACTTTGTTAAATAGAAAAATTTAAAAAAAGAAAAAACACGTTAATTTAGATATACAGGGGGAAGTTTAATTTTGCATTTGTTAAAAGTCTGTCAATCACCTCCTCACCTCCAGCTAACCTCACTTTGATATGTCAAATGGGAACCCCCACCTTGTGACACATCATTGTAAGCAGCATAAAATTCTCTATCCAACCGTATAAAAAAAATTAAATCGGTTGACGTACAAGCGAATAGTGTGCAAAAATGTCTTGTAATAATGCATAATATATCGGCCTCGAACTTTGGTATGTCAAATGATTACCCTATAGTGTGATACATCATTTTAAAGGACGTACGATCTGCTATCCAATGATGTCAAAAAAAATTAAGTTAATAGACGTTATAGGCAATTAGGATGCAAAAATGTGTGTTAAATATAAGCAGTTTATTCAGTTGAAGAAAATTATTTTATTAAATGTTCAAAATGTGCGCCGTTATTAGCGAGACAATAAAAAAGCCTATTTTGAAATTCCCCACGAATATTGGCAAGGGTTCTCTGCTAATTCCTCTACATTCCCGAACAATTCGATCTTTTAAATCGTCAATATTTTCAGGTGGGGTTTTATAAACATTGCTTTTTAAATACCCCCAAAGAAAAAAGTCTAGAGGGGTTAGGTCTGGAGACCGTGCTGGCCATTCAATTGCACCACGTCTGCCAATCCACGTCCCTGGAAAATGTTCATCAAGCCACTCTCGAATTGCCAAAGCGTAGTGCGGGGGAGCTCCATCTTGCTGGAAATGCAAATTATTTTCATTTAGTACCATAACAGCATTTTCATCCACTTGATTTTCTAAAGATTGCACAATGGCAGGGTATATTGTGTTTTCTAAAAGGTTTAAATAAATTTGCCCAGTTAAATTATCTTCCAAAAAAAATGGCCCGATGATTTCATTGCCATAAATTCCTGCCCACACGTTAATTTTTTCGGGATATTGAGTATGCCCTTCTCGGAAAAGGTGCGGATTTTCATTATCCCAGTATCTGCAGTTATGTCTGTTAACCAGTCCATTTAGAAAAAAAGTTGATTCATCACTAAAGCAGATATTCTTAGGTAAATGGGGGTCCTCGTCAATTCGTTGGCACATTAATTCGCAAAATTGAATTCTTCTATCAAAATCGTCTGCTCCGAGTTCTTGAAGAATTTGAATTTTGTAGGGAAAAAACTTATTTTGTTTCAAAACTTTATGCACAGAGCCAGCAGAAATGTTGGTTAAATCTGCAACCTTTGAGATGGATAAAGTTGGATCTATTGCAAACTGTCCTAGTACCTCGATTTGGCATGCTTCATCTACAACCCTTTTCTCAATAAATTTTTTATTACAAACGGATCCCGTTTCTTCAAACTTTCGTATCAATTCGAGTACATATTTATGGCCCACGTTTTTGTCTTGATGCCTCTCGTTAAATGCTCTGGCGGTTCTACGAGCGCACCGATCTTCAGCTCTATAGAGAAAAATTATTTCTATTCTTTCGGCTAGCGTATACACCATTTATATTCACGTTTCAACTAGGCGTCACAATGACAATTTTAACAATAATAAACAACTGGTGTTTAAAGATCTTAAAAATTTTATTTATTGCAGTGATTTCTTGTACCTATCAGGTACCGCAAAAAATATCATTGAAATAAATACACTAGATTGATTAGACTGCAATGAATTTTGCGATGAATTTTAAAACAGGCTTAGTTTTTTTCTCGCAAATATTTTAACTGTTTATTATTTTAAAAAATATTTATTTTAAATTTAAAATAATATTTTACTCTATGAAGTAGCCATTTGATATAATAAAGTTTAATGTGATAAGGTGTCTATTATTACCACACATCTTTTCTTACTATTCGCTTGTACATCAACAGATTTTGTTTTTTTTTATTGGCTAAATAGGAGATAGTATGCCCTTTAAAATGATGTATCACACTATAGGGTAATCATTTGACATACTAAAGTTCGAGGCCGATATATTATGCATTATTACAAGACATTTTTGCACACTGTTCGCTTGTACGTCAACCGATTTAATTTTTTTTATACGGTTGGATAGACAATTTTATGCTGCTTACAATGATGTGTCACAAGGTGGGGATTCCTATTTGACATATCAAAGTGAGGTTAGCTGGAGGTGAGGAGATGATTGACAGACTTTTAACAAATGCAAAATTAAACTTCCCCCTGTATATCTAAATTGACGTGTTTTTTCTTTTTTTTAAATTTTTCTATTTAACAAAGTTATTAAGGATGGTTCGTTTTGAAATGAAGGCACTGTATATATATATATATATATATATATATATATATATATATATATATATATATATATATATATATATATATATATATAAATGTATGGTAACTTTGGATTAGGTTTCAAAGTTAATATTACTATTCTGTCCTTGACGTTTCGCCCAACGTAGTGGGCTTTTTCAAAAGTATATTCTAAAACAAAAGCAAAATACAACTAACATGGTCACAAACGCACACTCACAAAACTCAGATTTAACACTCCAACGGTACAATATTCACTGAAAATATCAATTTACAAAATAATGTGAAATTAAAAATCAAAAATTACAGATTAATCCCAGACACGCACCTCAATTTACCTTGGCTATGTTTCTCAGTAAAGTATTTGACGATTCCTTCAGTTACTATCAATTTAATATTTTTTTTATTAGGAAACCTTTTTACTCAATTTTTTCTGATTTATAAATAAATTTTAACAATATTGACTATACAGTATATACAATAAGGGCTACAATAGGTGGTTTAGTTTATTAGGTTAAAATATATTTGGCACAGGTTTTTGATATCTTGTTTGTCATTGATTGCTTGTTTTTCTTTTTTTATATGTAGCATTTCCTTTATTTGAAATTTATGGTAGTTTCTTTCCTGGGTTAGAATCTTTGTGTTTGAAAAATCAAATTCATGTTTAAAATTTGTCTCGTGTTTACACAAACACGAGACAAATGCTGTCGTTGCGTTTTTTGTGTATTTATGTCCGTTCAATCTGCTGTCTAGATATTGTGTTGTCTCATTCCAATATATTTCTGTGGACAATTTATACATGGTACGGAATAGATAATGTTAGATTTATTTTTATGGGTCACCTTACTTTTTAGCTTTGTAAGTAGTGGTGACAAGTGGTTGTATGTTTTGTGGCAAACTATAATATCGTGCTGTTTGAGGATGTGTGTAACTTTTTCTGACAATGAATTTATGTATGGTATTGCAACGTATGTTTTTGGGTTGTTATTATTATTATTATTTTGTGTAAGGACGTTCTTATTATACAGTTTGTAAGTTCGTTGTTTTATTATTATGATTGTGAGTTTTTTGGGGAAATTATTATCACTTAGGATTTGTCTGACTTTCTTTAAGGCTTCTTGACGATATTTCGGAGAAGTTAGGGTTAAAGCTCTATCAGCCAAACCTATTATTACGCTGATCTTTTGGGATTTTGGATGATGTGATTGATAGTTAAGGTAGCGTTCCGACCATGTATCTTTTGTGTACCACATCGTCTCAATCTTTTTATTTTCATAATTTCGAACTAGTGTGAGGTCAAGGAAATTTATTTATCCATTTTGTTCGGCTTCTGATGTAAATTGCATCTTTTTGTGGAAATTGTTGAATGCATTTAGTATGGTGTCTATTTCATTTTCGGGGACAGCTGCTAGACAGTCGTCAACGTACCCCTTGAAAAATTGAATCCGTATATTAAGTTTTTCTATGACGTTTTCTTCCAGATATTCCATGACCAACTGTGCTACCGTAGATGATATTGGTGAGCCCATTGCGCAACCATCAAGCTGCTGATAGTATGTATCTTGATATTGAAAGTAATTATTGGTTAGTGTCAAATTTATGGCTTCAGTGAAGGTTTCTAGGTTTAAAGTGGTAAAGCTTTTTGAGTTATCCCACTTTGTTTTTATTATATCTGTTAATAGGTCATTGGGAATATTTGTATATAACGAGACGACATCTAGTGAGATTAATTTATAGTTGTTTGGAATACTTGTTTCATTAATAAATTTTTTAAAAGTAAAAGAGTTTTTTTATATAATAATTGTTTTTTCCAGTTTTATTCGATAAGCAGCTGCAAAGATATTTCGATAATTTGTAAAATGGTGCTTGTATACTCGATACTATTGGTCTTAGAGGAACACCAGGTTTATGTAGTTTGGGTAAACCATATATTCTTGGTGAAATCCCGTTGTGTATTGTTAAATTTTTTGCTTCTGAATCTGTTATGAGTTTTTTAGACAAAAGTTTCTTGATTAATTGGTTATTTTTATTTTGAAATATGTTGGTTGGGTCGTGTCGTAACTTTTTGTATGTTCTTGAATCTTTTAATAAATCGTCCATTTTCTTATTATAATCAGTGGTGTTCATTATAACTGTTTTGTTGCTTTTGTCAGGTTTCAGAACCGTTATTTTGAGGATTGTCACGGATAAATAGTTTGGTTTTTTAAGTATATATATATATATATATATATATATATATATATATATATATATATATATATATATATATATATATATATATATATATATATATATTAGAAAACAAGATAAATGACCCAAAAGTAATAAAAATGGCTAAGTTTGGTAACTGATTTATTTTTTCCTTTATGGGTAACTGTTTTAGAGTGATAACATAACATATATTCTTTATCAGTTCCCATGGTCGAGATCCATCTATAGAGTGATTATTTAATTCCTCCTTTTAGTGAAACATACCTTACGACAAACACTATTTAATAAAATTAATCATGATGTTTGTTCCATTACATATTCAAAACGTTATACTCAGTTATTTTCCAGATTATAAATTACGCATTTAGCGACAACAAATACACATGTACCTCTAAAAATAACTAAGCTGGCAATAGTACCGTTTTAATTTGACACAGACTATATATTTCGGTGGCAGTTTGTGAAAAGAAAGACGAGAAAAGTCGGCGAATACTTGCACGCCCCTGCACTCATACCGCACTATTGCACCACGTCCATCGTTATCACACACGCTTAACGAATTCGATAAATTCTTTGTGCGGCAACAAAAATCAATTTTAGAATAGTTTAGAATAAAACTAAGTTTTCTGGTTGGGCGGTACCAGAACGCCTTATCTCACCAGCCGCCACTGAATATATGAAAAACTTTTCTTACAGGTACTGTATAAAAGCAAAAATATCACTTTTGCTATTTTCGGGACACCCTGTATTGTGTTTTGTACTATCGATTTTTATGTAAATACGTTTTCGATCCTCATTCCCCCCCACAAAAGTTATTGAAATGTTTATCTGTACATTATTGTGTAGTTAGATTTTATTTATTTTTATTTAACGAAATCATGTTTGGATTGTTTTTCAAATGTAAATATATTATGATTACGATTTTTATCAAGTGTGTTTTATTTAAAAAGCGGCCACATCCCCAGAACATGGAAGTTAAACTGCACCTCCCGAGAGGGATTACCATCGAATTCTTGCCAGTTAAACCCATTCTGACTGCGTTGCCTAACAACGTGTAATGGAGACAACATTTTTCTAATTGTGTTTCAAACGGGATTTAAAATTCTGTTTTTAGTAAACATAGTTGAAAAATATTTTTTTTTCGTTTTGAAATAATATAGTCTGGACGCGTCCTTAAAAAATCTGAATCAGTTTGTGTAAAAGGAATACATATTTAAGTAAAACACTTTGTGTAAAGGAATACGTATTGAAGTCGCCATTTATGGCCCTCGATCACGGATTTCTGAACTAAATGGATGACAGGTGGTAATGGAGCTGTCAACGGAAAAATGTCCGGAGTATGCTCGGCGCCATTTTGGGTAAGAGTGACGTTTTGGCACGTCAAATTAACCGTCAAAAGTCAAAAATAGTGTCATTGTTGTTATTATTGTGAAATAATCTTTGTTTTTCCTTGGATTAAATTTATTTTAAATAACTTAATAACCAAGTAATATGCACCAAGCCATCAGTCAAATATTTAGGTGTAAATATAGACCACAAAATTATCTTAAATTGGCACTTTAGAACTGTTAAACAAAAAATGTTTACAAAGGGTCAAATACCTTAGGAGTCTAATACACAAAAAAAAGGAATCTGAAGAAAAACAACTCATATATACAAAGCAATATACTGACTTTAATAGGAATACATACCTCCTATATACAGTAATTGCAGGAAGCCAGCACTCGTAAAACTTGAAACGGTAGAAACCTCTGCTCTATGTAGTATTACTCAAATCCATCGTCCTAGCTATCCACCAATCAATTATTGTATGAATTCACTTAACATCTAGCCGATTATTGTAAGACTTCCTGTCCTGACAAGTAAGTTTGAAAGAAAACCTGAAACGTGACCGGTGATAGAGGAACTGAGTACGAGCAGGGGCCGGAACCATAGGCCAGCCCGAAGACCCCCATTAATGATACTATTCAACCCTTAATATACTTTTTTATTATTTTGTGAAGATTTGTAGGGGCTTGAAGACCAAACGTACTATAAATAAGCTTTTTATTCTGAAGGACCTCGTTTGTTGGCTTGTATGGTTCAAATTTATATGTCCTAATAAATTATAATCAATAATATTTATTTAATTGTAGTGTAGTATAGTGTTTAACACAGCCTAAGGAAGTAAAATGTTGTATTTAACATTATTTGAATATAAAATTGAATGTTACTTATTTTAATAAAAGTTTTAAATATCTTACAAATTGTTACTTCTCAATTTTTTTTATAAGTTGTGTTGATGAAAACAATTATGTTACACTTAACTGTTTAAAGTAAGTTATGGACATACGGACACAGGTGTTTATATTAAATCCATAATTAGAACTAGTCGTAGGAAAACAATTTTTAAGCAGCACGCTCATACTATTGAGATATGAACAAAATTTAGTGTAATAATTTTGTATGTCTATAATCTCAAATTTACTTGAAATTTGCGAAACATTCAACTTTCTAAGGAAATTTTAATTAGAAAATACTGAAAATAACGGGGTACTACCTAATTAATATTTCAACTGTTTTTTCAAAAAATAAAACGTTTTGAAGAAACGGTTCGTCAACATATTGCTTTTTTAAGGACTAGTTATTTTTAACAACCAAAAATATAATAAAAATTATTAATTTATTTTTACGACCGACCAATAGTATGACAAATATCCACACATAACAATCAATTGACACCAATTGGATTAGTTGAGTAAGGTTATAACGTAATACTGTCATTTTATCTCTTTCTACCATTCGTTTCGTTCAATTACTTATGTCGATGAAATTTCGGAAAGGAATGCAAATTGCTTCAAACTTGTCAGTGGGAGGTAAACGATTACGTTTAGTCGTTATAATTTTTCAGTGGCGACAGCGTATTCATTGTTATTATAACTTCACCTTACCCAAAATGGCGCATAGCATGGTCCGGACATTTTCTGTGTATTTGACGATCAGTACATATACTTTATACGTGCGTGCCCTCGATTCATTGGCCGGAGCAGCTCAGAGCTGTTCAGGTGCAAGAAACGCTGGCTTTATTCATGTAGTGTAGTGCATGATGCCTCGGAGCTTGTCAGATCTGCTTTTCGCTTACCCTTCAGAGTGAGTCCACACAATAAGAAAAATCTTGGCGTAAGCGTAGCGTATTAAGACATATGTCACATTTCAAGCATTGTGATTTGTTAGATTTAAAAAAAGACAAAGACCGAAGATTTTCCACCTAAATCTGCCTTTTCCAAGGTCATTACGCCAAAAGATGTTGAACTTTTCAGCGGACTGCTTTCAAAATGGTGGAAACTGTTTATTTTCAATGTATTGCATGAACACATAACCGTTTTTTTTTAAAGTTTGTTGTTTTATTTATATTTTTTATTTTGCGAGTTTTGAAATAACGGATTTTTATGAATTATGTTAAATTGTTTTAATTTATTAAAAATGCTTGTTACCGAAGATCATTACTGCTTGGTCCTCAAAAAAAAAACGATTTTTGTTAATTTTTTTATTCATTTTATAACAATTTCAATAATACAGGTGTTCGTTATATAAATTAAAGCTTATGGTAAAAATTTGCAAGGCGTGAAAAGCAGGAAAATTATGTTTTTTTGTAAAAATTTCGATACTCACCCCTATTTCGAGGTCCTAGAACACAATTCTGGCCTTGATTTTTCACTATTTTTCCTCACTTTCCCGGAAAACTTAGAAAAAGAAAAGCATCACTTCACAAAGCACTTTCTGTTCAATTAAAAACCGAATTTACGTCTTCATTTTCAATGGAACTAGTTATATATTGTACGTAATATATTTCAATTATTTTTGCACAAATTTTAGCAAATCAATTTAGAAAAACTTATATTTTCAGTGAAAAATTAAAAAACACGTCTCGAAAACGTCATCGACGGTCAGACTATTTAAACTGGCCGCCGAATCACGTAAAAATGTGCAACGTTGCCAGATTTAAAATTTCTTCATAATATAAACTATAAGATCTGTCTTTCTCAGTCAACAACATGGTTTAATTTTTTTTAATATTCAGAACAGTTCCTAAGTAAAAATAATCTTAACCCTTCAAAATTATTGGTTGGTTTTGGTTAAGATAGGTTGGTTCAGGTTTAGCTTGATTTTGGTTAATTTGGAAAACAGAAACTAACCTGAACTAATCTAAATTAACCTAGATTTAAAGTTTCCTGGTATAAACTTTAAAATTTACCCATTACAGTTAACAACATAGTTTAATGTTTGTAACGTATAAAAAGGGGTACAATGAATCTTAACCTTCCAAAATTTTTGGTTAGTTCTGGTAAGTACAGGTTAACATTAGTCTTGGTTACTTTAAAAAACTGAAATTAACCTGAACTATCCTGAACTAACCTGAACTAACCTAAACTAACCTGAACTAACCTATATTGACCTAGATTTATTAATTAAAAAATGTCATTGTCCAGCAGAAACCTCGTGGAGGCGGGACAACCTCTGCCACTCGACACTTTCTGCTAACGTACATAAGCAACATGATCAATTCATATTATCCGTTTAAAACTACTGGTATTTGGAGGGAAACAAACAAAAGCAACTATAATCCTTAAAACCTTTAATATTTAGAGTCAAAATCGCACATCAAAGTACTGGTATTTGGAGGGAGACAAACAAAAGCAACTATAATCCTTAAAACCTTTATTATTTAGAGTCAAAATCGCACATCGAAGACATAGACATAGACATAAGAGTAATTAATAGTTATTCAATAATCAAAAGAAAGGAAATTCTTTTTGGAATCTTTTCTTTCCAATTCAAACAGAAAGAGAAGATTATTTAAAGAAATCGTTTTTGCAATCTGGCAACATCGCCGACTTCAACAGTACGCCACCTTTAGCGAACTATGCTAACTATTATTTTTGGGTGCCTGCGTTTTTTTTTGATTTCGTTGTGATTCTTGCCGTGGTAATTTTTCGGATTTTTTCAATAAAAAAAGTGCATATTTTTGAATTTATGTATAATGCAGAAGCTTCTATCACTGTGGAATTCGTTGTTATAACAAAAGTTTAACGATTTAGTGAAAAAAATTGAACCTAAAGTGAAAAGTTATTTTCCCTGTTTTCCGCAAAATTGAGGAAAAATTATGGAAAACCGAGGTCAGAATCGTTATCAAAATTTTTTCAAAAAAACGTCATTTTCCTATCATTTCACTCTTTACGAATTTTTTCCAAAAATATAAATGGTAATATACATACTGTATGTATGTATAAGTTGTATATAAATTTATAAATATGCATATTTCACCCTTTCGCTATATTTAAAAAATTCTAAAAACATCAATGTCACCCAGTTGACTTTTATGTCTGAATTTGATACAGCAGCCTTGCTTTTTGAAATTCTACAAGTTTTTTATTATTATTAGGGTATGTTTATACAGATTTATATATTTTTTCTTCGTTATTAAATACAATTTGGTAAGGGTAGGGTTCTTGGGAATAGAACAGAACATGTTAAAAAATTTGATAACAATTCAGGTTGAGTGAAATCTAGGAAAACGTTTTTTTTACCTCCTATTTCGAGGTCGTAGAACATGACTCTGACCCCGGTTTTCCTAAATTTTTCTTCAATTTTGCGCAAACAGGGAAAATCTATTTTCACTTTAGGTACAATTTTTGTCACTAAATCGTTAAACTTTTGTTACAATCACAAATTTTACACTGATAGAAGTCTTTGGATTACATAAAAATTTTAAAATTTGCACTTTTTTTTATTGGAAAATTGAAGAAAATTATTAAGAAACAAAACAAATAACATAAATGGTTTCTGTCATTGAATAGTAGTATGAGTTCATTCAATCCAAATTATTACCAAAAATTTTCAGATTTAGCAAATATAGTCATCATTATAAACTCTTAAACAATATTATATTATAACTGATACAAATAAGCTTCTTGTAATCCACATACTTTGTATAAAGAGGGCTTTCTCCATTTCTCAGTTTTGAGGAACTTCCCAGATAGCACAAGATTTCCATTGGATATCCAGAATAGGTACATATAATGTTCTGTATGTCCATGGATCGTTTATGGATGTCCATTAGATGTGATGACACGTAATCTATATGGACGTCCATATCTGGATGTCCAGTGTAAGTCCATCAGACGTCCATTAATTTATCTTTAAAAAAATTCCTGAAATTAATAAAATTGTATCTCAGAACCATACATAGCTCATTTTTCTTTTTTTTTTTTTCGGCAGATACACAAATTGATTGAAAATTAGCCATACTACTTGACCTGTAAAGCTATATTATATTAAAAGCTTAATTGTATAAAGGAAAATAACTACTGAACTGTAGAATATCGATTATAATAATTATATTGCAACTTTAACGAAAACTAACTCCTAAAGATTTTAATAAAATTTTGGTTCAACGTAGATTTTTCCCCTCAATAATTGAAATTTCGGGTTGTCGGTAAAATCGGATACTGTAATATCGGCCTGTAGAATTGTCAGTTCTTAACCCGCCGGCCCGCCATTATCACAAAATATCCCTTCAGATATTTTGTGCCCATTATTGTGTTGACGTCGAGCTAAAAAAGACCTTTGGAGTTTTAGTTGAGCTAAAATCAAGTGTACTTTTTATTTGAAGAAGATGCCACCGTTAAAGGTAAGTATAGTTATTTTTAATTTAATTTTTTTAAATTATACTAACTACAGACATGCCCGTCGAAAAGCTGATAACTTAGTATCAAACTCGCACAAATTTGAAAGTGAACAAAATATTCAGTATCAAAACACGTATGTTAAAATATAGCTTTTGTAGTTATACTTTTTCATACAATCACTTATTTAAATGGAAATTACTACAAATAAGTGCAAATATTTTGATAGGCCAATGAATTTTGTATCTTGTTGGTTAAAATGGAGCATAGATAGAGTTGTAAATTTGTGTAATAATAAAATAGTGGATTTTAGAGAAATTTCTCTCTGACAAAGTCATTATTGAGTAATCAGTCTAATAAGATTGCTGGCATTATTAAATGTTATCAAAATTTATAATGGATTAAAAGCTATAGCAAATTTGAATAATTATATTAATTTTTTATGACTATTTTGGATTAAACGCTAGTACAAGTTTACATTGATGTGTATTTTTGTGCAGTATAATTGTTAAAAAATATATAATAAAGGTTTGACAGTTCGACTCTAGGTTTAGACTTATAATTTAATTTTTTTAAATTATTTTTTAGATGAATTTTCCAAAGATTGGTCTAAATAAAATTCCTTTGTGAAAGCCAATTTGTACCAAATTAGAGAAGATATTCAGGTAATCTTAAATAGGGAAAAATCAACAAGTATCTACAAAGAATTTTCTGCAGGAGTTCAACTATCCTTTTACCGAAGAAAATCATCAGCTGCCTCAAGTCACATAAGATCTTCAGGACAATTTAAACTTTAAAGATGCAGTAAGTTTATTACACTTCTCCTGAAATAAGAGCTGAAACTTATTCGAGTAATGCTTCTTTATGTGTATGAGTCTATTGATAAAAAAAACTTAATTTTTTGAAAAAACAGAAAGTTTTTACTTAAGAAGTGCCCATTTGGATGTTTTTAAAAATGGCATAAGAACGTACTTACCTGTGGGGAATTTAAATAACGTTTTTTTTCCATACATGAGGAAACAATACTAAAATCAGTTTCATTTTACAGAATTATTTTATATATTTTTTTTACTTTGATTCTTAAAGTCAAAAATATTCTTAGCTTAGCATATGTGGAATTAACGTTTAATTATCTCAATAATGTAATATAATTTTAGGTTTTACAATTAGCGAAAATTGGAGGAAAGTGTACCTATGAACTTATTAAAAGATAATTTATTGTAACAATGACAGATAGCCTTTCCAAGAATTATACATATGATGAAACAGTAAAGTGCTTTTTAAAAGTTCACTATTTGTAGGTAAGTTACCACTTAAATATAAAAATTTAATGAAAAAAATCTCATATTTATATTATTTGTCATACTCGTAAATAATAAGAATATATTGGGTGTCAGATTTCACACGTTAAACTCTAGATCCCCTTGTTCTGATAATACCCTGACAAAAAGTGTGTTAAAATTTTTTTTCTGGTGTGTTGGTTTAAGCACTCTAAGCAATTACGATGCATTTGGTTTTATATATATATATATATATATATATATATATATATATATATATAGAGAGAGAGAGAGAGAGAGAGAGAACTTTCTTTTATAAGTAAAATATAAATTTCATTTTAAATTCCTACAAACATCTCTGACTTTAATAGGATCTTGAGTTTTCAAATTAATATTTCTGTTGTAATCGTTATCATTGTTTTTGGCGTTCTTATACTTTAAAGTTTTTTATTATAGAAAATTACTATGGAACATTAAGGCTTGAAACAGCCCCAACTAATAAGATTAAATACAACACTCGGAATTTGTTAACTATACAAAGCCATAAAATACTAACGTTAAACTTTATTAATTTTCAGCTGCGGCAGAAGAATGGGGGACCGATAAAAAACAGCCGAAGACAAGTTTAGACAATGGCTGAAGAGAATAAACGACAGAAATAAATCTAGAAAAAATAATCATTGTAACAATAAAGTCTTTATTTAAATAATTGGTATATTTTCTATTACCCAATTGAAATTGTACATATTACTATGGAACCAGATACCTTATTCATAATGATCCTTCTATAGCTTGAACAATTTAAATCAATTGAAGTTATATTTTGTAGCACTTGCAATTCGACTAATTATAAAATTTTATATTCTTAATAGTGTTGTATTAAAAACTTGACAATTGTAATCAATAAGTGTAATATGTGGATCCAATTCCTGTTACCTGGTTCGCTCATGTAATTTATATCTGTTTAGTTTTTGGGACTAATAGGGCCATCTATGGTTACTTGTTATCGACGTTTTGATGACATAAGTGGTCTGTAGCTTCAGAAGTGCAAATTAGTTAGGTACTGTAAGCTCTCGGACCCTAAGCAAATTCTGAAAATATCTACCATTCATGTTAGCGGAACATCAAGAAGAGGGAACAATAGATTATGACCTATTTATCCAAAAAGCACAATACCATCGGATAATATGTCCACAATCGGGTCAAGAATGTACATTATATGGACATCCAAAATTAGTCCTATTAATATCCAAAAATGATCCATTCCTGGACAATATATGGAATCCAAAAAGACGTCTATGAGTGGGACAAACGTATAGTCCAGTGGATATTCATAGGATGTTGGTGGACAAATTCTGGACATCCCATGGATACCCAGTATGTTCAGCTTTGGATAAACGATGGATATCCAGTGGACTGAAGTGTGCTATTTGGGTTGCATGAGTAGTAAAAATTTGACAGCGTAAAAGAGGCATTTCAGTGGCTGAAACATAACACAACATCCTTTCAGGAGGCTGAAAAATGCTGGAAGCAACAATAGCAAAAAAAAAAAAATTTTTATTAAGAAATACACCAATTCGTTACTATATCCACAATCTTGCCTATTTTGCATACCAATGCTGAATATTAATGGTTTTAAAATTCTAGTTAAAATTTGTGAATAAGTTCTTAAAAGAATTTTTTTTTGTATATTTGACAAACATTTTGATGTAAACTTTTTAGTATTCACATATTGTTGTAAAAGTTACTGACTTTGAGAGACCTACAAAGAACACAATGTTTTATATTTGAAATGTAATCTCTTTATTTATTAAATTATTGCATAGGCCAAAGCTAATAGTATAGATAAAACTGTAGCAAAATTACTCACTGAATTTGCAAGTGATATCAGTGAAGGTAAATTTTGGTTTCTATTTTAAGTTTTATCAAATTTGTTAAATAGATACATGAATTATTTTTCAGAATGAAAAAAAAAAAAATAGAATACTGTGCTTTGTTAGCATATTTACTAATCCAGATATCAGTATCGAGACAATGGAAACCATCCAAGGTAGAAATGGATGAAGCATTTTTCATGCATGTGAAGGTATCATTATAAATAAATATTAGTATTTTTAGGATGCAGGACCCCAAAACGTGAGAATGAATGAAATGGAATTGGTTGTCTCTCTATTTATTACAGCCATTCATTTTTCCCCTTTACTTTCAAAAATAAGCAGCCAGAAAATTGAAAATTTTTTCTAGTATATCAGTTACAAATATCAGTTTCTAAATTCGATAAAATAGGTACTAATTAGAAATATCTGTACATCTACAGAATCGGCTTTCTATTATTATGTAAATTTGTAAATCAGAACAAGAGTATTTTAATTGCTTGTAGTTGCATTCCAAAAATTATTTGTGGTGTAGTGTACGATCTAAATTTTGTTTGGGACACCATGCATATTTTATATACATTTTATAGGTAAATTTATACTAATTTCCGGGTTTTATAGTTTTATATTTAAAAATAACTGGTAATTCAGGGGAGGTTTATTGGAGTTGTTTTATCGACATTTGAAACAGTACAAAAAAAAAATTATAATTTTTTTCCAAAAATTTTGAGAATGACAAAAACTACAAAATTTTGCAGGCAGATTGTAAGTTTTTATTCAACTCCTCAAAATTAATTTAATTTAAACAGATATTTGGTTGTTACCGTGTATAAATATAAAATTACGTAATATATATATTTTATTTTTAGGTTCTTGATGACTCACAAGAAAAAATTGAAGCCCATCAAAAAAAAAATTGAAAAGTTTTAACCTTTCCTCTCAACTGATGTCGATAATATTTGAAGAAGACCTGGATTATATCACCATTGTTACAAATTGACATCTTCCTTGCGCTGTTGAAACACCATTAAAAGCAGTAGAAACAACATTTTAAATAGTACGTTCTTTAAACGCATAGCTTTAAAGAATTGTATAATAAAGGATTGCTTTTATTAATGTCCAAATTTTATAATCTTACTCATTTACCAAAAAGTTATATTCAGTTAATTATCAATTATCTTTCTGAACTCCTCAATAGTCTTGAGATATTTGAAAAATTTCAAAAAATAAATTTGGATGATGTTACTAGTAATATTAAAAAATCATTCTTGAAATATTTATTAATCTACTTAAAAATCATTTTGAAATTTATAAATTTTTTTATCTCAAAAATTGTAACGAATAAATGAACATTTATCAAAAAAGTATTGTTTTGTGAAGGTCTAATTTAAAAATTTTTAAATTTAGTACGTCGTATACATACATTCGTAGCATAAGGTAGTCTAACATTTAAAAACCTAAAATAAAATTTAAGAGAAAAATGTATCCACATTATATTCAAAAATTATCAATATTGCGCAGTTTGTTCCATTTATTTTGGACCTATACTCTACCTCAAACTATAGAAGCAAGAAAAAAAATTATATAAAAAAGTTAAAGTTTTTTTTGGATAAGCTTTGACTGTAAATTTCTATCTTGTGCGCAGAGACTTTTTTTTTAATGTTATAAACATGAGATAATTAGTTAATCTTATGTATAATTTCTTATAAAATTCCAGAAATTTTTTATTTGAAACTTGGGGTGTGTCTGAGATTATAATCTGAAAATAGATCGCGACACTCTGATAATGTATCTTGGCGCAAAACAGTTTATATGTTCCTATATTAAGTTTTCTTGCTCCACTCAAGCATACCAACTTTTTGTTTAATTGGAGTTAAAAAATGTTTGTCTTCAGGTCAGAGTGAGTCCACACGATACCAAAAATTTCGGCGTAGTACGCCCATTTATGTTAAAAATGTCTCGTCCACACGGGGAACTTTTATCGTGCAGTCGTGCAGTCGTAATGTTTTTTTTTGTGGTAACCTAACTTTTTTCTGATTTTTTGGTAATATTTATTTATGTATAAATTAAAATGAAAGAAAATAAAAAAAATAATTGCAGCAATGTTGTTATGTAGAAAAAGAAAACTAAAGAAAAAATTACAAAAGATAAGGATATTATTAATATATTCTTTATTAAAAAAACGGAAAAGTCGTCGCTACTAAGTCCGATCTGTTTTTGAGAAAAACATTGGAGAAAGGCTTGGACATACTAATGATTTGATTCAAGAAATGCGAGAAATTGATCCTGATTTTTAAAAAATATTTTCCTGTTACTCTTGGTGAGTTTGAAAAGCTGTTGTTGGGCCAATAATTAGGAAACACGCTATGGAAATGTGTACAGCTATACACTTATTACTAGGTTTGAAAAAACATTGTGATATTTGGCTGATGAAATCAGCATGTGAAAGCAACAGTGCGAATTCCGAGTCGGTAAACAGTGTTTTTGAAATTAGTCATGTTACTTGTGCAATAATATGAGACTCTTTAAAACAAGTTTTATTTCCGAAGTTTGCCACTTCTGCCTGGTAAAGAATTGCCAAGGAGTTCAAAAACAAGAGTTTCAATATAAAGTGTCGTTTTAACAATCGTTTTAATAATTACAATTGTTTGTAGTTTTTCGAAGAATATATTACGTATGACACTAACTGGATTTCTGTTATTAAATTTCCATCAATGTTAATTTTTACTTTTTAATTGTTTATAAGAGGTTTATATAAAATTTGCTAAGGGTAGGGTTACTAGACGACAGGAATTTTCCTGACATGTCTGAAATTTTAGCCCCTTGTTAGGAAGAAACAGGAAAAAACTGCAATTGTCAGTATTTTTTTGAAATTATAAGTGGAAAATATAAGTAATGAAAAAATATTTATTAATCATTCTAGTGAGAAAAAATAAATTGATTAAACGTTAACAAAATGAGTGAATTGTTAATTTAGTATATTAATAAATTTAGTTTCATACTTTTTATTGCTTGAAGTTTCTTTTGGCAATTGCTGGACTTTTATAACCATTTACATGATATGCTCTTTAAGTTAAATTGTGTCTAGAATAGAACCTCAACACAAGACATTGTTGTAAACCAACTATTACTACAAATTATTAATTATTAAATTACTATATATATTATTAAGTTACTCTTATGGATTAATAGATAATTATAGTCTAATATTTAATACTCCCTTAAGAAACAGTTATATCTTAAGTAAATTTATGTTCTAATAGGCTCAAACAAAAGCATGCCTTAATCTCCGAGACTCTAAAACTTTACTTTTTACAGAGACCGTTAGTTTTGTTCATATTGTCATCGTCCCATAAATACACACTTTTTCATTTCAGTAATCATGTAAATAAATAGTTATAAGTTATATTTGTTAGTACGCCTATCACTGTAAAATATATAATTTAGATTCAGAATAGAATGTAACTAGGACATGAATATTGAAACGAGAGGAACTAAAATCAAAAAACTACAATAGTAACATTAAATTAGTAAGTAAGAATAAAAAATGTTGTTACCTCATGATTTAGTGAACATTATAATAAAATATTAAAAAAGTAATATTAGAAGATTTATTTGAATTCATCGAAACCAGTGATAAACTAAAAGCAGAACTAGCAAAGTTATAACATTAGTGGCAGTGAAAGGCTAAGCTTATAACAATATCGACAGTCTATGTCTCTCCTTAGTCCACTACGCTCCCATTAATGAGAAGACTCACTCGATATTGGCATTTGATGCTTTGATTGCAAAAATTTTGAAAATCTCACTGCCTTAACATACAACATTCAGAAAAAATGTCCGGATATTTACAGAAACATTAGGGATATTGTCAGGAAATCTCATTATTTGATCTGGTAACCATAGCTAAGGGCATGTCTGTGGATTAGCGTTTCGATATCATAGATTGTCGTTGAATAGAAATTGTATTATATAATGGCCTTTATTTCATAAGCTTTAATTTATATAACAAACACCTGTATTATTGCAATTGTTATAAAATTAATAAAAAAATGAACAAAAATCGTTTTTTTTTTGAGGACCAAGCAGTAATGATCTTCGGTAACAAGCATTTTTAATAAATTAAAACAATTTAACATAATTCATAAAAATCCATTATTTCAAAACTCGCTAAATAAAATATATAAATAAAACAACAAAGTTTAAAAAAAAACATAGGTTATGTTTTCATACAAAATATTGAAAATAAACAGTTTCCACCATTTTTAAAGCAGTCCGCTGAAAAGTTCAACATCATTTGGCGTAATGACCTTGGAAAAGGCTGATTGAGGCGGGAAATCTTCGGTCTTTGTCTTTTTTTAAATCTAACAAATCACAATGCTTGAAATTTGACATATGTCTTATTACGCTACGCTGCCGCCGAAATTTTTCTTATCGTGTGGACTCACTCTCAAAACACAATTTGTCATATTTGGGTAAAGCGTGAAAAACTAAGATAGAAACTTCAACTATTTTGCTGTAAGATGGATCGTTAGGATATTTCAGTTTGTGAAAGAGTAAACATTGCATTTTTTAAAGGTGAGTACGTCAAAAAGATATCAACTTTAAACTATGATCCATATAAAATGTATGTATAGTTAAAACGCTGTATATCTTTACGTCAAAATTTGACAAATGCATCAAACTAGTGACTTTTTTTTTTGAGAACTGTAACAGGATCGGAGTGGCTCATCCTACTATCGATAATTTTATATCCCATTTGTATAGGGCTATTTAATGAAGGAGTTAAAGTGCTTACAATGGGTACATCCATATCCAGTTAGAAGACATAAATAAATCCAATAAAAACAAGCACTAATAAAGTGTTTTTATTATAATAACGATAGTCTAAAATTCATAGGCTATCAAGTGTTTAAAGTCACAAACACTAAACACTACAATATTAAATAGCGGCACAAAGTCTAAAGTCTAAACTATTTTATATCGTAATATAATAAAAATATCGCAACGTTGTCGATAAAAATTTTTTTTAATAATATTTTTTGGCGTTATTATAGAAGGACAAAATAAAGACACAGTTAGTCTGAGGCAAGGTTATGTAAATAATAGCGGCTTTTTTTTGTGTTCCTTGCTCCTGACCTGTGATATTTTTTATCTCTTTCATTAATATGAAGAGAAACAAGGAGGGAAAATCAGTATTTTCCGATATCTGTTATGTCTGGAGTAGATACGGAGTAGGTAAGCGTGTTAACGTTCATATTTTTATAAAAATATTAGTGGGATATTTTGTAGAATTATTACATTTTAGATAATAAAACATTAAAAATTATGAAATAAATATAAATGTTGTTACAATTGTAAAAATAACTTATTTTTCTCTGCTCCGAGAGGAAGACAGAAAATCGAAATGAACGAATCTAGTTATATTTACGAGGAACATTTTTTTTTGATGTATGGCAACTAAACACCGTTATAATTACTAAATTTTTAAAGATATACACCGTTTTGAGTATAGAATTTTAGTAACAACTCAAAAATTTTTATTGTGGTCAGAGAATAAAAATTAATAAACAATTTTTATTTATATTGTTTTATTACAATATTCCCTTTGACTTTTGTATAAGAAATTTCATTTAGTGATAGTGACAATTGAGGTGAATCACGATAGTGTTTCGTTAACTATAAGAGGGAAAACTAATGTGAATTGAAATCTAAATATTTGTATAAAGGGATTTATTAAAACTTTCTGTCTAATAAAAATAGTGTCTGTTTTTATTCGCACCAAAAATCATATTTATTTTTTTTGAGGAACTTTATGTTTACATAGCGTGAAGAAATGACAAATTGACATTTGTGCTTTCCAGTCTATCTTTAAATTGATTTATTCAAGAAACTATATTTTTTTCTTATTTAAAAAAAAAGTTTGAAAAGTTACTCTAAATTTAAAAATATTTTTTTAATTATAAACTGTTTTCGGCGTAAACGATACTCGACTGTATTAGACGTTTAATAAAATTCCTTTATACACATTTTTAGATTTTAATTTGTATTAGTTTTGCTTTTAAAGTTAACGATACTTTGTCGTGATTCACTCTGTATGTCACCATCACTAAAAAGGTATTTTTGATAACTTTTTCGATTAGTCACAGAAAACTAAAAAAAAAGCTACTATAAAACAAAATTTAGCTTTCATAATTAAAATTTTAGTTCATACAACTAACAGCTGTGAGAATTGTACAGCTGGTCAAATGTCAAGATTGAATTGCCCCCACAATGCTTTTTGTTTATTCAACTTAAACTTTAGTTCTGATAACTAAAAAGTGTAGGTTTTGTTTACTTAGGCAAAGAACTACTTTAACTTTTCTAAACCAACATTTTTTTTGTTCTGTGAACCAAAATTTCGGTTGAGTCCATTTTCACTAAAAAAAAAGGTTGTCATAACTAATTTTTAGTAAACTTTACCAAGTTATTTTTAAGAGTGCGATTAGTACTTCGTTCAAATAACTTATGCATATTATATTGAATTCAAAACTAAAAATCAAAAAATAAAATTTTTATAAAAAAATTGAACCGACTTCTAAAAGTACGCTAAAAAGTGAAAAATAACTAGAAATTTTTATATGAAATTGAAATTTTTGAAGTCGGCGCCAAATTATTTCTAAATGAAATAAATAACTACTAATATAAACAAATTATGTTAAGAAAGCAATTACAATAAAGTATTTTTAATCTTTTTATGCGAATCACATTTTGTCAGGTATTAGTTTGGCGCCGACTTCAAAAATTTCAATTCCGTATAAAAATTTCTAGTTATTTTTCACTTTTTAGCGCACTTTTAGAAATCGCTTCAATTTTTTTATAAAAATTTTATTTATCCACCATATTGAATATGCCATATTGAATTTTTTTAAAAATAATGTCAGATTCGTTATGTACGACTCCGAAAACTCCCCCATATTAATTTCGAAGAAAATCGAACAAAATTGAAGTTTTTGTCCGCCAAATTGGATCCGCCATATTGAATTTTTTTAAAATAATTTTAGATTCATCATGTGCGACCCCGGAAACTGTCCCGTACCAATTTTGGAGAAAATCGAACAAAATTGATGTTTTCGTCCGCCATATTGGATCCGCCATATTGAATTTTTTAAAAATGATTTTAGATTCGTCATGTGCGACACCGAAAACTCCCCAGTACCAATTTTGGACAAAATCGAACAAAATTGATTCTTTGTCCGCCATCTTGGATCAGCCATATTGAATTTTTTTAAATTAATTTTAGATTCGTTGGGTACAACCCCGAAAATTTCCGCATACCAATTTTTTTGGCCGCCATATTGTCAGCGCCGTCTTGGATTTTACTGCAACAATTTCATCTAAAAAAGTATGAGACGACCGCAGCAACTTCCTGAACATAACGTAAGAAATTCCATTCAAACCGGTGCCGCCGTTCTGGACTATTTGGTGTACGAACATAAAAAAAATAAAATTAAGCATTAGTTTTTTAGGCTTAGTCGTTTTTTTTACATCAGTTTAATAATAATTTAAACTTAAATATTTAAACAACGGCTAGTCCGAACATTAACTTATTATACATTTTTGAAATCAGGGGGAAAAATAACTTTCATTCTAGCAGAAAATATATAGGTTGTGTTTATTTAAAAAATTAAATTTTTTCTTGTTTCTCAATTTTACGATTCGTCACTGTTTTTGTAATCAATTCTAAAAGATAAAATGGAAGAAGTCCTAGAATTTTTGTATTTAACGTTTTTTCCATTTTTTATAATAAAGCCTGTACAGGGTGAGTCAACGATTGGATGAAGTAGGTTTGTGCCTTTTCGGTGAAATTAACAAAGAAACTATATTTATTGTTTGATACAGTTTATTTTTACGCAGATTTTAAAAATATTTAAGACTCTACAGGGTGAGCCAAAAAACTAGGACAGCATAAAGTTGTATTTTTTTAAATAGAACACCCTATATACGAATCGTATTTTCGATTTAGCTTATAATTTTAAATCTTTTTTATTAAGGGTTTACTATAACAAAACTTTATAGTTTCTGAGATAATTAAGTTTAAAGAAAAAAAGTCACATTTTCAAGCATCAATTCAATTCTAAATAACGTTTTCAATTTTGTGACAAATATATTCAAATTTGGAATTTAGCAAGGCCAAGGACAAGTTAACATAATTTTTACCTAATATTTGCAATAAAAGCTACAGGGTGTTGAACACATCGGCTCAAATTTGAACAAGTTTAAATGAATAAATATCTTTTTTTTTTAAATGGTACACCCTGTATATTTTCATGTTATTTAATAGAGTAATAAAAACCCTAAAAGTTTTGTTCAATATATCCTATACCTATTTATAATAGTTTTTGAGATATTTCAGTTTTTCTCATTTTCCATACTTTTTTACAGAAATAGTCTTCATTATCATAGTAGCCATGGCAAAAACAATGTAAAAGAAACTACAGAAACAAACAGAATGTGGTTAAATATGATGAAATACGTTATTCGTTATATTACAACGGCAATAGTTTAATTAAACATAATGTGAAAAAATTAACACAACAATAACGACAAGGCAAATACATATTTACTTTTATACTAAATTGAAACAAAAAAATTACATATTAAATACTGAGATTAATTATTTCTTTTTAATAAGTGTTCGAATAAACGACCCTCTTGTGCAATGCACAAATTTAGTCTCTTTTGCAGATTTTCTCGGACCTTGGACAAAATTAGTGGCGTTATTGTTCTACAGGTATCCCTAATCCTGTTTCGCATATCTTCCACTGTTGGTGGATTAACATACCCCTTATTTTTAATATAACCCCATAGGAAGAAATCTAATGGGGTGATGTCGCAAGACCTTGGTGGCCACTCAATGAAACCCCCACGTCCAATCCATTTTTGCGGATACCGTTGGTCCAAAAACGCACGAAGTTCACGATGGTAATGCGGAGGCGCACCATCGTGCTGGAACCACATACTGTCGAGCTCATCCCTATCGAGACCTTGAAGCAGTTGGGGTAGTTCTTCTTGTAGAAAGTTCAGGTAACTATGGCCATTTAGTGGTTCATTAAAAAAGTGGGGTCAAATAATTCGATTATGATGAATACCACACTAAACATTTAATGACCAGTGGTTTTGATGTTGCACCTCTCTAATCCAAAATGGGTTTTCTGTGGCATAATAATGCATGTTGCGTCTATTTACGGCACCGTTAGTTCTAAAAGTAGCTTCATCACTAAACATTACCTTGCATAATAAATTTGGATTTAATTGAATCTCCGCATTTATTGTACGACAAAAGTTTACACGACTTTCAAAATCCTGTCCATGCAATTCTTGGTGTAATTCCATGTGATATGGATGATACCTATATTTCTTGGTAGTACGATTAGCGGTAGATTGTGATGTTTCACATAATGCTGCTAACTGACGGCTACCAATATAAGGATTTTCCTGAACATTTAACAATACTTGTAGTTCTTTTTCTTCATTAGTTACTGGTTTGTTGACCACTTTACGTTTTGGATAATCAACAGTACCAGAAGAATCAAATCTTTGCATTAAGTTTTGAAAAGTATGGGTATTAGGCTGGCGTCGATCAGGATACTTCATTTTGTAAATTCTTTGAGCAAGAAGGAAATTTTTTTGAGCCTCTCCTATTGTATAAATCATATCTATTAACTCATTCTTTGGAAAATTCATTTTACAATATAAGATGAATGCAAAAAAACCAAACTACACTACATAAACACCAAAAGAAGCGATTGCGGTTATAAATTTGACACACAGAAAAATGTTCTTTTACATTGTTTTTGCCATGGCTACTATGATAATGAAGACTATTTCTGTAAAAAAGTATGGAAAATAAGAAAAACTGAAATATCTCAAAAACTATTATAAATAGGTATAGGATATATTGAACAAAACTTTTAGGGTTTTTATTACTCTATTAAATAACATGAAAATATACAGGGTATACCATTTAAAAAAAAAAGATATTTATTCATTTAAACTTGTTCAAATTTGAGCCGATGTGTTCAACACCCTGTAGCTTTTATTGCAAATATTAGGTAAAAATTATGTTAACTTGTCCTTGGCCTTGCTAAATTCTAAATTTGAATATATTTGTCACAAAATTGAAAACGTTATTTAGGATTGAATTGATGCTTGAAAATGTGACTTTTTTTCTTTAAACTTAATTATCTCAGAAACTATAAAGTTTTGTTATAGTAAACCCTTAATAAAAAAGATTTAAAATTATAAGCTAAATCGAAAATACGATTCGTATATAGGGTGTTCTATTTAAAAAAAAATACAACTTTATGCTGTCCTAGTTTTTTGGCTCACCCTGTAGAGTCCTAAATATTTTTAAAATCTGCGTAAAAATAAACTGTATCAAACAATAAATATAGTTTCTTTGTTAATTTCACCGAAAAGGCACAAACCTACTTCATCCAATCGTTGACTCACCCTGTACATAGGTATGGTGCTAATTATAAAAAAAAAACCTGTACTTGTCAAATATAAATTCCTGATTGCTATGGCTATTAGAGAAGGGACTCAATATTGAGTATATAATATATTTTAATCTCTTTCTCCTCTGTGTTTTGTTGATTATTCACAAAGATCTGGCAACAGTAGATACCATTTATAATCAGAAATAGAAGGCGCAACCAAAGTATGTTTTGCTTTCTTTAGTGGCTGTTTATATCCAGCTTTTTAAATAATTTAATCAGAACCTATGGACATATTAAATATATTTTATCCTTGCTTAATAACGCGAAAGCGTATTAATCTTTCTCTTTGTATATCAAACTTTAGTTCATCAAACAAATAGAAACAATAATAGATCAAGAGAGATAGATTTAGTCTTTAACTTTCTCTGCAATCTTATCTTGCGAGTCTATACACTTTGATTCAATTTAGACTTGAGTTTATTTTAACGAGCTTAGATAAGATGCTGATGTTACCCATCTATTGTTGTCCGACCTTAAATGTCCTATTAGAATTGTAATCTCTAAAGAATTGTTATGACATTTATTGATTATTATTTTATAAAATGATTAAGAATAGAATAAAGTTTCATGTAATATTTGGCAAATATTATATAAAGTAATTTTTAGGTTATTTATTAAAATAAAATCATACGATATCGCAATTAGTATATAATAATATTTTATTATACATTTTTACTATAAAGAAATCAATAAAAATAATAACTTGTTTTAATTGCTTAAGGTGGCCTCTGGTTAGTAGTGCGAAAAAATAATGAATTTTGCAATAATTTGCTTAGACAAATTTATTTTGTAAAACTAATGATAAATTTGGATTAAGCGATCCTTAGATAGTCTCAAAACATCCATGTTTTATCAGAATTGTAGCTTAAAAGCT
Organism: Diaprepes abbreviatus; assembly: GCA_034092305.1. Taxonomy (NCBI): domain Eukaryota; kingdom Metazoa; phylum Arthropoda; class Insecta; order Coleoptera; family Curculionidae; genus Diaprepes; species Diaprepes abbreviatus. The sequence continues at coordinate 1,110,124 of JASJET010000242.1, forward strand.
TATCGGTCAGGAAAGGTGCAATTCGAAAAGATTGAATATCTCGAAGAAAAAGAAAGATATTTGTACAAACTGGGCGTCGTTTGAAAGAGTGAGACATGCTTTAAGATGCTATGTATAGTTTTTTAAGAAAAAAATGTCGCGATGATACCTAACCTCAAATATAGACCAAAATAGCGTTTTTTACACTTTTAGATTACGATATTTACAGAACCTGATGTCATAGAGCAATTCTGAGGCTGGTTCGGATTCAGGGACCTCAAATCGACAATAAAGGACTATGCTTATTTAATGTACGAATTTCACATCGTGCTGATATAAAAACTAAAAATAAAATTTTTATAAAAAAATTGAACCGACTTCTAAAAGTGCGCTAAAAAGTGAAAAATAATCATAAATTTTTATATGAAATTGAACTTTTTGAAATCGGCGCCAAACTAATACCTGGCGAAATGTGATTCGCATAGACACATTAAAAATACTTTATTTGTAGTTGCTTTCTTATCATAATTTGTATATATTAGTAGTTATTTATTTCATTTACAAATAATTTGGCGCCGACTTCAAAAAGTTCAATTTCATATAATAATTTATGGTTATTTTTCACTTTTTAGCGCACTTCTAGAACTCGGTTCAATTTTTTTATAAAAATTTTATTTTTCCATTTTTAGTTTTAGAATTCATTATGATATTCATAAATTATTTGAACTAAGTACTAACTGAGATTAGTGTACCTCGCAATGACTCCAAAGTGGCACAAGAGTACCCATTTTATCCAAAGTTGTAAATCACCCTAAAATGAACCACTAAAAATTCTTTAGTTCTTAGAGTTTTCCAAATATCAATCAAATTGGGTCAAACGAATATTTAGCTGTCATAGAAAATCCACTATCTTAAATTTCAAATTAATTTTAGATTGGTAATATAGGCCCCAAAACCTTTCAATATCGATATTTAAAGAATGTAAATTAATTTTTTATCCACCATATTGGATACGCCATATTGAATTTTTTAAAAATAATTTTAGATTCGTCATGTGTGACCTCGAAAACTCTACCGTACCAATTTTGGTGAAAATCGGACAAAATTGATTTTTTTGTCCGCCATATTGAATCCACCATATTGAAATTTTTAAAAATGATTTCAGATTCCTTTTGTAAGGCCCCGAAAACTTCCCTATACCAATTTTGGAGAAAATCGGACAAAATTGATTTTTTCGTCCGCCATATTGAATTATTTAAAAATTATTTTAGATTCGTCATATGCGATTCCGAAAACTCCCCCGTACCAATTTTGAAGAAAATAGTACAAAAACGATTTTTTGGTCGGCCATATTGGATCCGCCATATTGAATTTTTTTAAAAATAATATCAGATTCGTTATGTGTAACCTCGAAAACTCCCCCATGCCAATTTCGGAGAAAATCAGACTAAGTTAAATTTTTTTGTCTGCCATATTGGATCCGCCATTTTGAATTTTTAAAAATAATTTCAGATTCTTTGGGTACAACCCTGAAAATTCCTCAGTATCAATTTTGGAGAAAATCGGACTAAAATTATTTTTTTTGGCCGCCATATTGTAAGCGCCATCTTGAATTTTACTGCACCGATTTCATCTAAAAAAATATGGGACCACCGCAGCAACTTCCTTTACATAACGTAAAAAATTTTATTCAAATCGGTGCAGCAGTTCCGGAGTAATCGGTGTACATACATAAAAAAAATATATACGCGACGAATTGAGAACTTCCTTCTTTTAGAAGTCGGTTAATAAGCGAGTGAGGCAGCTAATTTTTCATAAACTCAAAATGTTTAAGGTTTAATAGAAGAGGAGATAAATGAATTCTCGAAAGCTTGACAGAATCAAAAAGGGCTTACAAATTTAATTAAACAGACTGCATCTCCAATAACCCTAGTTTGAAATATATATATATATATATATATATATATATATATATATATATATATATATACAGGATGATATTTTCTGAGCATACGATTTTCAACCCTAGTTTGAAATATATATATATATATATATATATATATATATATATATATATATATATATATATATATATATATACAGGATGATTCAAAAGTCCTAACACGCCAGAATATTTTCTGAGCATACGATTTTCAAGAAAAATATTTCAAATAAAAGTAGGAAATTGAACGGCGAGTCTGATGGTAACCTTGAATTTTACCTTGGCCTTGATCTTTAAAGTCGATCAAAGGTCATGTTGATTTTTTCAAATAGAAACCCCCATATTTTACTGCAAAAATGGCAAGCGGGAAAAATTTCCTCTCCAAAAGTATAAAGAAATAGGGGTTAAATCACATCCAGAGGTCATTTGAAGGTCAAATATCCTTACACCTTGGATTGATGTTGATCATCCAATTACCTGAAAACAAAGAGTGCTGTAGAAAAACATTTTCTAAATAAGATGTAGCAAATGATTTGACGGTGCACTTGAATTTAACCTTGATCTCCTCTTCCTTGAGATCAATCGAAGATCGATTCGATTTTTTCAAATAGAAATTTCTATTTTTTATTGCAAAAATGAAAAACGAGAAAAATTTCTTATCTAACGGTATATAGGGTGTCAAACCACATCCAGAGGTCATTTGAGGGTGAAATACCATACCATGAATTGGTCTAAAAATTTAAAGAAAACAAGTGCTGAAGAAAAACGTTTTCCACGATGGTTGTAGCAAATTAAACAGCGCGTCATAAGTTGACCTTGAATTTTATCTTGATCTTGAAGATCAAACAAAGCTCATGGAACCCCAAACTTTTAATCCCGAAAATATCAAAAAATCCTGAAATGGCAAGATATTTGGGAATATTCAAGTGAAAATAATAGAGCACTGGGGATTTAGATGAGAGAGAAAAATTTTTATATTCGAAAATTAGCTTCAAGGAAACCCTCTTTGACCTTGGATATTGGATCCGCTATTTTTAGTTTTGAAAATCTGACGTTAAAATCGTAATCAGCGACTCTTGAATATTCCCAAATATCATGCCATTTCAGGATTTTTTGATATTTGACCTTAAAATGAAGTTCATCTTCAAGGTCATATCGAAATCATATCGACACGTGTAATTATTCGTTTTCTCTATTTCTGAAATTAAAAGTTTTGAGTCCAATTTTAAAAAGTTCTATTCACCTTCATCTGACCTTCAAGATAAAGGTCAAAGTGAAATTCGCTCCATTTAATTTCCTGCAGCCATCGTGGAAAACGTTTTTCTCCAGCACTCGTTTTCTTAAAGGTTTACACCAATTCATGGTGCAAAGATACTTCACCCTCAAACGACCTCTAGATGTGATTTGGTCCCCCTATATTTTTTACACTCTTTGATAAGAAATTTTTGCCGCTTTCCATTTTTGCAATAAAAAATGAGGGTTTCTATTTGAAAAAATCAACTCGACCTTCGATTGACCTCGAAGGTAAAGGTCAAGGTCAACTTCAAGATCACCATCAACGCGTTGTTCAATTTCCTACAACTTTTCAACAAAACGTTTTTCTACAGCACTCCTAGTCTTCGAATTATTGGATGGTCAACATCAATCTATGGTGTAAGTATATTTGACAAATGACCTCTGGAAGTAATTCGACTCTCTATGTTCTTTATACCGTTGGATAAGAAATTTTTCCCGCTTTCCATTTTTGCAACAAAAACTGGGGTTTCCATTTGTAAAAATCAATATGACCTTCAATTGACCTTGAAGATGAACGGTTCAATTTTCTACAACTTTTGTCTGAAAGATTTTTCTCGAAAATCCTTTGCTAAGAAAATATTCTGTCGTACTGGGACTTTTGGATCACCCTGTATATATATGTATATAAACACAATTTGTTAGGGTTCAGTTTTTCTACTTTCCGGTTTCCGGAACCGGAAAGTCGTAGATGGACGTGGAGGAGTCCGGACCACCGAACAGAGAATGAAATAGATCATATTATTACCGACAAAAAATATATTGTGTCAGATGTAACAGCATTAAACAAATTCGACCTGGGTAGTGATCACAGACTCGTTCGAGCACAAATAAACATCAACATTAAAAAAGAAAGAAATAAACTTATTAAACTCAAACGTTTTCCGATATCAGAGGAATTAAAACAAAATAAATATACATATCAGGAGTATATCAAGACAAAATTTACATCATTGTATCACAGGGGCGGATCCAGCCTCTCTCTTTGGGGGGGGGGGGGGGGGGCGGTGATATCACAAAAGTACAGTATGGCAAGAAAAACAAGTTGTCAACAGGGGGGGGGGAGTGCAAGCAGCATACTCATTCCTAATATAAAAGGCAGAATGGGTTCTATTTTCCTGAACTCAAAGCTTTCGGGAGAGGGGGGGGGGCGATCGCAAGCATACAGCCTCCTATACTCTATTCAAGAACTAGAGAGAGTAATAAAACTGTTACCGAAACCTCTAACGTACCTGCTCCAGTGGCGCAGGTAACTGAGAACTGCCGTAAATATAATTATATTTCATTATATTTAAATATATTTTATAAATTTACTGCAACATAGAATATCTGATAGTTTAATTTAATTTCTGTCAGTGAGCAAAGTACAACTTACAGTTTTTTCTTAGTGATTTATCTTGCTTGCGCTTGTTTTTATATATTATTTGAGATTAGTAAGATATCCAAAAGATATGGCTTTCACCTCTATATTTATTCCAAAATCGTTAAACCAGGGCATTTTTTCCTCAACGAAAAACTTATTACGATGAATGTTTATGATGCCTTAAGATATCAATATCTAGATAATAATGTTAAAAGCTCTGTTAACATTTGTTCCAACATGACAGTAATTGGAAAATCTACTATGTACCGAATACTGAAGGAGAAAAAACGACTGGAATTGTTAGTACTCCCAAGCCACATTCGATCACAGGCAAACGAAAAACCTCGTTGGAAGAAGAGATGAAAACTGCAATTAAAGGGGTTGTATATACATTTTATTATGAGAAGCAGATCCCAACCATCTACAAAATTCTAACTAAAATCATTGAAGACCGCGATTTACCTGAAATTAAATGAACTGATCTCTGGAAATTACTCGGAGAACTTAATTTTTGCTGGGAAAAACCAGATACAAAATCTGTTCTTATAAATCGTCCGGAAACTGTCCGTTGGAGACGTAAATATCTCTCTCAAGTAAAAGGTAGAGTTGCTAGAAATAACACAATTAATAAAATTAGTAATTTAACTAAACTTTTGAAAGATTTGTTTGAATAAAGTTACTGCGGAAAATTGGGAAAAATCCATATAATAAAAGAATAAAACAAAATGTGATAACTCGATCTCATAATCGGTGAGATAGAGAAACCAATTATAATTAATTTTAGCGAAGATAATTTCACTGACTTTGATTAGAAATTAGATACGTAATGTTTACTAGTGTAAACACAATTTATTATTTCCATTTTTGTTTTTGTTGTATTTTATTGTTTAATGTTGTTTATATGTTTTTTAATTCTTTTATATATTTTTATTTTAGTGTGTCCCACTCTTTAATTTTATATATATTTAATTCTAATTAGTCGTAAGTTTTTTATTATCATCACTCCCACCGTCCCCCCCCCTCTTGGATCCGCGCCTGTTGTATCATCACATTGACAATAAACGATCTGGAAAATAAAATCCCAAAAGATATCCAAACTACAGTAAAGAAACTCTGCACTGTTAGAAGACAAACAAACAGTAAATTATCACAACAGACCAAAGACCTGATAAATAAACGACGAAACATGGAAAAAGGCACAGCAGACTACGTACAACTAAACAAACAAATCAGAAAAAAAATTAGACACGATATCAAGAAGCCTAACACGGAAAATATTAGAACGATCATAGAAAACAACAAAAATATGATTGTATTAAAGTCCATAAACTCAACTGATAAATCCAATTGATAAACCAACTTAAAGATGCAAGGATTGACTCCAGATACAGAAATCCTCTGAAATATATTTACGATAAGGCCACATTCCAAATAAAGATACCAGATAACTAAATTGGAAACCTAAGGGCATGAGAGAGAAAGAGAGAGAGTCTTCACCTACAAAATGTTAAAAAATGGGTATTGTAGAATGTGAAATGTCCAAAATTTAAAATATAGAAATGTAGCAAATAATCCATTTTTATTACTTTTATCAAAGGTGTAGTAAATCTTTTGACTATAGAAGCGTCAGTAAAGATTAAAATTATTTGGTTATATGATATATAAAATTCCCCTGTTCTATTTTCGTCGAAATGAAGCAAATGTGATAAAACATGTTTTAACTACTGTTTGTTCATAGTAAATATTATTCATAATTATAAACACTCAAATATTATAAACATGTTTATTCGATTTTGTAAAATGTAATGAAATAACCTTGGTACAGTTTCATAAATTGTATTCATATTTGTTATTTTACTGTAACATGTGTCATTTTTTAGACTCACATTTTAAGGCACTCTCAGAATTACGCCCATAATGGGTTAAAACACAGGTTCAGAAGCTACGGTAATGGTAACCCAAATTAAACTAGGAGACCAGAGCTGTTAAAAATTATTGACTCAATTTTCATTCTCATAACATCTCACACCATTTATATCTGGGATAAATGATATTTTGAGGGAAATTATTCTTTTTGAAAAGATAAAATATATTATGGATTTCTCTTGTCCATTTCTTATGAAGACACACAGTGCCGCCTTTACGTTTCCTAGCATCCTCAGGCAAGATTTATTTCGGCGCCCCTTCTAAGAAAAGAAATTGTGATATACGATATATACGGGGTAGGACAAAGCATCTTGATTAGTTGAATTTGGCGCCCTGAAGCGGAGTTGCTAGTCCTCCATCGGGCGCCTCCCCAGGCGGCGGATAGGGGGATGCCTCCCAGATATGGGTGGTACCGGGGAAATGAAATACCCGGGGTGGACCAAAATTAGCACCTAGGACACGTCTGTCTCTATGTTAGGAGCGGTGATCCGACAGCGTCTGGTCTCCATGTAGGAGCGGCTGAAATTACAGTCAGGAAAGCAACGGGAAACTACCTGACTTATATATCTTCCCCAAGACATCACAATGGATACACAAAATAAAGCAAAGGCCCTCAGTCCCGGGCACCCCTTAAATGGGGAGAGGGTGCTAAGAATCTCCCGGTCGTCCAATGATGTCTCCAAAGTGAACAAAGAAAAAATAATAGGAACGTGGAACGTACAAAGTATGTACCAATCTGGCAAAGCGGTCAACGTAGCGAAAGAGGCGAAGCGACTCAAACTTGATATACTAGGATGCAGCGAGACCAGATGGCCAAATTCAGGCCACTGCAACATAGATGAATATCACATATACTTCTCCGGAGACAATACAACTAAAAATAGAAACGGAGTAGCAATAATTCTTAATAAACAAACAAACGCAGCTGATAATGGATTTGTCCCTGTTTCAAGTAGAGTCGCGTTAATCAAGATAAAGGGAAAACCATTTGACCTAAATATCATACAGGCATACGCACCGACATCTGACAGCAGTGAAACTGAAATAGAGGAGTTCTATGAGCAGCTTAAAACTACTCTCAAACACACAAAGAAAGAAGAAGTTAACATCATCTTAGGAGACATGAATGCCAAGATTGGAATGGGAAAGGTTGATTGCGTGGTGGGTGGTTTTGGACTGGGAGTGAGAAATGAGAGAGGCGAGAGATTGATAGACTTCTGTCAAGAAATGGACTTTACAATCATGAACACCTTTTTTAAACTACCTCCCAGAAGACTATACACTTGGAAATCTCCAGCTGATAACAGCAACAAGATCGTGAGAAATCAGATTGACTTTGTGATGATAAACAGAAAATATCGTAACGCAGTTGTCTTCTGTAAAACATACCCAGGTGCAGACATCCCATCAGATCATAACCTGCTACTAGCTCGTACCAAACTTCGACTAAAAAAAATAGTAAAGAAGATACCACCAAGAGGGGTTGATGTGCGGAAACTCAAACAAAAGAACATACTCCAGCAAACGAAAGAAAAGATAAACAACGAACTTAAGAGTGTATCAGAGAACAACAACCATGAAGCAGAAGTAGAAGAGCTCTGGAATAAAATAAAAACATCTATAACTTCAATCACACAAGAAGACTTGAAACCTGATAGAATGATGAAAAGGCAAGAATGGATGACAGACACTATCCTGGAACTTATGGAAGAAAGAAGACAATACAAAAACAGAAATAATGAGAAATACAAAGAACTACACAAAAGAGTATTGAGAGCAATCAAAGACGTTAAAGAACGATGGCTACAGGAAAAATGTGTTGAAATTGAGATATTACAAGCGAAACACGACAGCTTCAACCTCCATAAAAAAATAATAGAAGCAACAGGAAGTTACCGTAAATGGAGTCCTGGAATAATCTTGGACTCGGACAACAACATCATCACCGAAACTGACAAAAAACTTGTAAGATGGAAGCAATACATGGAGGAATTGTTTGGAGATGAAAACAACAGTACTGTGAATACAGTCGTTGGCGGGGAGGGGCCTACCATCACACAGGCGGAAGTGGAATCAGCGATAAATAGACTCAAAAATAACAAAACCCCCGGACCAGACCAGATACACGGAGAAGTTCTCAAATTAATTGACTCAGAACAAATAAAACTACTGACCACCCTCTTTCACAAAATTTACATGAACGGTCAAATACCAAAAGACTGGCTACTGTCGACATTCCCAAAAAAACGAACGCAACTAAGTGCTCCGATCATAGAATAATCAGCTTCATGAGCCACGCTTTAAAAGCTTTTCTTAATATCATTCAAGCACGAATATATAGAAAACTCGATGAAAACGTAAGTGACACGCAGTTTGGCTTCAGACAGGGACTTGGCACTAGAGAGGCCTTGTTTTCCATGCATGTTCTGATTCAAAGAGCACGTGACATCAATGCCGACGTCTTTGCATGCTTCATAGATTTTGAAAAGGCATTTGACAAAGTGCAGCACAGTAAACTGATTTCAATCCTACAAGAGACAGGAATCGACGACAGAGAGATAATATCAAAGCTATATTCACAACAAAAGGCTATTGTACGAGTTGAGAATGAGACAACAGAAGAATTTAATATAAAGAGAGGAGTACGCCAGGGCTGTATACTGTCGCCACTTCTATTCAACGTATACTCAGAACATCTCTTTAAAGAAGCACTGGGCAACATAAAAGATGGAATTATTGTAAATGGAGAAGTAATAAACAACCTAAGATACGCGGATGATACCGTTCTTATAGCCGATACTGCAGAGGGACTTCAAAGAATTATCGACCGAATAGTGACAGCTTGCAACAGATATGGTATGAAGATAAACTGCAAGAAGACGCAAACGATTATTGTCACTAAAAACGACGTCGGCCAATAACGTAACTCTCACAATGGCCGAGACGATCACATATCTAGGCTGCACGTTGAATAAGGACTGGGACCACTCTCGAGAAATAAGAAGCCGAATCGAGAAAGCAAGAGGTACTTTTAATAAGCTGCGTAACATACTCTGCAACCTATCCCTCAATATACATACGCGGATCAGGATTTCGAAATGCTATGTACTCTCAACTCTCTTGTATGGAGCAGAAGCCTGGACCCTTACCGATGCTTCATGTAAACGTATAGATGCATTTGAGATGTGGTGCTACCGCCGCATTCTTAGGGTTCCTTGGATACACCACGTATCAAACGAAAACATTTTACAACGTATCGGTGGAGAACTGGAATACTTTACAAATGTCAAACGCAGAAAATTGGAGTACTTTGGACATATCATGCGGAATGAGAAATATCGCCTGCTCCAACTTATCCTGCAGGGGAACATGGAAGGTCAGAGATCAGCTGGACGAAGACGAATATCATGGCTGCCCAACCTACGAACATGGACTGGAATGACATCAACAGGTCTGTTCAGAGCAGCAGTGAATAAAGTAATATGGACCAATGTGATAGCCAACATCCAAAGAGGATAGGCACTTTAAGAAGAAGAAGAAGCGATGGATGCTCCGGGGGAGGTAGGGGTAGGTAATGTCGTATTATTATTCATATTTTAAGGCAAAATATTAAATTTTAGATTAAATATTATTTCAAACTACTTATACTCTATTCAAGAAAAGATATTGCTTCCGCGTCTATATTTATTCCAAAAACCATATAGGAAATCTATTCTTATAGATGGCCCGGAAATTGTTCTTTGGAGAAGAAAATATCTCCGAACAATTAAGCAACATCGCGAAGTTTGAAAAGATATTTATTATTTAGACGAAACATGGTTGAATGAAGGACATATTGTATTGAAAGTATGACATGTTAAAAATGTTCAAAGCTACCGACAAGTCTCATTGGAAGGTTGGTCTCCTGGATTACAACAACCTACAGGGAAAGGACGTAGGCTCATAATTATACACAAAGGTTTTGTTAACTTTTCTGTCCAACACACGAGGATATGAACAGGGACGCCTTCGAGGAGTAATTTCAACAAATGTTGGATCATATACCAAAGAGATCATTAATAGTTATGGATAACACCCCGTTCCACTCGCGAAAAAGTGAAAAACTGCCAACAAATGTATGGAAAAAGATGAGATAAAATAGTGGTTGCTTTCCAAGAATTTAGGTCATCTGGTTACAATTAACATGGTCAAAAGAGAGCTTTTAGATATTAGACCGGCGAAGTTAGTCTCAAAAGGAGGTGATTTTAAAATTTAATGTTAGTAGACTTCTGAGTACGTGGAAACCTTCAGAATGATAATAGTAATTATGTAGTATCTTGTGTCTCATTTTCTTTTTTGGGGAAATTTTTTTATTTAACAATTAAGATGTGACAAAACAATTTTTTCGAGTTCAAGGAAAAGCTATTATTTTTCAATAAAAAAGTTCCAAACAAAAGTTATACGCATTAAAAATACCTATAAAATGAGCTCAGACTCATTTGATTCCGATAATTTCTTCGTTAGTTATTGCAAAAAAACTTGCTAAAATGGCTGTTTATTCAATAGTTAATAAAAAATAGAAAAATATGTTGCACTAACTTTATTTTGTATTAATTATTTTTTGCAATTAAATTTTGTTAAAATTGGCAAAAATAAGTGAGTGCAGGTTGTCCTTGACTATTACCATGCCGAAGACAGTTTTTTCTTGTTGTCGTAATACCAGTTTTTGTTAATAAATTTTATTTTTTATAAAAATATAGCATCTACCAGCTTCAGTCAAATGCCATACGAAAAAATTACGTCTTAATTTTTTTTCGGACTATAAACAAATGGTTTCGGTCGCTTACATGCCGTGCGGCGTGCAGAGGGAGCCTACTCGCATGTGCCTCGCGCGACCAAGCGCGGGTACCTACTACATCATATCCGATATAACCCTCCAATATAAATTTCCACATTGCATTAAATTTTTCTATTATTTACACGTGCTTTTTAGCAGACTACTTTTTTGTCTGTTTTGATTTTTCACTTGTTTCACCTGCATCAATGGGTACTGTTGCAGAACATTATAAACAGTCGTCAGTTTCTTGTGTATAATGTTTTTACTTATTTATTAGGTTGTTTATGATGAGTGACTTAATTAACTGAAAGCTAAGGTAAGTATTTTCTACAATTACAGTTCATTGTTGATATGATTGTAACTTGTGGCAGGTGAAGTTTTGTATATTTTGTGGAAATAACATTTCGGTTGTAAACGTAATTTTATTCTGCAACAGCCAACAACCGGATCAGAGCTACGACGAAAATTATAAGCAACCAAGAAAATCTACTAAGAGCTTATTTTAAAGCTTAAAGTGTCTAAAAATAAAAATTCTAAACTGATCGGGTCATTTTTGGCTCAAATTCTAGCTCCAAAAAGCTGGTGTGGTGGATTGACAAAATCCAACATGGTGGATCGAATATGACGGTTAGAAATTCAATATGGTGGCCGAATTTTTGAAAATCAACCGATTTGCACCAAATTTGGTATAAAGGGGTTTTTGTGGTAGCTGATCACGAATCCGAGGTCGAATTTTCGAAAACCAAGATTGCGTACTTAATATAGAGGATTGGGTTATTGAGTTTCCACTATATTGGGTCCACCATCATGAATTTTTAAAATCTGATCTTAGGTCAGTAATCAGTGATCCCAAAGACCCCTGTATAACAAATTTTGTACAAATAGGATGATTTTCAACAATGTCGGCCGCCATCTTGAACGTGGCAAACCTGATCTCGAATTCGTAATTAGCAACCCCTAAAACCACTATATACCAAATTTGGTGCAAATCCGTTAATTTTCAAAAATTCGGCCACTATATTGGATTTTTGACCGCCATATTACATCCTCCATGTTGGATTTTGTCAACCTACCACACCAGCTTTTTAGGATCATCCATCAGCCACAATTTGAGCCAAAAACAACCCGATCGTTTGCGAATTTTTATTTTTATAAGTTTTTTTTGCTAGACACTCGATGTTTCTTCGACTTCCGGCCACCATATTAAACTTTTCAACGGCGCACTCGCCATTTGAAAGTAGATGCTCTAAGCTTTAAAATGAGCCCTTGATCGATTTTTTTGGTTGCTTCTAATTTTGGTCGTAGCTCTGATCCAGTTGATGCGGATTGTCCCATAGAACGCAAAAGTTCGTTTCCGTCGGGATTAATTATTAATTACAATAATTTATTGTAAGCATTTTTGCATTATTATTTATTTGTTTAAAACCCAAGTTTTAACACAAATCATGAATTGTTGGTGAAGTCCCGCCAAACCTCCCGACTAGAATGAGAACTGTAGCCGCCTCACCTTTCTTCTCGTTCACTGGGAATGAAGTTCAGAGTTAACGAAGATTTATTAAATTTTAATTTTGTTTGGAAATACTTCTAGGAAATGAGTTTCTTAGGAAAAAGTTATCAAGTAACACTCATCCTTGACTCTTAGTAACTTTATATACACTTTTATTTGTTTTAATTCAGTACGTTCTTCGGCTTGTCTTACTCTTCAGTGTCACGTTCGGGTTTATTTGTCAAATCGGGATTTTCATAACTTTATAGCCAACATGAAGCTGACTATTAGTCGCAATGTTAATATTAAGTTATCTCTACTTTGTCACGTTCTTGTAATTATTTTTGTTAAGACGCGTCGGTTAAGTAACTCGTACTCTCCGTTTACCTCGCCTTTGTAGCGACAGTATCATGACCTTTATTGCTTGTAAAATTTTATGTTGTCAATACAACCTACTTGAAGAACCACGAGCTGCCTAAACAATAGAACAGCCAACGTGACCTCCGAGAGCTAAGCTCAGTCGGAAAAAGGACGACTTATCTCAATAACAGCGACCCATAATGTCTTTAATTTCACCGCTGACCTTTCGCTTCTATAGTAGTGGTATCAAAGCGCTTTGAATTCGGAGAAGCACCTAGTCAAAGTGCCGCCACTGCGCCGTTTAATGTCTAGGTTTCCCCGTTTTGCAAATCGAAGAATTAGAGTTTTAGCACTGTATGCCGCACTATTTAATTTAATTTATTTGTTTAGGGAGCTTGAGACATATCAAATCTGAAATTTAATATTTTGTCGTAAAATAAGCATGTATTCATAACAATATATATATATATATATATATATATATATATATATATATATATATATATATATATATATATAAATATATATATAAACATAATTTGTTACGGTTTAGTTCTTTTACAACTAAAACTATAAATATTTATACCAAGAGAACTAACACTCGCCATAACGTAGGTCTCATTCTTAGCCAATGGTTTTTTTTTTATTAAATAGTAAATTAGAAACAAAAAATGTATTCACCTACGACGTATTAAAAATTGAAATCGTAGAATGACAAATTTGCCAAAATAGTAAAATTTTTATAAAAAAAATTGAACCGACTTCTAAAAGTGCGCTAAAAGGTGAAAAATAACTATAAATTTTTATATGAAATTATTTTCAAATGAAATAATTAACTATTAATATATATAAATTATAGTAAGAAATCAATCACACATAAAGTATTTTTCATCTGTTTATGCGAATCACATTTTGTCAGGTATAAGTTTGGCACCGACTTCAAAAATTTCAATTTCATATAAAAATTTATTGTTATTTTTCACTTTTTAATACACTTTTAGAAGTCGGTACAATTTTTTTATAAAAATTTTATTTTAATCAAGTTTGTCATGTAGCCTTAAGATAGAATATATTATTATTAACGCTTATAAAAAAAGTAAATATAAATTTCAAAATGTTGCCTTACCAAATAGTAATCTTAATATTACCCGTATAACTTTATAAAGGGTGTTTTTTTATAGAGGTATAGAACTTTAAGTTGGCAACACTTTTTTAACTGGCGGCCATCTTGTCAGCTGTCAAGTGATTTATGTTTAGTTTGGTTTGGCATTTCAACATGAATAGACTGATGCCTGAACAACGCTTCCAAATTGTGCAAATTTATCTTGAAAATCATGGTTCTGTTCGAAATACGTATCGCGCACTACGTCCATTTTATGGTCAACATAATCGTTCATTAGAGCAATTAATTCGATTTACTATGGAACCTTTTCGCACCACGTTTACTCTAAATGATAATACGTATCCACAGAGACGTCGTACAGTGCGTACAGAAGAACTCATTGCTGCTGTAGAGCGTAGCGTAGAGGAAGACCCGAATCAGTCTATCCGCCATCATGCACAGGAAATGGATGTGTCCATTCACTTTATGGAAGATTTTGCGGAAAGATCTTGGTTTACGTTCTTACAAAATCCAACTCGTGCAAGAATTGAAGCCACACGATCACCTAGCAAGGCGTAGATTCGGCGAATGGGCCCAAAACAAGATTGCCGTTGATCCCGATTTTCATAAGCGAATTTAGTTTAGCGATGAAGCTCACTTTTGTTTGAATGGATACGTCAATAAACAAAACTGCAGTATTTGGAGTGATGATAATCCTCAAGTGTATGTTGAGACACCGTTACATCCAGAAAAACTGACTGTTTGGTTTGCTTTATGGGCTAGTGGAATCATTGGTCCGTACTTCTTTAAAAACGATGCTGGTCAGAACGCTACAGTCAATGGTGACCGCTATAGAGCCATGATTACTGACTTTTTCTTTCATCAATTGAACAGCCATAATGTGCAGGAGCTGTGGTTTCAACAAGACGGAGCAACATGTCACACAGCTCGTGCCACAATTGATTTATTGAAGGAAACGTTTGGTAACCGCATAGTTTCACGTTTCGGACCCGTGAATTGGCCTCCAAGATCGTGCGACTTAACGCCGCTAGACTATTTTCTGTGGGGATATATGAAGTCGTTAGTCTACGCCGATAAGCCCGGAACGATTGATCACTTGGAGGACAACATTCGCCGCGTTATTGCCGATATACGGCCACAAATGTTGGAAAAAGTCATCGAAAATTGGACCTCCAGATTAGACTACGTCCGAGCCAGCCGTGGCGGTCATATGCCAGAAGTCATATTTAAATTATAATGCCAGAAGGTTATCTTTCGAATAAAGTAAATTTCATGTCAATTTAATAAATTCATCTTTGTTTTATTCCATTTAAAAGTTCTATACCTCAATAAAAAACATCCTTTAAAAATTAAAACTGCTCAATTTTAATATAGTTAAGTTTAATAAATTAAATAAATTACAGGAAGAAATTAATTCGCAGAAGATGAAGAACTCTTGATTACTAAACACCGTCAATTTATTAAAATAAAAAGAGTTTTTGGACAGTTTAACAACTTTTAATTATTTGTATTGTATTGGCATTCGCAATAATAAAGTATCTAAGACCTATCTATTTAAAATCCAAGAAAGATAAAAATTTTGAAGATTATGAAATTTAGGTCAAAGAAAAAGTGAGAGGCTGGAGGAGTTACATCCCTGTATTCTGTTGAAAACAGCACTTATTGCCACTTCTGTAGTATTAAGAGAAGATATGTTATAAATATATGCCAAGTAGCATTGTTAGACATTCTTATTGTTATAATAGTTCTATTAACTTGTCAAGCTCTCCCAAATAAATTATTGTTTCCACGAAGTTGAAAATAAAAGATTTTTCTGAAAAGAAAATTTTTTAAAAACATTATTCTTTCGGCCTGAAACATAACTTGCCCTATTTAAATCTGACAAAAGTTATGTATTCATAACTTCTTGCATTAAAAATTGGCCAAAAAATAAGTGACTCATAGTTTTTGTTTGTTTTCTTAATACTCTTTGTTTCAAATAACAATAATTTTCATAGAAATATGGCGGGCATTAAGAAATAGGTTTTATATGTCTTTAAGAACCTTATCTAATCATTCTAGAAATAATATAAATATGCTTATTGCCGTTACGTGCAATCATTGTGCAGTGGCATACTTATTGTTGTACGTATATTGTCGGGTATTTTAGTATAATATTAACATGAATACACCAAAAAAGAATTCGGTAAGTAATACAGTATCCAAATAAGAGTAGTCAATTAAGTAAAAAATTTATTGTCTAGTTAGACCCAGAACTTTTTATATATAATTAAATTTTTAAAATCTCACTGTCCTTGGATATGAATATATTAGGAAATAGTTCGGAAAGTAATACAGCGTCTAAATAAGAGTGGTCAATTACGCATCAATCAATTTTGAAATTTAAAAAGTTCTACTATTTTTTAGTTACTTATAATCGTTTGCATTAAAGTGAGATATTGCCAACCACACCTATTTATTGACTATGATTTTTAAATTTAAACGCTTTTTGAGAACAAAAAATCAAAAGAGTCTTTTATACGAGATGACTGATTTCCATTTACTAGTAGGTGGATGATAGTTATTTGTATTCAAGTATGTAGAACATGAACAGTACAAAATGAATCATAGAGTAGTGATTCCACGATAGCTTCCAAACGTATAAACAAGGCGATTCGTCCCAATATGGACTACGACCGAATCTGAAATGCTGAAATTCTACAAATCGTACAACATCTAGGGGCTTTATTGTTACATTAGAACAAATATCTCAGCACATAATTGGTCATAGAATGAATCGAAATTGATGGTGAATCTCAGATTTGCAGACGATCTAGTGCTTGTCAGTAGTGACGTAACGGAACAAAAAAAAATTAGATTACCTTATCAAAAGATGCATTTACGAAAATAGGTTGGAAAATAAATGAATATTAAATGACATGTTTATTTAATTTAGTGAAGAACAATAAAAAAATAATTTATGAGGTTTTATTGACAAGGAACGTGTAGGTGCAAACAGTACTACACTATTCTTCTTCTCGGTGGAGATATCCTTTTTTATTAACATACTTGCTAGATTTCGTTCAAACATATGTAATGCGAACATTTTAAATAAAATATTACTTAAAACAGACGATAATAAAGTCGATATATTACACTAAGTCTGTTTTCAAAATTATGGAATTCACTGAACTTTTTTATTGAATAAAATTGGAGACAATAAAGAAATCCTTATTTAGTTTCTATTGACGACGAAGAAGACGCTGCATTGCGTCATAATGTTCGTCACTTTTACAGTATTACTAAATTTTGGTAAAATAAATCGTGAAAAAAAGATATTTAGGTTTTTTATGCAAAGTAAATAATAAAGATTTTAACGTATTGCACATTGTCTGCATGGGCGTGGTTAGAGGAGGGCAAGGGTGGGCACTGTCCACTCTACAAAACTCATTTTCCACTCTAGAAAAATCGACAACATTGAAGAAATATACTGTTTTCATTTTTTGTACTTTGAAAAAAAGTTTCAATACCAATTTTATCACACTCGAAAACACCATCTATCAAAAAAAAAAAAAAAAAAAAAAGAATAAGATGAAGCTTCTTACGCATTATATGTATCGAATTTATCAAAGCTCTAAAATACAGAAGTGATTGAACTAAAAATATTTAAACGAGAATGTATTTTTTTTTTAATTAATATAATTTAATATTGATTTGGTAATAAATAGTTATCTAGACATTTTTACAAATACAAAAATGATCACTATATTTATTTTTAAAATCAAAATAATATCTTCATTCCAAATACAATAGAATAGTTTAATAGAATAGTTTAGAAACCCGTAAAATTATGCTTTACTGAGTTTACTAGATACTGATAGGAAAATTTTTTCTTTCCGAAATACCCACTGATAAATAGTTAATTATTTATTAATAATTAAAATCTTTGCTCGATTTAGAAATTTTGACCAGTTATTATTAAGGACAAAAGAAAATAATTTTAATTTCAAAGAAAATTTTTTTTTCGAAAATTCGATTTTTTAGAATTAAAAACGCTGTTTCAAATTTAAGGGTCAATTTTTCAATAACTAGTTATACCTCAAAAAAATTTATCTTTCCAAATGCAACGGGAATTTGCGAGTTTAAGACAATGCAAATATTTGTCTCGCAAAGATGGAAGACTGACTGAGAACAACTGGTTTCGGTCTCTGTCACTCACATGAGCAACAATACGTAATGCTCAGCCAGTGAAGTGCATTGTATCGCCTCGTTCGTTCATTATACTTTTGGTCTCAATCCCAAACGTCTACAAAGAAGCTTCGATACAATATTGACGAGACATTACTTACAGAATTATACATAACTAGCGACCCGCCCCGGCTTCGCACGGGTGCAATGCTGATACTAAATACACTACAGAAAAACTGTGACTATTTATTTTATTTTTACAACAATTATTACATCGGCCTCCGACGAGCTATTTATAGGCACGCTGCCGCCGCCCCGGTCGGCCAGTACCGCCGCAAGCGCTACTTCCCGCAATTTTAAATCTGTAATATCTTCGAAAATATTCATTTAAATCTTGTGCTGTAAAGGACCATATAGATCTATATTAAATCAACAATGTATTTAAGCTCTTTAATTGGATAAGGATTAATGCTGTATTGGTTAAAATCGCTTCAAAATTTGCCATTATTTGTCGTAAAAAGTAAATGACAAAAAAATGTTATTGTGGGATATCCATGAGAGATAGACATATACCATCGCGGAGTTTTCTGTAGACCTTTTCAATGTGTACAAATAATTAGTACATTATTTTGATAAATCTCGTAGGGTTCAGCCTGCGTTTGCAATGTAAGCGGAAAAAAATATGATAATTAACGACATCACATTAGAAACCTCAAAAATAACAGTATTTCTCCACTATTTAATGGATGTTATTATACATATAAACCTTCCTCTTGAATCACTCTATCTATTGAAGAACACCGCATCAAAATCCGGTGCGTAGTTTTAAAGATTTAAGCATACAAAGGGACATAGGGACAGAGAAAGCGACTTTGTTTTATACTATGTACTGATATGTACCGTACTCACACCCGAGAAGGTGGAAAAATGCTTCCGAACGATGTCGTCTTCCGCTTCATTCACTTCGTCCGCTGCCGCACAGCGCCGCCTCATATTCATAGCCCCGATTTACGCTTAGATTCGTCTTAAGTACTACATTTAACATTAACTAGTAAAAAACACAATCACTAAAGCAGTTTTGCACTGGTTCAGCGAAAAAAATAGAAAATTAAAATTTAACTAACAAATTAAAATTAACAAGAAAGTGTTTATGTTTATCACTATATTTTTTATTTTGTACTGCTTAATTTTGTGAGTGTGATAAATATTAGATCTTGATTGTTTCTTTATTTATTTTTTAAATTCATTTAATTTTATTTTATAGCCAATGGTTGGATTTTTATTTTAAATTTAGCTACACCGTGAGATTGTTAATTTTACTACAGAGTTGAGGAAGACGTCACTTTTTATGAGGAGAGTGAATGAACTCCACTTATAAGAGGCATCACTTATGTATCTCTCTATAAATTGTTTCTTTGCTTTCAAAATTTGTCAATTGTACTAGAAAGTTAGTTAATCTATAATCAAATTACCAAAGTTGAAACCTTGCAGTGGCTGAACGGCTGGCCGGCTGCACCTCCCTCTAGGAAAATACTCTACCTACGCCAATGTTTATCTGTAGTAATATAAAAAGTATACAAGAATAGGAAAAAATATGAAATATTTATTAAAATTTATAGAAGAAGATAAGACAATAAACTTTTAGTAGAAACAAACAATAATTCTGGTTTAAAAATCTTATTGGATTTTATAGAAAAACATGGTTGAAAAATGTTGGACATACTTTTATTAGAAGAAAATAATATAGGATGCAATTTGTTGCACTTTGCTTATGGCTGTAATAAAGATGAAAGCTTAAAGAATTCATTATTGACAATCGAGGATATAGTGATCATAATGGGAAAATTATATTCAATTATAATGCTGGTCACCAAATTGAAGAAATTCTCACTGAATTTTTATTTATATGTGATAAAAAAGATCGTACAGTATTGATTCCGTCAAATTGATTACAGTGAAGAAATCCTAACTTGTTTGTTAAATTTAGTTAAAAGCAATACTACTACTGAAATATCTTATACTTTTTTATCTTAACAGGACCTCTCCAATTTTTCTTAAATAGCTTTTTTTGATTAATAAATATTGCTAACTTAATGCAGGGCTTATATATGGAACATGTAATGTGTGAAATTCTCACATATCGTTGACTATCACACTCTATTAACTTTATCCTTATGTAGCAGAATACTTACACTGCATCATTCATTGGGTTTTATGTTTTAAACTAAATATTCCTTCATATAACTATTTTAAAGCTTTTTAGATATTGTCACGGAGTACTAGGAGAATTTGATCGCATCCTTATAGAAATATTATATCGATAAATCATCTTTGTCATTCATGTTTCAAATGGAATTTTAGATTTTTAATGGAGTATCTTTTATAGGTGTATATAAATATGTAGGTTAAGAGTTAAAAAATTTGTTTTATTTTAACAGTGAAAATGTAAGCAATTAAATAATTGACGTTAATTAATGAAAAGTGTTGTTTTTATCTAAATCCAGTGAGAATATAGAGAGAGAAAATCGTAACAACATCAACAATACTTTAAATTCGTTTAAAATTAATCTACCTATGGTTCATGTCGAACTGCTTTGGGACTTGACGCGATACAAAAGCTACAAAACTCTTTGTGTGTGTAATAGTAAACAGAACATTACTGAAATTAAGTCGGCGATATCACAATAAATTTATAATCATATTTTATCATACAGGGTGTCTGTAAAATTCGTATACAATGTTTGATGGCAGACTCTTGATGTCAAAATAAAGCCAATTAAGTCAACTATTTCTATCGCATAAATTATTTAGAAACTCTTTTATCTCTTCAAAAGTTTCTGTTTACATGCATACACCAGTTTTCTGTAATAATAAAATAATTTTTCAAATAAATTTTTTATAAAAAAATTGAACCGACTTCTAAAAGTTCGCCAAAAAGTGAAAAATAACTAAAATTTTTTATATGATATTGAAATTTTTGAAGTCGGCGCCAAACTAATACCTGGCAAAATGTGATTCGCATAATTAAAAATACTTTATTTGTAATTGCTTTCTTACCATAACTTGTATATATTAGTGGTTTTTTATTTCATTTAGAAATAATTTGGCGCCGACTTCAAAAATTTCAATTTCATATAAAAATTTATAGTTATTTTTCACTTTTTAGCGCACTTTTAGAAGTCGCTTCAATTTTTTTATAAAAATTTTATTTTTCGATTTATAGTTTTGAATTCATTATGATATTCATAAATTATTTGAACTAAGTGCTAATCGAGATTAGTATACCTCGCAATGACTCCAAGGTGGCAAAAAAGTACTCATTTTATCCATAATTGTAAATCATCCGAAATTGAACCACTAAAACATCTTTGAATCTACAAATACCAATGAAATTATGTCAAACAAATATTTAATCTGTCATAGTAATCCACTATCTTTAATTTCAAATTAATTTTAGATTGGTAATATAGGCCCCAAAAATCTTCCAATATCGATATTTAAATATTTTGAGACGTAAATTTCTTAGCCCGATATATTTTATGTTGCATATTGAGTTTGTATATGCCCCAAGAACCTGGTAATATCTATTTTAAATAAAACCGGAAAATGTAAAATTTTTAGTCCTTTATATTGAATCTTATCAAGCTAATAGTTGTAAAAATTAATTTCATATTCGTAATACACGACGCCGAAAACTCCCTAATAACAAAACTGAAAAAATGCGAATAGTGTAAAATTTTCAACTCACCATCTTGGATCCGCCATATTGAATTTCAAAAAGTAATTTTAACGTCATATTTCATCTGACATATTAGATTTTCTTAAAATAATTTTATATTCACTATTTAAATCCTCAAAAATGATTCAGTTCCACATTTGAACAAAATCGAAAGATATAAAATGTTTAGTCAGCTGTAATGAGTTCGCCATATTGAATCCAGAAAAAATACTATTAAATTCATAATTTACACCCTTAAGAACCCTTTATATCAGTTTTGGACAAAGTTGAAAAATGTAAAATTTTTAGGACACCATATTGAATCCGCCAGATTGAGTTTTTCAAAAAATATTTTAATTTCGTAATTAACACTAACAAAAATCCCCCAATACTGACTTTAGACAAAATTGGGAGATGTAGAATCTTTAATCCTCCATCTTAGATCCGCCATTTTAATTTTTTTTAATAATATCAATTTCGAAATGTGCTATCGTATCAATTTTGAAAAAAAAACGGACAAAACTAATTTTTATCCACCATATTGGATACGCCATATTGAATTTTTTAAATATAATTTTAGATTTGTCATGTGTGACCCCGAAAACTCTCCCGTACCAATTTTGGTGAAAATCTGACAAAATTGATTTTTTTGTCCGCCTTATTGGATCCGCTATATTGAGTTTTTTAAAAATAATTTCAGATTCGTTATGTGAGGCCCCGAAAACTCCTTCATACCAATTTTGGAAAAAATCGGACAAAATGGATTTTTTCGTCCGCCATATTGGATCCGCCATATTGAATTTTATAAAAATTATTTTAGATTCGTCATGTGCGACCCCAAAAACTCCCCCGTACCAATTTTGGAGAAAATCGGATAAAATCAATTATTTTGTTATGGCTCCGCCATATTGAATTTTTTAAAAATATTTTGAATTCGTTATGTGCAACCTCGAAAACTCCCCCATATCAATTTTGGAGAAAATCGAGCAAAATTAAATTTTCTTGTCCGCCATATTAGATCCGCCATTTTGAATTTTTTAAAAATAATGTCAGGTTCGTTGGTTACCACCCCGAAAATTCTTCCATACTAATTTTGGAGAAAATCGGACAAAATTCATTTTTTGGCCGCCATATTGTAAGCGCCATCTTGGATTTTACTACACCAATTTCATCTAAAAAGAAATTGGACCACCGCAGCAACTTTCTGAATATAACGTAAAAAATTTCATTCAAATCGGTGCAGCCGTTCCGGAGTAATCGGTGTACATACATCATATATTCGTCCTCGGAAAGCTTGGGCAATAAATAATGAATATAATTGTTATTAACTATAAACAATTCAAAAAATATTAGTCTGTACAAACAGGCAGATAGACATGCAACAAAAAAAAGCAGCCTATATCACTCCTAAGAACCTCCTTTTCATGTCTGTAAAGTTTCATTGAAATTAGTTCAGCCGTTTTCAACACAAACAGAAAAAGCAATCTATATCATTTATGACAACTTCCTTTTTGTATCTGTACAATTTCATCGAAATCGGTTCAGCCATTTTGAAGATTAGCTCGTGGAGACAGACAAACAAAAAAAGCAGCTTATATGACTCTTAATAACCTTCTTCATGTCTGTAAAGTTTTATCGAAATCGGTTCAATCGTTTTGAAGATTAGCCTATACAGACAGATAGAATCTACAGAAAAAAATACTCTTCATTATTCCTGACAACCTCCTCTTCATGTCTGTAAAGTTTCATTGAAATCGGTTCAGCCGTTTCGAAAGTTAGCCCATGCAGACAGACAGTCAGACAGACACTTCAATTTTATTTATATGTATGTATAGAAGATGTATAAATGTTTAGATATAGATGTACAGAAAATGTTATTTCTTTTATTTTGATGTACCTACTTATTATTCTTTCGTCTAGCCGAAAACGTTCGAAAGCGAACACAAATATTGCCGAAATTAAGAGTTAAACTAAGAAGATGAATATGTGTGAACTCTTCAGATGTTAACTGTTTATTTTCAGTTGCGACTATAAACAGAAAGTGTATCATTTAACTTGCAGGTGAACGTATGAACCAACTAATAAAGACTTACCTTTATGTAAAGTCCTTTATTTCCAATTATTTTTAGGTTATTAAAACATGTTCATAAATATTTTTGTTCCATAAATATATTCGTTGAACACACCAATAATTACCAGAAAATTTCGCTTTTGTCCAACTAAACGCTTTAGGAAGGAAATTTTCTAGAAAAACTGGTAATGTATTTTTCAAAAAATTTTAATCAATATTTACATTTATTCAGTCTGGAATCACCACAGGGTCAATAAGGTGGGGATCAATAATACCTGCCCAAACATTTATTTCAAAGTTATGCTTTAATGACATTTGGATTTTCCTCAGCACAAACATTTTCCTTGTGCAGGTTGGTAACTCGAGATCTTGCAAAGTGCGCCTCGTCAGGAAACAAAGTTTTTCAACAAAAATTTGGATCACGAATTCTCTTGTTTCGAATAAATTCACAAAATGTAAGGGGCATAAGGGGATCAATAGGTAAAAGTTCCTGAACCTTCTGGACGTGATATAGATGTGACAACAATTATTTTAAAATATCATTTACAATAGTTTTACATATAGCCAACTTACGTTGTAAGCAGCGGGTACTAACACTTTGTTCTTCTTTAACACTTTCCAAAATTTCCTTTCCTTTGACTGTTTGAGGTGTCCGAATACGACCCCTACTTTAAAATTTTTTCATAAAGCTACTCTTTCTTGGGATGACGCTCTACATTGGCCGTGCGTGTAGTTGTCCATATTTAATAGTAAGTCCAATTATTAAATGCCATAGCCACAAAGTCACTCGGAAAATTATTGTTACAGGTATTTTTTATTATTACATTTCATATGCAAATAATTGAAAATATTTTTTTCCTGGTGAAATCGCTCATCCAACGAAGTTTTTCAAGAGATAAAAAAGCTTGTAAATACATCCGATTATCCGATAATAACATGTTCATTCAGTGTTCTAATTTCGTGGAGTACAGATTCTCGAAGATGCCTCGTGTAATCGTAGGCGAAACGTCGAATAATAATTTCAATTTGTCACGGCCTAAACCCAAGAACTATTATTGACCCAAGCTCTGAAAGCTTTCGTCCTTTATTGGATATAAATGCTTAACATTAACGCCCAAATTCACTGACACAATCGTCTAACCTTAAAACCGTTTTAAACTGAAAGCAGAATGTTTAAACTAATAACATGAACAATGTCAAGCCAGTTTTAAGTTTTAAAAATACAAACATAAAAAATCATTTGCTTTTATAACTGAACCCAAAAAAATGGAGAATTTCGTTTATTTTAGGGATACAACTATTTCTCTTACATATTTCAAGACTTTACCGCTTTGTTCTTTTCGTTAATATTCTTTATATTAGTGCTAATTTGTTGACATATGTAATATAAATTATAATAATATCATAAACAAAACAATACTTGCCGACTAGAAGATTTATTTTTCACAGCAACTAGATCCGTTTTAGATTTCCTTAATGAATCTGACCGAAACATTTTTTATTATTGTGAAGTAGGCTTTGACCATAATTTCTAAATTCTCTGTTGTTAAAATCATTCTGTTTTTGTTAAGCGGGCTTTGACGATAACATCAAAATATTTGACGTTAATTTTTTTCTCCATTAATATTACCAGTTCCGGAGCAAGTTTTAATTTTATAAAATTGTAGGTAAATTTCTCTAAATACCAAATTATCTACATAATATTATAGTTTCCTAAAGCGTTTAGTTGGACAAAAGCGAAATTTTCTGGTAATTATTGGTGTGTTCAACGAATATATTTATGGAACAAAAATATTTATGAACATGTTTTAATAACCTAAAAATAATTGGAAATAAAGGACTTTACATAAAGGTAAGTCTTTATTGGTTGGTTCATACGTTCAAAAATTAACAGCTAACACTAAGAATTTATATAAATAATTTTCACCTGCAAGTTAAATGATACACTTTCTGTTTATAGTCGCAACTGAAAATAAGGGGCATAAGGAGATCATAAAATAAACAGTTAACATCTGAAGAGTTTACACATATTCATCTTCTTAGTTTAACTCTTAATTTCGGCAAAGTTTGTGTTCGCTTTCGGACGTTTTCGGCTAGACGAAAGAATAATAAGTAGGTATATAAAAGAAATAACATTTTCTGTACATCTATATCTAAACATTTATACATCTTCTATACATACATATAAATAAAATTGAAGTGTCTGTCTGCCTGTCTGTCTGCATGTGCTAACTTTCGAAACGGCTGAACCGATTTCAATGAAACTTTACAGACATGAAGAGGAGGTTGTCAGGAATAATGAAGAGTATTTTTTTTCTGTAGATTCTGTCTGTCTGTCTGTCTGTATAGGCTAATCTTCAAAACGATTGAACCGATTTCGATAAAACTTTACAGACATGAAGAAGGTTGTTAAGAGTCATATAAGCTGCTTTTTTTTGTTTGTCTCCACGAGCTAATCTTTAAAATGGCTGAACCGATTTCGATGAAATTGCTTGCTATATATGCTTTTTCTGTTTGTGTTGAAAACGGCTGAACTAATTTCAATGAAACTTTACAGACATGAAAAGGAGGTTCTTAGGAGTGATATAGGCTGCTTTTTTTTGTTGCATGTCTATCTGCCTGTTTGTACAGACTAATCTTTTTTGAATTGTTTATAGTTAATAACAATTATATTCATTATTTATTGCCCAAGCTTTCCGAGGACGAATTCGCAGGTAAAAGCTGGTTTGAAGCAAAAGTCAACATTTTAGAAATATGTAAATATGTCCGCTTATTAGATTAATAAGATCAGCGTTAATTTAAAATTAGTTTCAGACAATAGGGTAAAAACAAATATTTGTTAATTTTTCCGACGACTGTAGATCTAAAATATTTATCTTTCAATTTAATTTAGAAACAACTACTTTTATTTTCGACGAAACGTAGCAGTTATTAAATAAGCATTAGAAAAAGTAGTGCAATCTTTATTAATTACATCAAAAAATTGGGGAATTTTCGCGTCCAAAATATAACAATGTTGTGTAATATAGCGCCACCACCGTCTATAGAAACGAAAAGCAAATAACGAATTTGGCAAAATTTTTTATATGCTCCTACTCGGTCAACTTTCTTTAGAAATGTAGTTCGTAGATTTTTCAAAGCCTTTCTGCTGTGCCATAATTTACCCGTTTTTCCTTTATAGTTAACAACAAATCAACGTCAGAAGTAAAAAATAACTAATCTTATTTTGATCCGTCCTGTATATCAAATTGTGACATATTGCAATGAATAATTTTTATGAAGAGTATACTATTTGAATGATATTATCTGTTTGTTCATCGTATCGGTCTAAATCATTGGTTTGACTCATAAATATGAATGCTCATATATTCTGTGCAAACGATCCTTGTACAGGGCCACAATAAAATGTAGAATATGGGTATTTCAGTGCCCTGTTAAAACGAATGCATCAATAACTAAAGGCCATCAAATTGGCACTTTACTTCCAGAATCACATTAAACATCTTAACGCGGGTAAAAACGCATGTTCGAAAAAAAAGCTAGGTTAACCTAAAAATAATTAAATGCATATTTTGGAGGAAACCAACCGAAAAAGCCTTACATCAATAGGACAGGCGTGATTTGTTTTAGTTAGGAATAAAAAGCATCACTTCATATTACAAGAAACTATCAGAAAAAGGTGTAGTCTTTTCCCACTGGTAGTGTACCGCCATCTGTAGGCCTGTTTCGAACTCACCGGTTCTCGTCAGTATAGAGCAGGCAAGTACATCTATGTTGATCAACTAGGAGACCAAAGTTATTAAGAAATACTCGCTTAATTGTCGTTTCCAGAAGATCCCAATAAACAAATCTAGTTTAAAACTAAATTACTAGATAATATATAATACAACAATATTCATTGTGTGAAAAGTCCTTTTTTGTGCCAATTGTGTATGATTATAAGTTGGTTGATTAAGTATTATGGTTAAACTAAAATTTTGAGGTTTTAAGAAAATATATCAGGATATATAAATTAAACACCTAAAAACTTTTCGTCATCGTATCGATCTTAATTCGAATATATTATCTAAAAGTGTGCCAATGTTATTTGAGAAAATTGTTTTCTGTTGTACGGGTCATAACTAAAAATTGTATAAAGTTTCGAGGAACGAAATAATATGTTGTATTTTCATCTGTCTATCAAATAGTTTCTGTGGCCCGTTATTTTATAAGTCAAATCCAATATCCTGTCGTAAGTTCTATGGTATTAATTGACCAGTGTTGCAAAAGATACGTTTATGGATAAATTTATTAAATATTTAGAAATTTTTATACAAAAAATAAGTGTTGATGAATTAAGTCATCCAAACGCTGTCTTTTACGAAACATAGTTCACTTTCAAAATTTTGAGTATATAATTTTAAGTTAATATGGGAAGAAAATGGTGAAAAAAATTAATACTAAATGTAATGAAAATTAAAGGTATCTTTTATACACCAAATTGTTAATAGGACGGCGAATACTAGTCTTTTGATAAAAATTAAAGTATTCACTCTTCGAGGTCTAAGAATACCCTGTATCCAACTTGGCATGTTATTAAGTAGAATTTGAATGTATTCTTAAGGACTTGCGTCCTTTTTTTTGTACTGGGAAATGTTTATGTCATATGCGGCGTTCTTTCTGATTCATTAGTAGTGGTTTATTTTATTTAGGTGGTCAAGATAATTTTTAAATCGGGACTGCATTGTGGTAGGCGCCTTTTCAGCTGCTTGTTATCGAGTTTTATTGTGCAATAATACGAATTTTTCATATCCAATATGTAGAATTTATAGCAAAACATAATATTACAGGACGTTTCCGATATAAAAGTTAATGTAATTGATCCAGTCACTTTCACTAGATCAGCACGTTCCTCCCAACTGGTACTTCCCCATTCGTGAAAAGAATATTTTGTCAATTCTAGATATTCTTTGAATTTTGGATAAGCTGTGGAATTTCCATAGGCCGTATTGACTTTAAACCTGTCTCTTTTAATCTTTCTGGAACTGTTTCCGAAAGTATCATTATTGTGTGTTACATTTACTAGCTCCTTTTTGAGATGCTTGATGTCTACCTGCGATTTCGAATAAAAATTAAGTATCAAAAGATTTCCATCAAAGTCTCTGGACGAGTTTTGCAGTTTTTTAATATCCTTATGGAAAAATGTAGTACAGATAAACGTCATTAATATAAACTAAACGTTTCTATTTTTAAAACGAGTGAATATATCTGCCTATTAAATGAATAATATCAGTGCATGTATAATTTTGCAGGGCTACTGTACATTTATTTTCAAGCAATAATTATTACTAAAGATTTTCAATAATTTTCTCCATGTATCTCTATATATCAAATCTTAAGTAATGTTCATATAAATAAATTGATTAAATTATAAAAAGATAAATTTTAATATTCGTGCTATATTTAAAACAATTATTTTTACAAAGAAAAACACAACGAAATCTAATAATATAAAAAGAAAAATAGTTTACATAAAAAAATGCTTGTTTGCGAAGAAAAGTACTACGTATTAATAACTTTTAGCAGATATGAAGTTTGTCGCACATTATGCCTGGTGATCTATTTTAAATGTTGGCAACTTCTCAATGACGATATAGAGCTTCAACTTTGAATAGTAGAATTAGTATATAGTTCATTTATATTATTATATGTATAGTTCAATGTCCAAAACTCTTGGTTCGATATCTACAAAAGTATAAAAGTAATTTAAAAAAAATTGCGTGGTTTATGTGTGACCCTTTAATATTGGCGCTGTCAAACTGCAATAATTACAAAACAAAAATGTAACAATGAAGATTGTTTACTTGTATTGTTTTCATTGTAGGACGATTATTCGTCAGATGAATATAGTAACGAAGAAGGCAAGGATGATGTGTACGATCAACCTTCAAATTCCAATAGTTCTAACGAAGAAGATGGAGATTGTTTAGGTATGGAAGAATTGGAGTTACTTAAACCCAGTACAAGCGGAATGGCGCCAAATTTTTACAGCGCTAAATTACCAATTCCGAATGAAACACTATTCGGACATATTGATCAGGTAAGGTGGTTCTGTGAATTTTTCCTTGCAACCAAAAAGTATAAAGTCGGACTTTAGTTTTCTAGCATATATTTATTTGGAGGTACAGATTTATTCGGGCTAAACATAAAGTTAAAAATGTATTCCTTTGGAAAAAAATTTAAAAAAGTTCAATCTAAAATATAAAGGTTTCTCAGCAATACCTTTTACAAATATATTTTGAATCTTATTACGTCTTTTAAAGAAAATACGCCTTTAATAATGCTCCTTTGCAGCGGTTTTCAATTTACCCAAAAGTCGAATTTGCACACGATTCTACGACTTATTTTGAGTGTGCCGAAGAAAATAATAATGACCCGATATTAGTAAATCGACTAGATTTTGATGGGATCATGGATAAAGACACACATTCAGTTATTGTTATCGACACACAGAGTGTTCATATGTCAAAACGTTGTGAGTACGTATATTGACTAAAATATCAAACTTCACAATGGATATATCAAATTACACCCAGCAACGCCTGTATTGCCAGTTCCCGAAATTAAAACGGTTACCTTCAGAGAAGTGAAAAGTTTGAAAAGATCTTATACCTACGAACAGTTTAGGATTGATACAAATTCGGTATTAATAACTTTTAGCATTTAAGATTTAGTGAAAAGTGGTAAAAAATAAAGGATTGTGGGCTTTCTATCAAAATTATCATTTTTAAGATATTTTTTTCTTTTCTTAATAAATATTGTTTCAAATAACTATTTTCATTGAAATACCAAAAAAATGATATATAGAAAACACACGTCTCCGAGAACCTTATGTAATCATCCTGCAAATAATACACTTGTATTTATTTGTTTTATGTACAAACAATCATTTTGCAGTAACATACTCGAGGTATTTCAGTAAAATTTTAAAATGGATACACCTGCTGTGTCTAAATAAGGGAGTTTAATCGAGCATCAGTCCATTTTGGAGTTTACTTTTTGGTTACTCCCAGAACTTGATGATACACAATCAGATTAAAACTTGTAATATTTTGAATTAAAATGAAATTCGGCGCCGACAACACCTAATTATTGATTACGATTTTTAAATTTAAACGTTTATTGAGAACAAAAACTCAAAAGAGTCTTTCATGCCAGGTGACTGATTCCTCATTATTAGTATGTAGATGGAAGTTCTCTTCATTGAAGTATGTTCTAGGTGAACAGTATAAAATGAGTCATAGCGTAGTGATCTTATGATGACTGCTAGATGTAAAAATAAGACGAATATTTATATGGCGATATTAATTAACATAACAAATATTAGTGTATTGATTAAACTAAGATTATGCTGTCCTCGAGATCTGAAAACTCTATGTATCTATCTCGGCAAGCTACTAAGTAGAGTAGAATGCTGCAAATCGAAGTTCTTTTATTGTATTGGGAAATTTTTTCGTCGTATGCGGCATTTTTCCTGATATCACATGTGCTGTTTTGTATTCAAATGGTCAATTTAATTCTTAAATCTGGACAGCATTGGTGGTAATTAGTCACTTTTCCAGCTTCCCGTTATCGAGAGTTATTTTATACTAATTTGAATTTTTTATATCCAGTATTAACGACATATTACTTTACAGGACGTTTTCGGTAGAAAAGTTACATATAATTCGTCCAGTCACTTCTACTACTTCGTCACGTCCCGTTGACTTTAAACGTGATTCTTTTAATCTTCGTGTGACTGTTTTCGAAACTAGCATTAAATTGTTTTATATTTATTAGGTCATTTTGATCATACGGATGTCAATATGTAATTTTGTGTAAAATTAAGTATTAGAAAATTGTTATTACAGTCTTTGTACGAGATTTTCAGTCTCTTAATATCTTTTACAAATTTTCTATAGTGAATAATGGTCTCTGCGTGTGAAGTCATTCTGTCTTCATTATTTGCTAAACAAAGTTGCAATTTGTACCATTTTAGCTTCATTATAATGGCATATTTTTGTTTTAAATAGAAGAGAGAGCAAACGCGAATCACTTGCACGGTTTACATGTGGTTTCTTAATATTGACTTTGTGGGTTAAAATGGTGTTATTAGAAAATAAAAATGTAACATTATTGATTGTTTACTTTTCTTGTTTTTATAACAGGACGAAAGCAGTGATGATACAAGTTATCATTTTTCAAGTGCGAATAAACGTTCTAATGAAGATCATGTATATTACCCATCTAAAAGGCTTAAAGAAGAAGATCCAGAGTTAGATGAACCGAGTACCAGTGGAATTAAGTCAACTCACCGTGTTGAATCATCGAGCCTACACGGAGATCAGGTAAGGCTGCTCTAAAAATTTTTCCTTGCAACCAGGATGCACAAGTCGAACTTTTAGAGGGTGTAGTTTTAAAGCATCCATCTTTCTGGAGGTGGAGATTTCCTCAGACTAAATATAAAATTGATTACAAATATAAAAAAATCTTATTGCGTTTTTAAAGAAAATGATTCCTTTAATCATGCTCATTTGGAGGTGTTTTTTAGTTTTAAAAATGTTGGTTTTTTCAGCCGATGTTTTAATTTATCTTGAATGATGAGAACCCGATATTAGTAAATTGACTAGATTTGGATGAGATCATGGAGAAAGACATAAAATGCGGATAAAGACAGTATTTATTCCTGAATTAAAACAAGATGTGAGCTCTAAGAAATAAATAGTTCAATAGTTTTAGAACCTACAAAACTGTTTAAAAAATGTTTTAAAGCGTATTTGTAAAGTCGCAGTTTTAGATGGTTTGGAATTATCAAGATAAGAAAAGTGAGCATTTGTTTGTTCAAGATAAAAAGAAGTTTTTAAAATCGCTGCATATTGAATCAATGGATTCAGGTCAAATTTTCCCATAAATTCAGTCAAACTGTATAAGTTTATCACGCACATCCACACTGAGCCATTCAATAATTTTTGCTTATAAAATTAAATGTTTATCGTTTAATTAATTCATGACCTTTTAAATATCAAAGAAGTTTTAAGCTGGTTTAAAATTGATTTTACTGTGACATTGTCTATATATGATTCATATCTGACAGATCGATACTTAAGCTCCAAAACCCATTCGACCGTTGCACTCTGGTTGTCAATTTATTTCCAATATGACACATAAAGTTCGGTTAAGGAGAAGAAGGCTCCCGTGCTTTATTTTCTTTTTAGTTGCCACAGGTTCGAATGGATTTTCCATTGATTTTTTAAATAAATCGAGATAAAAAGAACAATTGAAAAGTGTGGTTTTGGAGCGCATTGTGAGAGATTCAATTGCGTTTTTTTTTTGTTTTCGGCTGGTCTTCCTGGTTATGTTCCAGAGTTGTTGCCATTCAAAGATTCTTCATACGTGACTTATTTTTAGACCATGGTAGAGGACAGCTTTCTAATTTTTTAATGTTTGAAATTTAAGGTTGATCCTAAACAGATTTTATATTACATTACTTGCTGAAATATTATTACTCAAAAAAATATGCGACAAGAGCGACAACATTCACATAACTTGAACTAACCGACATCTCGTGAATATACTTTCAAGTATTTATATATATATATATATATATATATATATATATATATATATATATATATATATATATATATATATATGAAGTAAAATGCGAAACAGTTAATGCAAACTTCGCTCCTCTGGTGGAATAGGATGAATTGTGTTTTATTACAGTTTATTTTAACTGTGCAACCTCTAACACAGAAAGGATATGATGGAGCGAAGTTTGCATTCACTGTTTCGCATTTTACTTCACTTACATACGGAGTTGCATATAGTTGTACGTTTGCTGAATGTGATTTCAGCACTACAACAGCATCATGTGGATATAACCACTGCTAATGCATCTCACACGGACGAATCCGTGAAAGCCCTATATATATATATATATATATATATATATATATATATATATATATATATATATATATATATATAAATATATATATATATATATATATATATATATATATATATATATATATATATATTTTATGTATGTACACCGATTACTCCGGAACGGCGGCATCGATTTGAATGAAATTTTTTACGTTACATTCAGGTGGTCTCATATTTTTTTGGACGAAATTGATGCAGTAACAAACAAGATGGCGCTGACAATATGGAGGTCAAAAAAATTAATTTTTTCCGATTTTCTCCAAAATTGGTATGGAGGAATTTTCGGGGTTGTACCCAACGAATCTGAAATTATTTTTAAAAAATTCAAAATGGCGGATCCAATATGGCGGAAAAAAAATTAATTTTGTCCGATTTTCTCCAAAATTGGTACGGGGAAGTTTTCGGGGTCCCACATGACAAATCTAAAATTATTTTAAAAAAATTCAATATGGTGGATCCAATATGGCGGACGAAAAATCAATTTTGTCCGATTTTCTCCAAAATTGATATGGGAGAATTTTCGGGGTCTCACATAACGAATCTGAAATTATTTAAAAAAAATTCAATATGGCGTATCCAATATGGTGGATAAAAAATTAATTTTGTTTGATTTGTTTCAAAATTGATATGAGGGAGTTTTTGGGATAGCATATTATGAATCTGATATTACATAAAAAAAAATTAAATATGGCGGATCTAAGATGGCGGATTAAAGATGCTGCATCTCTTGATTTTGTCTAAAGTCAGTATGGAGGGATTTTTATTAGTGTTAATTACGAAATTAAAATATTTTTTGAAAAACTCAATCTGGCGAATTCAATATGGTGTTCTTAAAATTTTATATTTTTCGACTCTTTCTAAAACTGATATAGAGGGTTCTTGAGGGTGTAAATTATGAATTTAATAGTATTTTTTCAGAATTCAATATGGCGAATGCAATATAGTTGACTAAAAATTTTACATTTTTCGATTTTGTTCAAATGTGAAACTGAATCATTTTTGAGGATGTAAATAACAAATGTAAAATTAGTTTAAGAAAATTTAATAAGTCAGACGCAATATGACAGTTTAGAAATATTAAATTTCTGGATTTCATCTAAAATTGGTACCAGGAGGCTTTGAAGGGTTTAGATTTAGATTAAATTAAGCCGTTAAAATTACTTTTTTTTGAAATTCAATATGGCGGATCCAATATGGTGGGTTGAAAATTTTACCTTATTCACATTTTTTCAGATTTGGTATTAGGGCGTGGGGTGTATTACGAATATGAAGTTAATTTTTTACAACTATTAGGTTGACAAGATGCAATATGAAGAACTAAAAATTTCACATTTTCCGGTTTTATCTAGAATTGATATTGCGGGGTTTTTGGGGCGTGTATAAATTCAATATGCAATATAAAATATATCGGGCTAAGTAATTTACATCTCAAAGTCTTTAAAAATCGATATTGGAAAGTTTTGAGGCCTATATTACCAATCTAAAATTGATTTGAAATTTAAGATAGTGGATTTACTATGACAGACTAAATATTTGTTTGACATAATTTTACTAGTATTTGGAAAACTCTAAAAACCAAAGAATTTTTAGTGGTCTATTTTAGGGGGATTTACAATTTTGGATAAAATTGGTACTTTTTTGCCACCTTGGAGTAATTGCGAGGTACACTAATCTTGATTAGCACTTAGTTCAAATAATTTATGAATATAATAATGAATTCAGAACTAAAAATCGAAAAATAAAATTTTTATATAAAAATTGAACCGACTTCTAAAAGAGCGCTAAAAAGTGAATAATAACTATACATTTTTATATGAAATTAAAATTTTTGAAGTCGGCGTCAAATTATTTCTAAATGAAATAAATAACTACTAATATATACAAATTATGGTACGAAAGCAATTACAAATAAAGTATTTTTAATCTGTTTATGCGAATCACATTTTTTCAGGTATTAGTTTAGCGCCGACTTCAAAAATTTCAATTTTATATAAAAATTTATAGTTATTTTTCCCTTTTTAGCACACTTTTAGAAGTCGGTTCAATTTTTTTATAAAAATTTTATTTCATCACAAATAATTTAATTTCTTTTCATTTTGTAAGAAATATTTCATGGGAAAATAAGTAAAAGGTAAATGTCATTAATATAAACTAAACGTCGATATTTCCAAAACAATTGAATTTATCTGCCTATTAGATGAATAAAATCGGCACATAAGTTTACTACGCTAATTTAAAAGTACTTTCAAGAAATGGTGACAATTAAAATTAATTAAGGTTCATATAAATAAATTAATTAAACTAAAAAGATAAATTTTAATATTTCAAAGAACCATCTATACAGAAAAAAACACACACGATGAAATCTAATGATATAAAAGGAAAAATAGTTTATACGAAACTGGAACAAAAAGTGCCCCGTGTTAGTAATTTTTAACACACATGACATTTGTCATACAATATGTCTGGTGATTTTTTTCAATGTTGGCAGCTTCTTGATGACAACGTACAATTCTAACCTTGAATAAATTTTAGTATGCAGTTCATTTATATTTTTATATTTATAGTTGGATATTTCTACTCCAAAACAATTGTCTCGATATATATAAAAGTATATAAAAGAAGTTTAAATTTAGTATTGCCCCTGTTTGCTAAAATGAAGTTATTATAAAACCAAAATATAAAAATAGTGATCGTTAATTTTTTCATTTTTATTGTAGGACGAGTTTTTCTCGGTTAAGTCCAGTAAAGAAGAAGGCACTGTTGAGAAATTTAAATTAGATGAAGCCAGTACCAGCGGAAGAGTATCAAACTTTTATAATGTCGAGTCATCAGCACCAAAAAAAACTTTTCATGGACTTACGTATCAGTTAAGGCTGCTGATGCTGTTTGTTCAACGGGTTCCTGATGGACAGGAATTTTATCTTTCGACTGAGATGCACGAAGCCCAAGATTTTGACGATATAGTTTTACAATATTTAGGTGAAGGTGGTTTTTGGAGGTACAGATTTCTTCAGGCCAAACATAAAATTGATGACAAATATAAAATTGGGAAAAGCGATCTATTTCAAAATTCAAAAAAAGATTATCTCTTAAAGAAATATTTTAAATCTTATTGCGACATTGAACAAAATGGTGACTTTAAAAATGCTAATTTGGAGGAGTTTTTGATTTGCACAAATGTCGGTTTCGCAGAAGAAGCGATGATTTATTTTGAGGGTGCAGAAGAAAATGATGAGATATTATTAAATTTCGAAGAAAAAAATGACAAATGTACAAAACCAGTGAAATACAAATTAAAAGAGGAACAAATTTCTAAACTAAATGAAGAATTTGAAGTTAACAATAAAAATGAAAATTTATTTCAGAATTTTGTCGAAAAGTTCAGGTTTTTGCCCGATTATGGAGATGACGTATTAAATAAGAACATAGAAAATTGTTTAAAAAAATGTTTTAAAATGGAAAATGTGGTTTTAGCAGATGTGTATGTGCAAAACTGCGTCCTTAAATGGTTTGAAAGTTACAAAGATAAGAAAAGTAAATATTTTCATATTGAAGATAAAGAAGAGTTTGTAACATCACTAAATAGGAACATTGATTCCCTGCTGGTGGCAGGATATTCCAATTTTTATATTGAGGAACTGAAGAATTACGGAGTACAATTTGAGAATACTTTACTTCTACGTGAATTTTTCGACCATAAAAAAAACAAGATAATGTTTATTAAAACCGCAACCCCAAAATTAAGTGTTATTAAATTGAATCAACTCTTTAGCGCACTGGAATTAAAGGAGGATGAATTTATTTTTACGGACGCAGATAAATTACGGAGTAACAAAAAAATCTCCACCACATTTTTCGCCGCAGAAAGTTACAAATGGCTGCTGATTGAGTGTCAACAGAAGGAAATAAATTTGAGCAGAAAAGTGTTGAATAAAATTTCAAAAATGGAAAATGAAAAGAGAGTCGTAATAATTGGCCGAAAAGATCATGTTTTGAAATTTAGATATTTGACTTTCGACACGTGTTTTTATGATAAAAATAATTCATTCAAGAACCTGACGCCAAAATCACAAGAAAAAATATTGGAAAAGAAAATTGTATTTCAAGGGAAGAATATCAATTTAAATGAATTGATAGACATGGATTCGGGAGAGGAAATTATTGATGAGCATACATTAGAAAATATTCTCACTAAAAGTATGAAAATAGGAAATAATGATGCGTTCGAATCAGATTTCCTAATAGAGGATTTTTATATGGAAAGAACTTTAATTCGAAGAAAGTTAAAAGTCGATATTTTACAAAATGTGGAGGTTTTAAAAAGATGTTTGTTTATTATTTCAGGTGTAAACAGGGATCAACTTAAAGATTTAAGCATAAACAGTGAATGGATTTTCAAGTGGGAAGACGAAGAAATTTTTGAAAATGGAATTATAATTTCCGAGAAAACTAAATCTGAAGACATATTTGAGAAATTATGCGAAAATAATACAAAAAATCTTTATTGGTTAAAATATATAAAAGAGGAATTTTTAATTATAAATTTTAGAAACGGGACCGATATTCTTAATAAACCAGTTACTTGTTTTGAGGAACATGAGTTAAACAAGAACCAAATATTGGATGAAAAAATTCTGATTGTCGCTGATGGTCCTGGTTGTGGCAAATCCACTTTTTTGACGAGAGTTGCAAGTCAACTCAAGCAAATAATGTCAAATATATGGGTTTTGAGAATTAATCTTTCATCTTATGCATACAAGCAAGAAACAAGTCATGAAATCTTTGGAAGATATTCAATTTAAAGACAATGAAAGTGATGAAGCAATAAAATTTATGGCTCATCTGTTATTTCCACAAGAAAATGAAAGTGAGAATAAACATTTTGTAAGAGAACTTTTTATCCAGTCGCTTCCTAAAATAATATTTTTATTTGACGGTTTTGATGAAATAAGTCCCACATTTAAAAAAAATACTCTCACTTTACTTCAGGCGCTCGGGAATTCGAATGTTAAACAAATGTGGGTTACAACAAGAAATCATGAAGAACTGGACTTGGAAATGGCTCTTCACTCATCTTCTTTCTTTCTTACACCTCTTCTTTGGAAGAAGAAAGTTGATTTCTTACAAAAATTATGGAAATACAATTTGGCGCACTTTGATGATATAAAACCTAAACCTGATGGCGAAGATATCTTAACGTATCTGACAGAAATAACAGATAACATTTGTAATTGTAATGCTGACTATATTAATTACTGGTTTCGGGACTTTCAAAATCGTTTGCTGCCTACTCTTAATTATTCTGAAGTACAACATTTATTAAGCAGTGTTGACTTTTCAGCCATTGCAAGACATTTAATATTTTACTTCGAATACGACGATAAAATGTCCGAGTTTACCGATAATCCTCTACAAATTAAAATGTTGGCCGAAATAATTTTCTTTAAAAAGTTCAACTCTTTGGACAATTTGGACATATTTTCGTTGTATGAAGAATTTATAAAATACAAATTGAGGGTTTATCGTGACGATAAAGATGCTGCTGGAAAGTCCGTTGCAGGTCGTGGCTTCTTCGAAACACATTTGGAATATTTAACAACAGTTCACCAAAAAATTGCTTTACAAACTCTGCTTCCTCATTTTGATAATATACAGTTTGGGGAAGTAAAGAATAAAATAGAATTGACGAGGGCCGGATTGCTCGTAATTCATGACGATCGTCTCGAATTTGTGCATCGAAGTTTTGCAGAGTATTTTGTCAGTCAATATTTTGCTGAAAATTTTCATGACCAGAATGTAGAGAAAATTGTTTTTTCAGATGTTTTAATAAATGAAAATTACTTATTAATACGAACATTCTTAAATAAAAACGAAATATTTCTTGGCAAATTGGATTCCAAAAGGCAACAAATGGATGAATTAATAAGACCCAATAATCTCATCTTACTTTATCGAATGTTGGATGAAGAACTGGACAATTTTTTCATGAAGTTTCTGGAAAATTTGTCTCTCGACTTATTAAAAAATTTCATGGGGTTGAATGACAATAATGAAGGAGAAACAGGGCTGCACATAATTTTTCAATATATAGAAGACGATCAAATTTTAGAAAATATATTAAAAACAATAAAAGAGAGTGTTTCCTCGGAAACACTTAAAGAACTTTTCTCTAAAAAGGATAAAAGAGAACGTTCAGCATTACATTGCATTGATTTTTATCGAAAAAATGCAGCAGTGAAACAAAAATTACAGTTTTTGAAACTTAATTGTACTTCTGAGTTATTTCATAAACTTTTACTTCAAGTTAATGAAGAAGGAGAGACCGTATTACACGTTGCTTGTAAAGAGGGATTTGATATAACTGATTTGTTGGAAGTATCTGAGGAAAATAAAGACACAATTAAAGATCTTTTATTAAAAACTGCCAATGATGGGCGAACAGCCTTATTTAACACTATTCGTTACTCTTATAACTCTTCTCTGTTAACAACATTACTTAAACTTGTTAAATTAGTTTGTAACTCTGAAGAAATTAATTATTTATTTGCAATGAAAACAGGTTCAAAGAACCTGCTGCACACTGCTTGTAGTGAAAGGAACAAAGATTTGTTAGTTATATTTTTAAATGCCATTAAAGATAACCCAGAATTAATTAAAACACTTCTGTTAGACACTGACGTAGATGGAATGTCTCCATTGCATTATACCGTGGATGATCACTTCGATTTTGATATGTTAAAAATATTACTAGATTTTGTTAATTTAAACTGTGATGCAGAAACGCTGCATACAATTTTGTGTCAAAGAACAAAAAATGGAGCAACTATTCTACACAGGGCCGTGAAAAAGTTCCTAGTAACACATGATCTTAACTCGTTGACACCTCTCCTGACTTATTTGATTAGTTTAGTTGGGAATGACAAAGAAATATTTTACAAGCTTTTATTAACAACTGACGAGGATGGGCAAACTGTACTACACTATACTTCCTTTGAATTGGAATATCCTTTTTTACTTAAAGAATTGCTGGATTTTGTTCAAACAAATTGTGGTGAAAATATTTTAACTGAACTATTACTTAAATTGAATAATAATAAAGCCAGTATATTACACTGGGTCTGTCGTCAAAATGGCGTAGATAACTTAAATTTTGTATTAAATAAAACTAAAGACAATCCAGAAATACTTAATAAACTTCTACTCCAGACCGACAAAGAAGGATACACTGCATTGCACTGTACTGTTTTCAACTGTGAGAATCCTTCAATGATGAGTGAATTACTGAATTTTGTTAAACTAAATTGTAAAAAAGAAATATATAAAAGTCTTTTATGCGAAGCAAATAATGAAGGTCTCAACGTGTTGCACTTTGCTTGCATGGAATTAGAAGATAAAACAGAATACGAAGACCACCTTAAATCTTTATTAGAATTTATAAAAGACGATGATACACTAATAAATGAACTTTTATTGAAAACATGTAACAACTACGGCTGTACTCCACTGCATTATACAGTTGGTTATTTTGATAACGCGTCTTTATTAAAGATTTTACTCGATTTTATAAAATATTATGATTTTACAATGTTAAACACCCTTTTATTAAAGGAGACCAATACAGGATGCAGTTTGTTGCACTTTGCTTGTAGATACAATAATGAAGAAAGCTTAAAGTACTTATTATATGCAATGCAGGATAACATCGCTCTACGCGATATACTTATTTTAAAACCTAATCATAATGGACAAACCATACTGCATTATAGTGTTGATAACTGTCAAATGTTAAAATTCTTCCTTGATTTCGTTAAATCACAGTGCGATCAAGAAATGTTCACCAACCTTATACTTAAATGTGATCAAGAAGATCGTACAGCATTGCACACATTCTGTCAAACTAATGACAATAAAGAAATCTTGACTTATTTGTTAAGTTTAATTAAAAACAACACCACTCCCGAAGTATTTAATTTATTTTTATCTAAAAAGGACTGTCATGGAAAAATGGCATCGGATTATATTGCCTGCAATACTAACAATTCTCCCTTGTTGGAAGTTTTGTCAAATTTTGGTATTCAATTACCGAAAATAATCGATGATTCTCGACTAATTGATTAATAACAAAATTCGATTAATCTGTTTTTCACATAATCGGAAAATTAATTAATTTGCTCACTGATTATTTTTCGATTTATTATTTGTTCTAATAATTAGCTTTTTCTAATTAATTAATTTTGCAATGCATGACACAAGTGAACGTGTATCAGTGGATTCCGTTCCTACTTTCCCATATATCGCTGATTATCAAACTGTTTCAATTTTATCCGTATGCAACAAAATACTTATACTGCGTCATTTAAAAGGTTTTGCATTTCAAACTAAATATTTCATCATACAACTATTTTCAAACTCCTGAAATATTAAATTGTTTAAAGTTCGTTGATAGTCTGTCGATGATTCATATTAAACTGCGTTGGGACTTAAACTGATACAAAAGTTACAAAACTCTTGTTCAAGTCTAATCAAAGGAACAAGAAAATCTTCGAAAGAATCGAAAAACATGGGTTGTTTAAATCTTCAACAATTGTTAATTTTCCCCTTTCAAATCGAGGAACGCCTCCATATCTGTCTTAAAGTATCAGGTTTCGATGTAACGTCCAAAATATTAACATTCCTTTTGTGGGAGCAACTCCCACGCTTTCTCTCCGAAATTATTGCTTAAAATTTGAATTAATAATGCATTAAATTTAGCTCCCTGAATTAAAAGACCATTGTGAGTGTTTCGTTTTTTTTTTTGCTTCCCGTGTATGTTTAATTTCCGATCTGACTTAATCAGTTGAAACTCATTTTGATTTTGTCGAAAACCAACAATCAGCTAAATTTTCAAACGTGAGAAATAAAATTTAGAATCCCTGGATGCGAACCGCACCAGTCTTCTTCATAAATAACCTATAAAAACTGATTAAATAAACAGTTACATTTGAAAGTTATGATCATTTAAGTTTTCATCCTAGTTTTGTTGCATCTGTCAGGTATAAAACAAAAACAAATTGTTAATTTTTTTATGTTTAAGATTGATTAAATTAATTAATTGTTGATACAGTAACATAAATATTATGTAGGTGGAGTGACATCATTCAAGTCAGCATGTAATAGTAAATCATGGCCAATTTATAAGAAACAAATGCAAAATTTTAACGATAATAAATATACCAATAACTGGACATCTTAAAAGTTAATTTTAATGTTTTTCTACATTTTCAATTGTAAACACTTAATTATTAATACATTTTTTAATTTTAAACAACACAGTTATTACAAAACCAGAATATTGAAATTTGATTGCAAAGAAACAAGAACAACATTATTTCGTAAAACTAAAGTAACAAATACAAAATGAAACATTGAAACTAAAAAGAACCATGAGTTTTTTTAAAGATGGTTTTCAAAATGTCGGCTGTTTTCTCGAACGCAGTATCGGGAGAGTTTTGTTATTCTTCTAATTACATTTAAAAGAATCATAAATCTATTATGAAAAGTTTGGAAGGCCTAAGCAATCGCCTCACAAAATTCTGCTATACAGATCGAGGAGGAAAGTTATTGCCCAGAAATGGCCTCTACAGTCCCGAGTTGTGGCTCGGAGCACCGCCTTGTTGAAGATAAATGGAAATGAAATGGGCCAATAGAACATTCTCAAGCAATTCTGGAATAATTTCCTTAAAGAGTTCTAGGGATCTACGTGCTATGAGGCCCTCTTCATACATCCTATAAGCTATAAGTCGTTCGAAAATAAAACACAAGACACCAACTGCGAAGCACCCCTGGTGTACCTTTTCGAAAATTAAATGGTGATTTTCTGCAGAGCAATGTCTCGTGTTGTGACGATTAAAATTCCCACACTTGAAAAATAACATTCCTCAGACCAGATGACAAATCTGCCAAAAGATTCATTGGTGCGGATTTGTTCTAAAAACCACTGACAAAACGTTACTCGGCGCTCATCATCTCCGGGGTGTAAATGTTGCACTATTTTAAATTTATATGGACGGTATTTATATTTTTTCAAAATTTTTTCAACTTCTTCCTCTATTTTTCTGAAGGATGATGAAATTGTTGCTGCTGCGTAAAATAACACATTTGTTTATTTTCTCTCCCTGTCTTCTTTGACGTATGTTTTG
Source organism: Diaprepes abbreviatus (assembly GCA_034092305.1). NCBI lineage: Eukaryota > Metazoa > Arthropoda > Insecta > Coleoptera > Curculionidae > Diaprepes > Diaprepes abbreviatus. The sequence continues at coordinate 1,154,518 of JASJET010000242.1, forward strand.
AGACGAGGTTGAATAAAAGATCCGATTCCTTTTTAAACGAGCAAATATGTGTGGAATGGGGTGCCTCCTTTTTGGATATCTCACATGAACAAAAACGATCCCACCAGATATGAGGAAGTTATCCTAATGATAACGATTTAAGTACATTACTCATTGAAATATAATTCAGAAGATTTTTGAGGACTTTCACTGCTTCGTATAAAACGTACTAACGTATCATACTTTTTATAATTATCATAAACGATAATTGTAAATGTAAAATAAATTAAAAGTAAAATAAAAAATACCCACTTAACAAAAATATTTGAAAAAACTGTCAAGGTTTGGACACCTGCCTTTTGTTTCCTATAAATTGGCCATAACCTACTGTTACAAATTTTGACCTCGTTTTTCAAAACAAAATAAACACGTTATATATTTTTTAAGAGCCTAAATTATTCTTAATCAATATCTAAAATAATATACAGGGTGTCCTATTTAAAAAATGATGTTTAGTTATTATCTCCAAAACTAAATTTTTAGAATAAAACTGACTGAGCCACTAAACTCTGCGTAAAAAAACTCTATAAAAATCAGTTTTCACCTTTTTGATAAATTAACGTTATGCATTAATACGAAGATCTTCATAATCACCCTGTAGATTAAAAACTAAAAGAGCCATTACAAATTTGACACCGGAATCTTTTGTTTCGTTAAAAAGTAGAACACTAAAGTCAAAATCGCAGCACTCTATCTTTGATAATAACTCGAAAACCCACCAAAAGCGTCGAAAATGGGACACCCCGTACAGGCTTTTTTATATTTAGCACCATATCTAAAGGCTTTATTACGAGAGATGGAAAAAACTTTAAGTAGGAAAATTGTAATATTTCTTCGATATTATATTTCAAATTTGTTGTTGTAAAGTTGAGAAGAAAAAGGAATTTTAATTCTTTAAATGAAACACTCTGTATATTCTCTGCTAAAATAAAAGTTCGTTTCTTCCTGATTTCATAAATGTATAATAAGTAGTGTTGGGAGTAGCCATTATTTAATTATTTTAGTTGGAATTATTAATAAACTGATATAAAAAAACAAGAAGGCCTGGAAAACAAATGTTTTATTTTAATTTGCATTGTGACGTTTTAATATAGTTTCGAACTCTTATTATATTGATATATTATGTTCTATTCTATTTGGAAGAGGAAAAATATCAGATAATTTTATTTGAAAATAATTATAATAACGGGAATAACAGTAATAAGATAAACAAGTAGATATTTTTATTATAAATATTTGACATCAAATAATACTAATAAAAAAAAATTAGAAAAATCTTTATACATTTTCAACCTATTCTTCACGATTAAAAATATTATCTTTCATTTTATTATTAATAAACTTTCAATTAAAATCTCTGTGGTCATGGTTAAGCAATATTGTTGTGCGTGCAATTTTTTTCTTAATATTTCTATGTTTTGGGGTCTTTTAATTTCAAATTTTTTTAAGAGCCCCATGAAAAAGATCTAATGGACTTAAATGTAGGCCATTTGTCGGTCATCTAATTGTGCCATGCTTTTCAAACTATAAGTAACTAGTATCACATTTTGCGGCAATGCGCCATCTTTTTGCCAGATCGGATTATTGGGTATTCTCTTGCTCATTATTCTCAGTTAAATATAAATATCGCTTCCCATTTAAAATTCCATTTAAAATATTTGGCCAAATAATCTTGTTTGCCAACATACTTCGGCAAACGTGAAATGATTGCCGACCCTGCATTTTTACGACTTGTATTTTGTGGGGTTATCAATTGCCCAATAATGTTTATTCTTTCTCTTGACTAACCTAGACATCATGAATATTGGCTCGTCCGTGAAATCATTTTATTTGGAAACTTCTCATCTTGTCCAATATGGCGTACCATTGCTAAACACACTATTGCAACCGTTGCATCATATTTCCTTCAGTTAAATTCTGTACCGGCATAAACTTATAAGGATGATATTTATAAAACTGCAGTGTGGTGTAAATTTTATACCAAGTTTTATTGAAATATGATGCGGCATCAGGAATATATTTTTCCAGATCTTCCAAAAATCACCTGAACTAATAACAATGTGTTTTACAATGCTAGAGTAAAAAATTACTTCTTCTTGATTTTTCACCAAAGACTTTTCATTTCATTACATTTTTTGCCACTGTGTCTTATTATACTTGTAGATGGTACTCGACGACCAGGACATATATTACGGTATTCATGTTGTACTCTGGATATCTTTTTATTATTAAAATAATAATGATATTTTTTCTTCTTTCGAATAGCCCACGCCAAAGTATGTATTAGCCAATATAATATGTCAAGATAATAAGTATTCGAAACCATATTAAGACGTCACAATGATAATTAAAATAAAGCATTTGTTTTTCAAGTGTCTTTGTTTTTTTTTTTAAGATCAGTTTATTAATAATTTAAACTTAAATAATGTTTGGTCCGAACTCCAACTGATTCTACATTTTTGAAATCAGAAGTAAAATAATTTTCATTCTAACACAGAATGTAAAGACGCCCTGATAGACCCCAGTGGCGTGAAGTGTGTGTCCCTGTTAAATCATTTTTTCAATATCTCAAAACCTAGTGAAAAATTTGTTTTTGCTATAAATATCAATATGTTTTTGAATAAAATAACACTTGGTTGCATGGCTGATCAGCCAATGCCAATAAATAAATAAAAAAACAGATTATATACAGAATATTCCATTTAAAATAAAATTTATATATATATATATATATATATATATATATATATATATATATATATATATATATATATATGTGTGTGTGTGTGTGTGTGTGTGTAATCGAAGATTTTCGGGCATATCGTGCATGTGTTGAGTCCCTCTCAGGACTGTAAGGCAGCTGACGTTTCGGTGAAATCTCATTCACCATTTTCAAAGCTCACTGTATGGATTTTACGAGCAAACGAATATAATATTTGATAAATTATTTGAACTAAATACTATGTATATTTCAAAAGTCTTCGAAATTATACTACAAAAATTTCTATTTTCCAAAATCCAGAACAGCCTATCAATTCATCAACACGGGTTTTTAATAAAAGATCATGCATGACTAATCTTTGCAGTATCTTCTCCTGTGTCTGCAACGCCGTTAATGACAGAAGTCAGATCGGTGCCATCTACATTGATTTTCACAAGGCTATTGATTAGTTCGATCAGTGCATTCTATGGAAGAAGCCATTTAATCAGTTTCGTTTCTTTAATACACTTTTCAGAATATTAAAATCCTATCTCTTAGACGATCGCCAGTTCGTAGAGATTGAGAGCTTCATATCAGATTCGCTCTGAATATTTCTAAATGCAATTAGGTATCTTTCAGTCGCACATACTATTTAATTATTTAATTAATGCTTCTACCTTGAGTAGGCTTGCTTGTGTGGGAGATATAGCATTTGTTTTTGATGATAAATTCTTCTTTATTTCATATATTGTTACATGGTAAGCATGGTATCTTGATCATTAGAATTCACATTAAAAAAGTGTAAATACTTTTCTGATCTATCCACATCTAAGTTATTGTATTACTGCTTCGTTAGAATCAAATTAGATTGTGGTTCGGTCATATGGTCTCCTGTATATAACTGTCACAAGCATTTTATGGAATCCATTAAAAAAAAAAGATTTCTGAAATATTCAAGGTTTAGGGAGGACGGTATTTATTCTGAGCAGAATATTGACCAAAAGTTGATTTTGACCAGGTTTGGAAAACTCCCTCTAACCGTTGGCCCGGATTCCCAGTCTGTAACATTTTTATACAATTTCCTAAATGCAAAAATTGATTGTTCATTTTTACTGTAGCAAATATATTTTCTGGTACCCAGTTTAGGTATCAGGCGTCAGCCTTCCTTTTTCTCTTAAGTGCCTGAGATCAAATGTACTTTGTCCCAACCCAATTTATGATATATTTCAAATTTTTAAAACAATTTCCGACCTTGTGACATTTATTTTAACTATCTTTCAATAATTTTGAGGCATCCACAAGAGGTGTTTAGTTATCTGTAAGTCTTGGTTTAGTTGTTTGAATCTTATTAATATATTGTTACATTTTTTACATTTTTTAGATGGATTAGGGTTAGTTAAGATTTACAATTTAAAATGAAATATAAAATTTATAAAGTCTAATCAATTGTAATTAGGCTTTTGCCTGTTCGAAATGTAGTGCTGAATAGATAGATAAATAGGTAAATAAATAAATATGTACATGTAATATGTAATTGTATTTTATAATGTATTGTTATTAAAAAGAAATAAATAAATGTAAAAGCTTTGTAGTTTATGTTGCTTTACTTATTCAAATTGACCGATTAATTACTGGAGGTACTTTAAATTTGTATGTAATGCAGAAAGAGTATAATTTACTGCTCAAATATCTTTTCAGATTTCGTTATGTCCTTGTTATCGCAAGTAGGAACCATTAAATAAAATTGACTAGAAAACAGACACCTTTTTTTCAGTTATGAACTTGTGAACAAAATTAGCATAAAAAAATGATTACTTTGAAACTAGAGCCACAATTGCATTTATTGTTAGTCGATATTCATCATTTTTTTAACTCTTTTTTTTTCAACTATTTTATCTTACATATGATAAGTTTTTTGATAAATTATTTCTTGGAAGTAAAATCCAGTTAGTTAAAACAAAAATAGTTCAATTTTCCATGATTAAATTTAATCCGAGAGTAAGTTCGTTTATTGATTCGGTTTCTTAACAAAATTGGCTGACATTTCAGCAAAATTTCATTTGACATCTTCTGTGCTTACTAGTTGAAGATCAAGTATTGTGATTAATACGAATTATTTCGTATCCAATATGTGCGATCTAGGGCAAAACATTTACAAGATATTTTCAATATAAAAGTCAAACTTAAGTCACTTTAATTTTTCAATGTCAGAAAAATGCTTAAGAGACAATAAAAGTTATTTATATTGAATAATGGCTAACATTTTTGAAATAAATGAAAGTATCTGGCTGCGAGACGAATAACATCGACTCATATTTGAATATACCGCGCCAATTTGAAATTATTTTCAAGCAAGAGGGAAAACGAAAAATATTCGATCATTTTATCCACAAGTGTAAATCTACAATATTTATCTCTCAGTTTTAATTAAAATAAATTGTTTAATTTTCGTCGAAATGGAGCAGATCCGAAAAGACAAGTTTTAACTACGTTATTTGTTTGTTCATCGTTTGATCAGCGATATGGATCTATTAAAACACTAATAGGTATCATAATCATAAACAGTCAAATATTAACAACATGTTTATTCGCATTTGGTGCATATGACCTTGGTACAGTGCCATAATAAATCGTAGAACGTGTTAATATTAGTTATTTTAATGTAATATGTGAAGTCATTTTTTAGACTCACATTTTAAGGTACTCTCATAATCACGCCCGTAATGGATTAAAACACAGGTTGGAAAGCTACGGTAATCTAAACCTAAATTAAACTAGGAGACCACAGCTGTTAAAAATTATTCACTCATTTGTCGTCACTCTCATAAGCTCGCACTAAATAAACCTTTTTAAAATTAAATTAATGGATGTTATATCTTGAGTAATTAATACTTTGTGGAAAATGATTCTCTTTAAAAAGAAAAACAATAGTAATGGTACTTGTGGGTTCTTCTTGTCTTTTCCTATGAAGACACACAGTGCCGCCTTTATCTTTTCAAGCACCTTCAGGTAAGATTTCCTTCGGCGCCCCTTCTTACGAATGATATTGCAACATACGGTATATACATATGATATATACATATATTAGGATGGCAAAGTGACATACCTAGGGGAAAGGAAGGTCACTTTTCAAACTCGCCAAATACGACATTTTTATTGTCGAGATGTTGAAGGTGAGACTTTGTAAATTCACAGCTCGATTCACGTTTTTTGGACTTGACAAACTTAATTTTCAGCAATAGTTCCATGAAGCGATTTAGGGGTAAAAGAAAGAATCAGTGTCATTCGGTTAAAAAGGGGTACCCTGGTATATATAAACATAATTTGTTACGGTTTAGTTCTACAAATTACACCCAAAATTATAATAGTCAGTTTTGCCAAGAAGGTTTAAGACTTGAATCAGATGTAGTTGCGATGGAAGTCAGATCTTCTAATTGGTCAGTTTTGTTTTACCTATGTTATTTTTATAAGTTCTATGTCCAAAATTGGTGAAAAGGCAATGCAATCTCGAAAACTATAAGAGATATAAAATTTTTATAAAAAAATTGAACCGACCTGTAAAAGTGCTCTAAAAAGTGAAAAATAACTAGAAATTTTTATATGAAATTGAAATTTTTGAAGTCGGCGCCAAACTTATACCTAATAAAATGTGATTCGCATAAACAGATTAAAAATACTTTATTTGTAGTTGCTTTCTTACCATAATTTGTATGTATTAGTAGTTATTTATTTCATTTAGAAATAATTTGGCGCCGATTTCAAAAATTTCAATTTCATATAAAAATTTCTAGTTATTTTTAACTTTTTAGCGCACTTTTAGAAGTCGGTTCAATTTTTTGATAAAAATTTTATTTTTCGATTTTTAGTCTTGAATTCAGTATGATATCCAAAAATTATTTGAACAAAGTGCTAATCGAGATTAGTGTACCTCGCAATGACTCTAAGGTGGCAAAAAAGTATCCATTTTATCCAGAATTTTAAATCACCCTAAAATGAACCACTAAAAATTCTTTGAATCTTAGAGTTCTCCAAATATCAATGAAATTGTGTCAAACAAATATTTAGTCTGTCATAGTAAATCTACTACCTTAAGTTTCAAATTAATTTTAGATTGGTAATATAGGCCCCAAAACCTTCCTATATCGATATTTAAAGAATTTGGGAAGTAAATTTCTTAACCCGATATATTTTATATTGCATATTAAGTTTATAGACGTTCCAAGAAACTCGCAATATCAATTATAAATAAACCTGTGCAAAATTAACCTCATATTCGTAATAACCCCCCCCCCCCAACCCCTGAATACCAAATATAAAAAAATACGATAAGGTAAAATTTTCAACCCACCATATTAGATCCGCCATATTGAATTTCAAAAAAATAATTTTAACATCTTAATGTAATCTAAATCTAAACCCTTCAAAGCCCCCTAGTACCGATTTTAAATGAAATTCAGAAATTTAAAATTTCTAGGCCGTCATAGTGCATCTGACATATTAGATTTTCTTAAAATAATTTTATATTCGTTATTTACATCCTCAAAAACGATTCAGTTCCACATTTTAACTATATCGAAAAATGTAAAATTTTTAGTCAGCTGCATTCGCCATTTTGAATCCTGAAAAAATACTATTAAATTCATAATTACACCGTCAAAAACCCTCTATATCAGTTTTGGAGAAAGTCGAAAAATGTAAAACTTTTAAGACACCATATAGAATCCGCCAGATTGAGTTAAATATTTTAAATTCGTAAATAACACTAAAAAAATCCCCCAATATTGACTTCAGGAGAGATGTAGAATTTTTAATCCGCCATCTTAGATGTGCCATATTTATTTTTTTTTAAATAATATCAGATTTGTAATGTGCCATCCTAAAAACTTCCCCATACCAATTTTGAAAAAAATCGGACAAAATTAATTTTTTATCCACCGTATTGGATACGCTGTATTGAATTATTTAAAAATAGTTTTAGATTCGTCATGTGCGACCTCGAAAACTGCCCCGTACTAATTTTGGAGAAAATCGGACAAAATTGATTTTTTTGTCCGTCATATTGGATCTGCCGTATTGAATTTTTTAAAAGTAATGTTAAATTCGTCATGTGAGACCCCGAAAATTCCCCCATACCAATTTTGGAGAAAATCGGAAAAAATTGATTTTTTTTTTGTTTGCCATGTTGAATCCGCCTTATTGAATTTTTTAAAAATATTTTGAATTCGTTATGTGCCACCTCGAAAACTCCCCCATACCAATTTTGGAGAAAATCGGACAAAATTAAATTTTTTTGTCTGCCATATTAGATCCGCCATTTTGAATTTTTTAAAAATATTTCAGATTCATTGGGTACAACCCCGAAAATTCCTCCATACCAATTTTGGAGAAAATCGGAAAAAAATAATTTTTTTGGCCGCAATATTGTAAGCTCCATCTTAGATTTTACTGCACCAATTTCATCTAAAAAATATGGGACTACCGCAGCAACTTCCTGAACCTAACGTAAAAAATTTCATTCAAATCGGTGCCGCCGTTCCGGAATAATCGGTGTACATACATAAAAAAAATATACATAGTCGACGAATTGAGAACCTCCTTTTAGAATCGAAAAATAAAATTTTTATAAAAAAAATTGAACCGAATTCTAAAAGTGCGCTAAAAAATGAAAAATAAACATAAACTATTATATAAAATTGAAATTTTTGAACTCGGTGCCAAATAACTTCTAAATGAAATTTATGACTACTGATATATAGAAATTATGATAAGAAAACAATTACAAAAAAGTATTTTTAATCTGTTTATGTGAATCACATTTTTTCAGGTATTAGTTTGGCGCAGACTTCAAAAGTTTCAATTTCATATAGAAATTTATAGTTATTTTTCCCTTTTTAGCGCACTTTTAGAATTTGGTTCAATTTTTTTTATAAAAATGTATGGCCACTTTTAACGCAAAATACGTCTATTTGGTCAAATTTTAGTTACAACGTTTCGGTTTTCAGGAACCACCATCAATTTTATTTTTCTTATGACCCCCATATTTGATTCTTTACTCATCGAAAAGAACTTAATTTTTTCTATAACACTATGTAAAATACTAATGCAGAAAAACAACGCTTTAAACTAAAAAAAGTTTTTTAATAAATCCAACATCGAATTTTTAAATAATCCTTTTACTTAAGAATAAATTCAAACTAATAACACCCCTCCATAAGACTGAGTTCCTTATTCTAAAAATGTTGTTTAAAGCAGCTTATTTCTAGACTTTCGTAATAAGAGAATTTGTTACTTTTATCTAATATATGTAAAATTTTAGAGTTATCATTAAAGACGTATTTCCCTGGTAGCAAATGTTGTACATATGCAGAGTCAGATAGACACAGACTTAAAGTTTTTAACTACTCTACCTTTGACTAAAATGTGGTCGCACTTGCATTGTCTAAGAATATTGGACCACGAAATGTCGTTAAAAAATATAGAAAATGACTCTGCATATGTACAATATTTATTACAAAAAAAACATGCCTTTAATGATAAGTTTAAAATTTATATCTACTAAATAAAAGTAAAAAATTATCTTGTTATGAAAGCCTAGAAATAAATAGGATGAAAAATACTGGGAAATCGCTAAATGATCAATTAAAAATATATTCGTCACATTTATTAAATATGTAGAACACCAAATAACCTCTTAGGTCGTAAAAGTAGGTACCAAAGTTCGATCATTTGTAAATCCCTATTTTTCCTTAGTTTATAAACAGTGCCCGAAGAAGCTATATTATAGCGAAATATATGTCGTCTAGGTTATACGAGGATGGGTCACTCATTTTTACCTGCGCTAATTGAGTCACTCATTACTACTATATATACCAAACTTTGTTAAAATTGGGTCATTACTCACAGATATATCGTCAATTGAACAAGTCAATCCAGAAGTAGACTGCAACTATGGAAAAAATGAAGTTTTGTTCAGTTATAAAGTTCCTGGCAAAGTAAGGAAAACCTCCTCAAACTATTTTAAAAGTGATGTATTAGGGCGACTATTGCTTTGGAAAAATCATGGTTTACAAGTGGTACAACTTATTCAAACAAGGGAGACCTTTGCTTGAAGATAATACCAGGTCGGGGCGGCCCATGGAGGCGACCACTGTCGAAAACATCGAAAAAGTAGAACAGTTAGAACTGGAAGATGGTCGTCTCAAGAAAAAGCAACTCGCGGAAATGGTTGAAGTTTCACCTACAACCATTTTGAATATCCTTCATGACCATATTGGCATGTCAAAGGTGTGCGTAAGATGGGTGCTGAAAATGCTCACGTCGCACCAAAAAGAGCGCCGGGTAGCGGGTAGCCGCGTTTTTTTGAACCTGTGAGCGAACAGGGATGAAATTTTGGATCAGACTTTTATTGGAGATGAAATATAGATATATCATTATTAGCCTGAGTCGAAGCAAGAGTCTATGCAGAAGTTCAAGGTGTCGCAGTCGACCAGAAAACGAATGGCTACAATTTTCTGAGATTCAGAAGAATTACTGCTACGAAGACAAAGGCGTTTCTAAAACAGAAGAATACTATGCAAGCTTGTTGGAACGTTTAAGGAATGCTGTAAGAGAGAAAAGGCGAGGAAATCTGATCAAATATGTGCTGCTTTTGCACGACAACGCACCCATCCATAAGGCTTCAGTTGCAATGGCTGCTATTCAAAAAGTTGGCTTACAAATCTTGGATCACCCTCCCTGAAGATCAGATTTGGCTCCCTGTCATTATTATTTATTTCCAAAAATTAAAAAAAAAGCTCGAGAAAAAAAGTCTTTCAGCGACGATGATGTAAAGGAAGCAATTTCTGCCTATTGTACAGAAAAGCGAGAATAATTTTTTTTTGGTTCTATAAATAAACTCATTGACAGGCCTGAAAAATATATTAGAGATAGGGAGGAATATATTGAATAGGAAATAGAATTTTGAGTTCAAACATTGCATCATATTAGTTATATGATTTATTTAAAGCACTGAAATATCAAAAATGTTTCAACTTCATCTAAAATTATTTTACTATAATTCAACGAAGTATAGGAAATAGAGATAACTTCAAATGTGTGGAGTTTTTTTTATAGAAGAGCTTTGTGCGATTGGTTTTTATTTGAAACTTCTATCAACAAAGAACTATCATTCAGTTTAATGACACTAGAAAGAGTACCAAAATAGGACTGCATAGTCTCATGCAACAAAAATGGTGACTTATTCTTTCAATAACCATAAGTTATCCTTAAGGAAAAATTTTACAAAAAATGTATTAATTCTACTCTCTCTGGATCTTTAAATGGGCCCGCTAATAAGGGTAAATCAAAATTACTCATGCAAATATCACAAGAAATCTTGAAAATTAAAGTCTGCTACAGCAGAGGCAGAAAGGCTAATATCTACTAGAGGACGCCCAGTATCTGGCAGGTATCGTTTGCAACTCCTTACACAGAACGATTTATCCCTTTAGAATGGTTATTAACATTGTAGGATTACATATACAGATAAAATGGACGATTATAAGATTCCTCAAAGGTGTCTCCTACACCTCGAGATTATCTATTTTCAGAATTAATGATGATGTCAGCCCTCTGTGGAGTGTTTGAAAATAGATTATAACTACACACATTAGATAAGTTTTATCAAAACCTTATCTAATCGTCCCATAAATAATATAAATATGTTTATTAGGGTTATGTGCAATCATTGTGCAGTGACATACTTACTGAAATACGTATATTTTCAGGTATTTTAGTGTAATTTTAAAATTAATACACCAGAAATGAGTTCGGTAAGTAATACAGTGTCTAAATAAGGGTGGTCAATTTTGAAATTCATTTCTAGAACCTGATCATATATAATTAAATTTAAAAAGTTAACTGTTTTTATTTTTAATTACTCATAATCGTTAAAATGAAAGTGAGATATTGCCGACCACACCTATGTACGTATGTATGTGAGGAAGGAGATGAATACCTTGCGACCTAATAGCTCTATTGGGTTCCCTTTCTGCTGCCAAGTTGTTAGGGATACTCTGTCGACTATAGCAGGCCTTCCAGTCCTATTTCATTTAGAAACTTTATTGGTGTGTGTGTCCCAAGGATCGCATTACATGGTTTTCTAAAGCGCTGCACTCCGAAAGGATGTGGACGGAGGTTTCGTCCTTTTCTTCGCAAAATCTGCACATTTCTCTCTGCTAGTACGAGTTTCTCGAGGTATTTCTTTTGGTGATAATGTCTCGTCAGGATTCCTCTCAGAATTCTAAGATGTTTTTTTCTCAGGCTTATGCATTCTTTGAATTTTTTCTGGTTGAGGTTGTTAAGAATTATTCTTCTCTTGTCTGTCCAGTGGTTGGATCTCCTGCTCTCTTCCTCTATTTTTAGTTCTTCCAACATTACACAGCCACTGATTGCACAAAAAGGTTCGGGTCCCAAAAATGGTGTCTCAGCCCCTTCCTCACGAGCCTGTCTACTATTTCATTCTCCTCTATCCCGGTGTGTCCCGGTACCACAGGAGCGTGACCTTATTATTCTTGCTTAATTATTTTAGTTCTTCTAGGCATTCCCATACCATCTTGGCGCTGATGGCATGAGAACTCAGTGCAATGAGGGCTGCTTGACTATTCGACATGATAATAATCTCTTGTTCGCGATAGTTTTCCTCTTTGCTGAATTGGATGCGTTTCCTGATGGCGCATATTTCCCATTGAAAGATGTTTGGTGACTTTCTCAAACTTTCATGGTGTTTGGTACTGGATCCATATACCCATATTCTAGTTCCCTCTATTACAGGCGCGGATTCAGGAGGGGGCGATTACACCGCCCCCAAGAGCTTCGAATTCAAAAAAATAGATTCGTTTCTGCCTGCTGTATAAGAAACGTGAAAGTCACTAATACTCGTTCCCCTAGTCGACAACTCGCTTTCGTTAGTCATACTGTACTCTTGTGATATCCCCGCTACTCCTCCTCGTCTAAAGAAAGAGGCTAGAGCCGCCTCTGCTCCGTTATTTTGTAGCCATCCGTATAACATTTTAAGGGAATTTCTGTTAAGTTTTTCAGTGGTATTTATGCTCCTTTCACTTTTGCGACTGAACTTTGTGTTGAAGTTTAAACTTAAATTTGATAAAGAAGATCGCATGGTTTTGCACACATTCTATCAAACTGGTGACAGTGAAGAAATCCTAACCTAATTGTTAAATTCAGTTAAAGACGACACTACTCTTGAAATATTTATTACATGTGTTTCTGAAAAGGACCGTCATGAAAAGTTCGCATTTCATTAAATTGCCTGCAATTCTAACAATTCTTCATCGTTGGAAGTTTTTTAAATTTCGATTTTCAATTACCGTAAATAGTCGACAATTCTCGACTAGCTGATTAATCCGAAAGTTCGATTAAATCATTGATTTTATATTATAATAATCCGAGAATTAATTCATTTGTTGACTGATTATTTTCCGATTTGTTAATTCCCTTTTCAATTGCTCTAATAATTTTTCCTGATTAATCAATTTTTCTAACTTAATGCAGTGCTTCTATATGAAACATTTATCAGTGGATTCTGATCGTAATTTTCCACATGTCGTTGACTATCAAACTGTTTTAACCTAATCATCAGAATACTTACACTGCGTCATTTATTGGATTTTATGTTTCAAACTAAATATTCCACCATATATCTATTTTAAATCTTTTTAAATATTGTAAGCAAGTACTAGGAGAATTCAGCAGCGTCCTTATAAAAATATTATATCGATGAATCATCATTGTTATTCACGTTTCAAATGTAATTTTAGACTTTTAATTGAGTATCTTCTATATGTGCATAGTCCTAAATATGTAGGGTACGAGCTAAGAAATTAGTTTTATTTTACCAGTGTAAGCAATTAAATAACTAAGACTAATTAATGAAAAGTATTGTTTTTATCTGAATCCAGTGAGAATTTAGGGAGAGAAAGTCGCAACAATGTGTACAAAATTTTAAATTCGTTTAAAATTAAGCTATAAAACTCTTATTTGATACTGATCTACTGAATAAGAAAATTTTAATATATTTTGTATGAATATAAGTTGGTTAAATCTGTTGTACTCTGGTTGTTACTTTTTCTCTATTTTAAACCGAACAATGCATCCAAATATGTCTTAAAGTGTCAGATTTCGATCTAATGTGTATAATATGAATGTTCTTGGAGGGAAAGTTTCCACGCTTCCTCTCTGTTATTGTTGATAACGGTCTAAATAAATCCTCCATTGAATTTAGGGCCGTAGTTTTTGAGACAATTGTGAGTAATTCAAATGCGTTTTTGCTTTGAGCATATGCTTAATATGCTATTTTATTGTTTTTCTTAGTGAGTTGAAAATCGCTTCGTTGCTGTGGAAAGCCATCAATTAGCTAAATTTTTTGAAGTGTGAGAGACTTAAAATTTGGGATCCCTTAATCTGAAAAAAAAAGTTATGGTTATTTAAAGCTGCGCCATAGTTTGTGTTTGTTACTGTGGGGCATTATATAACAAAGACAAATTTTTAATTTTTTGATGTTTGAAATTTAAGATTGATTCCAAACAGATTTTAAATTACATATAATTAAATTAATTAGTTGTTGAGGTATAAACATAAAAAAAGTGTAGTTGGAGCGCCACCATTCAAGCCTGAAACTGAAAACATCTCGTGAATATAATTTCAAGTATTTCCTTTATCGTTCTGAAAAACTGCACTGGCTTTGTATAGAATGTTTAGAATCTAATTAGAAAGCAACTCGTAAATTTCTTGTACCTGAATAGCAATCTGTTATTTCCTTTTTATTGCATTATTTTGTTTGTAGAAATAATAACAACAATAGAGTTTCTCCAAGTGCAGGGAATTATAATCATGCGCATGTACTTGTCAAATGTAAATTCCTGATTGCTTTGGTCATTAGAGAAGGAACACAAATTTGAGTAAATAATACTAAATTTTTATGTCTAGTCTACGTAATCTTCTTTTTCTTTTGCATTTTGTTTAATATTTACAAAGATGTACGTTTTGTTTTCTTAACTAGCTCATCATATTTATCTATTCAAACAACACTAGCTATGGATATATTTAATATATTTCATCCTTGTCTAATAACACGTAACCGTATGAATGTTTCTCTTTCTATGTCAAACGTTAGTTTATTAAAGGAACAGAAAAAAATAAATGGTCAAAAGAGATCGATTTAGTCTTTAATTTCGTGTTTATCCCATATCCCTAGTCCATATACTTTGATATAAATTTGGACTTCAAGTTAGTTTAATAGGCTTAGGTAAGATCTTGATGTAACCCATTTAATTGTCCGATCATTGATTATTTAGATGTTCTATTAGAATTTATTGAATATTATTTTATAAAATGATTATTTGGCAAAAACTATTTAATATTAACTGAGTAATTTTTAGATGTGTAACAGCAAATAGAACATTACTGAAATAAAGTCATACGATATCACAATAAATTTAAAATCATATTTTATCATACAGGGTGTCCGGAAAATTCATCTATAACGTTTGATGACGGACTCTTGACGTCAAAATGGGTCGATTTAAGCCAACTTAGTTATATCCGATACTGCTTTGTTTAGACGGTAGAAAACGTCAAAGTTTTAAGAAAATACTGATTTTTGCAAAATTTATTGAAAACGCGGTAACTGAATTTAATGATTTTTGGTTTGTGATCTAACACTGTAATATGACGTTTTTTAGTGGTATAGCGACCGGCCTTAAAATAGTGTAAATGTTATAAAAGTGACGATCACTGGTAAACATCGTTTTTGATTTTTTTGTCATCAACGTTATGGCTATCTTGATATTTTTATCGAATAACGGCATGTATCTTTTAAAAAAAAATTTTACCTACATATTTCTATCACGTAATGTATTTGGAAGCTCTTTTATCTCTTCAAAAATTTCCGTTTACATGCATACATAAGTTTGCTGTAATAATAAAACAATTTTTAAAAAAATGTTGAAAGAAATGAGCAAAATGGCCGTCATTTTGCTGATTACACTTGTTACACTTTCTAAAAAATGAAATTGGACTGATATCTCAGGATCATTAAAAAGGTTGCCAGTATTTAAAATGTGGATCAATACTCTTCGAGGGTGTTCACCAGAGTCTTGTTTAAGGGCGTCTCATAAAAAAAAGTCACAGATCTTTAATTCTGAAAAATGTGGTGGCCATCCTACTAGTGCTCTATTACCTCTTTCAATACTCCGATTGGGATATTGATTGTGTCAATATTGCCGAAGAGCAATGGAAAAATAAGTTGAGGCACCATTATGCATAGTTCCATCGAAGTAAAATAGGCATATTTTCTAGAGAAAGTGGTAATGTGTTTTAGCAAAAAATGTAGATAAATATTTCCATTTAATTTATCTGGAATTAAAACAGGACCAATAAGGTAGCGATCAATATTACCAGCCCAAACATTTATTTCAAAGTTATGCTTTAATGACATTTGGATTTTCATCCACATAAACATTTTCTTTGTACAGGTTGGTAACTCCAAGTCTTATAAAGCCCACCTCGTTAGGAAACGAAATTTTTCTATAAAATCTAGAACACGATTTTTTTTTGTTTAGAATAAATTCACAAAAGTGACTAGCATGGGGGGATCTATCTGTAACTTTCTGAACCTTTTGGACGTGATATGGATGTGACAACAATTGTTTTAAAACATCATTTAAATGTTTTAGATATATCCAACTCACGTTCTAAGCAGAGGGTACTAACATTTGGTTCTTTTCTAACTCTTTCCAAACTTTCCTATTATTTTATGACTATTCTAAATGTTCGAAATTTTTTTATAAAGCTACCCATTTCTCGGGATGACGCTCAATATTGGCAAATGTTTGATGGTTTGGTATTCGGCGGTTAGGAAATCTCTCCATGTAAACCGTAACACTTCGACGCTTATTTCTTTCAATGTGAGTCCACACGACAAGAAAAATTTGAGCGTACGAGTATTACGCCCTTTTAAATTAAAAATGTATCGTCCACACCAGATATTTCGTTCCGCGGTCGTAAGGGGTGTGGTTTTTTGTCTTAACCCAACTTTTATCAGGATTTTTGTTTACATTTTATCTAAAAATTAAAAAGAAGCAAAATAAAACTTTAATTGCGGCAGTATTGAAATCCAGAAAAAAAGTTACAAAATGTAAGAAGATTATTGATATATTCTTTATTAAAAAAACAGGAAAGTCGTCGCCACTGGGTCCTGTCTATATTTGAGGAAAACATTAGAGAAAAGCTTGGACATAATAATAATTTAATCCAAGAAATTCAAGAAAATGATCCTGATTTTTTAAAAATATTTTCCTGTTACTATTGGTGAATTTGAAAAACTCTTCGTTGTTGTTCGGCCAATAATTAGGAAACATGATATGGAAATGTATACAGCTATACCTTTATTCCTAGGTTGGAAATAAAATTGTGATATTTAGCTGATGAAATCAGCATGTGAAAGCAACAGTGCTAATTTCGAGTCGGTAAAGAGTGTTTCTGCAATTATTCAGGTTACTTGTGCCGCAATATGAGATTGTTTAAAAGAAGTTTACGACTTCTACCTGGTAAGGAATTGCCAAGGAGTTCGAAGACGAGAATTTCAATATAACAGTGTAATTTTAACAATCGTTTTAATAATTGCAATTGTTTGTAGTTTTTAGAAGAATACATTACATAGGATACTACTGCATTTCTGTTTTTAAATTTCCGTCTATGTTATTTTACTTTTTAATGGTTTATAATAGGTTTATATAAAGTTTGCTAAGGGTAGGGTTATCAGACGACAGGACTTTTTCTGACATGTCTGAAATTTTCGACCCCTTTAGGGAAACAGGAAAAAAATGCAATTGTCTGTATTTTTTGAAATTAATAGAGGAAAATATAAGTATTAAAAAAATATTTATTAACCATTCTAATCAGAAAAAATAAATTAATTAAACGTTAACAAAATGAGAGAATTTTTAATTTAATATATTAATAAATTTAGTTTCGTACTTTTTACTCCTTGTTGTTTGTTTTGGCAATTGCTGGTCTTTTATAACTATTTCATGATATTTTTCACATGATATGTTCTTGTCATCAAATTGTGTAAAGAGTAGAATCTCAACAGAAGATATTATTGTAAACCAACGTTACTACAAATTATTAATTATTATATTACTATATATAAATATTTTTAAGTTACTATTCTGGATTAATAGATAATTATAGTGTAATATTTAATACTCTCTTGAGAAGAAGTTATATTTTAAGTAAATTTATATTCTAATCGGCTAAAACAAAAGCACGCCTTAATCTCTGAAACTATAAACATTAGCTTTGTTTTTATTGTCTTATCGTTCCATAAATTCACACTTTTTCATTTCAGTCATTATGTAAATAAATAGTTATAAGTTATATTTGTTAGTATGCCTATGAGTGTAAAATAATAAGTTGGATACAGAAATGGAATATAACTAGGACATGAACATAGAGACGAGGGGAACTAAAATTAAAGAACTAGAATAATGACATTAAATTAATAAGTAAGAAGAAAAATTGTTGTTACTTTCTGATTTAGTGAATATTTTAATAAAATATTAAAAGTGATATTTGAGATTATTGGAACCAGTGGTAAACCAAAAGCAGAACTAGCAAAGTTATAACATTGGTAGCAGCGAAAAGCAAAGTTTATAATAATATAGACAGCCTATCTCTCTCCTTACTCCAAAAGCTCCGATTAATGAGAACACTCGCTCGATATTCGCATTTGGTGCTTCGATTGCAAATATTTTGAAAATCTCACTGCTTTAACATACCACATACAACATTCAGACAAAATGTCCGATATTTACAAAAAAGTCAGGGATATTGTCAGGAAATCTCATTATTTGATCTGGTAACCATAGCTAAGGGCATGTCTGTGGATTAGCGTCTCGGTATCAGAGATGGTCGTTGAATAGAAATTGTGTTATATAACGGCCATTATTTAATAAGCTTTAATTTATATAACGAACAACTATATTATTACAATTGTTATAAAATTAATAAAAAAATGAATAAGATTTTTTTTTTGAGGACAAAGCAGTAGTGATCTTCGGTAACAACCATTTTAAAAAAATTAAAACAATTTAACATTGTTCATAAATATCCGTTATCTAAAAAATCGTAAAAAAAAATTAATAAAACAACAAACTTCTGGAAAAAAAACATAGGCTATGTTCACATAAAATATTAAAAATAAACAGTTTCTACCATATTTAAAGCAGTCCGCTGAAAAGTTAAACATAATTTTGCGTAATGACCTTGGAAAAGGCGGATTTAGGCGAGAAATGTTCAGTTTTTGTTTATTTTTTCCAAATTTAACAAATCACAATGCTTGAAATTTGACATCTGTCTTATTACGCTACACTTACGCCTAGTTTTTTCCTGTCATGTGGACCCGCTCTCACAAAACCCATACAGCGAGAGTGCATGTAGTTTTCCATGTTTAATAGTAAAATATGCTTAGAAACTTAGAGTGTTGATCTTACTTTAATCAACTTCTTAGACAGTGATGGCAATTTGTCAGTAGTCCATTAGAATTATTAAATGCTAAAGCAACAAAGTCACTAAGAAAATTACTATTACATATATTTTTTATTATTACCTCTTATATGCATGTAATTGAAAATATTTTTTTTCTGGCGAAATCCCTCATCCCACGAAAATTTTTCAAGAGGTAAAAAAGCTTGTAAATACATCCGATTATCCGATAGTAACATACTTATTCAGTGTTCTACTAATCTCGTGGAGTAAAAATCCCTGAAGATGTCTCGTGCAATTGTAGGCGAAACGTAGGATAATAATTATAATTTGACACGGTCTAAACCCAAGAACTATTATTTTCCACTTAGCGGAAACTGTGATAGCTTTCGTTCTTTATTAAATATAAATGCTTAACTTTAACGCTCATACAATAATATAATATTCTGAGGTATTTTAGTAATATTTTAAAACGGACACATCTATTGTGTCTAAATAAGGGTGGTCAATCAAGAATCAATCTATTTTTAAGTTTACGTTCTGGTTACTCCCAGAACTTGATTATATACAATTAGATTGAAAAAATTGTACTTGGAATCGTTTGAATTAAAGTGAGATCCTGCCGAGCACAAATATTTATTGACTATGATATTTAAATTTAAACGCTTTTTGAGAACAAAAAATCAAAGAGTTGTTTACGCGAAGGTGACTGATTTCTCATTACTGGAATGTAAATGCTTATGTTTAAGAAAGGTGACAAACAAGAACCAGGGAACTACAGGGGTATTAATCTACTGGACACAACTCTGAAACTCGTTATGAAAGTAATCAAAAATAAAATTAATTCGGTTACAACACTGGAAGACGAACAGCAGGGATTTAGATCAGGAAGGTCTTGCGTGGATGCAGTATTTATTCTACGACAGATAGTCGAAAAATCTATAGAATACAATAAACCAACATTTTTATGCTTTATAGATCTAATAAAAGCATTCGATCGCATAAAGCTAGATGACGTAATCCACCTGTTATATAAGAGAAATATTTCTATCAATATAATTCAGACCATCGAAATCATATACGCAAACAATAAAGTTCAGATTCGCACTAACGGTAAATTATCAACATCCATACCAGTCAACAGCGGTATAAGACAGGGAGACTCGCTTAGTCCTTTGTTGTTTAACATGATAATGGACGAAATAATAAAGGAGGTGCGACTTGGTAGAGG
Organism: Diaprepes abbreviatus; assembly: GCA_034092305.1. Taxonomy (NCBI): domain Eukaryota; kingdom Metazoa; phylum Arthropoda; class Insecta; order Coleoptera; family Curculionidae; genus Diaprepes; species Diaprepes abbreviatus. Next base: position 1,175,031 of record JASJET010000242.1, read on the forward strand.
ATATAAAATGGGTGATACAGAAATAAAAATTCTCTGTTACGCTGATGACGCTGTGATATGTGCCGAAAATGAAGACGACCTCCAGAGATTGTTAAATACCTTTAATCTTACGGGAAGAAAATATAATATGATTATCTCAGCCGAAAAAACTAAATGTATGAAAACCTCAAAAGAACCCCTCCGATGCAAACTAGAACTAGACGGTCAAATAATACAACAAGAAATGAGTTTCAAATATCTAGGAATCGCCATAACTAGTTATGGCAACATCGAAGATGAAGTAAGAGGGCAGGTGGCCAAAGCAAATAAAGTGGCGGGTTGTCTCAACGACGTGATCTGGCGAAACAAACACTTACAACAAGAAACAAAGGTTCGGATCTACAAAACCACAATTAGACCTATTATGACATACACCTCAGAAACCCGGCTAGAGACGACAAAAACGAAACAACTATTGGAGACTACAGAAATGAGAATACTTCGACGAATAACAGGAAAAACGCTACTAGACAGAGAAAGAAGCGATAACATCAGGCAATCATGCAACACAGACTGCATTAATGAGTGGGTCCTACAGCGTAAGACACAATGGAACAAACACATAAGCCGAATGACAGAGGATAGACTGGTAAGGATCGCACGAGATAAATCGCCTAGTAGTACACGCAGTTGAGGTCGACCACGGAAAAGGTGGAGCGATAATTTAAGTCCAGAATGAGGAAAATCGAAGAAGGAACAGGTCAGGGACCTATTATAGAAGGTATAAGAAGAAGAAGAAGGAATGTAAATGAAAGTTTTTTCCATTCAGCTGCGTACAAGGTGAACAGTACAAAATGAGTCATAGAGCAGTAATTTCACGATGAGTTCTAGACGTAAAAATGAGATACGACCATATTATTAGCAAAGCAAATATAAGTCTACCAATTAAACTAAAAGTATTCTCCCCTCGGGGTCTCAGAACTCATCTTACGACATGCTATATCGGCATGCTACTAAGTAGAGTTTGAATGTATTCTTGAGGCCTTGCATTCCATTTATATTCTATTGCAAACCGAAGTCCTGGTAATTAGTCAATTTTCCAGCTTCTCATTATCGAGAGTTATTTTATATTAATACGAATTTTTTATATCCAGTGTGGACGACATACAGCAAAATATTACTTTACAGGACGTTTTAGGTAGAAAAGTTACATGTAATTCGTCGAGTCACTTCCACTAGTTCGGCACGTCCCTTCCAACTTTCCCGTCTGTGAAAAGAACATTTTTTCAATTCAAGATATTCTCTGCGTTTTTGAACAGCTGTGAAATATCGATGGGTCGTGTTGACGTTAAACCTGCTTCTTTTAATCTTCGTGAGACTGTCTTCGAAATTAACATTCATTCATATCGATGTCAACGTGTGATTTCGTGTGAAATTAAAAATCAGAAAATTGTCATTACAGTCTTTGTATGAGATTTTCAGTCTCTTAATATCTTTTTCAAATTTTCGACAGTGAATTATGACCTCTCCGTGTGAAATCATTCTATCTACATTGTTCGCTAAACAAAGTTACAATTTGCACCACTTTAGCTTCTTTATAGTGGTATATTTTTGTTTTAAATAGAAGAGAGAGCACAGTCGAATCACTTGCACGGTTTACATGTGATTCCTTAATATTGGCTTGGTGGTTATTAGAAAACAAAAATGTAACAATATTGATTGTTTACTTTTACTATTTTTATAACAGGAAGAACGCAGTGACGATGCAAGTTATCTGTTTAATAGTGCGAATAAGCATTCTAATGAAGATCATGAAGATTATCCATTTAAAAGGTTTAGAGCGGAAGAACTAGAGTTAGATGAACCGAGTACCAGTGGAATGAGGTCAACTTACAGCGTTGAATCATCAACCCTACACGAAAATCAGGTAAGGCTGCTGTAAGGATTTTTCCTTGTAACCAAGATGCATGAAGTCGGTCTTTTTGAGGGTATAGTTCTATAACATCTATCTATTTGGCGGTGTAAATTTCTTTAAGCTAAATGTAAAATTGATGACAAATACAAAAAAGAAACTCTACAATCTAAAATACAAACGACCCTAAGCTTTAAGTTTTATAAACATTGTACTCTGGTTGTCAATTTATTCCCAATATAAACCGAGAAACATCTGTATATTCTATTTATGTAAAAGCGTCAGATTTTGATGTTATGTGCATATGACACCTAAAGTTCGGTTAAAGAGAAAGCTGCCATGCTTTATTTTTTTTGTAGTTGCCACAGATTCGAATTGATTCTTTATTGATTTTTTAAATAAATCGAGATAAAAAGAACAATTGAGAAGTGTAGTTTTGGAGCGCACTGTGAGTGATTTAATTGTGTGTTTTTTTTTTGTTTTTGGCCGGTCTTCCTGGTTCTGTTCCAGAGTTGTTGCCATTCAAAGACTCTTCATACGTGACTTATTTTTCGACTATGGTAGAGGACAGCTTTTTACTTTTTAATGTTTGAAATTTAAGGTTGATTCTAAACAGATTTTATACTACATTAGTTGCTGATATATTATTACTCAAAAAAGTATGCTACAAGAACGACAGCATTCACCTAACCTGAAGTAACCTACATCTCGTGAATATACTTTCAAGTATTTCCTCGCCATCTGTGAAAAAAATTCACCCTTCCAATTCTTGATTTCCGCTGTGAAATTTGATCGTCCTTTTTGGTTTTAAACCTTCTTCTTTTAATATTCGTCTCACTATTTTTGCAAGTAACATTTTTTGTATTGCATTTATCGCTCCTTTTTGAGATGTGTTAATGTCAGCATTCGATTCCATGTAAAATCAACATGCGGTCATCTAAGATTGTTATACACATTCATATACTTTTTGCGTGCTTGGCCGAGTCTTTGTACGAAATTTCCAGTCTCTTGTTATGATATAAGATGAAAGTGTTGTAGATTAACCTCTTCTGGAACGTTGTACTACATCGTTTTGTATATAGAATTACAATTTGTGCTTCGTCAGGGTCTTTACAGTGGCATACTATTGTTTTAAATAGAGGAAAATCAAATGCGAATCGCTCTTATTCAGTTATTTTATCACAAATAATTTAATTTCCTTTCATTTTGTAAGAAATATTTCTTGGGAAAATACGTAAAAGATAAATGTCATTAATATAAACTAAACGTTTATATTAATGACATTTCCAAAACAATTGAACTTATCCGCCAATTAGATAAATAATATCGGCACATAAGTTTACTATGCCCATTTAAAAGTACTTTCAAGAAATAGTGTTAATTAAAATTAATTAAGGTTCATATAAATAAACCAATTAAGCTAAAAAAGATAAATTTTAATATTTAAAAGAACTATTTATATAGAAAAAAACACACACGATGAAATCTAATGATATAAAAGGAAAAATAGTTTATACCAAAAGATGCTTAACTGGGATGAAAAGTGCCTCGTGTCTGTAATTTTTAGCACACATGACATTTGTCATGTATTATATCTGGTGATTTTTTTCAATGTTGGTTGCTTCTCGATGACAACGTACAATTCTAACCTTGAATAAACTTTAGTATGCAGTTCATTTATATTCTTATGTTTATAGTTGAATAGTTCTATTCCAAAACCATTGACTCGATATCTATAAAAATATATAAAAGAAATTTAAATTTTTTATTACTCTTCTGTGTTAAAATGAAGTTATTATAAAACAAAAATGTAACAATAGTGATTGTTAACTTTTTGGTTTTTATTGTAGGATGATTATTCCTCGGATAAGTCCAGTAAAGAAGAAGACAATGTTAAAAAATTAAAGTTAGATGAAGCCAGTACCAGCGGAAGGGTATCAAACTTTTACAACGTTGAATCATCAGCCCCAAAAAGAACCCTGCATGGACTTACGTATCAGTTAAGACTGCTCATGCTGTTTGTGCAACGAGTTCCTGATGGACAAGAATTTTACCTTTCGACCGAGATGCACGAAGCTGGACTTTTTGACGATATAGTTTTACAATATTTAGGTGAAGGTGGTATTTGGAGGTATAGATTTCTCCAAGCTAAACATAAAAATGACGATCAATATAGAATAGGAATAAGTGATCTTTTTAATAAAAAAACAAAATCAAAGATAAAATTCCGATTATTAAAAAATACAGGGAAAAAATCTGAATTATCCAAAAATGCAGGAGAAGCTAAACCGTATCTCTTAAAGAAATATTTTAAATCTTATTGCGACATTGAACAAAAGAATGACTTTAAAAACGCTAATTTGGAGGAGTTTTTAATCTGCACAAATGTCGGTTTCGCAGAAGATGCGATGACTTATTTTGAGCGTGCAGAAGAAAATGATGAGATATTATTCAATTTCGAAGAGATAAATGACAGATGCACAAAACCAGTGAAATATAAATTAAAAGACGAACATATTTCTAAACTAATTGAAGATTTTGAAGTAAACAATAAAAATGAAAATTGCTTTCAGAATTTTGTTAAAAAGTTCAGAGTTTTGCCTGATTATGGAAATGATGTATTAAATAAGAACATAGAAAATTGTTTAAAAAAATGTTTTAAAATGGAAAGTGTCGTTTTAGCTGAGGCAGATTTGCAAAACCGCGTCCTTAAATGGTTTGAAAGTTATAAAGAGAAGAAAAGTAAATATTTACATATTAAAGATAAGGAAGAGTTTGTAACATCCCTAAATAGAAACATTGATTCCATCTTGGTGGCAGGATATTCCAATTTTTATATTGAGGAGCTGAAGAGTTACGGAGTACAATTTGAGAATACTTTACTTCTACCTGAATTTGTCGACCACAAAAAAAACAAGATAATGTTTATTATTACTGCAACCCCAAAATTAAGTGTGATTAAGTTGAGTCAGCTATTTTGGGAAGTTGAATTAACTCAGGATAAATTTATATTCACAAACTCCGATCAATTAAATTATAACGAAAAACTTTCTACCATATTTTTTTCCGAACCAAGTTACAGATGGCTGGTGATTGAGTGTTTTAATGAGATCGAATTAAGCATAAAAGTGTTGAATAAAATTTTAGAAATGGAAAATGAAAAGACAGTTGTAATAGTTGGTCGGGAAAGTCATGTTTTGAGCTTTAGGAAATTTTTGGGATTAATTACGCCACCTTTTTATGATAAAAATAATCTATTTAAGGATTTGACGATCGATTCACAAGAAAAAATATTGGAAAAGAAAGTGATGTTTCAAGGGAAAAAAATTGATTTAAACGAACTCGTTAACATAAATTCAGGTGCGAATATTATTGACGATCTAACGTTAGAAAGAGTTCTCACTGAAACTATTGAAATAGGAAATAATAATGCCTTTGAATCAGATTTCCTAATAGAGGAGTGTTACATACGAAGAAAATTAATTCGAAGAAAATTAAGGCTCGATATTTTACAAAATGTGGAAATTTTAAGAAAATGTTTGTTCATTATTTCAGGTGTAAACCGAGAACAACTTAAAAATTTAAATATAAACAATAAATGGATTTTCGTGTGGGAAGACGGAAAAATTTTTGAAAATGGAATTATAATTTCCGAGAAAACTAAATCTGAAGACATATTTGAGGAATTATGCAATAATAATTCAAAAAATGTTTGTTTGTTAAAATATATAAGAGAGGAGTTTTTAATTAGGAATGTTAGTCACGATATTGATATTCTTCATAAAAACATTGTTTGTTTGGAGGAACATGAGTTAAACAAGAACCAAATATTGGATGAAAAAATTCTAATAGTCGCTGATGGTCCCGGTTGTGGCAAATCCACTTTTATGACGAAAGTTGTATACCAGCTTAAGCAAATAATGTCCAATATATGGGTTTTGAGAATTAACCTTTCATCTTATGCATACAAGCAAGAAGGACGGAAACAAGTCATGAAATCTCTGGAAGATATTCAGTTTAAAAATATTGAAACTAATAAAGCAACAGAATTTATGGCTGATCTGTTATTTCCTCAAGAAAATCATAGTCACAATAAACATTTTGTAAGAGAACTTTTTATCCAATCGTTGGACTGTTTGAACGAAAATATGAAATTTCCCAAAATAATACTCTTATTTGACGGCTTTGATGAAATATGTCCCACATTTAAAGAAAAAACTCTGACTTTACTTAAGACGCTCCGGAATTCGAATGTTACACAAATGTGGATTACAACAAGAAATCACGAAGAACTGAGCTTGGAAATTGCTCTGCATTCATCTTCTTTCTTTCTTAAACCTCTTGATTTGACAGAGAAAGTTAATTTCTTACAAAAATTATGGAAATTCAATTTGGTGCACTTTGATAATCTAAAACCTAAACCTGATGGCGAAGATATCTTAACGTATCTGACAGAAATAATAAATAACATTTGTAATTGTGATCATCACTATATTCAAAAGAGTTTCTGGGACTTTCGAAGTCATTTGCTACCTACTCTTAGTTATTCGGAAGTGCAACATTTATTAAGTAGTGTTGACTTTTCAATCATTGCAGAACATCTAATAGGTTACTTCAAATACGACTATAAAATGTTAGAGTTTACTGATAATCTTCTACAAATTAAAATGTTGGCCGAAATAATTTTTTGTAAAAAGTTCAGCTCTTTATACAATTTGGACCTACCTTCGTTATATGAAGAATTTATAAAATACAAATTGAGAGTCTTTCGTGACGATAAAGATGCTGCTGGAAAGTCTGTTGCAGGTCGTGGCTTCTTCGAAACACATTTAGGTTATTTAACAACAGTTCACCAAGAAATTGCTTTTAAAAATTTATTTCGTCCATATGACAATAATCAGGTTAAAAAAGAGAGTGATAAGATAGAATTATCAAGGGCCGGACTGCTCGTAATTCATTATGATCGTCTTGAATTTGTGCATCGAAGTTTTGCAGAGTATTTTGTCAGTCAATATTTCGCTGAAAATTTTCATTGCCAAAATGTACAGAAAATAGTTTTTTCAGATGTTTTACTAAATGAAAATTACTCATTAATACGAACGTTTTTAAATAACAACGAAATATTTCTTGGCAAATTGGGTTTCAAAACGCAGCAAATGAATGAATTAATAAGAGTTACTAATCCCATTTCGCTTAGTCAAATGCTGAAAAAAGGATTGTATAATATATTTATGAAGTTTCTTGAAAATTTGCCTCTCGACTTATCTAAACATCTTATTTTGTTTAATGAAAATAATGAAGGAAAAACAGTGCTGCACATAATTTTTGAATATATATATGATGAGCAAATTGTAGTGGATTTATTAAAGACAATAGAAGACAGTGTTTCATCGGAAACACTTAAGGAACTTTTCTTCAAAAGGGATAAAAGAGAATGTACAGCATTGCATTGCATTAATTTTTATAGAAAATATTCGGTATTGATACAAATATTACAATTTTTTAAACTTAATTGTGATTCGAAATCATTTGGTGAACTTTTACTTCAGGTCAATGATTTAGGAGAGACCATATTACACCTTGCTTGTAAATGTGGACATGATATAACTAATTTATTAGAAGTATCTGATGAAAATAGAGACACAATTAGAGACCTTTTATTAGAAACTGACAGTGAGGGGCGAACAGCCTTATTTAACACTATTTGGTACTCTAATAACTCTTCTCTGCTAACAACATTACCTAACCTTGTTAAATCAGTTTGTAACTCCGAAGAAATTAATGATTTATTTGCAATAAAAACTTACGCACAGAACCTGCTGCACAGTGTTTATATTAAATTTAATAAAGATATATTAGTTATATTTTTAAATGCCATTAAAGATAACCAAGAAATAATTAAAACACTTTTTTTAGACACTGACGCATTAGGACTGTCTCCATTGCATTATACCGTGGATAATCACTTCGATTTTCACAAACTAAAGATATTACTGGACTTTGTTAATTTAAACTGTAATACAGAAATACTGCATACAATTTTGTGTAAAAGAACAAAATATAGAGAAACTATACTACACATGGCCGTGAAAAATTTTAAGGAAAGAAAAGAGCACAACTCGTTGACACCTCTCCTGACTTATTTGTTTAGTTTAGTTGGGAATGACAAAGAAATATTTTACAAGCTTTTATTAACAACTGGCAAGAGTGGGCAAACTGTACTACACTATTCTTCCCATCAATTGAAATATCCTTTTTTACTAAAAGAATTGTTAGATTTTGTTCAAACAAATTGTAGTGAAAATATTTTTAATGAACTATTACTTAAATTGAATAATAATAAATCCAGTATTCTACACTTTGTCTGTTGTCAAAATAGCGAAGATAATTTATCTATTCTATTAAATAAAATTAAAGACAATACAGAAGCACTTAATAAACTTCTACTCCAAACCGACAGCGAAGGAAACACTGCATTGCATTATACTCTTCTCAACTGTGATAAGTCTCCAATGATGAGTGCATTGCTGAATTTTGTTAAAATAAATTGTGAAAAAGAAATATTTAAAAGCCTTTTATGCAAAGCAAATAGTGAAGGTCTCAACGTGTTGCACGTTGCTTGCATGAATTTAAAAGATAAAAAAGAATACGAAGACCATCTTAAATCTTTATTAAAATTTATAAAAGATGACGATGCAACAATAAATGAATTTTCATTGGAAAAATGTAGCAGCGACGACTTGACTCCATTGGATAATACAGTTTATTATTTAGATAATCCGTCTTTATTAAAGATTTTATTCGATTTTATAGAAAATTATGATTCTACAATGTTGGACACACTTTTATTAAAGGAGAACAATACAGGATGCAGTTTGTTGCACTTTGCTTGTAAACATAATAATGAAGGAAGCTTAAAGTACTTATTATATGTAATGCAGGATAACATCGCTCTACGCGATATACTCATATTAAAAGCTGATCATAAAGGGCAAACTATACTGCATTATAATGTTAATAACTTTCAAATGTTAAAATTTTTTCTTGATTTCGTTAAATCACATTGCGATCAACAAATGTTCACTAAACTCATACTTAAATGTGACCAAGAAGGTCGTACAGGATTGCACACATTCTGTCAAACTAGTCACAATAAAGACATCTTAACCTATTTGTTAAATTCAGTTAAAGAAAACACTGTTCCTGCAACATTTGACACATTTTTATCTATAAAGGACCGTCATGGAAAAGTAGCATCTGATTACATTGCCTGCAATTTTAACAATTCTCCCTTGTGGGAAGCTTTGTCAAACTTTGGTTTTCAATTACCGAAAATAATCGATGATTCTCGATTAATTGATTAATAAGAAAATTCGATTAATCTATTTTTCACATAATCGTAAAATTGATTAATTTGCTCACTGATTATTTTCGTTTTATTTATTGTTCTAATAAATAGCTTTTTCTGATTAAACAATTTCGCAATGCATGACATACTGAACGTGTATCAGTGGATTCCGATCCTACTTTCTCATATATCGCTGACTATCAAACTATAACAAAATACATATACTGCGTCATTCAAAGGGTTTTGCGTTTCAGACTAAATATTTCATCATAAATATTTTCAAACTCCTGAAATATAAAAATTGTTGATAATCTGAAGATGATTCCTATTTAACTGAGTTGGGACTTAAACAGAGACAAAAGCTACAAAACTTTTGTTTCATTCTAATCAATGGAAAAAGAAAATCTTAGATACAGTCGAAAAACATGGCTTGTTTAAATCTCCGCCAATTGTTGATTTTTCTCTATTTTAAACCGAGAAACGTCTCCATATGTGTCTTAAAGTATCAGGTTTCGATGTAATGTGCAAAAGAATAACGTTCGTTTATGGGAAAAATTCCCACGCTTTCCTTCTGATATGATTGTTAAAAATCTAAATAGAATATTTTAATTTAGATCCGTGGTTTTGGAGCGTATTATGAGCGATTCAATTGTGTTTCTTGTTTTGCGCATATGTTTAATTTCCATTTTTAAAAAATCAAAATTTCGACAAGGAATAAATAAATCTATCTGCCGTATTTAAATAGTTGTTATATATGTAATTCTTCTTTCAGTCAGGGAAAATGAAAATATATACAAACAGTTTGTTTCCTGCAAATACCGCTCTGGTTCTCTCTCCATACGCGTTTCGATCACCTCATGATCTCGTTAGTGGGCCTGTATCGGGCCGAAGGCAACATTGGCAGAAAATAATTTATATATGAAATATAAATTTCAAGGTATCTCGGTAGGATACTGCAACTTGCCATCTACCGATCTCGATGTCAGACTGAAAAATATCGCCAGTCGAATGACATCTATGAATCACTGGAGTAGTAAGAAATTTCTTAAAAATGTTGCTCTTGGCCCGATCCAGCTCCACTGATGAGATCATAAGGTGATCGAAACGCGTATGGAGAGAAAACCAGAGCGATATTTGCAGGAAATAAACTGTTTGCATATATTTTTCCTTTTATCTGCCTGAAAGAAGAATTACATATATAATAACTCTTTAATTTCTTGTTTCACTCTTTTACTTGGTAAATTTAAACTCGCTTCGTTGTCGAAAACCGACAATCAGCTAAATTTCCAAAAGTGATGGAGACTTAAAATTTAGGATCCCTGGATGTGAACCGCACCAGTCTCCTTGGTTACATTTCAGGGATATTATGCTTTAAGGACACTTCATAAATAACCTATAAAAACTGATTTAATAAATAGTTACATTTGAAAGTTATGGTCGTTTAGGTTTTCGCCCTAGTTTTGTTGTATCTGTTGAGTATAAAACAAACACAAATGTTAAATTTCAGATTACGTGTAATTAAATTAATTAATTGTTGATATGTTGATATAAACATTATGTAGGTGGAGTGACACCATTCAAGTCAGAAAACTTGTGAATATAGTTTCAAGTATCTCCTTGACTGTTCTAAATAATTCTGATGACGTTATATTAGTTTAGTTTTGGAGATATTAACCAAACTCATGATTTTTTAAATAGGATATCCTGTATATTATTTTAGATTATGTTTAAGTATAATTTAGGTTTTTCAAAAATATATAATGTGTTTTATTTTGAAAAACAAAGTCAAGGTTATTTGTAAAAATTAGCCATGGCCAATTTATAAGAAACAAATGCAAAATTTTAACAATAATAAATATGTCAAAGATTAGACATTTTAAAATTTGATTTTAATGCTTTTCTACATTTTCAATTGTAAAAACTTAATTATTATTATATTTTTACGTCAAATAACACTGTTATTATAAAACTAGAATATTAAAATTTGATTGCAAAGAAAAAAGAACAACATTATTTCATAAAACTAAAGTAACAAAAACAAAAAGAAACACTGAAACTAAAAACAACAAGAGTTTTTTTAAAGATGATTTTCAAAATGACTGCCGGTTTTTCGAATGCAATATCGGCACAGTTTTGTTAGTCTTCTAACTGCATTTAAAGGAATCTAGGTCTATTATGAAGAGTTTGGAAGGCCAAACCAATTGCCTAAGGATATTCTGCTGTAGAGGTCGGGGAGGACAGTTATTGTCCAGAAATGACTTTAACAGGCCAGAGTTGTGGCTCGGGGCACTATCTTGTTAAATATAAATGGAATTGAAATTGGCCAATGGAACATTTTCAAACAATTCTGGAATAATTTCCTCAAGGATTTCTGGGTATCTACGTGCTGTGAGATCCCCTTCATACATCCTGTAGACTATGCATCGGCCAAAAATAAAACACGAGACATCAACTCTGAAGCGCCCTTGGAGTACTCTTTCGAAAATTAAATGGTGATTTTCTGCAGATCAATGCCTCGTGTTGTGACGATTAAAAATTCTCACACTTGAAAAACAACATTTGTCAGACTAGATGACAAATCTGCTAAAAGATTTGTTGGTGTGGATTTGTTCTAAATACCATTTACAAAACGTTACTCAGCGCTCATTATCTTCGTGGCGTAAATGTTACACAATTTTAAATTTATATGGATGGTATTTCATACTTTTTCAAAATTCTTTCAACGTCAGATTTTGATACACCAACTTCTTCCTCTATTTTTCTACAGGATGATGAAATTGTCGCTGCTGCGTAAAATAACACATTTGTTTCTTTTCTCTCCTTGTCTTCTTTTACATATGTTTTGGGACGCGGCTGAATTAAAGATTCCTGTTTGACTAGTTTTCTTTTTAAACGAGCAGATATGTCTGGAAAGGGTTGCCTTCTTTCTGGATATCTAACATGAACAAAAACGATTGCCAGATATGAGAAGTTATCCTAATGATAACGCTTTTAATACGTTTCCCACTGAGATATAATTCAGAAGTTTTCTGGGGACTTTCATTGCTTCGTATAAAACATATTAACATATCACACTTTTTATAATTATCATAAACGACGATTGTAAATGCAAAATCAATAAAAGGTAAAATTAAAACACCCACTTAACCAAAAAATATTTCATAAATAATAACAATCTGACAAAACTGTCAAGCTTTGAACATCTACCTTTTGTTTCTTTTAAATTGGCCATGGCCTACTGTAACAAATAAAGTATTGAAAATATCGAATTCTGATCTTGTTTTTCAAACTAAAATAAACAATTTATATATTTTATACTTAATCAATAAATAAAATAATATACAAGGTGTTCTATTTAAAAAAATCATAAGTTTGGTTAATATCTAAAAAACTAAACTTTTTGGAAAAAAATTAATTGCGGCACTGAACTCTACATAAAAACCCTACAAAAAGCAGTTTTTACCTTTTTGATAAATTAGCGTTATGCGTTAATACAAGATGTGCCTAAAAAACGAAGATTTTCATAATCACCCTGTAGATTAAAAGCTAAGAGAGCCATTACAAATTTGACATCGGAATCTTTCATTTCGTTAAAATGTAGGACCCTAAAGTGAAAACCGTAACACTTTATCTTTGATAATAATTTCACTACCTCCCTGAAAGTGGGGTAGCATCATACCTAAAGACTTTATTACGATAGGAACATCCTGTATATTCTCTATTAAAATAAAAGTTCGTTTCTTTTTGATTTCATAAATGTATAATAAGTAGTGTTGGGACTAGCCATTATTTAAATATTTTAGTTGGAATTATTAATAAACTGATATAAAAAAAAGAGGAGGCCTAGAAACCAAATGTTTTATTTTAATTTGCATTGTGACGTTTAAATACAGTTTCGAATACTTATAATATTGATATATTATGTTGACTAATACACGTTGTGACATGGGCTGTTCGGAAGAAGAAAAACATCAGATAATTTGTTTCGAAAATAATTATATTATCAGGAGTAATAGTAATAAGATCAACAAGTAGATATGTTTTAGCATAATAAAATATTGGACACGTAATAATGCTAATAAAAAAATAAATTGGGAAAATCATTATGCATTTTCAACATATTCTTCACGATTAAAAATATTTTCTTTCATTTTATTATTAATAAAGTTTCAAATAAAATCTCTGTGGTCTTGGTTAAGCAATATTACTGTGCGTTCATTTTTGTCCTTAATGTTTCGATGTTTTGGAGTCTTTCATTATAAATTTGAGTTTTTAAAAACCCCCCATATAAAAGATCTAATGGACTCAAATCTAAACCATTTGTCGGTCATCTAATTGTGCCATGCCTTTCAAATCAAAAGTTATATCGATTATTAAAGTATTTAATAACTGGAATCACTTTGTGCGGCGGTGCACCATCCTGTTGCCAGATCAAATTATTCTATTACTGAACTGGATATTCTCTAAGTGACCTTCTACATTATTTTTAATTAAATTTACATATTGCTCACCATTTAAATTTCCATTTTAAATAATTGGCCCAATAATCTTATTTGCCAACATGCTACGCCAAATGTGAATTGATTGTCGACCTGTATTATGTGGGGGTTTCCAGATGCCCAGTAATGTTTATTCCTTCTAATAAACATCCCATATGTCATGAATGCTGTTTCGTCTGTGAAAATAATTTTATTTAGAAACTCCTCATCTTATCCAATATGGCGTACCATTTCTAAATGCTGTTGCAACCGTTGCATCATATTTTCTTCAGTTAAATTCTGTACCGGCATAAACTTATAAGGATGACATTTATAAAATTGCAGTGTGGTGTAAATTTTATACCAAGATTTATTGAAATATGCTGAGGCATCAGGAATAGATTTTTCCGGATCTTCTAAAAATTACGTCAACTAATAATAATTTGTTTTACATTACTAAAGTGAAAAATAACTTCTTCATTTCTAATTCCGATTTTTGACTTTTCACTTAAGACTTTTCATTTCATTACATTTTTTTGACATTATATCTTATTGCACTAGTAGATTGTACTCATTGTCCAGAATATATATTACTGTATTCGTGTTGTACTCTGAATATTGTTGTTACGACAAAATATTGAATTTCAGATTTAATATTGTCCCAAAAGTCCCTGCGTAAATAAGTTAATCTAAATATTACGGCATACAGTGCTAAAACTAAAATTTTTCTGCCGAAACGGGGAAACTTAGAGAGGTGGCGGACCTTTGTCTCGGTGCCTCCCCGAATTCAGAGTGCAGCGTCGTCACTGCTATAAAAGCGGAAAAGCAGCGGCGTAATTAAATACATTACCGGCTGCTCTTTTAGAGTCAACTTGTCCTTTTTCCGATCGACTTTAACTCTCGAGGGCCACGTTGACTGTTCTATTTTTTAGGCAGCTCGTGGTTTTTAAAGTAGATTGTCTTTGACAACAAAATTAAGATCGTGCACGTATCTTGATTCCTGAAATTGACATCGTCGAAAAAAAGACGAAGTTAGGGGCGCGTACGAGTTACTGAACCGACCCGTCCTGACTTAAACATAATTACCAGAACGTGACCAAATGGAGATAATCTGAAATTGACATTGCGACTAATAGTCAGCTTCATGTTGGCTGTAAAGTTATGAATACCGATCTTGACAAATATACCCGAACGTGACAGTGGAGAACAAAATAATCCTGAACTTGACTTGCGGAAAACAAAACTGAATTAAAAAAAAGTGAACAAAAAGTTCATTAAAAGTCCAAGATGAGTGTTACTTGATAACCTCTTCCTAATGGGCTCATTTTTTAGAAGTATTCCTTTGATAAAAGAAATAAAATTTAATTAATCTTCGTGAACTCTGAGCTTCACTCATTCCCCTTCTATCCCGGTGAGCGAGAAGAGTTTTCATTATGGTCGGGAAGTTTGGCGGGACTTCACCAACAACCTCTGATTTGTGTTAATACTTTGGTTTTACACAAATAGTTGAAATGCGAAAATTCTTAATATAAATTAATCCCGACGGAAACAAATTTCCACGTTTCCTGAAGGACAAAATTAATCCAATAAACTCCGGTTTATGCGTCAATAGGTCCATCTCGCCAAAATCGAAGAATAGTTAAAATTGCGAAAGGTATTTGAAAGAGACCCTTGGAAAAAATTAACAAAAATTCGGTAAGTTCAAAATTAAATTGACAAAAAAAAACACTTATACTCCGTTAATACGACATATTTTTTATATTCGAATTAAAAAATATATATATATATTTTTCTTCTTCCGAATAAACCATGTCAAAACGTATTTTGGTCAATATAATATGTCAATTTAATAAGTATTCGAAATTATATATATTAAATCGCCACAATAATAAAATTTTTATAAAAAAATTGAACCTACTACTAAAAGTGCGCTAAAAAGTGAAAAATAGCTAGAAATTTTTATATGAAATTGAACTTTTTGAAATTGGCGCCAAACTAATACCTCACAAGATGTGATTTGCATAAACAGATTAAAAATACTTTATTTGTAATTGCTTTCTTATCATAATTTGTATATATTAGTAGTTATTTATTTCATTTACAAATAATTTGGCGCCGACTTCAAAAAGTTCAATTTCATATAAAAATTTCTAGTTATTTTTCACTTTTTAGCGCACTTTTAGAAGTCGGTTCAATTTTTTTATAAAGATTTTATTATTCGATTTTTAGTTTTAAAATTCATTATGATATCCACAAATTATTTGAACTATATACTAATCGAGATTAGTGTACCTCGCAATAACTCCAAGGAGGCAAAAAAGTACCCATTTTATCCAAAGTTGTATATCACTCTAAAATGAACCACTAAAAATTCTTTGGTTCTTAGAGTTTTCCAAATACCAGTAAAATTGTGTCAAACAAATATTTAGTCTATCATAATAAATCCACTATCTTAAATTTCAAATTAATTTTAAAATGGTAATATAGGTCCCAAAACCTATCACTATCTGAGATGTAAATTTATTAGCTCGATATATTTTATACTGCATATTGAGTTTGCATACACCTCAAGAACCCCACAATATCAATTTTAGACAAAATCGGAATATGTAAAATTTTCTGTCCCTCATATTGCATTTTGTCGACCTAATAGTTGTAACAAATTATTCAATCTAATCTAAATCCAAATCCTTCAAAGCCTCCTAGTACCAATTGTGGATTAAATCCGGAAATTTAAAATTTCTAGACTTATATTCGCTATTTACATCCTTAAAAACGATCCAGTCCCACCTTTGAACAAAATCAAAAAATTTAAAATTTTTAGTCCGCCATCTTGGGTTTACCATACTGAATCCTGAAAAAATATTTTTAAATTCATAATTTACACCCTCAAGAACCTCCTATATCAGTTTGGGAGAAAATCGAAAAATGTAAATTTTTAGGATACCATATTGAATCTGCCAGATTGAGTTTTTCAAAAAATATTTTAAATTCATAATTAATACTAACAAAAATACCCCAATACTGATTTTAGACATATAGAGAGATATATAATCTTTAATTCGCCATCTTGGATCATCCATATTGAATTTTTTAAAAATAATTTCAGATTCGTTATGTACGCCTCGAAAACTCCCCCGTATTAATTTTGAAGAAAATCGGACAAAATTGATTTTTTCGTTCGCCATATTAGATCCGCCATATTGAATTTTTTAAAAATAATTTTAGATTAATTATGTACGACCCTGAAAACTCTACCGTTCCAATTTTGGAGAAAATCGGACAAAATTGATTTTTTTTCGCTATATTTGATCCGCCATATTGAATTTTTAAAAAATATTTTGGATTCATTATATGCGACTCTGAAAACTCCCCTACACCAACTTTGGCGAAAATCAGACATACCTAATTTTTTTTGTCAGTCATATTGGATCCGCCATATTGCATTTTTAAAAAATAATTTCAGATTCGTTGTGTACGACCCCGAAAATTTCCCCATACCAATTTTGGAGAAAATGGGACAAAATTAATTTTTTTAGCCGCTATTTTGTCAGCGCCATTTTGGATATTACTGCACCAATTTCTTCCAAAAAAATATGGAACCACCGCAGCAACTTCCTGAATATAACGTAAAAAATTTCGTTCAAATCGGTGCTGCTGTTCCGGAGTAATCGGTGTACATACATTAAAAAGAAGTCGATTAAAAGTTAAAATAAAGCATTTGTTTTCTAGGCCTACTCGTTTTTTTACATCAGATTATTAATAACTTAAATATTCAAACAACTAGTCCGAACACTAACTTGTTATACATTTTTTTAAATCAGGGGGAAAAGAACTCTCATTCTGGTAGAAAATATATAGCTTGTTTTATTTAAAAAATTAAAATTTCTTTTGTTTCTCAATTTTATGATGCGTGACTGTTTTTGTAAACACTTCTAAAATACAATATGGAAGAAATCTAACAATTTTCGTATTTAAAGTTTTTTCCATCTCTTATAATAGAGCCTGTAGGTATGGTCTAATTATAAAAAAACCTTGTACTTGTCAAATTTGAATTCCTGATTGCTATGGCTATTGGAGATGGAACACAATATCACTACATAAGGGCTATTCTTTTGAGTCATTATCACTTTCACTTCTATCACTTGAAGTAATCATGATCACTTCAGCCCAATGACAAGTAAATGCATATTGAAAAGAACATGAAGTTATCAGTTTCACTTTGTTCGCTTTGATCAATTGATAATTACTCAAAAGAATATAGCCATAGTATAAAACAAAGTCGCTTTCTCTGTCCCTATGTCCCTTTGTATGCTTAAATCTTTAAAACTACGCACCGGATTTTGATGCGGTTTTTTTCAATAGATAGAGTGATTCAAGAGGAAGGTTTATATGTATAATAACATCCATTAAATAGTGGAGAAATACTGTTATTTTTGAGGTTTCTAATGTGATGTCGTTAATTATCATATTTTTTTCCGCTTACATTGCAAACGCAGGCTGAACCCTACGAGATTTATCAAAATAATGTACTAATTATTTGTACACATTGAAAAGGTCTACAGAAAACTCCGCGATGGTATATGTCTATCTCTCATGGATATCCCACAATAACATTTTTTTGTCATTTACTTTTTACGACAAATAATGGCAAATTTTGAAGCGATTTTAACCAATACAGCATTAATCCTTATCCAATTAAATAGCTTAAATACATTGTTGATTTAATATAGATCTATATGGTCCTTTACAGCACAAGATTTAAATGAATATTTTCGAAGATATTACAGATTTAAAATTGCGGGAAGTAGCGCTTGCGGCGGAACTGGCCGACCGGGGCGGCGGCAGCGTGCCTATAAATAGCGCGTCGGAGGCCGATGTAATAATTGTTGTAAAAATAAAATAACTAGTCACAGTTTTTCTGTAGTGTATTTAGTATCAGCATTGCACCCGTGCGAAGCCGGGGCGGGTCGCTAGTTGAGTATATAATTCATTTTAATCTCTTTCTCCTCTGTGTTTGGTTGATTATTTACATCTGGTAACAGTAGATGCCGTTTATAATCAGAAATAGAAGGCGCAACCAAAGTGTGTTTTGTTTTCTTTACTGGCTGTTTATATCCAGCTTTTTAAACAATTTAATCAGAATCTATGGACATATTTAACATATTTCATCCATGCTTAATAACGCAAAAGGGTATTAATTTTTCTTTTTCTACGTCAAACTTTAGTTTATCAAACGAATAGAAACAATAATAGATCGAGCGAGATAAATTTAGTCTTTATTTTTTTCTGCAATCTCATATTGCGAGTCTCTCTCTCTCTGATTAAATTTAGACTTGAGGTTATTTTAACGAGTTTATATAAGATGTTGATGTTACCCATCTTTTGTTGTAACCTATAAAAAATTATTGTTACATTTATTGATTATTATTTTATAAAATGTTTAAGAATAGAATAAAATTTAATGTAATATTTGGCAAATAATATATAAAATAATTTTTAGATTATTTGTTAAAATAAAGTCACACAATATCGCAATTAGTATATAATAATATTTTATTGTACATTGTTACTATAAAGAAATCAATAAATTTAATAACGCTGTAATGTTTGTTGTTTTAATTGCTTAAGGTGGTCTCTAAGTTACTAATGCGAAAAAATAATGAATTTTGTAATAATTGTTTAGACAAATTTATTTCGCAAAAGTAATGATAAATTTGGATTAAGCGATCCATTGATAGCCTCAAAACATTCATCGTTTATCAGAATTGTCGCTTAAAAGCTTATCTGTCACGAGGGGTGAACAACTTCAAAACTTGAAAAATTCATGCAATTTGAAATTTTTAAGATTGAATCTCTCGAAGAAAAAGAATGATATTTATACAAACTCAGCCGCATTTGAAAGAGTGAGTAAGACATACTTTAAGATGTGTGTATAGTTTTTTTAAGAAAAAAATATCACGATAACCTTAAATATTGGCCAAAATAGCATTTTTTGCACTTTTAAATTACGATGTTTTCAAAACCTCATGTGATGGAGCAATTCTAAAATCTAGAATAAACGACTATTCTTATTCAACGTACGAATTTCACATCGTGCTGTTTAACAGTTGAAAACTGAATATAGGCGAGTGGGCCAGATGATTTTTCATAAACTCAAACTTGCGAAACACGATTTTTTTTATCATCGAAATTTTGTAAATTCACAGCTACATTTGTCGTGTTTAGACTTAGAACGATGGAAAAATTCATTTCCAGCAATAACACAACGATTTGATTTGGGAAGTAATAGAAAAAATAAGCAGCATTATATATATATATATATATATATATATATATATATATATATATATATATATGTATATATATATATATATATATGTATATGTATATATATATATATATATATATATATATATATATATATATATATGTATATGTATATATATATATATATATATATATATGTATATATATATATATATATATATATATATATATATATATATATATATATATATATATAGTATAGGAATTAATTTTTCTTGAACCATTAAATATATTTTTAGTTGGTTATTTTCTTGGGAATATGGTTCATTTTTATATTGAAACTACATATATAAAGTAGTCATACTTATTGTATACTAGCGACTCGCCCCGGCTTCGCACGGGTGCAATGCTGATACTAAATACACTACAGAAAAACTGTGACTATTTATTTTATTTTTACAACAATTATTACATCGGCCTCCGACGCGCTATTTATAGACACGCTGCCGCCGCCCCGGTCGGCCAGTACCGCCGCAAGCGCTACTTCCCGCAATTTTAAATCTGTAATATCTTCGAAAATATTCATTTAAATCTTGTGCTGTAAAGGACCATATAGATCTATATTAAATCAACAATGTATTTAAGCTATTTAATTGGATAAGGATTAATGCTGTATTGGTTAAAATCGCTTCAAAATTTGCCATTATTTGTGGTAAAAAGTAAATGACAAAAAAATGTTATTGTGGGATATCCATGAGAGATAGACATATACCATCGCGGAGTTTTCTGTAGACCTTTTCAATGTGTACAAATAATTAGTACATTATTTTGATAAATCTCGTAGGGTTCAGCCTGCGTTTGCAATGTAAGCGGAAAAAAATATGATAATTAACGACATCACATTAGAAACCTCAAAAATAACAGTATTTATCCACTATTTAATGGATGTTATTATACATATAAACCTTCCTCTTGAATCACTCTATCTATTGAAAAAAACCGCATCAAAATCTGTTGCGTAGTTTTAAAGATTTAAGCATACAAAGGGACATAGGGACAGAGAAAGCGACTTTGTTTTATACTATGTAGTGATATATATTTTTATTTTTCATGACGTTTCAATTCTTTCGAATCTTTTTCAATGACGGTTTCGGCGGATGCATTAAAAACAGAGAGTTTTGTTTTAAACAAAAATTAATTACATCACAAACCAATTATAATCACTCACTCTTTTGTGTATTCACTTTTCAAAAGTATTTTTAAAGGTCTAGTTAGAAGAATGGACACTACATTTTTAACCCTATAATTGTCTTGACTTGACTTGAGAGTATGACCACTTACTGTTACTAAATGATTTAGTAACAGAGCAGCAAAATGTCAAGGAGGAAAACATTTTGAAAATGCCTTGAATAAAGGGCGAAACGTCAATTGTTTTGTGTTTTTATTAAATATAGAACCTAAACCCAAGAAAAGACAAAATGAAGAAAAATGATATATATATATATATATATATATATATTATATATATATACATATATATATATATATATATATATATATATATATATATATATATATACAGGTTAATCTAAAAGTCCCGGTATGGCAGAATGTTTTCTTATCAGAGAATTTTCAAGAAATATATTTCAGATAAAAATTGTAGAAAATTGAACGGCGCAACTAGCAGTGACCTTGAATTTTACTTTGATTTCGGCCTTCAAGGTCAATCGAAGATCATGTTGGGTTTTCAAATAGAAACCCCCAATTGTTTGTTTTGCAAAAATGGAAAGTGGGAAATTTTTCCTATCTAACGGTATAAAGAACATAGGGAGTTAAATCACATCCAGGGGTCATTTGAAGGTCAAATATCTTAACACCATGGATCTTGACCATTCAATAATTCGAAGACTACGAGTGCTGTAGAGCACATTTTCTACAGAAGTTTTAGAAAATTGAACAGCGCGTCTGATGATGACTTTGAATTTGAACATATCCTTCGAGCTCAATCGAAGATCGATTTGATTTTTTCAAATAAAAATTTCTATTTTTATTGCAAAAAATGGAAAGGGAAAAAAATTTATTTTCTAACAGAATAAAGAACCTAGGGGGCCAAACCACATCCGGATGTCATTTGAGGGTGAACTATCTTTGCACCATGAATTGATGTAAACCAGCTAAAAATTCTAAAACAAGGAGTGCTGATGCAAGATATTGTTTACAATAGTTGTAGGAAATTAAACGGCGCGTCATAGGTTTACTTTGAATTTTAACTTAACCTTGACCTGGAAGGTCAAATGAAGGTCATGGAAAATTTTTTAAAAGGAACTTTTAATTTCGGAAATACCAAAAAATCCTGCAACGGCAGGATATTTGGGAATATTCGGGTGGAAGAAATAGGGTACTGAAGGTTTAGATGTGAGCGAAAAATTTTTATATTCGAAAATTAGCTTCAAGGGTACCCTCTCTGACCTTGGATATTGGATCAGCCGTTTTTAGTTTTGAAAATCTGATGTCAGAATCGAAATCAGCGACTCTTGAATATTCCCAAATATCCTGCCATTACAGGATTTTTTTGATATTTGACTTTGGAATGGCTCTACTTTCAAGGTCATTTCGAGGTCATATCAAAACTTAAAATTATCCGCTCTCTATTTCCGAGATCAAAAGTTTAAAAGTCCCATTTAAAAAAATTCTCGTGATCTTCAACATGAAGGTTGTGGTAGAATTTGATTATAGACTCTTGCCGATGACGTATTGAGGTAGCGTTAATTATCTTATCTATAATCATTTTTGTCCCATATTAATTAGTAACTATTTTAATAATCTATAATTAAATATCACAGTTATAAAGACACTCTGGAAGTCTGGTCGTTCAACTTCTCTTTTGCTGCTTTAGTACCAAACACTACGGTTATTAAAGCTTACTACAATCATGACTCAGATCTTCAGGACTCAGGAAAGGCTGCTAATTAGTTGGTCAGTAGACATCTCTGGTTTTGTAGATCTCGCAGCAGCGCGCCCGCAATTTAATTCGCGTGAAGGTTTTAATTAGATTGAATAAAACTTACTGAAGGCGTTAGCTGTACCATACCGGATGTTTGATTCACGAATTGACCTATGAGCATCTTAAGCTTAATTTTTATATAACACAATTGATAAAACTATTCTATTTCTCCCTATAACTAAAGGAATAGGATAATATAACGTCTGTGAAAAAACATGAGTGCCCTTTATTCATAATGCTGGTATTTGAATCATTCTTTCTTGCAATCAGGAAAAACAAACGCTACGTACCTCCTTTCACAGATCAAACGTTATATTACAGTATAATGAGTTTATTTAATAATTCTTTTGTTTCCTAATAATGGGAAAATCGTTCAATGTTTTAAAACATTTTAACGGTATTCCACATACCATATGTTAAAACTACCCTTATCACATCTGGTTTTATATACTTAACCAGGGCAGGATTACTTGGACGGATTTATTGGCAGTTCTAAGAGAGGGTCTTTTACGTCTTCATAAATTAACTGACTTTATGTATTTTTTTTAAGAAAACATTTAAACGACAAAGATGATAAAAGTTAAGTTCGATAACTGATTTATTCTTCCTTTAGACCTTCGTGGATAGTGATAAAAAATATAACTACCCTATTCCCACGGCATATCTATTCACAGAGTGATTATTTAATTATTTATTTTAACAAAATATAGTTGACATTGAACAATGAAAATAATTAACATTTGTTCCATTACAAGGTCAAGGTAAAATTCAGGGTCAGCTTAAGACGCGCCATTTAATTTCCTACAACCATTGTAAAAAACGTTTTTCTCCAGCACTCCTTGTCTTCGAGTTTTTTGTTGGTTTGGAGACCTCTAAATGTGACTTGATCCCTCTATATTCTTTATACTTTTGGATAGAAAATTTTTGCCGTTTTCCATTTTTAAAAGAAAAAATGGGGGTCTCCACTTGAAAAAATTAACTCGACCTTCGATTGACCTCGAAGGTTAAGATAGAGGTCAAATTCAAGGCCACCATCGGGCGCGTTGTTAAACTTCCTACAACTTTTGTAGAAAACCTTTTTCTACAGCAATCCTAATCTTCAAATAATTGGATGGTCAATATCAATGTATGATGTAGATATGTTTGACCTTCAAATGACCTCTGGATGTGATTTAACTATATTCTTTATGCCGTTGGATGGGAAATTTTTCCTGCTTTCCATTTTTGCAATAAAAACTGGAAATTTCCATTTGAAAAAATCAACAGGACTTTCGATTAACCTTGAAGATCAAGGTCTAGGTCAAGGTCATATTAAAAATCACCAACAATTTTCTACAACTTTTACCCAAAATATTTTTCCCGAAAATCCTTTGCTAAGAAAATATTCTGCCGTATCGCGACTTTTGGATGACCCTGTATAAATATAAATATAATTTATTACGGTTTACTTTTTCTACAACTAAAACTATATATTTATACCAATAGAACTAATACACGCCATAACGTATGTCTCATTTTCAGCAAATAGTTTTTTATTAGATATTAAAGTAAAATCTAAAAATGTCTTCATCTACGAAATGTTAAAAGTTTGTATTGTATGTCAAATTTGCCATATTAAGAATATAGAAATATACCAAATAATCCATTTTCAATATTGTCATCAAGTGTTTTGTCAATCTTCTGATTATAGAAGCGTCAATAAAGATTAAGATTATTTGATTGAATAATATATAAAAAATAACCTTTTTTGTTTTTGTCGAAATGAAGCAGACATGATAAAACAAGTTGTTTGATTGTATGATCAGCGATATCGACCAATTAAAACACTCATAGGTATAAACATTCAAATATCATAAACATGTTTATTCGTATTTTGTACGTTTGACCTTGGTAAAGTGTCATAATAAATTGTAGAGGTGGTTATTTTAGTGTAATATATGAAGACTTTTTTTAGACTCACATTTTAAGGCCCTCTCAGAATCACTTCTCTAATGGGTCAAAACACAGCTTCAAAAACGACGGTAATGGTTACCTAAATTAAACAAGGAGATCAGAGGTGTTAAAAAATACTCACTCAGTTGTCATTCTCATAAGACGTTACTAAGTACATCTTTTTAAAATGAAATTATTAGATGTTGATATCTGGAATAATTGATATTTTGCGGGAAATGATTCTCTTTGAAAAGACATATGGATTTCTTTTGTCTGTTTCTTATAAAGACCCACAGTGCCACCTTTACCTTTCGTAGCACCCTCCTGCAAGATTTCCTTCGGCGCCCTTTTAAGGAATAAAATTGCAATATACGATATATACAGGGTGGCACAGAGCAACTTGATTATTTGAATTTAGCGCCCTTAAGCGTTCTCTGAGGGGGTGGAGGTAGGTAATGTCATATTATTACGCATATTTTATGGCGAAATATTAAATTTTAGATTAGAGACTATCACTATACAAGAGAAACGTCAGCTGCGAAATTAAGGATATTATTGGTTGCTCTTTTGGAGTTAACTCGTTCTTTTTCCGATCGAGCTTGGCTCTCGGGAGCCACGAGATAGATCGTGGTTCTCATGTAGGTTGTGTGGACAATATACCATCTTCTGACAATAAAAACCATATACGTATCTTAATTCCTGAAATCGATACCATCGATAAAAAGGCGGAATTAGTGGCGTGTAGGAATGACTTTACATTTACTCGAAAGGTAAATAATTCAGGATTTGGAGATTGAATCTAGTTTAGTAGGGATCTTTCATTAAGCTGTGACGACTGCATGTTCGGGAAGAAAAGGCTACGAGTCGAGTCAATGCTCGGCAGAGCTAAACATCAAAGATTTCTTGCCGATCCTGAAGGATTTAGTAGTCCCAAAAAAATGCTTTCTGACTTAAAAATAATTATCAGAACGTGACCAACCTGATTTAACATTGTAACTAATAGTCAGCTTCGTGTGGGCTATAAAGTTGCGATAATTCCGATCTTGACAAATAAATCCTGAGCTTGACATGCGGAAAACAATACTGAAATTAGAATAATAAATTAGCGGAAGAAATTAGGAAAAGTTAAATGCGGAAAATGAATAATAATAGGGAATAAGTGGTAAATAATAATAATAATAATCATCGGGTGTTATTATTATTAGAAATAATGATAACCTTAGCTACAAATAATTGCGTAAATAAATAATGCATTATTTATTAATTAGAAAATCAACTTTAATTTCGTAGCGAAAAGATAGATAAAATAAGATCCTGAAATAGCGAAGTCAAAAGAAAAATAAACTAACTAAGAGTCAAGGATGAGTCTTACTTGATAACCTCTTCTTAACTGGATCAGTCCCTAGAAACGTTCACTGATAAAAGAAAACTTAATAAATTTTCGTTCATTCCGAGCTTCACTCATTCCCCTTCTATCCCGGTGAGGGAGGACAGGTAAGGTTGCTAGGGTTTTCAGTCTAGTCGGGAAGCTTGGTGAAACCTCACAAACAAACCCTGATTTGAGTTAAATTGCAGATTAACACAAATAATTGAATAATCTTAAAATAATTAATCTCGATGGAAACGAACTTCCACGTTTTTAGAGGATAAAAATAATCCAATACATCCGATAATTGCGGAAGTAGGTCCATATTCTCGGAAATGAGTACGAAAAGAATACTAAATAATGGCATAAGAGTAGTGAAAAGAGACTATTCGAATAAATGAAATAAAAAATTCGGTAATAAAATCCTTAACACAACATGGAATCCAAACAGAGAACATGACTGTTATTGACGTTGCGCAAATAATGAATTCAAAACAAGTACCCATCGTTCATTAATACAGCAATACATTGGAGAGAGCAGAGCGTAGGATTGTAGCTCCGCTTGGTTTAGTAGGCGTCGTGGAGTAGACGAAGGAAGAGGACGCGTTCGTTGTAGAGGCATAATTTGCTAATGGTTACTCTATCATAGCCACGTAACGTACAATTCCTACTTATTTCAATATTGCGCCCCGTGGTCATATTCCTTCCGGCAATAAATTGTTTCATGAGTAAACAAGTTCATGCAAACTGGTGATGTTAAAAAAAAACTTGGCCTTCCACGAACAACAAAGTCACCCCAAAATATTGACATGGTAAGGCTTTCTGTTTTGCCATTAGGTTATCTACTCGTTCTGTGAGGCGAATTCTTCATGAACAACTAACATTTAATTCCTACAAACTGGCTGTGTTTAAGGAACTTAATCCACGCGATTTTGTTGCTCGAGATAATGCATGTAAAGCGCATCTTGACATGCCTCACAATACACTGGTTTTCTTCAATGATGAGGATAACTTTCAACTTTCGGAATTTATAAATAAGCGGAACATGCGTTATTGGAGCCCTGATAACCCCAGACAATTTCATTGTTGTCCCCTACATTCACAACACGTAACTGTTTAGTTTGCACTTTCGCAAGTTTGAATAATTGGTCCATGGTTTTTTTTTTAAGTAAATGAACAGGTAATTTCAGTGAATTTTGAGCGTTATATTCAAATGATTCAGACGTTTCTCCTGCCAACACTCAACCAGATGTATGGTTCCAGCCGGACGATACCACAGCACATACAGCGCTATGTAGCCTTATACAACAAAACTGGATGTTTTTAAAATAACTCTAAGGTACCTTTAATGAGGAAAACTTTAAAAAAATTATTGACAGTATTGAAGACTACCCTGGGTTTTTTAAAGGGTCCACTGCCAGGAGAAAAATCATAATTATTAATGCAAATATCACGAGAAGCCTCGGAAATAAAAGTCAGCTACAGCAGAGCCAGTATACTGAGTAAGGCCAATCTCTACTAGAGGACGCCCAGTATCTGGCAGGTACCGTTTGCAACTCCTTACGCAGAGCGATTTAACTCATTTGGACGGTTACTAACACTGGAAAATTACATTTATATATGAAATGGACGATTACAAAATTTCACAAATGTGACTCGCATCCCTCGGGATTGTCTATTCCCGTAATTAATGATGACGCCAGCCCCTTAAGGAGTGTTAGAAAATATATTATATTTACACGCTGTTTAAGACCGATAAATGTATCGTTTTATTTACTTTTCGTAATTAAAATTCAGTAATAATTGACAAAAAAATAAATGACTATGGGGAGGGGTTTTTTATTGTTACCATTTCCAAGATAATCTTGTGTTCCTGTTATTTTAATACCAATTTTTTTAATAACTTATACTTTAGTAGAAATATAACAAGTATAAAGAGATAAGTTTTATCAGAATCTTATCTAATCGTCCCATAAATAATATAAATATGTTTATTTGCGTAATGTGCAATCATTGTGCAGTGAAATACTTAACTGTCGTACGTATATTCTCAGATATTTTAGTGTAATTTTAAAATGAATACACCACAAAAGAGTTCGGTAAGTAATACAGTGTCTAAATAAGGGTAGTCAATCATGCATCGATCAATTTTGATTTTTATTTTTCTAATCGTTCCCAGAACTTGATTATATATAATTAAATTTAAAGAGTTCTACTTTTCTTATCTTTCATTACTTATAATCGTTTAAAATGAAGTGAGATATTGCCGACCACACCTATGTAAGTATGTGAGTATGCGGATTAACAATCCTGCGACCTAACAGATCTATTGTGTTCCCTTTCTGCTGCCAAGTTGTTAGGGTACCTTGTCGACTAGACCAGGCCTTTCAGTCCTATTTCATTTTGGGAACTTTATTGGTGTGCTCTCAAGAAGCCCATTCTAGAGTTATTTAAAGCACTGCCCTCTGAAAGGATGTAGACAGAAGTTTCATTCTTTTCTTCGCAAAATCTGCACGCTTCTCTCTCTACTAATCCGAGTTTCTTGAAGTGTTCCTTCAGGTGGCAATGCCCTGTCAGGGATCCCGTCAGAATTCTAAATTGCTCTTTGTTTAGGCGTATGCATTCCTTGAGTCTCTTCCGGTTTTAGTTCTTAAGAACTATCTTCGCTTGTCTTATTCCTTGCAGGCTCGTTCAGTAATTGGATCTTCTGCTCTTTTCCTGTCTTTTTAGTTCTTCTAGAATAACATTGCTTCTGATTCCAGAGAAATGTTCGGGCTCTAGAAATGTTGACACAACCCCTTTTCTTACAGCTTGTCTACTATTTCAGTTCCCTCTACTGCGGTGTGTCTCGGTACCCACAAAGGCGTAACCTTATAATTTTTGCTTAATTCGTTTAGTTCCTCTAGGCATTCCCAGGCCATCTTGGCGCTCAGCTATATTGCATTTGCCATATTGAATCCTGAACAAATACTATTAAATTCATAATTTACACCCTCAAGAACACTCTTTATCAGTTTTGGAGAAAGTCGAAAAATGTAACATTTTTAGGATACCATATTGAGATTGAATTTTTCAAAAAATATTTTAATTTCGTAATTAACAAAAATCCCCCAATACTGACTTTAGACAAAATCGAGAGATGTAAAATCGTTAGTCCGCTATTTTAGATCCGCCATATTTCTTTTTTTAATTCGTAATGTGCTACCCCAAAAACTCCCCCATATCAATTTTAAGAAAAATCGGACATAATTAATTTTTATCTACGCCATATTGAATTTTAAAAAATAATTTTAGATTTGTTATGTGAGTCCTCGAAAACTCCCTCATACCAATTTTGCAGAGAATCGGACAAAATTGATTTTTTCATCCGCCATATTAGATCCGACATATTGAATTTTTTAAATATAATTTTGGACTTGTCATGTGCGGTCTCAAAAATTCTCCCGTGCCAATTTTGGAGAAAATTGGACAAAATTAAATTTTTTTGTCCGCCATATTAGACCCGTCATTTTGAATTTTTTTAAAAATAATTTCAGATTCGTTATGTGAGATCCCAAAAACTCCTCCATGCCAATTTTGGAGAAAATCGGATAAAATTGATGATTTCGTTAGCAATATTAAATCCGCCATATTGAGTTTTTCAAAAATAATTTTAGATTCGTCATGTGCGACCCCGAAAACTCTCCCGTACTAATTTTGGAGAAAATCGGACAATATTGATTTTTTGTCCGCCATATTGGATCTGCCATATTGAATTTTTAAAAAATATTTTGAATTCGTTATGCGCGACCTTGAAAATTCTCCCATACCAATTTTGGAGAAAATCGGAAAAAATTAAGTTTTTTTGGCCGCCATATTAGATCCGCAATTTTGAATTTTTTAAAATAATTTCAGATTCGTTGGGTACAACCCCGAAAATTCCTCCATATCAATTTTGGAGAAAATCAGACAAAATTAATTTTTTTGGCCGCCATATTGTAAGCGCCATCTTGGATTTTACTGTACCAATTTCATCCAAAAAAATATGGGACCACCGCAGCAACTTCCTGAATATAACACAAAAAAATTCATTCAAATCGGTCCAGCGGTTCCGGAGTAATCGGTGTACATACATAAAAAAAAAATACATAGTCGACGAATTGAGAACCTCCTTCTTTTAGGAGTCGGTTAAAAATAGGCTTAGAAACTTTGAATGTTGATCTTACTTTAATCGACTTCTTAGACAGTGATGGCAATTTGTCAGTAGTCGAATAATTAAATGCCACAAAGTCACTCGGAAAATTATTGTTACAGGTATTTTTTATTATTACATGTTAAATGCAAATAACTGAAAATATTTTTTTCCTGGTGAAACTGCTCATCCAACGAAAATTTTTCAAGAGATAATAATATGTTCATTCAGTGTTCTAATCTCGTGGAGTACAGATTCCTGAAATTCGTGTAATCGTAGGCGAAACGTCAAATAATAATTCCAATTTGTCTCGGTCTAAACCCAAGAATTATTATTGACCAAGGCTCTGAAAGCTTTCGTCCTTTATTGGATATAAATGCTTAACATTAATGCCCAAATTCACTGACACAATGGTCTAACCTGAAAACCGTTTTAACTTGACAGCAGAATGTTTTAATTGATAACATGAACAATGTCAAGCCAGTTTTAGGTTCTAAAATTACAAACATAAAAAATCATTTGCTTTTATAACTGAACCAAAAAAAAAATGGAGAATTTCGTTTATTTTAGGGATACAACTATTTGTCTTACATATTTCAAGACTTTACCGCTTTGTTCTTATTCCTAATATTCCTTGTATTGGTATTAATTTGTTGACATATGTAATATAAATTATAATAATATCATAAACAAAACAAAACTTGCCAACTGGAAGATTTATTATTCACAGCAACTAGATCGGTTTTAGATTTCCTTAATGAATCTGACCGAAACATTTTTCATTATTATGAAGTAGGCTTTGACCGTAATTTATAAATTCTCTGTTGTTAAAATCATTCTATTTTTGTTACGCGGGCTTTGACGATGACATCAAAATATTTGACGTTTAGTTTTTTCTCCATTATTATTACCAGTTCCGGAGCAAGTTTTAATTTTGTAAAATTGTTAGTAAATTTCTCTAAATACCAAATTATCTACATAATATTATAGTTTACTAAAGCGTTTAGTTGGACAAAAGCGAAATTCTTTCGTAATTATTGATGTGTTCAACGAATATATTTATGGAACAAAAATATTTATGAACATGTTTTAATAACCTAAAAATAATTGGAAATAAAGGACTTTAGATAAAGGTAAGTCTATATTGGTTGGTTCATAGGTTCAAAAATTAACAACTAACACTAAGAATTTATATAAATAATGTTCACCTGTAAATGATGACCTTTTTGTTCATAGTCGCAACTGAAAATAAACAGTTAACATCTGAAGAGTTCACGCATATTCATCTTCTTAGTTTAACTCTTAATTTCGGCCCAATTTGTGTTCGCTTTCGGAAGTTTTCGGCTAGACGAAAGAATGATAAGTATGTACATCAAAATAAAAAAAAAATAACACTTTCTATACATCTATATCTAAACATTTATACATCTTCTATAGATACAAATAAATAAAATTGAAGTGTCTGTCTGACTATCTCTCTGCACGGGCTAACATTCGAAACGGCTGAACCGATTTCAATGAAACTTTACAGACATGAAGAGGAGGTTGTCAGGAATGATAAAGAGTACTTTTTTCTGTAGGTTCTGTCTGTCTGTCTGTCTGTCTTTATAGGCTAATCTTCAAAACGATTGAACTGATTTCGATAAAACTTTCCAGACACGAAAAGAAGATTGGCAAGAGTCATATAAGCTGCTTTTTTCTGTTTGTCTGTCTCCACGAACTAATATTCAAAATGGCTGAACTGATTTCGATGAAATTGTACATATATAAAGAGGAAGTTGTCAGAACTGATATAGATTGTTTTTTCTGTTTGTATTGAAAACGGCTAAACTAATTTCGATGAAACTTTACAGACATGAAGAGGGGGTGCTTAGGAGTGATATAGACTGCTTTTTTTGTTGTATGTCTATCTGTCTGTTTGAACAGACTAATCTTTTTTTAATTGTTTATAGTTAATAACAATTGTATTTATTATTTATTGCCCAAGTTTTTCGAGGACGAATTAGCAGGTAAAAGCTGGTATGAAGCAAAAGTCAACATTTTAGAAATATGTGAATATGTCCACTTATTACATGAATAAGATCGGCGTGAATATAAAATTAGTTTCAGGCAATAGGGTAACAAAAAATATTTGATAATTTTCCCGACGACTGTAGATCTAAAATATTTATCTTTCAATTTAATTTAGAAACAACTACTTTTATTTTCGACGAAACCTAGCAGTTATTAAATAAGCATTAGAAAAAGTAGTTTAATCTTTATTAATTACATCAAAAAATTGGGGAATTATCGCGTCCAAAATATAACAATGTCGCGTAATATAGCGCCACCACCGTCTATAGAAACAAAAAGCAAAGTAACGAATTTGGCAAGATTTTTTATATGCTGCTACTCGGTCAACTTTCTTTAGAAATGTAGTTCGTAGATTTTTCAAAGCCTTTTTACTGTGCCATAATTTACCCGTTTCTCCTTTATAGTTAACAACAAATCAACGTCAGAAGTAAAAAATAACTAATTTTATTTTGACCCGTCCTGTATATCAAATTGTGACGTATCGCAATGAATAATTTTTATGAAGAGTATACTATTTGAATGATATTATCTGTTTTGTTCATCGTATCGGTCTAAATCATTGGTTTGACTCATAAATATGAATGCTCATATATTCTGTGCAAACGATCCTTGTACAGGGCCACAATAAAGTGTAGAATATGTGTATTTTAGTGCCCTGTTAAAACGGATGCATCAGTAACTAAAGGCCATCAAATTGTCACTTTACTTCCAGAATCACATTAAAAATTTTAACACGGGTAAAAATGCATGTTCGAAAAAAAGCTAGGTTAACCTAAAAATAATTAAATGAATATTTAGAGGAAACCAACTGAAAAAGCCTTACATCAAAAGGACAGGCGTCATTTGTTTTAGTTAGGAATAAAAAGCACCACTTCAGATTACAAGAAACTATCAGAAAAAGTGCCAATTGCGTATGATTATAAGTTGGTTGATTAAGTATTATGGTTAAACTGAAATTTTGAGCTTTCAAGAAAATATATCAGGATATATAAATTAAACTTTTCGTCATCATAATTCGATTATATTATCTAAAAGTGTGCCAGTGATATTTGAGGAAATAGTCGACTTGATACGTATTGTTTTCTGTTATACAGGTCATAACTAAAAATTGGATAAAGTGTTGGGGAATAAAATAATATGTTGTATTTTCTTATTATCAAATAGTTTCTGTGGTCCGTTATTTTATAAATCAAATCTAATATCGTGTCATAAGTTCTTTGGTATTAATTGACCAGTGTTGCAAAAGATATGTTCATGGATTTATTAAATATTTAGAAATTTTTATACAAAAGTTAAGTGTTGATGAATTAAGTCATTCAAACGCTGTCTTTTACGAAACATAGTTCATTTTAAAAATTTTGAGGATACAATTTTAAGTTAATTTGGGAAGGAAATGATGAAAAAAGTTAATACTAAATGTAATGAAAATTAAAGGTACCTTCTATACATCAAATTGTTAATAGGACGGCGAATACTAGACTTTTGATAAAAATTAGAGTATTCACACTTCGAGGTCTGTATCCAACTTGACATTACTAAGCAGAGTTTGAATGTATTCTTAAGGACTTACGTCCTCTTCTACTGTACTGAGAAATGTTTACATCATTTGCGCCGTTTTTTCTGATTCATTAGTAGTGGTTTATTTTATTTAGGTGATCAAGATAATTTTTAAATCGGGAACGCATTGTGGTAGTCACCTTTTCAGCTGCTTGTTATCGAGTTTTATTATGTAATAATACGAATTTTTCATATCCAATATGTAGAATTTATAGCAAAACATAATCTTACAGGATGTTTCCGATATAAAAGTTAATGTAATTGATCCAGTCACTTTCACTAGGTCAGCACATTCCTCCCAACTGGTACTTCCCCAATCGTGAAAAGAATATTTTTCCAATTCTAGGTATCCTTTGATTTTGGATGAGCTGTGGAATTTCCATAGGCTGTATTGACTTTAAACCTGTCTCTTTTAATCTTTCTGTAACTGTTTTCGAAAGTAACATTATTGTGTGTTATATTTAATAGCTCATTTTTGAGATGCTTTGATGTTAACCTGTGATTTATTATAAAATTTAGTATGAAAATACTTCCATCAGTCTTTGAACGAGTTGTTCAGTCTCTTGATATCCTTAAGGGTAAATGCGCTACAGGCAAACATCATTGATATAAACTAAAAGTCTATATTGTTAAAACAAGTGAATATATACGCCCATTAGATGAATAACATCAGTGAATGTATAATTTTGCAGCGCTAATGTACATTTACTTTCAAGCAATAATTATTACTAAAGATTTTCAATAACTTTCTGCATGTATCTATATCTATTAAATCTTAAGTAATGTTCATATAAATAAATTGATTATATTATAAAAAGATAAATTTTAATATGCGTGCTATATTTAAAACAATTATTTATACAAAGAAAAACACAACGAAATCTAAAAATATAAGAAGAAACATAGTTTTAACTAAAAAGTACATAATTGGAAAGAAAAGTACTCCGTGTTAATAACTTTCAGCAGACATGACGCTTGTCGCACATTATGTCGAGTGATTTATTTTAAATGTTGGCAACTTCTCCATGGCGACATAGAGCTTCAACCTTGAATGAACATTAGTGTATAGTTCATATATATTATTATATCTGTAATTCAAGGTCCAAAACTGTCGGTTCGATATCTACAAATAAAAAAAAATTGCATGATTTATGCGTGGCCCTTTAATATTGGCGCTGTCAAGCTACAGTAATTACAAAACAAAAATGTAACAATAGAGATTGTTTATTTGTATTATTTTCATTGTAGGACGGTTATTCGTCGATTGAATTCAGTAATGAAGAAGGCAAGGATGGTGTACACGATCAGCCTTCAAGTACCAACAACAGTTGTTATGAAGAAGATGCAGATTTTTCAGGTATCAGACAAAAACTTGAAGAATTGGCGTTACTTAAACCCAGTACCAGCAGAATAGTGCCAAATTTTGACAGCGCTAAACCATCAACTTCAAAATACGGACTTATTGATCAGGTAAGGTTGCTCTATGAATTTTTCCTTGTAATCGAAACGCATAAAGTCAGACTTTTTGAGGGTTTAGTTTTCTAGCATATATCTATTTGGAGGTACAGATTTATTTGGGCTAAACATAAAATTAAAAATTTATTTCTTTGGAAAAAAATTTTAAAAAGCTCAATCTAGAATATAAAGGTTTCTCAGCAATACCTTTTACAAATATATTTTGAATCTTATTACGTCTTTTAAAGGAAATACGCCTTTAATAATGCTCCTTCGCAGTGGTTTTCTATTTACTCAAAAGTCGAATTTGCACACGTTGCTACGACTTATTTTGAGTGTGTCGAAGAAAATAATAACGACCTGATTTTAGTAAATCGACTAGATTTTGATGATATCATGGATAAAGACACACATCCAGTTATTGTAAACAACACACAGAGTGTTCTTATGTCAAAATGTTTTGAGTATGTATCCTGACTAAAATGTCAAACTTCACAATGGATATATCAAATTACAGTCAGCAACGTCAGTGTTGCCAGGTCCCCAGTTCAAAGAAGTGAAAAGTTTGAAAATATCTTGTATCTACGAACAGTTCAGGATTGATAAAAATTGGATATTAATAAATTTTTGTATTTAAGATTTAGTGAGAAGTGGTAAAAAATAAAGGATTGCGGGTTTTCCCTCAGAACTACCATTTTAAAGATATTTTTTAATAATAATTGTTTCAAATAACTTATTTTTATTGAAATACCAAGAGGTAAGTTTTATGGAAAATACACGTCTCCAAGAATCTTATCTAATCATCTTGCAAATGATAAAAATGGGTTTATTTGCGTTATCTATAAACAATCATTTTGCAGTAATATACTTTCTGTAATACGAATATTTTTGAGGTATTTTAGTAAAATACACCTGCTGTGTCTAAATAAGAGTGTTTAATCGAGCATCAATCTATTTTAATGTTTACGTTCTGGTTACTCCCAGAACTTGATTATACACAATTAGATTAAAAGTTTTAACCTTTTGAATTAAAATGAAATATTGCCAACAATACCTGTTTATTGATTACGATTTTTAAATTTAAACTTTTTTTGAGAACAAAAACTCAAAAGAGTCTTTTATGCCAGGTGACTGATTCCTCATTATTAGTGTGTAGATGGAAGTTCTCTTCATTGAAGTATGTTTTAGGTGAACAGTATAAAATGAGTCATAACGTAGTGACTTCATAATGACTTCTAGACGTAAAAATAAGACTAATATTTATATGGCGATATTAATTAATATAACAAATATTAGTGTATTGATTTAACTAAGATTATTCTCTCCTCAAGGTATGAAAACTCCATGCATTCATCTTGGCATGCTACAAAGTAGAGTTTGAATATATTTTTGAGAACTGCTACAAATCCAAGTTCTTTTACTGTATTGGAAAATTTTTTCGTCGTATGCGGCATTTTTCCTGCTCTCACATGTGCTGTTTTATATTCAAAGGTCAATTTAATTCTTAAATCTGGACAACATTGGTGGTAATTAGTCACTTTTCCAGCTTCCCGTTATCGAGAGTTATTTTATACTAATTTGAATTTTTTATATTCAGTATTAACGACGAGCAAAATATTACTTTACAGGACGTTTTCGGTAGAAAAGTTACATATAATTCGTCCAGTCACTTCTACTACTTCGTCACGTCCCGTTGACTTTAAACGTGATTCTTTTAATCTTCGTGTGACTCTTTTCGAAACTAACATTAAATTGTATTATATTTATTAGGTCATTTTGCTCATGAGAATGTAAACGTGTGATTTTGTGTAAAATTAAGTATTAGAAAATTGTCATTATAGTCTTTGTACGAGATTTTCAGTCTCTTAATATCTTTTTCGAATTTTCTATAGTGAATAATCACCTCTCCGTGTCAAATCACTCTGTCTACATTGTTCGCCAAACAAAGTTACAATTTGCACCATTTTAGCTTCTTTATAGTGGCATATTTTTGTTTTAAATAGAAGAGAAAACAAACGCGAATCACTTGCACGGTTTATATGTGATTCTTTAATATTGACTTTGTGGGTTAAAATGATGTTATTAGAAAATAAAAATGTAAATATATTGATTGTTTACTTTTATTGTTTTTATAACAGGAAGAAAGCAGTGATGATACAAGTTATCAGTTTTCAAATGCCATTAAGCGTCCTAATGAAGTTCACGTATATTACCCATCTAAAAGGCTTAGAGAGGAAGATCCAGAGTTCGATGAACCGAGTACCAGTGGAATTAGGTCAACTCGCAGCGTTGAATCATCATCCCTACAAGGAAATCAGGTAAGGCTGCTCTAAAAATTTTTCCTTGCAACCAGGATGCACCAAGTCGGACTTTTGGAAGGTGTGGTTTTAAAGCACCCATCTTTCTGAAGGTGGAGATTTCCTCAGACTAAATATAAAATTGATTACAAATATAAAAAAATCTTGTTGCGTTGTTAAAGAAAATGCTTTTTTAGTCATGCTCATTTGGAGGTGTTTTTTAGTTTTAAAAATGTTGGTTTTTCAGATGATGTTTTAATTCATTTTGAATGATGAGAACCGGATATTAGAAAATCGACTAGATTTTGATGATATCGTAGAAAAAGACATAAAATGCCGATAAAGACAGAAAATATTTTTGAATTAAAACAAGATATGAGATCTAAGAAATAAATAGTCCAAAAATTTTAGAACCCACAAAACTGTTTAAATAATATTTTAAGCGTATTTGTAAAGTCTCGGTTTTAAATGGTTTGAGAATTATCAAGATAAGAA
Organism: Diaprepes abbreviatus; assembly: GCA_034092305.1. Taxonomy (NCBI): domain Eukaryota; kingdom Metazoa; phylum Arthropoda; class Insecta; order Coleoptera; family Curculionidae; genus Diaprepes; species Diaprepes abbreviatus. The sequence goes on from JASJET010000242.1 coordinate 1,213,368, forward strand.
AAGTGAGCATTTGTTTATTAAAGATAAAAAGAAGGTTTTAAAATCGCTAAATATTGAATCAATGGATTCAGGTGAAATTTTCCCATAAATTCTGCCAAACTGTATAAGTTTATCAAGCACATCCATACTGCGCCATTCAATAATTTTTATGTTTATCGTTTCTGGCCTTTTAAATATCAAAAATGTTTTAAGCTGGTTTAAAATTAATTTTACTGTGACATTGTCTATATATGATTTATATCTGATAGATCGATACTTAAGCTCCAAAACCCATTCAACAATTGTACTCTGGTTGTCAATTTATTCCCAATATGACACATAAAGTTCGGTTAAGGAGAAGAAGGCTCCCGTGCTTTATTTTCTTTGTAGTTGCCACAGGTTCGAATAGATTTTCCATTGATTTTTGACATAAATCGAAGTAAAAAGAACAATTGAGAAGTGTGGTTTTGGAGCGCATTGTGAGAGATTCAGATGAGTTTTTTTTTGCTTTTAGTCGGTTTTCCTGGTTCTGTTCCAGAGTTGTTGCCATTCAAAGACTCTTCATGCGTGACTTATTTTTAGACTATGGTAGAGGACAGTTTTTTATTTTTTAATGTATGAAATTTCAGGTTGATTCGAATCAGATTTTATATTACATTAGTTGCTGATATATTATTACTCAAAGAAATATGCAACAAGAGCGACAACATTCACATAACCTGAACTAACCGACATCTCATGAATATACTTTTAAGTATTTCCTCACCATCTGTGAAAATAAAAATATCTTTCCAATTCTTATTTTCCACTGTGGAGTTTAACAGGCCTTTTTGGTTTTAAACCTTCTTTTTTTAATATTCGTCTCACTATTTTTGAAAATAACATTTTTTTGAATTGTATTTATTGTTTATTTTTGAGATGTGTTAATGTCAGCATTTGATTTCATGTAAAATCAACATGCGGTCATCGAAGATTGTTATACACATTCATATACTTTTTGCGTGCTTGACCGAGTTTTTGTATGAAGTTTCCAGTCTCTTGTTATAATATAAGATATTCAATGTTGTGGATTAACCTCTTCTGGAACGTTGTACGACATCGTTTTTTATTGAGTTACAGTTTCTGCTTGGTCAGTTTCTTTACAGTGGCATTTCTTTTTATATATTCCCGGGTCCGTCCTAAAGCCGGATGCACTGCGACCAGAGTAGGCCTATTGTGCTTTACAGTGGCATAGTATTATTTTAAATAGAGGAAAAGGCAAATGCGAATCGCTCTTATTAAGTTATTTCATTACAAATAATTTAATTTCCTTTCATTTTGTAAGAAATATTATATGGAAAAATACGTAAAAGGTAAATGTCATTAATATAAACTAAACCTCAATATTTCCAAAACAATTGAATTTATCCGCCTATTAGATGAATAACATCGGCACAACGCTAATATAAAAGTACTTTCGAGAAATACTAATAATAAGAAATTTCGATAATTAATCTTAAATAAAGTTTATATTAATAAAGTGATTAAACTATGAAAGATAAATTTTTAATATTTTTATTATTTGAAAACAATTATATATATAAAGAAAAACATATGACGGAATCTAATGATAAGAAAAACAACTTGTGCCTAAAGATACTTAACTGGGATGAAAAGAGCCCCGTGTTGGTAATTTTCAGCACACATGACATTTGTCATATATTATGTCTGGTGATTTTTTTTCAATGTTGGCAGTTTCTCGATGACAACGTACAATTCTAACCTTGAATAAATTTTAGTATGCAGTTCATTTATATTTTTATATTTATGGTTGGATATTTATACTCCAAAACTGTTGTCTCGATATTTATAAAAGTATATAAAAGAAATTTAAATTTAGCATTGTCCCTGTTTGCTAAAATGAAGTTATTATAAAACGGAAATATAAAAATAGTGATAGCTAATTTTTGGTTTTTATTGTAGGACGATTATTCTTCGGATGAATCTAGTAACGATGAATGCAATGTTAAGAAAGTAAAGTTAGATGAAGCCAGTACCAGCGGAAGAGAATCAAACTTTTATAATGTCGAGTCATCAGCCCCAAAAAGAACCCTGCATGGACTTATTTATCAGTTAAGGCTGCTCATGCTGTTTGTTCAGCGGGTTCCTGATGGACAGGAATTTTACCTTTCGACCGAGATGCACGAAGCCGGTCTTTTTGACGATATAGTTTTACAGTATTTAGGTGAAGGTGGTGTTTGGGCGTATAAATTTCTTCAGGCAAAACATAAAAATGATGATCAATATAAAATAGGGATAAGTGATCTCTTTAATAAAAAAACAAAATCAAAAATAAAATCCGGAACATCTAAAAATTCAGGAGAAGCTAAACCGTATCTCTTAAAGAAGTATTTTAAGTCTTATTGCGACATTGAACAAAATGGTGACTTTAAAAATGCTAATTTGGAAGAGTTTTTGATCTGCACAAATGTCGGTTTCGCAGAAGAAGCGATGATTTATTTTGAGTGCTCAGAAGAAAATGATGAGTTATTGCTAAATTTCGAAGAGATAAACGAAAAAGGCACAAAACCAGTGAAATACAAATTAAAAGAGGAACATATTTCTAAAGTAAATGAAGATTTTGAAGTAAACAATAAAAATAAAAATTGCTTTCAGAATTTTGTGGAAAAGTTCAGGTTTTTGCCCGATTATGGAGATGATGTATTAAACAAAAACATTGAATATTGTTAAAAAAATGTTTTAAATTGGAAAATGTCGTTTTAGCAGATGCGTATGTGCAAAACTGCGTCCTTAAATGGTTTGAAAGTTACAAAGATAAGAAAAGTAAATATTTTCATGTTGAAGATAAAGAAGAGTTTGTAACATCACTAAATAGAAACATTGATTCCCTGCTGGTGGCAGGATATTCCAATTTTTATATTGAGGAGCTGAAGAATTACGGAGCACAATTTGAGAATACTTCACTCCTGCGTGACTTTTTCGACCATAAAAAAGACAAGATAATGTTTATTATTACGGCAACCCCAAAATTAAGTGTTATTAAGTTGAATCAGCTGTTTCGGGAAGTTGAATTAACTCAGGATAAATTTATATTCACAAACTGCGATCAATTAAATTATAACGAAAAAATTTCTACTACATTTTTTTCCGAACCGAGTTACAAATGGCTGGTCATTGAGTGTCTTAACGAGATCGAATTAAACATAAAAGTGTTAAATAAAATTTCAGAAATTGAAAATGAAAAGACAGTCGTAATAATTGGCCGGGAAAGTCATGTTTTGAAGTTAAGGAAAGTCTTGGACTTAATTACGCCACCTTTTTATGATAAAAATAATCTATTTAAGGATCTGACGATCAATTCACAAGAAAAGATGTTGGAGAAGAAAGTGATGTTTCAAGGAGAAAAAATTAATTTCAATGAAATCATTGACATATATTCGGGCGGGAATATTATTGACGAACTGACACTAGAAAGAGTTCTTACGGAAACCATTGAAATAGGAAATAATGACGTCTTTGAATCAGATTTTCTAATAGAGGAGTGTTACATACGAAGAAAACTAATTCGAAGAAAATTAAGGCTCGAAATTCTTCAAAACGAGGAAGTTTTAAAAAGATGTTTGTTTATTATTTCAGGTGTAAACATGGATCAACTTGAAGATTTAAATATAAACAATGAATGGATTTTCGTGTGGGGAGGCGGAAAAGTTTTGAAAATGGAATTATAATTTCAGAGAAATTTAAATCTGGATACATATTAAGGTGTTATGCATAAATAATAAAAATAATGTTTATTGGCTGAAATATATAAACGAGGAGTTTTTAATTATGAATTTTAGAAACCGAACCGATATTCTTAATAAACCAGTTACTTGTTTCGAGGAACATGAGTTAAACAAGAACCAAATATTGGATGAAAAAATTCTAATTGTCGCTGATGGGCCCGGTTGTGGCAAATCCACTTTTATGACGAGAGTTGCACGTCAACTTAAGCAAATAATGCCTGATAGATGGGTTTTTGAGAATTAATCTTTCATCTTATGCATACAAGCAAGAAGGACGGAAACAAGTCATAAAATCTCTGGAAGATATTCAATTTAAAAATACTGAAACTAAGAAAGCAGCAGAATTTATGGCTCATCTGTTATTTCCACAAGAAAATGAAAGTGAGAATAAACATTTTGTAAGAGAACTTTTTATCCAGTCGCTGGACTGTTTGAACGGAAACATGAAATTTCCTAAAATAATATTTTTATTTGATGGTTTTGATGAAATAAGTCCCACATTTAAAGAAAAAAACTCTGACTTTACTTCAGGCGCTCCGGAAGTCGAATGTTAAACAAATGTGGGTTACAACAAGAAATCACGAAGAACACAGTTTGGAAGTGGCTCTGCATTCAACTTCTTTCTTTCTTACACCTCTTCATGAGAAGGAGAAAATTGATTTCTTACAAAAATTATGGAAATACAATTTGGCGCACTTTGATGATATAAAACTTAAACCTGATGGCGAAGATATCTTAACGTATCTTAAAGAAATAACAGATAACATTTGTAATTGTGATAAGGAGTATATTAATGCCAGTTTTCGACACTTACGAGATTATTTGCAGCCTACTCTTAATTATTCTGAAGTACAACATTTATTAAGTAGTGTTGGCTTTTCAAAGATTGCAAGAGATTTAATATTTTACTTCGAATACCATTATATAATGTCAGAGTTTACCGAAAATCCTCTACAAATTAAAATGTTGGCCGAAATAATTTTCTTTAAAAAATTCAACTCTTGGAACAATTTGGACATATTTTCGTTGTATGAAGAATTTATAAAATACAAATTGAGGGTTTATCGTGACGATAAAGATGCTGCTGGAAAGTCCGTTGCAGGTCGTGGCTTCTTCGAAACACATTTGGAATATTTAATAAGAGATCACCAAAAAATTGCTTTACAAACTCTGCTTCCTCATTTTGATAATATACAGTTTGGGGAAGTAAAGAATAAAATAGAATTGTCAAGGGCCGGATTGCTCGTAATTCATGACGATCGTCTCGAATTTGTGCATCGAAGTTTTGCAGAGTATTTTGTCAGTCAATATTTCGCTGACAATTTTCATTGCCAGAATGTGCAGAAAATTGTTTTTTCAGATGTTTTAATAAATGAAAATTACTCATTAATACGAACATTCTTAAATAAAAACGAAATATTCCTTGGCAAATTGGATTCCAAAAGGCAACAAATGGATGAATTAATAAGGGTCAATAATCCCATCTTACTTCATCGAATGTTAGTGGAAAAACTGTACAATTTTTTCATGAAGTTTCTGGAAAATTTGTCTCTCGACTTATTAAAAAAATTAATTTGGTTCAATGAAAATAATGAAGGGAAAACAGTGCTGCACATAATTTTTGAATATATAATAGACGAGCAAATTTTAGAAAATATATTAAAAACAATAAAAGAGAGTGTTTCCTCGGAAACACTTAAAGAACTTTTCTCTAAAAAGGATAAAAGAGAACGTTCAGCATTACATTGCATTGATTTTTATCGAAAAAATTCAGCAGCGAAACAAAAATTGCAGTTTTTCAAACTTAATTGCACTTCTGAGTTATTTCATAAACTTTTACTTCAAGTCAATGAAGAAGGAAAGACCGTATTACACGTTGCTTGTTGGGCTGGATTTGATATAACTGATTTGTGGGAAATATCTGACGAAAATAAAGACACAATTAAAGATCTTTTATTAAAAACTGACAGTGATGGGCGAACAGCCTTATTTAACACTATTAATTACTCTGATAACTCTTCCCTGGTAACAACATTAATTAACCTTGTTAAATCAGTTTGTAACTCTGAAGAAATTAATTATTTATTTTCAATGAAAAATGACTCAGAGAACCTGCTGCACGCTGCTTGTAATTACTTCGGCAAAGATATGTTAGTTACATTTTTAAATGCCATTAAAGATAACCAAGAAATAATTAAAACACTTCTGTTAGACACCGACGAAGATGGACTGTCTCCATTACATTATACTATTCGTTATAACTTCTATTTTGATAACCTAAAAATATTACTAGATTTTGTTAATAAAAACTGTGGTACAGAAACGCTGCATACAATTTTGTGTAAAAGAACAAAATATGGAGCAGCTATTCTACACACGGCGGTGGAAAATTTCCAAGTAACAGATGATCATAACTCGTTGACACCTCTCCTGACTTATTTGTTTAGTTTAGTTGGGAATGACAAAGAAATATTTTACAAGCTTTTATTAACAACTGACGAGAGTGGGCAAACTGTACTACACTATACTTCCTATAAAATGAAATATCCTTTTTTACTAAAAGAATTGCTGGATTTTGTTCAAACAAATTGTAGTGAAAATATATTAACGGAACTAATACTTAAATTGGATAATAATAAATCCAGTATATTACATTGTGTGTGTCGTGAAAGTAGCGTAGATGGCTTAACTTTTCTATTAAATAAAATTAAAGACAATACAGAAGCACTTAATCAACTTCTACTCCAGACCGACAAAGAAGGAAACACTGCATTGCATTATACTCTTCTCAACTGTGAGAATCCTTCAATGATGAGTGAATTATTAAATTTTGTTAAACTAAATTGCGAAAAAGAAATATTTAAGTCTTTTATGCGAAGCAAATAATGAAGGTCTCAACTTGTTGCACTTTGCTTGCATGGAATTAGAAGATAAAACAGAATATGAAGAGCATCTGAAATCTTTATTAAAATTTATAAAAGACGATGATACACTAATAAATGAACTTTTATTGAAAACATGTAACAACTACGGCTGTACTCCACTGCATTATACAGTCCGTGATTTTCATAACGCGTCTTAATTAAAGATTTTACTCGATTTTATAAAAAATTATGATTTTACAATGTTAAACACACTTTTATTAAAAGAGAGTAGTACAGGATTAAGTTTGTTGCACTTTGCTTGTAAACACAGTAATGAAGGAAACTTAAAGTACTTATTATATGCAATGCAGGATAACATCGCAATACGCGATATACTTATATTAAAACCTAATCATAATGGACAAACTATACTGCATTATAGTGTTGATAACTTTCAAATGTTAAAATTCTTCCTTGATTTCGTTAAATCACAGTGCGATCAAGAAATGTTCACCAACCTTATACTTAAATGTGATCAAGAAGGTCGTACAGGATTGCACACACTCTGTCAAACCAATGATAATAAAGAAATCTTGACTTATTTGTTAAGTTTAGTTAAAAACAACACCACTCCCGAAGTATTTAATTTATTTTTATCTAAAAAGGACTGTCATGGAAAAATGGCATCTGATTATATTGCCTGCAATACTAACAATTTTCCCTTGTTGGAAGTTTTGTCAAATTTTGGTATTCAATTACCGAATATAATCGATGATTCTCGACTAATTGATTAATAACAAAATTCGATTAATCTGTTTTTCACATAATCGGAAAATTAATTAATTTGCTCACTGATTATTTTTCGATTTATTATTTGTTCTAATAAATAGCTTTTTCTAATTAATCAATTTTGCCAACCAAAAAGCATTGCATGACACAAGTGAACGTGTATCAGTGGATTCCGTTCCTATTTTCCTATATATCGCTGATTATCAAACTGTTTCAATTTAATCCGTATGTAACAAAATATTTATACTGCGTCATTTAAAAGGTTTTACATTTCAAACTAAATATTTCAACATACAACTATTTTCAAACTTTTGAAATATCAAAATTGTTTTAAGTTCGTTGATAATCTGCTGATGATTCATATTAAACTGCATTTGGACTTACACCGATACAAAAGTTACAAAACTCTTGGTCAAGTCTAATCAAAGGAACAAAAAAATCTTCGAAAGAATCGAAAACATGGGTTGTTTAAATCTTCAACAATTGTTAATTTTCCCCTCTTTCAAACCGAGGAACGCCTCCATATCTGTCTTAAAGTATCAAGTTTCGATGTAACGTCCAAAATATTAACATTCGTTTGTGAGAGCAACTGCCACGCTTTCTCTCCGAAATTATTGCTTAAAATTTGAATTGATACTGCATTAAATTTAGCTCCCTGAATTAAAAGACCATTGTGAGTGTTTCATTTTTTTTTTGCTTCCCGTGTATGTTTAATTTCCGATCTGACTTAATCAGTTGAAACTCATTTTCTTTTGTCGAAAACCAACAATCAGCTAAATTTTCAAACGTGAAAAATAAAATTTAGAATCCCTGGATGTGAACCGCACCAGTCTTCTTCATAACTAACCTATAAAAACTGATTAAATAAACAGTTACATTTGAAAGTTATGGTCGTTTAAGTTTTCATCTTATTTTTGTTGCATCTGTCAGGTATAAAACAAAAACAAATTGTTAATTTTTTTATGTTTAAGATTGATTAAATTAATTAATAGTTGATACATTAACATAAACATTATGTAGGTGGAGTGACATCATTCAAGCCAGGAAACTTATGAATATAGTTTCAAATATTTACTAGACTGTTCGAAATAGTTCTGATGACGTTATATTTGTATTTAGAATGTGACTCGCAAATTCTTTATTCCTGTATAGCGATTGGTGATTTACTTTTTTTTATATTATTTCGTTTGTAGAAATAGTAACACCTCTAAACTTTTTCCAAATGTTCAGAATTATAATCATACATATGTACGGGATGTCCCATTTTAGACACTTTTTGGGGGTATCGGAATTATTACCAAAGATATAACGTTGCGGTTTTCACTTTAGTTTCCCACTTCTTGACGAAACGAAAGATTCCCGTGTCAAATTTGTCATGGCTCTCTTAGTTTTTAAATCCACAAGGTGATTTTAAAAATCTTGGTTTTTTAGGCACATCTCGTATTAACGCATAACGTCAATTTATCAAAAAGGTAAAAACTGATTTTTATAAAGTTTTTATGGAGAGTTCAGTGGCGTAGTCAGTTTTTTTTTCTAAAAAGTTTAATTTTTGAACTATTAACCAAACTTATGATTTTTTAAACAGAACACCCTGTTTATTATTTTAGATATTGATTAAGTGTAATTTAGACTTTTCAAAAATATATAATGTGTTTACTGTGAAAAACAAGGTCAGAATTCGATATTTTCAATAATTTGCTTTACTTGTAATAGTACATCATGGCCAATTTATAAGAAACAAATGCAAAATTTTAACGATAATAAATATACCAATAACTGGACATTTTAAAATTTAATTTTAATGTTTTTCTACATTTTCAATTGTAAACACTTAATTATTAATACATTTTTTTTTCTTTAAACAACACTGTTATTATAAAACCAGAATATTGAAATTTGATTGCAAAGAAACAAGAACAACATTATTTCAAAAACAAAATGAAACATTGAAACTAAAAACAACCACGAGTTTTTTAAAGATGGTTTTCAAAATGTCGGTTGTTTTCTCGAACGCAGAACGGAGTTTTGTTATTCTTCTAATTACATTTAAAAGAATCATAAATCTATTATGAACAGTTTGGAAGGCCTAAGCAATTGCCCCACGAAATTCTGCTATAGAGACCGGGGAGGAAAGTTATTGCCCAGAAATGGCCTCTACAGTCCCGAGTTGTGGCTCGGAGCATCGCCTTGTTGAAGATAAATGGAAATGAAATGGGCCAATGGAACATTCTCAAGCAATTCTGGAATAATTTCCTTAAGGAGTTCTAGGTATCTACGTGCTATGAGGCCCTCTTCATACATCCTATAAGCTATACGTCGTTCGAAAATAAAACACAAGACACCAACTGCGAAGCACCCTTGGTGTACCTTTTCGAAAATTAAATGGTGATTTTCTGCAGAGCAATGTCTCGTGTTGTGACGATTAAAATTCCCACACTTGAAAAATAACATTCCTCAGATCAGATGACAAATCTGCCAAAAGATTCGTTGGTGCAGATTTGTTCTAAAAACCACTGACAAAACCTTACACGGCACTGATCATCTCCGTGGCGTAAATGTTGCACTATTTTAAATTTATATGGACGGTATTTATACTTTTTCAAAATTCTTTCAGCGTCAGATTTTGTAGTATCAACATCTTCCTCTATTTTTCTGCAGGATGACGAAATTGTTGCTGCTGCATAAAATAACACATTTGTTTATTTTCTCTCCCTGTCTTCTTTGACGTATATTTTGGGACGCGGCTGAATAAAAGATCCGTGTTCAACTAGATTCCTTTTTAAACGAGCAGATATGTCTAGAAAGGGTTGCCTTCTTTTTGGATACCTCACATGAACAAAAACGATCGCCAGATATGAGAAACTTATCCTAATGATGACGATTTAAATACATTACCCATTGAAATATAATTCAGAAGTTTTCTGAGGACTTTCACTGCTTCGTATAAAACGTACTAACATATAATACTTTTTATAATTATCATAAACGGTAATTGTAAATGTAAAATAAATAAAAAGTAAAATAAAAACATCTGGGTAACAAAAATATCTGAAAAGACTGTCAAGTTTTGAACACTTGCTTTTTGTTTCCTATAAATTGGCCATGACCTACTGTTACAAATTCTGACCTCGTTTTTCAAAATAAAATAGACACATTATATATTTTTTAAAAGCCTAAATTATTCTTAACCAATATCTAAAATAATATACAGGGTGTCCTATTTAAAAAATGATGTTTGGTTACTATTTCAAAAACTAAATTTTTAGAATAAAACTGACTGCGCTACTAAACTCTACGTAAAAAACTCTATAAAAATCAGTTTTCACCTTTTTGATAAATTAACTTTATGCATTAATACGAAGATCTTCAAAATCACCCTGTAGATTAAAAACTAAGAGAGCCATTACAAATTTGACACTGGAATCTTTTGTTTCGTTAAAAAGTAAAACACTAAAATCAAAATCGCAGCACTCTATCTTTGATAATAAGTCGAATACCCACCAAAAGTGTCGAAAATGGGACACCCCGTACAGGCTTTTTTATATTTAGCACCATATCTAAAGGCTTTATTAAGAGAGATGGCAAAAAGTTTAAGTAGGAAAATTGTAATATTTCTTCCATATTATATTTCAAATTTGTTGTTGTAAAGTTGAGAAGTAAAAGGAATTTTAATTCTTTAAATGAAACACTCTGTATATTCTCTGCTAAAATAAAAGTTCGTTTCTTCTTGATTTCATAAATGTATAATAAGTAGTGTTGGGATTAGCCATTATTTAATTATTTTAGTTGGAATTATTAATAAACTGATATAAAAAAACAAGAAGGCCTGGAAAACAAATGTTTTATTTTAATTTGCATTGTGACGTTTTAATATAGTTTCGAACTCTTATTATATTGATATATTATGTTCTATTCTATTTGGAAGAGGAAAAATATCAGATAATTTTATTTGAAAATAATTATAATAACGGGAATAACAGTAATAAGATAAACAAGTAGATATTTTTATTATAAATATGTGACACCCAATAATACTAATAAAAAAAAATTAGAAAAATCTTTATACATTTTCAACCTATTCTTCACGATTAAAAATATTATCTTTCATTTTATTATTAATAAACTTTCAATTAAAATCTCTGTGGTCATGGTTAAGCAATATTGCTGTGCGTGCAATTTTTTTCTTAATATTTCTATGTTTTGGGGTCTTTTAATTTCAAATTTTTTTAAGAGCCCCATGAAAAAGATCTAATGGACTTAAATGAAGGCCATTTGTCGGTCATCTAATTGTGCCATGCTTTTCAAACTATAAGTAACTAGTATCACATTTTGCGGCAATGCGCCATCTTTTTGCCAGATCGGATTATTGGGTATTCTCTAAATGATCTTGCTCATTATTCTCAGTTAAATATAAATATCGCTTCCCATTTAAAATTCCATTTAAAATATTTGGCCCAATAATCTTGTTTGCCAACATACTTCGGCAAACTTGAAATGATTGCCGACCCTGTATTTTTACGACTTGTATTTTGTGGGGTTATCAGTTGCCCAATAATGTTTATTCTTTCTATTGACTAACCTAGACATCATGAATGTCGGCTCGTCCGTGAAAATCATTTTATTTGGAATCTTCGCATCTTGTCCAATATGGCGTACCATTGCTAAACACACTATTGCAACCGTTGCATCATATTTCCTTCAGTTAAATTCTGTACCGGCATAAACTTATAAGGATGATAAAACTGCAGTGTGGTGTAAATTTTATACCAAGTTTTATTGAAATATGATGCGGCATTAGAAATATATTTTTCCAGATCTTCCAAAAATCACCTGAACTAATAATAATGTGTTTTACAATGCTAGAGTGAAAAATTACTTCTTCTTGATTTTTCACCAAAGACTTTTCATTTCATTACATTTTTTGCCACTGTGTCTTATTATACTTGTAGATGGTACTCGACGACCAGGACATATATTACGGTATTCATGTTGTACTCTGGATATCTTTTTATTATTAAAATAATAGTGATATTTTTTCTTCTTTCGAATAGCCCACGCCAAAGTATGTATTAGCCAATATAATATGTCAAGATAATAAGTATTCGAAACCATATTAATACGTCACAATGATAATTAAAATAAAGCATTTGTTTTTCAAGCGTCCTTGTTTTTTTTTTAAGATCAGTTTATTAATAATTTAAACTTAAATAATGTTTAGTCCGAACTCCAACTGATTCTACATTTTTGAAATCGGAAATAAAATAATTTTCATTCTAACAGAGAATGTAAAGACGCCCTGATAGACCTCAGCGGCGTGAAGTGTGTGTCCCTGTTAAATCATTTTTTCAATATCTCAAAACCTAGTGGAAAATTTGTTTTTTGCTATTAATATCAATATGTTTTTGAATAAAATAACACTTGGCAGCATGGCTGATCAGCCAATGCCAATAAATAAATAAAAAAAAGAGAATATACAGAGTATTCCATTTAAAATAAAATTTTCATTAAAAAATTGAACCGACTTCTAAAAATATGTTAAAAAGTGAAAAATAACTATAAATTTTTATATGAAATTGAAATTTTTGAAGTCGGTGCCAAACTAATACCTGATAAAATGTGATTCGCATAAACAGATTAAAAAGACTTTATTTGTAATTGCTTTTTTACCATAGTTTATATACCAATATATATATATATATATATATATATATATATATATATATATATATATATATATATATATATATATATATAATATGTAATCGAAGATTTTCGGGCATATCGTGTATGTGCTGAGTCCCTCTCAGGACTGCAAGGCAGCTGACGTTTCGGTGAAATCTCATTCACTATTTTCAAAGCTCACTGTATGGATTCTACGAGCAAACGAATATAATATTTGATAAATTATTTGAACTAAGTACTTTGTATTTTTCAAAAGTCTTCGAAATTATATTACAAAAATTTCTCTTTTCCAAAATCCAGAACCGCCTATCAATTTATCAACACGGGTTTTTAATAAAAGATCATGCATGACTAATCTTTTCAGTATCTTCTCCTGTGTCTGCAACGCCCTTAACGACAGAAGTCAGATCATTGTCATCTACACTGATTTTTCACAAGCCTTTTGATTAGTTCGATCAGTGCATTCTATGGAAGAAGCCATTTGATCAGTTTCGTTTCTTTAATACACTTTTCAGAATATTAAAATCTTATCTCCTAGACGGTCGCCAGTTCGTAGAGATTGAGACTTTCATATCAGATTCGTTTGTGCCGACCTCGGATAAAGCTCAAGGTTCCAATCGAAACAGTTTGTCAATGGTTTGAGTCTAATAAACTCGCTCTGAATATCTCTAAATGCAATTAGGTATCTTTCAGTCGCACATACTATTTAATTATTTAATTAATGCTTCTACCTTGAGCAGACTCGCTTGTGTGGGAGATATGGCATTTGTTTTTGATGATAAATTCTCCTTTTTTTCAGATATTGCTTACATGGTAAGCATGGCATCTCGATCATTAGAATTCACATTAAAAAATTGTAAATACTTTTCTGATCTATCTACATCTAAGTTATTGTATTACTGCTTCGTTAGAGTCAAATTAGATTGTGGTTCAGTCATATGGTCTCCTGTATATAACTTTCACAAGCATTTTATGGAATCCATTAAAAAAAAAAGATTTCTGAAATATTCAAGGTTTAGGGAGGACGGTATTTATTCTGAGCAGAATATTGACCAAAAGTTGATTTTGACCAGGTTTGGAAAGCTCCCTCTAACCTTTGGCCCGGATTCCCAGTCTGTAACATTTTTATACAATTTCCTAAAGGCAAAAATTGATTGTTCATTTTTAGTGTAGCAAATATATTTTCTGGTACCCAGTTTAGGTATCAGGCGTCAGCCTTCCTTTTTCTTAAGTACCTAAGATCAAATGTACTTTGTCCCAACGCAATTTATGATATATGTCAAACTTTTAAAATAATTTCCGACCTTGTGACATTTATTTTGACAATCTTTCAATAATTTTGAGGCATCCACAGGAGGTGTTTAGTTATCTGTAAGTCTTGGTTTAGTTGTTTGCATTGTATTATTATTTTAGTGTTGCATTTTTTACATTTTTTGTATAGATTAGGGTTAGTTAAGATTTACAATTTAAAATGAAATATAAAATTTATGAAGTCTAATCACTTGTAATTGGGCTTTTGCCTGTTCGAAATGTAGTGCTGAATAGATAGATAAATAGGTAAATAAATCAATATGTACATGTAATATGTAATTGTATTTTATAATGTATTGTTATTAAAAAGAAATAAATAAATGTAAAAGCTTTGTAGTTTATGTTGCTTTACTTATTTAAATTTACCTATTAATTACTGGAAGTACTTTAAATTTGTATGTAATGCAGAAAGAGTATAATTTACTGCTCAAATATCTTTTCAGTTTTCGTTATGTCCTTGTTATCGCAAGTAGGAACCATTAAATAAAATTGACTAGAAAACAGACACCTTTTTTTCAGTTATGAACTTGTGAACAAAATTAGCATAAAAAAATGATTACTTTGAAAATAGAGCCACAATTGTATTTATTGTTAGTCGATATTCATCATATTTTTAACTCTTTTTTCCGACTGTTTTATTTTACATATGATAAGTTTTTTGATAAATTATTTCTTGGAAGTAAAATCCAGTTAGTTAAAACAAAAGTAGTTCAATTTTCCATGATTAAATTTAATTCGAGAGTAAGTTCGTTTATTGATTCGGTTTCTTAACAAAATTGGCTGACATTTCAGCAAAATTTCATTTGGCATCTTCCGTGCTTACTAGTTGAAGATCAACTGTTGTGATTATATGATTTTTTTGTATCCAATATGTGCGATTTAGGGCAAAACATTTACAAGATATTTTCAATATAAAAGTCAAACTTAAGTCACTTTAATTTTTCAATAATGTCAGAAAAATGCTTAAGAGACAATAAAAGTTATTTATATTGAATAATGGCTAACATTTTTGAAATAAATGAAAGTATCTGCCTACGAGATGAATAACATCGACTCATATTTGAATATACCAATTTGAAACTATTTTCAAACAAGAAGCATAACGAAAAATATTCGATCATTTTCTCCACAAGTGTAAATCTACAATATTTATCTCTCAGTTTTAATTAAAATAAGTTGTTTAATTTTCGTCGAAATGGAGCAGATCAGGAAAGATAAGTTTTAACGACGTTTTCTGTTTGTTCATGGTATGATCAGCCATTTAGTTCAATTAAATGATTGTAGATATAACTCATAAGTTAATTTGCAATATATATATATATATATATATATATATATATATATATATATATATATATACGCTTTTCCAAAGAAGTTCAAAAAATTGGCTTTAAAGGAATAGGTTTGAAAAGAAAAATTATGAATCTGAAGAAGTTTGAAACTGCAAAATTCAGGTTAAATATATTGTTTTACAGAAACACCTTATTTTCCCGATCTTTTCTATTGAATATTGTCTATTAATCATTCACTTAAAACAAGATAAAGCGATCTTTTTAATATGGTCACCTAACCAAAGTACTAATTGTTTTAAACCTGGTTAATTTCAGTGATCAGATTGAGACAGCTTGGCCACCGAAGTGAACCCACGCCTAAATATCTCTCTTTCTCTTTCTCTCTCTTTCTCTAGAAGCACAATTTCGTCCTCTCTTGGACATAGGCCTCCTCTAGTCTCTTCCATTCCAACCTATTTTCTGCAATTCGGAGCCAGTTTCTACCTGCTTTCTTTTTTTATATCATCTATCCATATTTTGGGGGTTTTCAAAACTTCTTTTGGACCATCTAGATCTCCATTGCAATATATGTTTTGTCCACCTTGTATAGTCTTCGTCCCTTATTCGGTCACATAGTGATATTCCCAGTATGATTCTTTCTATTGTTCGCTGCGTAGTACGCAGTTTATTGGCTGCTTTAATTGCTAATATAGTTGTTTCCATTCCATAGGTCATTTCTGGGAGAAAGCACGAGTTAAATATTCCTCTTTTCAAATTAATGGGAATATCAGGGTTTTTAAGAGCGTATCCCAATCTTCAGTAGCGTCAATAAAGATTAAAATTATTTGATTGAATAATGTAAAAAAAATATCTTGATTTATTTTCGTCGAAACAAAGCAGGTATGAAAGTTTTAACGACGTTATTTGTTTGTTCATCGTTTGATTAGCGATATGGACCAATTAAAACACTAATAGGTATCATAATCATAAACAGTCAAATATTAACAACATGTTTATTCGCATTTGGTGCATATGACCTTGGTACAGTGCTATAGTAAATCGTAGAACGTGTTAATATTAGTTATTTTAATGTAATATGTGAAGTCATTTTTTAGACTCACATTTTAAGGTACTCTCATAATCACGCCCATAATGGATTAAAACACAGGTTGGAAAGCTACGGTAATCTAAACCTAAATTAAACTAGGAGACCACAGCTGTTAAAAATTATTCACTCATTTGTCGTCACTCTCATAAGCTCGCACTAAATAAACCTTTTTAAAATTAAATTAATAGATGTTATATCTTGAGTAATTAATACTTTGTGGAAAATGATTCTATTTAAAAAGAAAAACAATATTAATGGTACTTATGGGTTCTTCTTGTCTTTTCCTATGAGGATACACAGTGCCGCCTTTATCTTTTCAAGCACCCTCAGGTAAGATTTCCTTCGGCGCCTCTTCTAACGAAAGAAATTGCAACATACGGTATATACATACGATATATACATATATTAGGATGGCAAAGTGACATACCTAGGGGAAAAGGAGGTCACTTTTCAAACTCGCCAAATACGACATTTTTATTGTCGAGGTGTTGAAGGTGAGACTTTGTAAATTCACAGCTTGATTCACATTTTTTGGATTTGACAAACTTAATTTTCAGGAATGAAGTGATTTAGGAGTAAAAGAAAGAATCAGTGGCATTCGGTTAAAAAGGGGTACCCTGGTATATATAAACATAATTTGTTACGGTTTAGTTCTACAAACTACACCCAAAATTATAATAGTCAGTTTTACCAAGAAGGTTTAAGACTTGAATCAGATGTAGTTGCGATGGAAGTCAGATCTTCTAATTGGTCAGTTTTGTTTAACCTATGTTATTTTTATAAGTTGTATTATACAGGGTGATTCAAAAATCGATCACGAAACTTAAGGGGGTGATTCTACTTGACAAAATAAGGGTAGAGCTTCATATAATTTTTTTTCAAAATGTCATTCGTTTTCGAGTTACAAGCCGTCCAAGTTCAAGTTTTTATTTTTTGTTTTTTGAATTACTCGCTTACAGGAAAACCGATTTGACTAATATTTGAAAGATAGGCTAAGTCTTCTGCGCTTCATCATTTTAGTAACAATTCACATTGATTGTTTGCCGCTAGAGGGCACTTTACCTACATTGAAAATTGTTTTTTTGTCATAATTTTTTAGTGTTGACAGCTACAGTAGTTTTTGGCATAATTTCTGAAAGACTGATGCCAGGCCTTTAAAAAAAGGTGCTCTTTATTTACTTCGCTAAACCCAACGGTTTAGACGTAAATCACCCTTAAAAATTAAGTGGTAAATTTACTTTTCTCATTTCATTACCACCAGCTACCAGGTAAATAGCTATCAAAGTATACTAGAGCTGTCAGTTTAACATCAAATAAATTCGCTTTTTAAACTATTTAATTTATAATCCTAAAATAACTAATAATGGCTAATCACCAATATTCAAATATCGAATATTGTGATATCCATTTTTGTTATGGAAAAGCAAATGGTAATGCAGAGTTGGCAAGAAGATGTTATATGGAGAGTTATCCGGAAAGAAATATCCCTCATGCTCAAACATTTTCCAGTGTGCACAGGAGGCTTGCGGAATGTGGTTCCTTTAAAAGTTATAATGGAAATAGGGGAAGACCTAGAACTGCTAGAAACGTGCAACAAGAAGAAAGAGTGCTTGAAATTATTGAAGATAATCCAGGTATTAGTACTAGAAAAATTGGGAATGAAGTGCGGCTCTGTCAGGCTAGTTCATGGAGGATACTAAGAGAAGAACAACTCTACCCGTTTCATTCAAAAAAGGTGCAGGCTCTTTATGACGATGATCGGCCGAGACGGTTGGAAATGTGCAATCAGATCCTAGCTAAGTATGAACACGATAATCGATTAATTGGCGTCATATTATTCACTGACGAAGCTGGTTTCACTCGTGATGGCATAACAAATCTACACAACATCCACACATATGCTTACGAGAACCCAAACAATGTGGTAGGAACGAAACATCAGCGTAGATTTTCACTAAATGTGTGGGCAGGGATAATAGGAGATTACCTTATTGGTCCTCATTTCTTTGATGGCCCATTAACTGGTGACGTATACTTAGATTTTATCCAAAATCGTCTCCCATTGTATCTGGAAGATGTGCCATTGGAAGTAAGGGCCAACATGTGAATCCTCCAAGACGGAGCTCCGCCCCACTTTAGTATACGTGTCCGACAGTATTTGAATGCAACGTATCCTGAGCGATGGATAGGACGAAGTGGACCATTGGCATGGGCAGCGAGGTCACCAGACCTTAATCCTATGGATTTTTTCTTTTGGGGTCATTTGAAACAATTGGTGTACGATATTCCAGTAATCAACGTCGAGGATCTTCGCTTCAGGATAATCGAAAAGTGCCAAATTATTAAAGAAACACCAGAAATTTTTCATCGAGTTAGGCGACATTTTTTGAAGAGTGTTAGGAAATGTATGGAAGAAAATGGGGGACATTTTGAGAATCTTTTTTAGTTTGTTTAGTACTGTTTCATTAATTTTTATCAATTAAATGTATATCGCAATAATCCATAATATGAATATTTACTGATTAGCCATTATTAGTTATTTTAAGATTATAAATTAAATAGTTTAAAAAGCGAATTTATTTGATGTTAAACTGACAGCTCTAGTATACTTTGATAGCTATTTACCTGGTAGCTGGTGGTAATGAAATGAGAAAAGTAAATTTACCACTTAATTTTTAAGGGTGATTTACGTCTAAACCGTTGGGGTTAGCGATGTAAATAAAGAGCACCTTTTTTAAAGGCCTGGCATCAGTCTTTCAGAAATTATGCCAAAAACTACTGTAGCTGTCAACGCTAAAAAATTATGACAAAAAAACAATTTTCAATGTAGGTAAAGTGCCCTCTAGCGGCAAACAATCAATGTGAATTGTTACTAAAATGATGAAGCGCAGAAGACTTAGCCTATTTTTCAAATATTAGTCAAATCGGTTTTCCTGTAAGCGAGTAATTCAAAAAACAAAAAATAAAAACTTGAACTTGGACGGCTTGTAACTCAAAAACGAATGACGGTTTAGGAAAGAAATTATATGAAGCTCTACCCTTATTTTGTCAAGTAGAATCACCCCCTTAAGTTTCGTGATCGATTTTTGAATCACACTGTATAGAGTGTCCGAAATTGGTGATAAAGGCAATGCAATCTCGAAAACTATAAGAGATATAAAATTTTTATAAAAAAATTGAACCGACTTGTAAAAGTGCTCTAAAAAGTGAAAAATAACTAGAAATTTTTATATGAAATTGAAATTTTTGAAGTCGGCGCCAAACTTATACCTAAAAAAATGTGATTCGCATAAACAGATTAAAAATACTTTATTTGTAGTTGCTCTCTTACCATAATTTGTATATATTAGTAGTTATTTATTTCATTTAGAAATAATTTGGCGCCGATTTCAAAAATTTCAATTTCATATAAAAATTTCTAGTTATTTTTAACTTTTTAGCGCACTTTTAGAAGTCTGTTCAATTTTTTGATAAAAATTTTATTTTTCGATTTTTAGTTTTGAATTCATTATGATATTCAAAAATTATTTGAACAAAGTGCTAATCGAGATTAGTGTACCTCGCAATGGCTCTAAGGTGGCAAAAAAGTATCCATTTTATCCAGAATTTTAAATCACCCTAAAATGAACCACTAAAAATTCTTTGAATCTTAGAGTTCTCCAAATATCAATGAAATTGTGTCAAACAAATATTTAGTCTGTCATAGTAAATCTACTACCTTAAGTTTCAAATTAATTTTAGATTAGTAATATAGGCCCCAAAACCTTCCTATATCGATATTTCAAGGATTTGGGAAGTAAATTTCTTAACCCGATATATTTTATATTGCATATTAAGTTTATATACGTTCCAAGAAACTCGCAATATCAATTTTAAATAAATCTGTGCAAAATTAACCTCATATTCGTAATACCCCCCCCCCCCCCACCCCTGATTACCAAATATGAAAAAATACGATAAGTTAAAATTTTCAACCCACCATATTAGATCCGCCATATTGAATTTCAAAAAAATTATTTTAACATCTTAATGTAATCTAAATCTAAACCCTTTAAAGCCCCCTAGTACCGATTTTAGACGAAATTCAGAAATTTAAAATTTCTAGGCCGTCATAGTGCATCTGACATATTAGATTTTCTTAAAATAATTTTATATTCGTTATTTACATCCTCAAAAACAATTCAGTTCCACATTTTAACTATATCGAAAAATGTAAAATTTTTAGTCAGCTGTATTCGCCATTTTGAATCCTGAAAAAATACTATTCATACTAATTCATAATTACACCGTCAAAAACCCTCTATATCAGTTTTGGAGAAAGTCGAAAAATGTAAAACTTTTAAGACACCATATAGAATCCGCCAGATTGAGTTAAATATTTTAAATTCGTAAATAACACTAAAAAAATCCCCCAATATTGACTTCAGGAGAGATGTAGAATTTTTAATCCGCCATCTTAGATGTGCCATATTTATTTTTTTTTAAATAATATCAGATTTGTAATGTGCTATCCTAAAAACTCCCCCACACCAATTTTGAAAAAAATCGGACAAAATTAATTTTTTATCCACCATATTGGATACGCTGTATTAAATTATTAAAAATAGTTTTAGATTTGTCATGTGCGACCTCGAAAACTGCCCCGTACTAATTTTGGAGAAAATTGGACAAAATTAAATTTTTTTGTCCGCCATATTGAATTTTTTAAAAATATTTTTATATTCGTTATGTGAGACCCAGAAAACTCCCCCATACCAATTTTGGAGAAAATCGGACAAAATTAAATTTTTTTGTCTGCCATATTAGATCCGTCATTTTGAATTTTTTAAAAATAATTTCAGATTCGTTGGGTACAACCCCGAAAATTCCTCCATACCAATTTTGGAGAAAATCGGAAAAAAATAATTTTTTTGGCCGCAATATTGGAAGCTCCACCTTAGATTTTACTGCACCAATTTCATCTAAAAAATATGGGACCACCGCAGCAACTTCCTGAACCTAACGTAAAAAATTTCATTCAAATCGGTGCCGCCGTTCCGGAGTAATCGGTGTATATACATAAAAAAAATATACATAGTCGATGAATTGAGAACCTCCTTTTAGAAGTTGGTTAAAAATCGAAAATAAAATTTTTATAAAAAAAATTGAATCGACTTCTAAAAGTGCGCTAAAAAATGAAAAATAAACATAAACTTTTATATAAAATTGAAATTTTTGAACTCGGCGCCAAATAACTTCTAAATGAAATAAATAACTACTGATATATAGAAATTATGATAAGAAAACAATTACAAAAAAGTATTTTTAATCTGTTTATGCGAATCACATTTTTTCAAGTATTAGTTTGGCGCAGACTTCAAAAGTTTCAATTTCATATAGAAATTTATAGTTATTTTTCCCTTTTTAGCGCACTTTTAGAATTCGGTTCAATTTTTTTTTTATAGAAATGTATGGCCACTTTTAACGCAAAATACGTCTATTTGGTCAAATTTTAGTTACAACGTTTCGGTTTTCAGGAACCACCATCAATTTTATTATTCTTATGACCCCAATATTTGATTCTTTACTCATCGAAAAGAACTTAATTTTTTTCTATAACACTATGTAAAATACTAATGCAGAAAAACAACCCTTTAAACTAAAAAAAGTTTTTTAATAAATCCAACATCGTGATTTTTAAATAATCCTTTTACTTAAGAATAAATTCAAACTAATAACACCCCTCCATAAGACCGAGTTCCTTATTCTAAAAATGTTGTTTAAAGCAGCTTATTTCTAGACTTTCGTAATAAGACAAGTTGTTACTTTTATCTAATACATGTAAAATTTTAGAGTTATCATTAAAGACGTATTTCCCTCGTAGCAAATGTTGTACATATGCAGAGTCAGATAGACACAGACTTAAAGTTTTTAACTACTCTACCTTTGACTAAAATGTGG
Organism: Diaprepes abbreviatus; assembly: GCA_034092305.1. Classification (NCBI taxonomy): domain Eukaryota; kingdom Metazoa; phylum Arthropoda; class Insecta; order Coleoptera; family Curculionidae; genus Diaprepes; species Diaprepes abbreviatus. Next base: position 1,236,097 of record JASJET010000242.1, read on the forward strand.
TCGCACTTGCATTGTCTAAGAATATTGGACCACGAAATGTCGTTAAAAAATATAGAAAATGACTCTGCATATGCACAATATTTGTTACAAGAAAAACCTGCCTTTAATGATAAGTTTAAAATTTATATCTATTAAGTAAAAATAAAAAATTATCTTGTTATGAAAGCCAAGAAATAAATAGGATTAAAATTACTGGGAAATCCCTAAATGATCAATTAAAAATATATTCGTCATATTTATTAAATATGTAGAACACCAAATAAACTCTTAGGTCCTAAAAGTAGGTACCAAAGTTCGATCATTTTTAAATCCCTATTTTTCCTTAGTTTATAAACAGGGCCCGAAGAAGCTATATTATAGCGAAATATATGTCATCTAGGTTGTATGAGGATGGGTCACTCATTTTTACCTGCGCTAATTGAGTCACTCATTACTACTATATATACCAAACTTTGTTAAAATTGGGTCATTACTCACAGATATATCGTCAATTGAACAAGTCAATCCAGAAGTAGACTGCAACTATGGAAAAAATGAAGTTTTGTTCAGTCATAAAGTTCCTGGCAAAGTAAGGAAAACCTCCTCAAACTATTTTAAAAGTGATGTATTAGGGCGACTATTGCTTTGGAAAAATCATGGTTCACAAGTGGTACAACTTATTCAAACAAGGGAGACATTTGCTTGAAGATAATACCAGGTCGGGACGGCCCATTGAGGCGACCACTGTCAAAAACATCGAAAAAGTAGAACAGTTAGAACTGGAAGATGGTCGTCTCAAGAAAAAGCAGCTCGCGGAAATGGTTGAAGTTTCACCTACAACCATTTTGAATATCCTTCATGACCATATTGGCATGTCAAAGGTGTGCGTAAGATGGGTGCTGAAAATGCTCACGTCGCACCAAAAAGAGCGCCGGGTAGCGGGTAGCCGCGTTTTTTTGAACCTGTGAGCGAACAGGGATGAAATTTTGGATCAGACTGTTATTGGAGATGAAATATAGATATATCATTATTAGCCTGAGTCGAAGCAAGAGTCTATGCAGAAGTTCAAGGTGTCGCAGTCGACCGGAAAACGAATGGCTACAGTTTTCTGAGATTCCGAAGAATTACTGCTACGAAGACAAAGGCGTTTCTAAAACAGAAGAATACTATGCAAGCTTGTTGGAACGTTTAAGAAATGCTGTAAGAGAGAAAAGGCGAAGAAATCTGATCAAATGTGTGCTGCTTTTGCACGACAACGCACCCATCCATAAGGCTTCAGTTGCAATGGCTGCTATTCAAAAATTTGGCTTACAAATCTTGGATCACCCTCCCTGTAGATCAGATTTGGCTCCCTGTCATTATTATTTAATTCCAAAAATTAAAAAAAAAGCTCGAGAAAAAAGTCTTTCAGCGACGATGATGTAAAGGAAGCAATTTCTGCCTATTTTACAGAAAAGCGAAAATAATTTTTTTTTGGTTGTATAAACAAACTCATTGACTGGCCTGAAAAATATATTAGAAATAGGGAGGAATATAATGAATAGGAAATAGAATTTTGAGTTCAAACATTGCATTATATTAGTTATATGATTTATTTAAAGCACTGAAATATCAAAAGTGTTTCAACTTCATCTAAAATTATTTTACCATAATTCAACGAAGTATAGGAAATAGAGATAACTTCAAATGTGTGGAGTTTTTTTTATAGAAGAGCTTTTTGCGATTGGTTTTCATTTGAAACTTCTATCAACAAAGAACTATCATTCAGTTTAATGACACTAGCAAGAGTACCAAAATAGGACTGCATAGTCTCATGCAACAACAATGGTGACTTATTCTTTCAATAACCATAAGTTATCTTTACGGAAAAATTTTACAAAAATGTATTAATTCTATTGAAGACTCTCCTCTGGATCTTTAAGTGGATCCTCTAATAAGGGTAAATCAAAATTCCTCATGCAAATATCACAAGAAATCTTGGAAATTAAAGTCTGCTACAGCAGAGGCAGTAAGGCTTATTTCTACTAGAGGACGCCCAGTATCTGGCAGGTATCGTTTGCAACTCCTTACACAGAACGATTTATCCCATTAGAATGGTTACTAACATTGTAGGATTACATTTACAAATGAAATGGATTCCTCAAGGTGTCTCGTACACCTCGGGATTTTCTGTTTCCATAATTAATGATGATGTCAGCCCTCTGTGGAGTGTTTGAAAATAGATTATAACTACATACTGTTTAGGACTGATAAATATTCCGTATTAATTACAATTTGTAATTAAAATTTAATAATAATCGGCAAAAAAATAAATGACTACAGGTTGTTACCATTTCCAAGATAGTCTTTTGTTTCTGTTATCTTAATAACAATTATTTTTACTAGAAATATAGCAAGAATAAGGAGATAAGTTTTATCAGAACCTAATCTAATCGTCCCATAAATAATATAAATATGTTTATTTGCGTTATGTGCAATCATTGTGCAGACATACTTACTGTAATACGTATATTTTCAGTTATTTTAGTGTAATTTTAAAATTAATACACCAGAAATGAGTTCGGTAAGTAATACAGTGTCTAAATAAGGGTGGTCAATTTTGAAATTCATTTCTAGAACCTGATTATATATAATTAAATTTAAAAAGTTCTACTGTTTTTATTTTTAATTACTCATAATCGTTAAAATGAAAGTGAGATATTGCCGACCACACCTATGTACATATGTATGTGAGGAAGGAGATGAATACCTTGCGACCTAATAGCTCTATTGGGTTCCGTTTCTGCTGCCAAGTTGTTAGGGATACCCTGTCGACTATAGCAGGCCTTCCAGTCCTATTTCATTTAGAAACTTTATTGGTGTGTGTGTCCCAAGGATCGCATTACATGGTTTTCTAAAGCGCTGCACTCCGAAAGGATGTGGACGGAGGTTTCGTCCTTTTCTTCGCAAAATCTGCACATTTCTCTCTGCTAGTACGAGTTTCTCGAGGTATTTCTTCTGGTGATAATGTCTCGTCAGGATTCCTCTCAGAATTCTAAGATGTTTTTTTCTCAGGCTTATGCATTCTTTGAATTTTTTCTGGTTGTGGTTTTTAAGAATTATTCTTCTCTTGTCTGTTCAGTGGTTGGATCTCCTGCTCTCTTCCTCTCTTTTTAGTTCTTCCAGCATTACACAGCCACTGATTCCACAAAAAGGTTTGGGTCCCAAAAATGGTGTCTCAGCCCCTTTTCTCACGAGCCTGTCTACTATTTCATTCTCCTTTATCCCGGTGTGTCCCGGTACCACAGGAGCGTGACCTTATTATTCTTGCTTAATTCTTTTAGTTCTTCTAGGCATTCCCATACCATCTTGGCGCTGATGGCATGAGAACTCAGTGCAATGAGAGCTGCTTGACTATTCGACATGATAATAATCTCTTGTTCGCGATAGTTTTCCTCTTTGCTGAATTGGATGCGTTTCCTGATGGCGCGTATTTCCCATTGAAAGATGTTTGGTGACTTTCTCAAACTTTCATGGTGTTTGGTACTGGATCCATATACCCATATTCTAGTTCCCTCTGTTGCAGGCGCGGATTCAGGAGAGGGCGATTACACCGCCCCCAAAAGCTTCAAATTCAGAAAAATAGATTCGTTTCTGCCTGCTGTATTAGGAACGTGATAGTCACTAATACCCGTTCCCCTAGTCGACAACTCGCTTTCGTTTGTCATAATGTACTCTTGTGATATCCCCGCTACTCCGAAGAGCAATGGAAAAATAAGTTGGGGCACCATTATGCATAGTTCCATCGAAGTAAAATAGGCATATTTTCTAGAGAAAGTGGTAATGTGTTTTAGCAAAAAATGTAGATAAATATTTCCATTTAATTTATCTGGAATTAAAACAGGACCAATAAGGTAGCGATCAATATTACCTGCCCAAACATTTATTTCAAAGTTATGCTTTAATGACATTTGGATTTTCATACACATAAACATTTTCTTTGTACAGGTTGGTAACTCCAAGTCTTGTAAAGCCCACCTCGTTAGGAAACGAAATTTTTCTATAAAATCTAGAACACGATTTTTTTTTTGTTTAGAATAAATTCACAAAAGTGACTAGCATGGGGGGATCTATCTGTAACTTTCTGAACCTTTTGAACGTGATATGGATGTGACAACAATTGTTTTAAAACATCATTTAAATGTTTTAGATATATCCAACTCACGTTCTAAGCAGAGGGTACTAACATTTGGTTCTTTTCTAACTCTTTCCAAACTTTCCTATTATTTTACGACTATTCTAATTGTTCGAAATTTTTTTATAAAGGTACCCATTTCTCGGGATGACGCTCAATATTGGCAAATGTTTGATGGTTTGGTATTCGGCGGTTAGGAAATCTCTCCATGTAAACCGTAACACTTCGACGCTTATTTCTTTCAATGTGAGTCCACAGGACAAAAAAAATTTGAGCGTACGCGTATTACGCCCTTTTAAATTAAAAATGTATCGTCCACACCAGATATTTCGTTCCGCGGTCGTAAGGAGTGTGGTTTTTTGTCTTAACCCAACTTTTATCAGGATTTTTGTTTACATTTTATCTAAAAATTAAAAAGAAGCAAAATAAAACTTTAATTGCGGCAGTATTGAAATCCAGAAAAAAAGTTACAAAATGTAAGAAGATTATTGATATATTCTTTATTAAAAAAACAGGAAAGTCGTCGCCACTGGGTCCTGTCTATATTTGAGGAAAACATTAGAGAAAAGCTTGGACATAATAATAATTTAATCCAAGAAATTCAAGAAAATGATCCTGATTTTTTAAAAATATTTTCCTGTTACTATTGGTGAATTTGAAGAACTCTTCGTTGTTGTTCGGCCAATAATTAGGAAACATGATATGGAAATGTATACAGCTATACCTTTATTCCTAGGTTGGAAATAAAATTGTGATATTTAGCTGATGAAATCAGCATGTGAAAGCAACAGTGCTAATTTCGAGTCGGTAAAGAGTGTTTCTGCAATTATTCAGGTTACTTGTACCGCAATATGAGATTGTTTAAAAGAAGTTTACGACTTCTACCTGGTAAGGAATTGCCAAGGAGTTCGAAGACGAGAATTTCAATATAACAGTGTAATTTTAACAATCGTTTTAATAATTGCAATTGTTTGTAGTTTTTAGAAGAATACATTACATTTAGAAGAATACATTACAAGATGTCTGCATTTCTGTTTTTAAATTTCCGTCTATGTTATTTTACTTTTTAATGGTTTATAATAGGTTTATATAAAGTTTGCTAAGGGTAGGGTTATCAGACGACAGGACTTTTTCTGACATGTCTGAAATTTTCGACCCCTTTAGGGAAACAGGAAAAAAATGCAATTGTCTGTATTTTTTGAAATTAATAGAGGAAAATATAAGTATTAAAAAAATATTTATTAACCATTCTAATCAGAAAAAATAAATTAATTAAACGTTAACAAAATGAGAGAATTTTTAATTTAATATATTAATAAATTTAGTTTCGTACTTTTTACTCCTTGTTGTTTGTTTTGGCAATTGCTGGTCTTTTATAACTATTTCATGATATTTTTCACATGATATGTTCTTGTCATCAAATTGTGTAAAGAGTAGAACCTCAACAGAAGATATTATTGTAAACCAACGTTACTACAAATTATTAATTATTATATTACTATATATAAATATTTTTAAGTTACTATTCTGGATTAATAGATAATTATAGTGTAATATTTAATACTCTCTTGAGAAGAAGTTATATTTTAAGTAAATTTATAATCTAATCGGCTAAAACAAAAGCACGCCTTAATCTCTGAAACTATAAACATTAGCTTTGTTTTTATTGTCTTATCGTTCCATAAATTCACACTTTTTCATTTCAGTCATTATGTAAATAAATAGTTATAAGTTATATTTGTTAGTATGCCTATGAGTGTAAAATAATAAGTTGGATACAGAAATGGAATATAACTAGGACATGAACATAGAGACGAGGGGAACTAAAATTAAAGAACTAGAATAATGACATTAAATTAATAAGTAAGAAGAAAAATTGTTGTTACTTTCTGATTTAGTGAATATTTTAATAAAATATTAAAAGTGATATTTGAGATTATTGGAACCAGTGGTAAACCAAAAGCAGAACTAGCAAAGTTATAACATTGGTAGCAGCGAAAAGCAAAGTTTATAATAATATAGACAGCCTATCTCTCTCCTTACTCCAAAAGCTCCGATTAATGAGAACACTCGCTCGATGTTCGCATTTGGTGCTTCGATTGCAAATATTTTGAAAATCTCACTGCTTTAACATACCAAATACAACATTCAGACAAAATGTCCCGATATTTACAAAAAAGTCAGGGATATTGTCAGGAAATCTCATTATTTGATCTGGTAACCATAGCTAAGGGCATGTCTGTGGATTAGCGTCTCGGTATCAGAGATGGTCGTTGAATAGAAATTGTATTATATAACGGCCATTATTTAATAAGCTTTAATTTATATAACGAACAACTATATTATTACAATTGTTATAAAATTAATAAAAAAATGAATAAGAATTTTTTTTTGAGGACAAAGCAGTAGTGATCTTCGGTAACAACCATTTTAAAAAAATTAAAACAATTTAACATTGTTCATAAATATCCGTTATCTAAAAAATCGTAAAAAAAATTAATAAAACAACAAACTTCTGGAAAAAAAAACATAGGTTATGTTCACATAAAATATTAAAAATAAACAGTTTCTACCATATTTAAAGCAGTCCGCTGAAAAGTTAAACATAATTTTGCGTAATGACCTTGGAAAAGGCGGATTTAGGCGAGAAATGTTCAGTTTTTGTTTATTTTTTCAAAATTTAACAAATCACAATGCTTGAAATTTGACATCTGTCTTATTACGCTACACTTACGCCTAGTTTTTTCCTGTCATGTGGACCCGCTCTCACAAAACCCATACAGCGAGAGTGCATGTAGTTTTCCATGTTTAATAGTAAAATATGCTTAGAAACTTAGAGTGTTGATCTTACTTTAATCAACTTCTTAGACAGTGATGGCAATTTGTCAGTAGTCCATTAGAATTATTAAATGCTAAAGCAACAAAGTCACTAAGAAAATTACTATTACATATATTTTTTATTATTACCTCTTATATGCATGTAATAGAAAATATTTTTTTTCTGGCGAAATCCCTCATCCCACGAAAATTTTTCAAGAGGTAAAAAAGCTTGTAAATACATCCGATTATCCGATAGTAACATACTTATTCAGTGTTCTACTAATCTCGTGGAGTAAAAATCCCTGAAGATGTCTCGTGCAATTGTAGGCGAAACGTAGGACAATAATTATAATTTGACACGGTCTAAACCCAAGAACTATTATTTTCCACTTAGCGGAAACTGTGATAGCTTTCGTTCTTTATTAAATATAAATGCTTAACTTTAACGCTCATACAATAATATAATATTCTGAGGTATTTTAGTAAAATTTTAAAACGGACACATCTATTGTGTCTAAATAAGGGTGGTCAATCAAGAATCAATCTATTTTTAAGTTTACGTTCTGGTTACTCCCAGAACTTGATTATATACAATTAGATTGAAAAAATTGTACTTGGAATCGTTTGAATTAAAGTGAGATCCTGCCGAGCACAAATATTTATTGACTATGACGTTTAAATTTAAACGCTTTTTGAGAACAAAAAATCAAAGAGTTGTTTACGCGAAGGTGACTGATTTCTCATTACTGGAATGTAAATGCTTATGTTTAAGAAAGGTGACAAACAAGAACCAGGGAACTACAGGGGTATTAATCTACTGGACACAACTCTGAAACTCGTTATAAAAGTAATCAAAAATAAAATTAATTCGGTTACAACACTGGAAGACGAACAGCAGGGATTTAGATCAGGAAGGTCTTGCGTGGATGCAGTATTTATTCTACGACAGATAGTCGAAAAATCTATAGAATACAATAAACCAACATTTTTATGCTTTATAGATCTAATAAAAGCATTCGATCGCATAAAGCTAGATGACGTAATCCACCTGTTATATAAGAGAAATATTTCTATCAATATAATTCAGACCATCGAAATCATATACGCAAACAATAAAGTTCAGATTCGCACTAACGGTAAATTATCAACATCCATACCAGTCAACAGCGGTATAAGACAGGGAGACTCGCTTAGTCCTTTGTTGTTTAACATGATAATGGACGAAATAATAAAGGAGGTGCGACTTGGTAGAGGATATAAAATGGGTGATACAGAAATAAAAATTCTCTGTTACGCTGATGACGCTGTGATATGTGCCGAAAATGAAGAGGACCTCCAGAGATTGTTAAATACCTTTAATCTTACGGGAAGAAAATATAATATGATTATCTCAGCCGAAAAAACTAAATGTATGAAAACCTCAAAAGAACCCCTCCGATGCAAACTAGAACTAGACGGTCAAATAATACAACAAGAAATGAGTTTCAAATATCTAGGAATCGCCATAACTAGTTATGGCAACATCGAAGATGAAGTAAGAGGGCAGGTGGCCAAAGCAAATAAAGTGGCGGGTTGTCTCAACGATGTGATCTGGCGAAACAAACACTTACAACAAGAAACAAAGGTTCGGATCTACAAAACCACAATTAGACCTATTATGACATACACCTCAGAAACCCGGCTAGAGACGACAAAAACGAAACAACTATTGGAGACTACAGAAATGAGAATACTTCGACGAATAACAGGAAAAACGCTACTAGACAGAGAAAGAAGCGATAACATCAGGCAATCATGCAACACAGACTGCATTAATGAGTGGGTCCTACAGCGTAAGACACAATGGAACAAACACATAAGCCGAATGACAGAGGATAGACTGGTAAGGATCGCACGAGATAAATCGCCTAGTAGTACACGCAGTAGAGGTCGACCACGGAAAAGGTGGAGCGATAATTTAAGTCCAGAATGAGGAAAATCGAAGAAGGAACAGGTCAGGGACCTATTATAGAAGGTATAAGAAGAAGAAGAAGGAATGTAAATGAAAGTTTTTTCCATTCAGCTGCGTACAAGGTGAACAGTACAAAATGAGTCATAGAGCAGTAATTTCACGATGAGTTCTAGACGTAAAAATGAGATACGACCATATTATTAGCAAAGCAAATATAAGTCTACCAATTAAACTAAAAGTATTCTCCCCTCGGGGTCTCAGAACTCATCTTACGACATGCTATATCGGCATGCTACTAAGTAGAGTTTGAATGTATTCTTGAGGCCTTGCATTCCATTTATATTCTATTGCAAACCGAAGTCCTGGTAATTAGTCAATTTTCCAGCTTCTCATTATCGAGAGTTATTTTATATTAATACGAATTTTTTATATCCAGTGTGGACGACATACAGCAAAATATTACTTTACAGGACGTTTTAGGTAGAAAAGTCACATGTAATTCGTCGAGTCACTTCCAATAGTTCGGCACGTTCCAACTTTCCCGTCTGTGAAAAGAACATTTTTTCAATTCAAGATATTCTCTGCATTTTTGAACAGCTGTGAAATATCGATGGGTCGTGTTGACGTTAAACCTGCTTCTTTTAATCTTCGTGAGACTGTCTTCGAAATTAACATTCATTCATATCGATGTCAACGTGTGATTTCGTGTGAAATTAAATATCAGAAAATTGTCATTACAGTCTTTGTACGAGATTTTCAGTTCCTTAATATTTTTTTCAAATTTTCGATAGTGAATTATGACCTCTCCGTGTGAAATCATTCTGTCTACATTGTTCGCTAAACAAAGTTGCAATTTGCACCACTTTAGCTTCTTTATAGTGGTATATTTTTGTTTTAAATAGAAGAGAGAGCACAGTCGAATCACTTGCACGGTTTACATGTGATTCCTTAATATTGGCTTGGTGGTTATTAGAAAACAAAAATGTAACAATATTGATTGTTTACTTTTACTATTTTTATAACAGGAAGAACGCAGTGACGATGCAAGTTATCTGTTTAATAGTGCGCATAAGCATTCTAATGAAGATCATGAAGATTATCCATTTAAAAGGTTTAGAGCGGAAGAACTAGAGTTAGATGAACCGAGTACCAGTGGAATGAGGTCAACTTACAGCGTTGAATCATCAACCCTACACGAAAATCAGGTAAGGCTGCTGTAAGAATTTTTCCTTGTAATCAAGATGCATGAAGTCGGTCTTTTTGAGGGTATAGTTCTATAACATCTCACTATTTGGCGGTGTAAATTTCTTTAAGTTAAATATAAAATTGGTGACAAATACAAAAAAGAAACTCTACAATCTAAAATACAAACGACCCTAAGTTTAAGTTTTATAAACATTGTACTCTGGTTGTCAATTTATTCCCAATATAAACCGAGAAACATCTGTATTTTCTATTTGGGTAAAAGTGTCAGATTTCGATGTATTGTGCATATGACACATAAAGTTCGGTTAAGGAGAAAGCTGCCGTGCTTTATTTTCTTTGTAGTTGCCACAGGTTCGAATTGATTTTCTATTGATTTTTTAAATAAATCGAGATAAAAAGAACAATTGAGAAGTGTAGTTTTGGAGCGCACTGTGAGTGATTCAATTGTGTGTTTTTTTTGTTTTTGACCGGTCTTCCTGGTTCTGTTCCAGAGTTATTGCTATTCAAAGACTCTTCATACCTGACTTATTTTTCGACTATGGTAGAGGACAGCTTTTTATTTTTTAATGTTTGAAATTTAAGGTTGATTCTAAACAGATTTTATATTACATTAGTTGCTGATATATTATTACTCAAAAAAGTATGCTACAAGAACGACAGCATTCACCTAACCTGAACTAACCTACATCTCGTGAATATACTTTCAAGTATTTCCTCGCCATCTGTGAAAAAAATACACCCTTCCAATTCTTGATTTCCGCTGTGAAATTTGATCGTCCTTTTTGATTATAAACCTTCTTCTTTTAATATTCGTCTCACTATTTTTGAAAGTAACATTTTTTGTATTGCATTTATCGCTCCTTTTTGAGATGTGTTAATGTCAGCATTCGATTCCATGTAAAATCAACATGCGGTCATCGAAGATTGTTATTCACATTCATATACTTTTTGCGTGCTTGGCCGAGTCTTTGTACGAAATTTCCAGTCTCTTGTTATGATATAAGATGAAAGTGTTGTAGATTAACCTCTTCTGGAACGTTGTACTACATCGTTTTGTATATAGAGTTACAATTTGTGCTTCGTCAGGGTCTTTACAGTGGCATACTATTGTTTTAAATAGAGGAAAAATCAAATGCGAATCGCTCTTATTCAGTTATTTTATCACAAATAATTTAATTTCCTTTCATTTTGTAAGAAATATTTCTTGGGAAAATACGTAAAAGGTAAATGTCATTAATATAAACTAAACGTTTATATTAATGACATTTCCAAAACAATTGAATTTATCCGCCAATTAGATAAATAATATCGGCACATAAGTTTATTATGCCCATTTAAAAGTACTTCCAAGAAATAGTGATAATTAAAATTAATTAAAGTTCATATAAATAAACCAATTAAGCTAAAAAAGATAAATTTTAATATTTAAAAGAACTATTTATACAGAAAAAAACACACACGATGAAATCTAATGATATAAAAGGAAAAATAGTTTATACCAAAAGATACTTAACTGGGATGAAAAGTGCCTCGTATCTGTAATTTTTAGCACACATGACATTTGTCATGTATTATATCTGGTGATTTTTTTCAATGTTGGCTGCTTCTCGATGACAACGTACAATTCTAACCTTGAATAAACTTTAGTACGCAGTTCATTTATATTCTTATGTTTATAGTTGAATAGTTCAATTCCAAAACCATTGACTCGATATCTACAAAAATATATAAAAGAAATTAATATTTTTTATTACTCCTCTGTGTTAAAATGAAGTTATTATAAAACAAAAATGTAACAATAGTGATTGTTAACTTTTTGGTTTTTATTGTAGGATGATTATTCCTCGGATAAGTCCAGTAAAGAAGAAGACAATGTTAAAAAATTAAAGTTAGATGAAGCCAGTACCAGCGGAAGGGTATCAAACTTTTACAACGTTGAATCATCAGCCCCAAAAAGAACCCTGCATGGACTTACGTATCAGTTAAGACTGCTCATGCTGTTTGTGCAACGAGTTCCTGATGGACAAGAATTTTACCTTTCGACCGAGATGCACGAAGCTGGACTTTTTGACGATATAGTTTTACAATATTTAGGTGAAGGTGGTATTTGGAGGTATAGATTTCTCCAAGCTAAACATAAAAATGACGATCAATATAGAATAGGAATAAGTGATCTTTTTAATAAAAAAACAAAATCAAAGATAAAATTCCGATTATTAAAAAATACAGGGAAAAAATCTGAATTATTCAAAAATGCAGGAGAAGCTAAACCGTATCTCTTAAAGAAATATTTTAAATCTTATTGCGACATTGAACAAAAGAATGACTTTAAAAACGCTAATTTGGAGGAGTTTTTAATCTGCACAAATGTCGGTTTCGCAGAAGATGCGATGACTTATTTTGAGCGTGCAGAAGAAAATGATGAGATATTATTCAATTTCGAAGAGATAAATGACAGATGCACAAAACCAGTGAAATATAAATTAAAAGACGAACATATTTCTAAACTAATTGAAGATTTTGAAGTAAACAATAAAAATGAAAATTGCTTTCAGAATTTTGTTAAAAAGTTCAGAGTTTTGCCTGATTATGGAAATGATGTATTAAATAAGAACATAGAAAATTGTTTAAAAAAATGTTTTAAAATGGAAACTGTCGTTTTAGCTGAGGCAGATTTGCAAAACCGCGTCCTTAAATGGTTTGAAAGTTATAAAGAGAAGAAAAGTAAATGTTTACATATTAAAGATAAGGAAGAGTTTGTAACATCCCTAAATAGAAACATTGATTCCATCTTGGTGGCAGGATATTCCAATTTTTATATTGAGGAGCTGAAGAGTTACGGAGGACAATTTGAGAATACTTTACTTCTACGTGAATTTGTCGACCACAAAAAAAACAAGATAATGTTTATTATTACTGCAACCCCAAAATTAAGTGTGATTAAGTTGAGTCAGCTGTTTTGGGAAGTTGAATTAACTCAGGATAAATTTATATTCACAAACTCCGATCAATTAAATTATAACGAAAAACTTTCTACCATATTTTTTTCCGAACCAAGTTACAGATGGCTGGTGATTGAGTGTTTTAATGAGATCGAATTAAGCATAAAAGTGTTGAATAAAATTTTAGAAATGGAAAATGAAAAGACAGTTGTAATAGTTGGTCGGGAAAGTCATGTTTTGAGCTTTAGGAAATTTTTGGGATTAATTACGCCACCTTTTTATGATAAAAATAATCTATTTAAGGATTTGACGATCGATTCACAAGAAAAAATATTGGAAAAGAAAGTGATGTTTCAAGGGAAAAAAATTGATTTAAACGAACTCGTTAACATAAATTCAGGTGCGAATATTATTGACGATCTAACGTTAGAAAGAGTTCTCACTGAAACTATTGAAATAGGAAATAATAATGCCTTTGAATCAGATTTCCTAATAGAGGAGTGTTACATACGAAGAAAATTAATTCGAAGAAAATTAAGGCTCGATATTTTACAAAATGTGGAAATTTTAAGAAAATGTTTGTTCATTATTTCAGGTGTAAACCGAGAACAACTTAAAAATTTAAATATAAACAATAAATGGATTTTCGTGTGGGAAGACGGAAAAATTTTTGAAAATGGAATTATAATTTCCGAGAAAACTAAATCTGAAGACATATTTGAGGAATTATGCAATAATAATTCAAAAAATGTTTGTTTGTTAAAATATATAAGAGAGGAGTTTTTAATTAGGAATGTTAGTCACGATATTGATATTCTTCATAAAAACATTGTTTGTTTGGAGGAACATGAGTTAAACAAGAACCAAATATTGGATGAAAAAATTCTAATAGTCGCTGATGGTCCCGGTTGTGGCAAATCCACTTTTATGACGAAAGTTGTATACCAGCTTAAGCAAATAATGTCCAATATATGGGTTTTGAGAATTAACCTTTCATCTTATGCATACAAGCAAGAAGGACGGAAACAAGTCATGAAATCTCTGGAAGATATTCAGTTTAAAAATATTGAAACTAATAAAGCAACAGAATTTATGGCTGATCTGTTGTTTCCTCAAGAAAATCATAGTCACAATAAACATTTTGTAAGAGAACTTTTTATCCAATCGTTGGACTGTTTGAACGAAAATATGAAATTTCCCAAAATAATACTCTTATTTGACGGCTTTGATGAAATATGTCCCACATTTAAAGAAAAAACTCTGACTTTACTTAAGACGCTCCGGAATTCGAATGTTACACAAATGTGGATTACAACAAGAAATCACGAAGAACTGAGCTTGGAAATTGCTCTGCATTCATCTTCTTTCTTTCTTAAACCTCTTGATTTGACAGAGAAAGTTAATTTCTTACAAAAATTATGGAAATTCAATTTGGTGCACTTTGATAATCTAAAACCTAAACCTGATGGCGAAGATATCTTAACGTATCTGACAGAAATAATAAATAACATTTGTAATTGTGATCATCACTATATTCAAAAGAGTTTCTGGGACTTTCGAAGTCATTTGCTACCTACTCTTAGTTATTCGGAAGTGCAACATTTATTAAGTAGTGTTGACTTTTCAATCATTGCAGAACATCTAATAGGTTACTTCAAATACGACTATAAAATGTTAGAGTTTACTGATAATCTTCTACAAATTAAAATGTTGGCCGAAATAATTTTTTGTAAAAAGTTCAGCTCTTTATACAATTTGGACCTACCTTCGTTATATGAAGAATTTATAAAATACAAATTGAGAGTCTTTCGTGACGATAAAGATGCTGCTGGAAAGTCTGTTGCAGGTCGTGGCTTCTTCGAAACACATTTAGGTTATTTAACAACAGTTCACCAAGAAATTGCTTTTAAAAATTTATTTCGTCCATATGACAATAATCAGGTTAAAAAAGAGAGTGATAAGATAGAATTATCAAGGGCCGGACTGCTCGTAATTCATTATGATCGTCTTGAATTTGTGCATCGAAGTTTTGCAGAGTATTTTGTCAGTCAATATTTCGCTGAAAATTTTCATTGCCAAAATGTACAGAAAATAGTTTTTTCAGATGTTTTACTAAATGAAAATTACTCATTAATACGAACGTTTTTAAATAACAACGAAATATTTCTTGGCAAATTGGGTTTCAAAACGCAGCAAATGAATGAATTAATAAGAGTTACTAATCCCATTTCGCTTAGTCAAATGCTGAAAAAAGGATTGTATAATATATTTATGAAGTTTCTTGAAAATTTGCCTCTCGACTTATCTAAACATCTTATTTTGTTTAATGAAAATAATGAAGGAAAAACAGTGCTGCACATAATTTTTGAATATATATATGATGAGCAAATTGTAGTGGATTTATTAAAGACAATAGAAGACAGTGTTTCATCGGAAACACTTAAGAAACTTTTCTTCAAAAGGGATAAAAGAGAATGTACAGCATTGCATTGCATTAATTTTTATAGAAAATATTCGGTATTGATACAAATACTACAATTTTTTAAACTTAATTGTGATTCGAAATCATTTGGTGAACTTTTACTTCAGGTCAATGATTTAGGAGAGACCATATTACACCTTGCTTGTAAATGTGGCATTGATATAACTAATTTATTAGAAGTATCTGATGAAAATAGAGACACAATTAGAGACCTTTTATTAGAAACTGACAGTGAGGGGCGAACAGCCTTATTTAACACTATTTGGTACTCTGATAACTCTTCTCTGCTAACAACATTACTTAACCTTGTTAAATCAGTTTGTAACTCCGAAGAAATTAATGATTTATTTGCACTAAAAACTTACGCACAGAACCTGCTGCACAGTGTTTATATTAAATTTAACAAAGATATATTAGTTATATTTTTAAATGTCATTAAAGATAACCAAGAAATAATTAAAACACTTATGTTAGACACTGACGCATTAGGACTGTCTCCATTGCATTATACCGTGGATGATCACTTCGATTTTCATAAACTAAAAATATTATTGGACTTTGTTAATTTAAACTGTAATACAGAAATACTGCAAACAATTTTGTGTAAAAGAACAAAATATAGAGAAACTATACTACACATGGCCGTGAAAAATTTTAAGGAAAGAAAAGAGCACAACTCGTTGACACCTCTCCTGACTTATTTGTTTAGTTTAGTTGGGAATGACAAAGAAATATTTTATAACCTTTTATTAACAACTGACAAGAGTGGGCAAACTGTACTACACTATTCTTCCCATCAATTGAAATATCCTTTTTTACTAAAAGAATTGTTAGATTTTGTTCAAATAAATTGTAGTGAAAATATTTTAATTGAACTATTACTTAAATTGAATAATAATAAATCCAGTATTTTACACTTTGTCTGTTGTCAAAATAGCGAAGATAATTTATCTATTCTATTAAATAAAATTAAAGACAATACAGAAGCACTTAATAAACTTCTACTCCAAACCGACAGCGAAGGAAATACTGCATTGCATTATACTCTTCTCAACTGTGATAAGTCTTCAATGATGAGTGCATTGCTGAATTTTGTTAAAATAAATTGTGAAAAAGAAATATTTAAAAGCCTTTTATGCAAAGCAAATAGTGAAGGTCTCAACGTGTTGCACGTTGCTTGCATGAATTTAAAAGATAAAAAAGAATACGAAGACCATCTTAAATCTTTATTAAAATTTACAAAAGATGACGATGCAACAATAAATGAATTTTCATTGGAAAAATGTAGCAGCGACGACTTCACTCCATTGGATAATACAGTTTATTATTTAGATAATCCGTCTTTATTAAAGATTTTATTCGATTTTATAGAAAATTATGATTCTACAATGTTGGACACACTTTTATTAAAGGAGAACAATACAGGATGCAGTTTGTTGCACTTGCTTGTAAACATAATAATGAAGGAAGCTTAAAGTACTTATTATATGTAATGCAGGATAACATCGCTCTACGCGATATACTCATATTAAAAGCTGATCATAAAGGGCAAACTATACTGCATTATAATGTTAATAACTTTCAAATGTTAAAATTTTTTCTTGATTTCGTTAAATCACATTGCGATCAACAAATTTTCACTAAACTCATACTTAAATGTGACCAAGAAGGTCGTACAGGATTGCACACATTCTGTCAAACTAGTCACAATAAAAACATCTTAACCTGTTTGTTAAACTCAATTAAAGAAAACACCATTCCTGCAATATTTAATACATTTTTATCTATAAAGGACCGTCATGGAAAAGTAGCATCTGATTATATTGCCTGCAATTTTAACAGTTCTCCCTTGTTGGAAGTTTTGTCAAATTTTGGTTTTCAATTACCGAAAATAATCGATGATTCTCAATTAATTGATTAATAAGAAAATTCGATTAATCTCTTTTTCACATAATCGTAAAACTGATTAATTTGCTCACTGATTATTTTCGTTTTATTTATTGTTCTAATAAATAGCTTTTTCTGATTAAACAATTTTGTAATGCATGACATACTGAACGTGTATCAGTAGATTCCGATCCTACTTTCTCATATATCGCTGACTATAAAACTGTAACAAAATACATATACTGCGTCATTCAAAGGGTTTTGCGTTTCAGACTAAATATTTCATCATATAACTATTTTCAAACTCCTGAAATATAAAAATTGTTGATAATCTGAAGATGATTCCTATTTAACTGAGTTGGGACTTAAACAGAGACAAAAGCTACAAAACTTTTGTTTCATTCTAATCAATGGAAAAAGAAAATCTTAGATACAGTCGAAAAACATGGCTTGTTTAAATCTCCGCCAATTGTTGATTTTTCTCTATTTTAAACCGAGAAACGCCTCCATATGTGTCTTAAAGTATCAGGTTTCGATGTAATGTGCAAAAGAATAACGTTTTCCTTCTGATATGATTGTTAAAAATCTAAATAGAATATTTTAATTTAGATCCGTGGTTTTGGAGCGCATTATGAGCGATTCAATTGTGTTTCTTGTTTTGCGCATATGTTTAATTTCCATTTTTAAAAAATCAAAATTTCGACAAGGAATAAATAAATCTATCTGCCGTATTTAAATAGTTGTTATAACTGTAATTCTTCTTTCAGTCAGGGAAAGGAAAATATATACATACAGTTTGTTTCCTGCAAATACCGCTCTGGTTCTCTCTCCATACGCGTTTCGATCACCTCATGATCTCGTTAGTGGGCCTGTATCGGACCGAAGGCAACATTAGCAGAAAATAATTTATATATGAAATATAAATTTCAAGGTATCTCGGTAGGATACTGCAACTTGCCATCTACCGATCTCGATGTCAGACTGAAAAATATCGCCAGTCGAACGACATCTATGAATCACTGGAGTAGTAAGAAATTTTTTAAAAATGTTGCTCTTGGCCCGATCCAGCTCCACTGATGAGATCATAAGGTGATCGAAACGCGTATGGAGAGAAAACCAGAGCGATATTTGCAGGAAATAAACTGTTTGTATATATTCTTCCTTTTCTCTGCCTGAAAGAAGAATTACATATATAATAACTCTTTAATTTCTTGTTTCACTCTTTTACTTGGTAAATTTAAACTCGCTTCGTTGTCGAAAACCGACAATCAGCTAAATTTCCAAAAGTGATGGAGACTTAAAATTTAGGATCCCTGGATGTGAACCGCACCAGTCTCCTTGGTTACATTTCAGGGATATTATGCTTTAAGGACACTTCATAAATAACCTATAAAAACTGATGTAATAAATAGTTACATTTGAAAGTTATGGTCGTTTAGGTTTTCGCCCTAGTTTTGTTGTATCTGTTGGGTATAAAACAAACACAAATTGTTAATTTTTTATGTTTGAAATTTAAGATTGTTTCCAAATAAATTTCAGATTACGTGTAATTAAATTAATTAATTGTTGATATGTTGATATAAACATTATGTAGGTGGAGTGACACCATTAAAGTCAGAAAACTTGTGAATATAGTTTCAAGTATCTCCTTGACTGTTCTAAATAATTCTGATGACGTTATATTAGTTTAGTTTTGGAGATAATAACCAAACTCATGATATTATTTTAGATTATGTTTAAATATAATTTAGGTTTTTCAAAAATATATAATGTGTTTTATTTTGAAAAACAAAGTCAAGGTTATATGTAAAAATTAGCCATGTCCAATTTATAAGAAACAAATGCAAAATTTTAACAATAATAAATATGCCAAATATTAGACATTCTAAAAGTTGATTTTAATGCTTTTCTACATTTTCAATTGTAAAAACTTAATTGTTATTATATTTTTTACGTCAAATAACACTGTTATTGTAAAACTAGAATATTAAAATATGATTGCAAAGAAACAAGAACAACATTATTTCATAAAACTAAAGTAACAAAAACAAAAAGAAACACTGAAACTAAAAACAAACAAGAGTTTTTTTAAAGATGATTTTCAAAATGACTGCCGGTTTTTTTAATGCAATATCGGCACAGTTTTGTTAGTCTTCTAACTGCACTTAAAGGAATCTAGGTCTATTATGAAGAGTTTGGAAGGCCAACCAATTGCCTAACGAATTTGTGCTAGAGATCGAGGAGGACAGTTATTGTCCAGAGTTGTGGCTCGGGGCACTATCTTGTTAAATATAAATGGAATTGAAATTGGCCAATGGAACATTTTCAAGCAATTCTGGAATAATTTCCTCAAGGATTTCTGGGTATCTACGTGCTGTGAGACCCTCCTTCATACATCCTGTAGACTATACATCGGCCAAAAATAAAATACGAGACATCAACTCTGAAGCGCCCTTGGAGTACTCTTTCGAAAATTAAATGGTGATTTTCTGCAGATCAATGCCTCGTGTTGTGACGATTAAAAATTCTCGCACTTGAAAAACAACATTTGTCAGACTAGATGACAAATCTGCTAAAAGATTTGTTGGTGTGGATTTGTTCTAAATACCATTTACAAAACGTTACTCGGCGCTCATCATCTCCGTGGCGTAAATGTTGCACAATTTTAAATTTATATGGATGGTATTTCATACTTTTTCAAAATTCTTTCAACGTCAGATTTTGATACACCAACTTCTTCCTCTATTTTTCTACAAGATGATGAAGTTGTTGCTGCTGCGTAAAATAACACATTTCTTTCTTTTCTCTCCTTGTCTTCTTTGACGTATGTTTTGGGACGCGGCTGAATTAAAGATTCCTGTTTGACTAGATTTCTTTTTAAACGAGCAGATATGTCTGGAAAGGGTTGCCTTCTTTCTGGATACCTAACATGAACAAAAACGATTGCCAGATATGAGAACTTATCCTAATGATAACGCTTTTAATACGTTTCCCACTGAAATATAATTCAGAAGTTTTCTGGGGACTTTCATTGCTTCGTATAAAACATATTAACATATCATACTTTTTATAATTATCATAAACGACGATTGTAAATGCAAAATCAATAAAAGGTAAAATTAAAACACCCACTTAACAAAAATATTTCATAAATTATAACAATCTGACAAAACTGTCAAGCTTTGAACATCTACCTTTTGTTTCTTATAAATTGGCCATGGCCTACTGTAACAAATAAAGTATTGAAAATATCGAATTCTGATCTTGTTTTTCAAACTAAAATAAACAATTTATATATTTTATACTTAATCAATAAATAAAATAATATACAAGGTGTTCTATTTAAAAAAATCATAAGTTTGGTTAATATCTAAAAAACTAAACTTTTTGGAAAAAAATTAATTGCGGCACTGAACTCTACATAAAAACCCTACAAAAAGCAGTTTTTTCCTTTTTGATAAATTAGCATTATGCGTTAATACAAGATGTGCCTAAAAAACGAAGATTTTCATAATCACCCTGTAGATTAAAAGCTAAGGGAGCCATTACAAATTTGACATCGGAATCTTTCATTTCGTTAAAATGTAGGACCCTAAAGTGAAAACCGTAACACTTTATCTTTGATAATAATTTCACTACCTCCCTGAAAGTGGGGTAGCATCATACCTAAAGACTTTATTACGACAGATAGAAAGAAACTTTAAATAGGAAAATTGTAATATCTTCTCCATATTATATTTTAGATTTGTTTATAAAAACAATGACGCATGGTAGAGTTGAAAAAAAAAAAGGAATTTTAATTTTTTAAATGTATATTCTCTACTAAAATAAAAGTTCTTTTCTTCTTGATTTCATAAATGTATAATAAGTAGTGTTGGGACTAGCCATTATTTAAATATTTTAGTTGGAATTATTAATAAACTGATATAAAAAAACGAGGAGGCCTAGAAAACAAATGTTTTATTTTAATTTGCATTGTGACGTTTTAATACAGTTTCGAATACTTATTATATTGATATATTATGTTGACTAATACACGTTGTGACATGGGCTGTTCGGAAGAAGAAAAACATCAGATAATTTGTTTCGAAAATAATTATATTATCAGGAGCATAGAAGAAATATGCCAAGAATTCCCATCCTGTGCTATAATTTTGACGCTCCTAAATGGTACGCCAAACTGGTACGCCGTCTCATTCATAAAAGGCAATTTACAATATATATATATATATATATATATATATATATATATATATATATATATATATATATATAGATAGATATAGATATCTATATCAGTATTTTAATGTGTTATACATACTTTTGTTAGAAACAAGTATAAAAGATTTAAATTTTCTGATTTATCAATGACCGAGTTTTAATACTTAGCGCTTCCAATCCTCACATAAGAATGAGCCGTCTTAGTATAATTGGTTGATGTCAGGAGTAATAGTAATAAGATCAACAAGTAGATATTTTTTAGCATAATAAAATATTGGACACGTAATAATGCTAATAAAAAAATAAATTGGGAAAATCATTATGCATTTTCAACATATTCTTCACGATTAAAAATATTATCTTTCATTTTATTATTAATAAAGTTTCAAATAAAATCTCTGTGGTCTTGGTTAAGCAATATTACTGTGCGTTCATTTTTGTCCTTAATGTTTCGATGTTTTGGAGTCTTTCATTATAAATTTGAGTTTTTAAAAACCCCCCATATAAAAGATCTAATGGACTCAAATCTAAACCATTTGTCGGTCATCTAATTGTGCCATGCCTTTTAAATCAAAAGTTATATCGATTGTTAAAGTATTTAATAATTGGCATCACTTTGTGCGGCGGTGCGCCATCCTGTTGCCAGATCAAATTATTCTATTACTCAACTGGATATTCTCTAAGTGACCTTCTACATTATTTGTAATTAAATTTACATATTGCTCACCATTTAAATTTCCATTTTAAATAATTGGCCCAAAAATCTTATTTGCCAACATGCTACGCCAAACGTGAATTGATTGTCGACCCTGTATTTTTACGATCTGTATTATGTATGGTTTTTCAGATGCCCAGTAATGTTTATTCCTTCTAATAAATATCCCAGACGTCGTGAATGTTGCTTCGTCTGTGAAAATAATTTTATTTAGAAACTCCTCATCTTATCCAATATGGCGTACCATTACTAAACGCTATTGCAACCGTTGCATTATATTTTCTTCAGTTAAATTCTGTACCGGCATAAACTTATAAGGATGACATTTATAAAATTGCAGTGTGGTGTACATTTTATACCAAGATTTATTGAAATATGCTGCGGCAACAGGAATAGATTTTTCCGGATCTTCTAAACTTACGTCAACTAATAATAATTTGTTTTACATTACTAAAGTGAAAAATAACTTCTTTATTTCTAATTCCGATTTTTGACTTTTCACTTAAGACTTTTCATTTCATTACATTTTTTTGACATTGTATCTTATTGCACTAGTAGATTGTACTCATTGTCCAGAATATATATTACTGTATTCGTATTGTACTCTGAATATTGTTGTTACGACAAAATATTGAATTTCAGATTTAATATTGCCCTAAAGGCCCTGCATAAATAAGTTAATCTAAATATTACGGCATACAGTGCTAAAACTAAAATTATTCTGCCGAAACGGGGAAACTTAGAGAATAAACGGCGCGGTGGCGGACCTTTGTCTCAGTGCCTCCCCGAATTCAGAGTGCAGCGTCGTCACTGCTATAAAAGCGGAAAAGCAGCGGCGTAATTAAATACATTACCGGCTGCTCTTTTAGAGTCAACTTGTCCTTTTTCCGATCGACTTTAACTCTCGGGGGCCACGTTGACTGTTCTATTTTTTAGGCAGCTCGTGGTTTTTAAAGTAGATTGTCTTTGACAACAAAATTTTCTACAGAAAATTAAGATCGTGCACGTATCTTGATTCCTGAAATTGACATCGTCGAAAAAAAGACGAAGTTAGGGGCGCGTACGAGTTACTGAACCGACCCGTCCTGACTTAAACATAATTACCAGAACGTGACCAAATGGAGATAATCTGAAATTGACATTGCGACTAATAGTCAGCTTCATGTTGGCTGTAAAGTTATGAATACCGATCTTGACAAATATACCCGAACGTGACAGTGGAGAACAAAATAATCCTGAACTTGACTTGCGGAAAACAAAACTGAATTAAAAAAAAGTGAACAAAAAGTTCATTAAAAGTCCAAGATGAGTGTTACTTGATAACCTCTTCCTAATGGGCTCATTTTTTAGAAGTATTCCTTTGATAAAAGAAATAAAATTTAATTAATCTTCGTGAACTCTGAGCTTCACTCATTCCCCTTCTATCCCGGTGAGCGAGAAGAGTTTTCATTATGGTCGGGAAGTTTGGCGGGACTTCACCAACAACCTCTGATTTGTGTTAATACTTTGGTTTTACACAAATAGTTGATAATGCGAAAATTCTTAATATAAATTAATCCCGACGGAAACAAATTTCCACGTTTCCTGAAGGACAAAATTAATCCAATAAACTCCGGTTTATGCGTCAATAGGTCAATCTCGCCAAAATCGAAGAATAGTTAAAATTGCGAAAGGTATTTGAAAGAGACCCTTGGAAAAAATTAACAAAAATTCGGTAAGTTCAAAATTAAATTGACAAAAAAAAACACTTATACTCCGTTAATACGACATATATTTTTTATATTCGAATTAAAAAATATATATATATTTTTCTTCTTCCGAATAAACCATGTCAAAACGTATTTTGGTCAATATAATATGTCAATTTAATAAGTATTCGAAATTATATATATTAAATCGCCACAATAATAAAATTTTTATAAAAAAATTGAACCTACTACTAAAAGTGCGCTAAAAAGTGAAAATAGCTAGAAATTTTTATATGAAATTGAACTTTTTGAAATTGGCGCCAAACTAATACCTCACAAGATGTGATTTGCATAAACAGATTAAAAATACTTTATTTGTAATTGCTTTCTTATCATAATTTGTATATATTAGTAGTTATTTATTTCATTTACAAATAATTTGGCGCCGACTTCAAAAGTTCAATTTCATATAAAAATTTCTAGTTATTTTTCACTTTTTAGCGCACTTTTAGAAGTCGGTTCAATTTTTTTATAAAGATTTTATTATTCGATTTTTAGTTTTAAAATTCATTATGATATCCACAAATTATTTGAACTATATACTAATCGAGATTAGTGTACCTCGCAATAACTCCAAGGAGGCAAAAAAGTACCCATTTTATCCAAAGTTGTATATCACTCTAAAATGAACCACTAAAAATTCTTTGATTCTTAGAGTTTTCCAAATACCAGTAAAATTGTGTCAAACAAATATTTAGTCTATCATAATAAATCCACTATCTTAAATTTCAAATTAATTTTAAAATGGTAATATAGGTCCCAAAACCTATCACTATCTGAGATGTAAATTTATTAGCTCGATATATTTTATACTGCATATTGAGTTTGCATACACCTCAAGAACCCCACAATATCAAATTTAGACAAAATCGGAATATGTAAAATTTTCTGTCCCTCATATTGCATTTTGTCGACCTAATAGTTGTAACAAATTATTCAATCTAATCTAAATCCAAATCCTTCAAAGCCTCCTAGTACCAATTGTGGATTAAATCCGGAAATTTAAAATTTCTAGACTTATATTCGCTATTTACATCCTTAAAAACGATCCAGTCCCACCTTTGAACAAAATCAAAAAATTTAAAATTTTTAGTCCGCCATCTTGGGTTTACCATACTGAATCCTGAAAAAATATTTTTAAATTCATAATTTACACCCTCAAGAACCTCCTATATCAGTTTGGGAGAAAATCGAAAAATGTAAATTTTTAGGATACCATATTGAATCTGCCAGATTGAGTTTTCAAAAAATATTTTAAATTCATAATTAATACTAACAAAAATACCCCAATACTGATTTTAGACATATAGAGAGATATATAATCTTTAATTCGCCATCTTGGATCATCCATATTGAATTTTTTAAAAATAATTTTAGATTAATTATGTACGACCCTGAAAACTCTACCGTTCCAATTTTGGAGAAAATCGGACAAAATTGATTTTTTTCGCCATATTTGATCCGCCATATTGAATTTTTAAAAAATATTTTGGATTCATTATATGCGACTCTGAAAACTCCCCTACACCAACTTTGGCGAAAATCAGACATACCTAATTTTTTTTGTCAGCCATATTGGATCCGCCATATTGCATTTTTAAAAAATAATTTCAGATTCGTTGTGTACGACCCCGAAAATTTCCCCATACCAATTTTGGAGAAAATGGGACAAAAATAATTTTTTTAGCCGCTATTTTGTCAGCGCCATTTTGGATATTACTGCACCAATTTCTTCCAAAAAAATATAGAACCAACGCAGCAACTTCCTGAATATAACGTAAAAAATTTCGTTCAAATCGGTGCTGCCGTTCCGGAGTAATCGGTGTACATACATTAAAAAGAAGTCGATTAAAAGTTAAAATAAAGCATTTGTTTTCTAGGCCTACTCGTTTTTTTACATCAGATTATTAATAACTTAAATATTCAAACAACTAGTCCGAACACTAACTTGTTATACATTTTTAAAATCAGGGGGAAAAGAACTCTCATTCTGGTAGAAAACATATAGCTTGTTTTATTTAAAAAATTAAAATTTCTTTAGTTTCTCAATTTTATGATGCGTGACTGTTTTTGTAAACACTTCTAAAATACAATATGGAAGAAATCTAACAATTTTCGTATTTAAAGTTTTTTCCATCTCTTATAATAGAGCCTGTAGGTATGGTCTAATTATAAAAAAACCTTGTTCTTGTCAAATTTGAATTCCTGATTGCTATGGCTATTAGAGATGGAACACAATATCACTACATAAGGGCTATTCTTTTGAGTCATTATCACTTTCACTTCAATCACTTGAAGTAATCATGATCACTTCAGCCCAATGACAAGTAAATGCATATTGAAAAGAACATGAAGTTATCAGTTTCACTTTGTTCGCTTTGATCAATTGATAATTACTCAAAAGAATATAGCCATAGTATAAAACAAAGTCGCTTTCTCTGTCCCTATGTCCCTTTGTATGCTTAAATCTTTAAAACTACGCACCGGATTTTGATGCGGTTTTTTTCAATAGATAGAGTGATTCAAGAGGAAGGTTTATATGTATAATAACATCCATTAAATAGTGGAGAAATACTGTTATTTTTGAGGTTTCTAATGTGATGTCGTTAATTATCATATTCTTTTCCGCTTACATTGCAAACGCAGGCTGAACCCTACGAGATTTATCAAAATAATGTACTAATTATTTGTACACATTGAAAAGGTCTACAGAAAACTCCGCGATGGTATATGTCTATCTCTCATGGATATCCCACAATAACATTTTTTTGTCATTTACTTTTTACGACAAATAATGGCAAATTTTGAAGCGATTTTAACCAATACAGCATTAATCCTTATCCAATTAAATAGCTTAAATACATTGTTGATTTAATATAGATCTATATGGTCCTTTACAGCACAAGATTTAAATGAATATTTTCGAAGATATTACAGATTTAAAATTGCGGGAAGTAGCGCTTGCGGCGGTACTGGCCGACCGGGGCGGCGGCAGCGTGCCTTTAAATAGCGCGTCGGAGGCCGATGTAATAATTGTTGTAAAAATAAAATAACTAGTCACAGTTTTTCTGTAGTGTATTTAGTATCAGCATTGCACCCGTGCGAAGCCGGGGCGGGTCGCTAGTTGAGTATATAATTCATTTTAATCTCTTTCTCCTCTGTGTTTGGTTGATTATTTACATCTGGTAACAGTAGATGCCGTTTATAATCAGAAATAGAAGGCGCAACCAAAGTGTGTTTTGTTTTCTTTACTGGCTGTTTATATCCAGCTTTTTAAACAATTTAATCAGAATCTATGGACATATTTAACATATTTCATCCATGCTTAATAACGCAAAAGGGTATTAATTTTTCTTTTTCTACGTCAAACTTTAGTTTATCAAACGAATAGAAACAATAATAGATCGAGCGAGATAAATTTAGTCTTTATTTTTTTCTGCAATCTCATATTGCGAGTCTCTCTCTCTCTGATTAAATTTAGACTTGAGGTTATTTTAACGAGTTTATATAAGATGTTGATGTTACCCATCTTTTGTTGTAACCTATAAAAAATTATTGTTACATTTATTGATTATTATTTTATAAAATGTTTAAGAATAGAATAAAATTTAATGTAATATTTGGCAAATAATATATAAAATAATTTTTAGATTATTTGTTAAAATAAAGTCACACAATATCGCAATTAGTATATAATAATATTTTATTGTACATTGTTACTATAAAGAAATCAATAAATTTAATAACGCTGTAATGTTTGTTGTTTTAATTGCTTAAGGTGGTCTCTAAGTTACTAATGCGAAAAAATAATGAATTTTGTAATAATTGTTTAGACAAATTTATTTCGCAAAAGTAATGATAAATTTGGATTAAGCGATCCATTGATAGCCTCAAAACATTCATCGTTTATCAGAATTGTCGCTTAAAAGCTTATCTGTCACGAGGGGTGAACAACTTCAAAACTTGAAAAATTCATGCAATTTGAAATTTTTAAGATTGAATCTCTCGAAGAAAAAGAATGATATTTATACAAACTCAGCCGCATTTGAAAGAGTGAGTAAGACATACTTTAAGATGTGTGTATAGTTTTTTTAAGAAAAAAATATCACGATAACCTTAAATATTGGCCAAAATAGCATTTTTTGCACTTTTAAATTACGATGTTTTCAAAACCTCATGTGATGGAGCAATTCTAAAATCTAGAATAAACGACTATTCTTATTCAACGTACGAATTTCACATCGTGCTGTTTAACAGTTGAAAACTGAATATAGGCGAGTGGGCCAGATGATTTTTCATAAACTCAAACTTGCGAAACACGATTTTTTTTATCATCGAAATTTTGTAAATTCACAGCTACATTTGTCGTGTTTAGACTTAGAACGATGGAAAAATTCATTTCCAGCAATAACACAACGATTTGATTTGGGAAGTAATAGAAAAAATAAGCAGCATTATATATATATATATATATATATATATATATATATATATATATATGTATATATATATATATATATATATATATATATATGTATATGTATATATATATATATATATATATATATATATATGTATATGTATATATATATATATATATATATATATGTATATATATATATATATATATATATATATATATATATATAGTATAGGAATTAATTTTTCTTGAACCATTAAATATATTTTTAGTTGGTTATTTTCTTGGGAATATGGTTCATTTTTATATTGAAACTACATATATAAAGTAGTCATACTTATTGTATACTAGCGACTCGCCCCGGCTTCGCACGGGTGCAATGCTGATACTAAATACACTACAGAAAAACTGTGACTATTTATTTTATTTTTACAACAATTATTACATCGGCCTCCGACGCGCTATTTATAGACACGCTGCCGCCGCCCCGGTCGGCCAGTACCGCCGCAAGCGCTACTTCCCGCAATTTTAAATCTGTAATATCTTCGAAAATATTCATTTAAATCTTGTGCTGTAAAGGACCATATAGATCTATATTAAATCAACAATGTATTTAAGCTATTTAATTGGATAAGGATTAATGCTGTATTGGTTAAAATCGCTTCAAAATTTGCCATTATTTGTGGTAAAAAGTAAATGACAAAAAAATGTTATTGTGGGATATCCATGAGAGATAGACATATACCATCGCGGAGTTTTCTGTAGACCTTTTCAATGTGTACAAATAATTAGTACATTATTTTGATAAATCTCGTAGGGTTCAGCCTGCGTTTGCAATGTAAGCGGAAAAAAATATGATAATTAACGACATCACATTAGAAACCTCAAAAATAACAGTATTTATCCACTATTTAATGGATGTTATTATACATATAAACCTTCCTCTTGAATCACTCTATCTATTGAAAAAAACCGCATCAAAATCTGTTGCGTAGTTTTAAAGATTTAAGCATACAAAGGGACATAGGGACAGAGAAAGCGACTTTGTATTATACTATGTAGTGATATATATTTTTATTTTTCATGACGTTTCAATTCTTTCGAATCTTTTTCAATGACGGTTTCGGCGGATGCATTAAAAACAGAGAGTTTTGTTTTAAACAAAAATTAATTACATCACAAACCAATTATAATCACTCACTCTTTTGTGTATTCACTTTTCAAAAGTATTTTTAAAGGTCTAGTTAGAAGAATGGACACTACATTTTTAACCCTATAATTGTCTTGACTTGACTTGAGAGTATGACCACTTACTGTTACTAAATGATTTAGTAACAGAGCAGCAAAATGTCAAGGAGGAAAACATTTTGAAAATGCCTTGAATAAAGGGCGAAACGTCAATTGTTTTGTGTTTTTATTAAATATAGAACCTAAACCCAAGAAAAGACAAAATGAAGAAAAATGATATATATATATATATATATATATATATATATATATATATATATATATATATATATATATATACATATATATATATATATATATATATATATATATATATATATATATATATATATATATATATATATATATATATACAGGTTAATCTAAAAGTCCCGGTATGGCAGAATATTTTCTTATCAGAGAATTTTCAAGAAATATATTTCAGATAAAAATTGTAGAAAATTGAACGGCGCAACTAGCAGTGACCTTGAATTTTACTTTGATTTCGGCCTTCAAGGTCAATCGAAGATCATGTTGGGTTTTCAAATAGAAACCCCCAATTGTTTGTTTTGCAAAAATGGAAAGTGGGAAATTTTTCCTATCTAACGGTATAAAGAACATAGGGAGTTAAATCACATCCAGGGGTCATTTGAAGGTCAAATATCTTAACACCATGGATCTTGACCATTCAATAATTCGAAGACTACGAGTGCTGTAGAGCACATTTTCTACAGAAGTTTTAGAAAATTGAACAGCGCGTCTGATGATGACTTTGAATTTGAACATATCCTTCGAGCTCAATCGAAGATCGATTTGATTTTTTCAAATAAAAATTTCTATTTTTATTGCAAAAAATGGAAAGGGAAAAAAATTTATTTTCTAACAGAATAAAGAACCTAGGGGGCCAAACCACATCCGGATGTCATTTGAGGGTGAACTATCTTTGCACCATGAATTGATGTAAACCAGCTAAAAATTCTAAAACAAGGAGTGCTGATGCAAGATATTGTTTACAATAGTTGTAGGAAATTAAACGGCGCGTCATAGGTTTACTTTGAATTTTAACTTAACCTTGACCTGGAAGGTCAAATGAAGGTCATGGAAAATTTTTTAAAAGGAACTTTTAATTTCGGAAATACCAAAAAATCCTGCAACGGCAGGATATTTGGGAATATTCGGGTGGAAGAAATAGGGTACTGAAGGTTTAGATGTGAGCGAAAAATTTTTATATTCGAAAATTAGCTTCAAGGGTACCCTCTCTGACCTTGGATATTGGATCAGCCGTTTTTAGTTTTGAAAATCTGATGTCAGAATCGAAATCAGCGACTCTTGAATATTCCCAAATATCCTGCCATTACAGGATTTTTTTGATATTTGACTTTGGAATGGCTCTACTTTCAAGGTCATTTCGAGGTCATATCAAAACTTAAAATTATCCGCTCTCTATTTCCGAGATCAAAAGTTTAAAAGTCCCATTTAAAAAAATTCTCGTGATCTTCAACATGAAGGTTGTGGTAGAATTTGATTATAGACTCTTGCCGATGACGTATTGAGGTAGCGTTAATTATCTTATCTATAATCATTTTTGTCCCATATTAATTAGTAACTATTTTAATAATCTATAATTAAATATCACAGTTATAAAGACACTCTGGAAGTCTGGTCGTTCAACTTCTCTTTTGCTGCTTTAGTACCAAACACTACGGTTATTAAAGCTTACTACAATCATGCCTCAGATCTTCAGGACTCAGGAAAGGCTGCTAATTAGTTGGTCAGTAGACATCTCTGGTTTTGTAGATCTCGCAGCAGCGCGCCCGCAATTTAATTCGCGTGAAGGTTTTAATTAGATTGAATAAAACTTACTGAAGGCGTTAGCTGTACCATACCGGATGTTTGATTCACGAATTGACCTATGAGCATCTTAAGCTTAATTTTTATATAACACAATTGATAAAACTATTCTATTTCTCCCTATAACTAAAGGAATAGGATAATATAACGTCTGTGAAAAAACATGAGTGCCCTTTATTCATAATGCTGGTATTTGAATCATTCTTTCTTGCAATCAGGAAAAACAAACGCTACGTACCTCCTTTCACAGATCAAACGTTATATTACAGTATAATGAGTTTATTTAATTATTCTTTTGTTTCCTAATAATGGGAAAATCGTTCAATGTTTTAAAACATTTTAACGGTATTCCACATACCATATGTTAAAACTACCCTTATCACATCTGGTTTTATATACTTAACCAGGGCAGGATTACTTGGACGGATTTATTGGCAGTTCTAAGAGAGGGTCTTTTACGTCTTCATAAATTAACTGACTTTATGTATTTTTTTTAAGAAAACATTTAAACGACAAAGATGATAAAAGTTAAGTTCGATAACTGATTTATTCTTCCTTTAGACCTTCGTGGATAGTGATAAAAAATATAACTACCCTATTCCCACGGCATATCTATTCACAGAGTGATTATTTAATTATTTATTTTAACAAAATATAGTTGACATTGAACAATGAAAATAATTAACATTTGTTCCATTACAAGGTCAAGGTAAAATTCAGGGTCAGCTTAAGACGCGCCATTTAATTTCCTACAACCATTCTAAAAAACGTTTTTCTCCAGCACTCCTTGTCTTCGAGTTTTTTGTTGGTTTGGAGACCTCTAAATGTGACTTGATCCCTCTATATTCTTTATACTTTTGGATAGAAAATTTTTGCCGTTTTCCATTTTTAAAAGAAAAAATGGGGGTCTCCACTTGAAAAAATTAACTCGACCTTCGATTGACCTCGAAGGTTAAGATAGAGGTCAAATTCAAGGCCACCATCGGGCGCGTTGTTAAACTTCCTACAACTTTTGTAGAAAACCTTTTTCTACAGCAATCCTAATCTTCAAATAATTGGATGGTCAATATCAATGTATGATGTAGATATGTTTGACCTTCAAATGACCTCTGGATGTGATTTAACTATATTCTTTATGCCGTTGGATGGGAAATTTTTCCTGCTTTCCATTTTTGCAATAAAAACTGGAAATTTCCATTTGAAAAAATCAACAGGACTTTCGATTAACCTTGAAGATCAAGGTCTAGGTCAAGGTCATATTCAAAATCACCAACAATTTTCTACAACTTTTACCCAAAATATTTTTCCCGAAAATCCTTTGCTAAGAAAATATTCTGCCGTATCGCGACTTTTGGATGACCCTGTATAAATATAAATATAATTTATTACGGTTTAGTTTTTCTACAACTAAAACTATATATTTATACCAATAGAACTAATACACGCCATAACGTATGTCTCATTTTCAGCAAATAGTTTTTTATTAGATATTAAAGTAAAATCTAAAAATGTCTTCATCTACGAAATGTTAAAAGTTTGTATTGTATGTCAAATTTGCCATATTAAGAATATAGAAATATACCAAATAATCCATTTTCAATATTGTCATCAAGTGTTTTGTCAATCTTCTGATTATAGAAGCGTCAATAAAGATTAAGATTATTTGATTGAATAATATATAAAAAATAACCTTTTTTGTTTTTGTCGAAATGAAGCAGACATGATAAAACAAGTTGTTTGATTGTATGATCAGCGATATCGACCAATTAAAACACTCATAGGTATAAACATTCAAATATCATAAACATGTTTATTCGTATTTTGTACGTTTGACCTTGGTAAAGTGTCATAATAAATTGTAGAGGTGGTTATTTTAGTGTAATATATGAAGACTTTTTTTAGACTCACATTTTAAGGCCCTCTCAGAATCACTTCTCTAATGGGTCAAAACACAGCTTCAAAAACGACGGTAATGGTTACCTAAATTAAACAAGGAGATCAGAGGTGTTAAAAAATACTCACTCAGTTGTCATTCTCATAAGACGTTACTAAGTACATCTTTTTAAAATGAAATTATTAGATGTTGATATCTGGAATAATTGATATTTTGCGGGAAATGATTCTCTTTGAAAAGACATATGGATTTCTTTTGTCTGTTTCTTATAAAGACCCACAGTGCCACCTTTACCTTTCGTAGCACCCTCCTGCAAGATTTCCTTCGGCGCACTTTTAAGGAATAAAATTGCAATATACGATATATACAGGGTGGCACAGAGCAACTTGATTATTTGAATTTAGCGCCCTTAAGCGTTCTCTGAGGGGGTGGAGGTAGGTAATGTCATATTATTACGCATATTTTATGGCGAAATATTAAATTTTAGATTAGAGACTATCACTATACAATAGAAACGTCAGCTGCGAAATTAAGGATATTATTGGTTGCTCTTTTGGAGTTAACTCGTTCTTTTTCCGATCGAGCTTGGCTCTCGGGAGCCACGAGATAGATCGTGGTTCTCATGTAGGTTGTGTGGACAATATACCATCTTCTGACAATAAAAACCATATACGTATCTTAATTCCTGAAATCGATACCATCGATAAAAAGGCGGAATTAGTGGCGTGTAGGAATGACTTTACATTTACTCGAAAGGTAAATAATTCAGGATTTGGAGATTGAATCTAGTTTAGTAGGGATCTTTCATTAAGCTGTGACGACTGCATGTTCGGGAAGAAAAGGCTACGAGTCGAGTCAATGCTCGGCAGAGCTAAACATCAAAGATTTCTTGCCGATCCTGAAGGATTTAGTAGTCCCAAAAAAATGCTTTCTGACTTAAAAATAATTATCAGAACGTGACCAACCTGATTTAACATTGTAACTAATAGTCAGCTTCGTGTGGGCTATAAAGTTGCGATAATTCCGATCTTGACAAATAAATCCTGAGCTTGACATGCGGAAAACAATACTGAAATTAGAATAATAAATTAGCGGAAGAAATTAGGAAAAGTTAAATGCGGAAAATGAATAATAATAGGGAATAAGTGGTAAATAATAATAATAATAATCATCGGGTGTTATTATTATTAGAAATAATGATAACCTTAGCTACAAATAATTGCGTAAATAAATAATGCATTATTTATTAATTAGAAAATCAACTTTAATTTCGTAGCGAAAAGATAGATAAAATAAGATCCTGAAATAGCGAAGTCAAAAGAAAAATAAACTAACTAAGAGTCAAGGATGAGTCTTACTTGATAACCTCTTCTTAACTGGATCAGTCCCTAGAAACGTTCACTGATAAAAGAAAACTTAATAAATTTTCGTTCATTCTGAGCTTCACTCATTCCCCTTCTATCCCGGTGAGGCAGGACAGGTAAGGTGGCTAGGGTTTTCAGTCTAGTCGGGAAGCTTGGTGAAACCTCACCAACAAACCCTGATTTGAGTTAAATTGCAGATTAACACAAATAATTGAATAATCTTAAAATAATTAATCTCGATGGAAACGAACTTCCACGTTTTTAGAGGATAAAAATAATCCAATACATCCGATAATTGCGGAAGTAGGTCCATATTCTCGGAAATGAGTACGAAAAAAATACTAAATAATGGCATAAGAGTAGTGAAAAGAGACTATTCGAATAAATGAAATAAAAAATTCGGTAATAAAATCCTTAACACAACATGGAATCCAAACAGAGAACATGACTGTTATTGACGTTGCGCAAATAATGAATTCAAAACAAGTACCCATCGTTCATTAATACAGCAATACATTGGAGAGAGCAGAGCGTAGGATTGTAGCTCCGCTTGGTTTAGTAGGCGTCGTGGAGTAGACGAAGGAGGAGGACGCGTTCGTTGTAGAGGCATAATTTGCTAATGGTTACTCTATCATAGCCACGTAACGTACAATTCCTACTTATTTCAATATTGCGCCCCGTGGTCATATTCCTTCCGGCAATAAATTGTTTCATGAGTAAACAAGTTCATGCAAACTGGTGATGTTAAAAAAAAACTTGGCCTTCCACGAACAACAAAGTCACCCCAAAATATTGACATGGTAAGGCTTTCTGTTTTGCCATTAGGTTATCTACTCGTTCTGTGAGGCGAATTCTTCATGAACAACTAACATTTAATTCCTACAAACTGGCTGTGTTTAAGGAACTTAATCCACGCGATTTTGTTGCTCGAGATAATGCATGTAAAGCGCATCTTGACATGCCTCACAATACACTGGTTTTCTTCAATGATGAGGATAACTTTCAACTTTCGGAATTTATAAATAAGCGGAACATGCGTTATTGGAGCCCTGATAACCCCAGACAATTTCATTGTTGTCCCCTACATTCACAACACGTAACTGTTTAGTTTGCACTTTCGCAAGTTTGAATAATTGGTCCATGGTTTTTTTTTTAAGTAAATGAACAGGTAATTTCAGTGAATTTTGAGCGTTATATTCAAATGATTCAGACGTTTCTCCTGCCAACACTCAACCAGATGTATGGTTCCAGCCGGACGATACCACAGCACATACAGCGCTATGTAGCCTTATACAACAAAACTGGATGTTTTTAAAATAACTCTAAGGTACCTTTAATGAGGAAAACTTTAAAAAAATTATTGACAGTATTGAAGACTACCCTGGGTTTTTTAAAGGGTCCACTGCCAGGAGAAAAATCATAATTATTAATGCAAATATCACGAGAAGCCTCGGAAATAAAAGTCAGCTACAGCAGAGCCAGTATACTGAGTAAGGCCAATCTCTACTAGAGGACGCCCAGTATCTGGCAGGTACCGTTTGCAACTCCTTACGCAGAGCGATTTAACTCATTTGGACGGTTACTAACACTGGAAAATTACATTTATATATGAAATGGACGATTACAAAATTTCACAAATGTGACTCGCATCCCTCGGGATTGTCTATTCCCGTAATTAATGATGACGCCAGCCCCTTAAGGAGTGTTAGAAAATATATTATATTTACACGCTGTTTAAGACCGATAAATGTATCGTTTTATTTACTTTTCGTAATTAAAATTCAGTAATAATTGACAAAAAAATAAATGACTATGGGGAGGGGTTCTTTATTGTTACCATTTCCAAGATAATCTTGTGTTCCTGTTATTTTAATACCAATTTTTTTAATAACTTATACTTTAGTAGAAATATAACAAGTATAAAGAGATAAGTTTTATCAGAATCTTATCTAATCGTCCCATAAATAATATAAATATGTTTATTTGCGTAATGTGCAATCATTGTGCAGTGAAATACTTAACTGTCGTACGTATATTCTCAGATATTTTAGTGTAATTTTAAAATGAATACACCACAAAAGAGTTCGGTAAGTAATACAGTGTCTAAATAAGGGTAGTCAATCATGCATCGATCAATTTTGATTTTTATTTTTCTAATCGTTCCCAGAACTTGATTATATATAATTAAATTTAAAGAGTTCTACTTTTCTTATCTTTCATTACTTATAATCGTTTAAAATGAAGTGAGATATTGCCGACCACACCTATGTAAGTATGTGAGTATGCGGATTAACAATCCTGCGACCTAACAGATCTATTGTGTTCCCTTTCTGCTGCCAAGTTGTTAGGGTACCTTGTCGACTAGACCAGGCCTTTCAGTCCTATTTCATTTTGGGAACTTTATTGGTGTGCTCTCAAGAAGCCCATTCTAGAGTTATTTAAAGCACTGCCCTCTGTAAGGATGTAGACAGAAGTTTCATTCTTTTCTTCGCAAAATCTGCACGCTTCTCTCTCTACTAATCCGAGTTTCTTGAAGTGTTCCTTCAGGTGGCAATGCCCTGTCAGGGATCCCGTCAGAATTCTAAATTGCTCTTTGTTTAGGCGTATGCATTCCTTGAGTCTCTTCTGGTTTTAGTTCTTAAGAACTATCTTCGCTTGTCTTATTCCTTGCAGGCTCGTTCAGTAATTGGATCTTCTGCTCTTTTCCTGTCTTTTTAGTTCTTCTAGAATAACATTGCTTCTGAATCCAGAGAAATGTTCGGGCTCTAGAAATGTTGACACAACCCCTTTTCTTACAGCTTGTCTACTATTTCAGTTCCCTCTACTGCGGTGTGTCTCGGTACCCACAAAGGCGTAACCTTATAATTTTTGCTTAATTCGTTTAGTTCCTCTAGGCATTCCCAGGCCATCTTGGCGCTCAGCTATATTGCATTTGCCATATTGAATCCTGAACAAATACTATTAAATTCATAATTTACACCCTCAAGAACACTCTTTATCAGTTTTGGAGAAAGTCGAAAAATGTAACATTTTTAGGATACCATATTGAGATTGAATTTTTCAAAAAATATTTTAATTTCGTAATTAACAAAAATCCCCCAATACTGACTTTAGACAAAATCGAGAGATGTAAAATCGTTAGTCCGCTATTTTAGATCCGCCATATTTCTTTTTTTAATTCGTAATGTGCTACCCCAAAAACTCCCCCATATCAATTTTAAGAAAAATCGGACATAATTAATTTTTATCTACGCCATATTGAATTTTAAAAAATAATTTTAGATTTGTTATGTGAGTCCTCGAAAACTCCCTCATACCAATTTTGCAGAGAATCGGACAAAATTGATTTTTTCATCCGCCATATTAGATCCGACATATTGAATTTTTTAAATATAATTTTGGACTTGTCATGTGCGGTCTCAAAAATTCTCCCGTGCCAATTTTGGAGAAAATTGGACAAAATTAAATTTTTTTGTCCGCCATATTAGACCCGTCATTTTGAATTTTTTTAAAAATAATTTCAGATTCGTTATGTGAGATCCCAAAAACTCCTCCATGCCAATTTTGGAGAAAATCGGATAAAATTGATGATTTCGTTAGCAATATTAAATCCGCCATATTGAGTTTTTCAAAAATAATTTTAGATTCGTCATGTGCGACCCCGAAAACTCTCCCGTACTAATTTTGGAGAAAATCGGACAATATTGATTTTTTTGTCCGCCATATTGGATCTGCCATATTGAATTTTTAAAAAATATTTTGAATTCGTTATGCGCGACCTTGAAAATTCTCCCATACCAATTTTGGAGAAAATCGGAAAAAATTAAGTTTTTTTGGCCGCCATATTAGATCCGCAATTTTGAATTTTTTAAAATAATTTCAGATTCGTTGGGTACAACCCCGAAAATTCCTCCATATCAATTTTGGAGAAAATCAGACAAAATTAATTTTTTTGGCCGCCATATTGTAAGCGCCATCTTGGATTTTACTGTACCAATTTCATCCAAAAAAATATGGGACCACCGCAGCAACTTCCTGAATATAACACAAAAAATTTCATTCAAATCGGTCCAGCTGTTCCGGAGTAATCGGTGTACATACATAAAAAAAATACATAGTCGACGAATTGAGAACCTCCTTCTTTTAGGAGTCGGTTAAAAATAGGCTTAGAAACTTTGAATGTTGATCTTACTTTAATCGACTTCTTAGACAGTGATGGCAATTTGTCAGTAGTCGAATAATTAAATGCCACAAAGTCACTCGGAAAATTATTGTTACAGGTATTTTTTATTATTACATGTTAAATGCAAATAACTGAAAATATTTTTTTCCTGGTGAAACTGCTCATCCAACGAAAATTTTTCAAGAGATAATAATATGTTCATTCAGTGTTCTAATCTCGTGGAGTACAGATTCCTGAAATTCGTGTAATCGTAGGCGAAACGTCAAATAATAATTCCAATTTGTCTCGGTCTAAACCCAAGAATTATTATTGACCAAGGCTCTGAAAGCTTTCGTCCTTTATTGGATATAAATGCTTAACATTAATGCCTAAATTCACTGACACAATGGTCTAACCTGAAAACCGTTTTAACTTGACAGCAGAATGTTTTAATTGATAACATGAACAATGTCAAGCCAGTTTTAGGTTCTAAAATTACAAACATAAAAAATCATTTGCTTTTATAACTGAACCAAAAAAAATGGAGAATTTCGTTTATTTTAGGGATACAACTATTTGTCTTACATATTTCAAGACTTTACCGCTTTGTTCTTATCCCTAATATTCCTTGTATTGGTATTAATTTGTTGACATATGTAATATAAATTATAATAATATCATAAACAAAACAAAACTTGCCAACTGGAAGATTTATTATTCACAGCAACTAGATCGGTTTTAGATTTCCTTAATGAATCTGACCGAAACATTTTTCATTATTATGAAGTAGGCTTGGACCGTAATTTATAAATTCTCTGTTGTTAAAATCATTCTATTTTTGTTACGCGGGCTTTGACGATGACATCAAAATATTTGACGTTTAGTTTTTTCTCCATTATTATTACCAGTTCCGGAGCAAGTTTTAATTTTGTAAAATTGTTAGTAAATTTCTCTAAATACCAAATTATCTACATAATATTATAGTTTACTAAAGCGTTTAGTTGGACAAAAGCGAAATTCTTTCGTAATTATTGATGTGTTCAACGAATATATTTATGGAACAAAAATATTTATGAACATGTTTTAATAACCTAAAAATAATTGGAAATAAAGGACTTTAGATAAAGGCATAGACGTAGAAGAAATTAAATAAAATTACATTTTATTTAATCTAGACTGCGGATCCTGTACAAAAAAGTTGGCTCACGCTTAAAAAGAGATGGAGCGTTTTCGCGCAACGGAATTTTCTTTCTATGGGCGGGGCTAAGTACGATTCCCCTCTCGCCTGAGCGCCATGATGGATCCCTACCAAAAAGTGAAATTAAATGGACCAATTAGAAGCATTCTGCCTATTTGTTGAATTATGAGGTATTTTCTCGTGGGGAACCTGGTTTAAAACATGTGGTAGATCTTTTTTGAAAAACTTTTGAAATGACGTTACTATTTCCGAACGCGCGAATACTAGAATGACGAAGTGCACATGCTCACTTATTTGAAAGCAAGTCTATAATTGTTTCAAAATATGTGCAAACAATTTTAATGTGACGTCATTACTTCATCGCCAAAATGCACCCATTTTAAAATTCCTTGAATCTGGTTGAAATAAATTGACGGCGACAAAACAGTTGTATTATGGATTGTCAAAATTGTGCCGCCGTGGTCCGTTTTAGTTTGAAAGTTTATTGAGTAATTTATTATTTATTTGTGTTTAACATGGTGAAAAACCTGTTGGATATTAATGGGATACTTTACTTACGTTTAGGTAAGTACTTATTATTTAATTTTATTTTTGAAGTATTCATGGCAAACATATTTGTTTTGAAGTTTTTTAAACAGGCGGCGTTCATATTTTGTGGCGTATATTTTAGAAAAAAGTTTTGCTGTAAAAATATTTCAGCAGTATTTTTATCATAACAGAACTTATAAAGACTGCTGTAATAATTTTAAGTAGTTGCTTATTAAAGGATTCAAAAGTTAATCTATTGTTGGAAAGAAGAGTTGACAGTTTTAAGTTTCCAATTAAAATATAAATTTTTACATACAATAAGTTATTTTAATATAGAACATTTAAATGTTAGTCTAGTTCTGACTGGATGATTTTAATAGTGGTCGTGAGGGTTAAAATGCTCAATAAGCATTATTAACAGTCATGTTAATAGAACCGAGCTGACAAAAACTATTAGGTGATACATATTCTAGTTTTTGCATGCTATTACCTATGTACTTCATAATTAGTCTTTATTTTTTATTTGTCGTAGATGTAATGACTTATCAGTAAAGAATTTAGCCCAGGTATTTCACAATAAAATTATATAAGTTGCCCGGTGTTGTAATTATCATTTTTACCTTTAAATTTTTTTTTTCATAATTCTCTATTGCATTATCTTAATTGTCTCTCATACTATTTTAGTAATCTAATTTTTTTAACATGTCTAGATTTATAGTAGCTCTTCCTTTAATTTAAATAAATTAAAGACAAAATAACATTATACTATCAAGTAATCAAGTGTGTAATATTTTAGATATTATGATTGAAAAAAATGGGTTGCATGATTTATAAAGTTTCTCTATATTATAAAACAAAATCCAGTTATACATTTTGGGCAACAATCGTAAAAAGTCAGAAATAATTCCAACATTGCAGGCCTTTCTCATTTTTGTGATATTTTGAATGTAATTAACTAAAAACTTCTTGGGCTGATTATTTTCTTGTCTCTTATAGGTTAACAAAGAATAGATATCGTGTCTGAATAAACACTTGCTGGTCATATCCTGAGGCAAAGAAATCTTTTCATTTTAATTGCATATGTCATGCCCTTTGGATTAAAACTGATACACTGTAACACTAAGAGGAAGGATGTCATTAAAATGTGGAATTTCTAGCCTTAACCTTGGGCTCAACGTAAAATAAAGAAAATCTTCGTTATTACAAAGAGGAGTTCAAGCTGAACTGTAAGTTTTGATTTTCTTCTTTTAATTGTTATATACAAAAGCAACTTATAAGTATTTATATATGTTTCTTTCTGTCTCAAGTCAGTATCTATTTCAAGAGCGTGGTTTTGTAAAATTGAAACTTTAAGGTAGTACTTTTCGAGTTCAAGAAATTATATCATGTAGATTAGTGAATACTATCCAAATAAATAACTAAAGAGCACTTCCTAGCTACTGTGTATAGACATTTATGTCAGAAGAGCATAAGTAAAACTCACAGGCTTAAGTCAAGTTGCAATAATTTGTTGATCTAATAGCATGAAAAAATGTGTCTTCGGTATATCACTTTAAATATATTTGCTTTTAACCATTTATTTGTTTTTTCTAACTTATTTAAAACAATAATGTACTAACATTTAAAAAAAAATAACACC
The DNA here is from genome assembly GCA_034092305.1 of Diaprepes abbreviatus. Taxonomy (NCBI): domain Eukaryota; kingdom Metazoa; phylum Arthropoda; class Insecta; order Coleoptera; family Curculionidae; genus Diaprepes; species Diaprepes abbreviatus. The sequence goes on from JASJET010000242.1 coordinate 1,278,505, forward strand.
TTGCACTACTTGATATTTTATCAAACTTTTTTCCTGATGGTACAATTTATAAAATGTATATATTTTCAGACCTGCAAAAATTCCTGGTATTTCGAGAGATGATTTTGTCATCACCTGATGGTTCAATTTGTAAAATGAACATATTTTCAAACCTACACATATTCCTTGTACCTCGAGAGATTATTTTGCCATCAAAGAGTAAGAATTTATTGGTTTACCTTTTAAAAATAAGGTTATAATAAATAATATTCCTGAAATTAGAAATTTAATAAAATTTAACTTCTACACATTTTCAGTATTTTTTGTATAGTTACTAAATAATATTAATTTTCTTCCAATAATCATATTTGTCTTGCCCGTAGAAAAAAAAAACACTCTAAATGTTGATGTTACTGTTTTTAACAAATAAATAAATTTTTTTATTGAAGGCCTGTCAGCATGGATTATACATATTCGGAAATATCTATACCAAAACAAGATATTGGTTCCCCTAAAGATGATGCTGATAAAGAAAGGTAATAATATGTTTATTATTTATTTCAAATACCATCACAGGTTGATACAGACATATCATTGACCCTATTATATATAGTCGCTCTTCAGAATTGCAGAAAGTCTCTGCATCCCTTTAAAAGGAATCTTAATATTCCATCTGGAACTAGTGTTTTCTTATTTTTCATGCTGTTAAAAGCTTCAAGAAGTTCCTTTTGAGATATAGTTAATTGATTAAACAGTTTCCCTTGATCCTATCATACGTAACCAAGTATAAAGCTCAGAATAAAAGTTTTCATTACTAATTCCATGATCTGTAACATTTTTTAAAAAAGATAACAACCTGTATAAATCTTATATAAATAAATATCCAGGTTAAATATCATACAAGGAAATATGTAATAGTGGTTTTTCAAATAGAACAATAAAATGTAACACTCTGTTTTAAAAATACTAGTAAATTATATTCATCTAAAATCATGTTTGGTTTAAAAAACATATTTTGACCTCAATTTTAACAATTAGCTCTTAAACGTATGATTCAAGTTTATATTGAAAAAGATCTTTTATCAAATGTATGAAACTAATTTTCATTTTTATTATAGGATTTTGTTGCCAGGAGGTGCAGTTGAAATTAAAATAGTAGCTTCTCTGAGGGGAACAGACAGAATCTAGAAGACTTATTTTTAGTTTTTTTGGTATAATGTTAAAACAGTTGTAGTTGTCAAGAAGTTTTCCTATTAATAATTCAAAAATTATTTTTTCTTTTTTGTGGGAAGAAAATATGTTATTATGACTTATTGTGATCTGTATGTCATTTTTCACTCTAGCAAGAGTTTTATTGAATAAATGCTACAATTATTACCTATAAAGTTCTTATTTTGCAAATATCACCAGAAAATAACAGTTCACTGAATACAATCTATTATTCTTATATATTGTTTTAAAATAAATTTTTGTGTTATATTCAGTCTATTCAGAACATTACTGTACATCCCACTCCAGATCAAAATTCCATAGGGAATCAAGACCGTTATATGATAAGAAATCTCAAACAAAATTTCTTTAAGGATATAGAATTTGTAGATTAAAAAATTAATACCCCTTTCTACAGTATTATAAATGTTTTTAACTTTCAGTTCTATTATGTCTGTCCTTTTTTTGCAGTACTGTCCAAGTACTGTAACTAATATACTAATGAAATAACAGTATGAACTCAAAAGAAACAGTATATTACAGAAAATTTATAATGAAATACAATACGCAACCATTTCTTAACTTTAAAAATTTATGTATATATATATATATATATATATATATATATATATATATATATATATATATATATATATATATATATATATATACAGATGATGGTAACAAAGTTCTGCGAATTTATGTATATAAGATACCCTAAGACCTAAACTATTTTTAAAGTTCGTGTGAAACAAAAAAAAAATAAGACCTACAACTTATGTGCGTTATTTTATAAGTTAACATATATGAATAACCATATTATTTGTGGCTCTTTGTAAATGTACTGGATCAAATGGATAGACCTATTTAATACCAGCAATTTCAAATTCATAATTTTTAGGATGTATTTCAAGATAACTGGAAAAAATTCCATGTCTGTTGACAGGGCGTGTATATTTACACCTATAATATATAATTTTTTTACACATTCTTCTAAGATCAAAATGATTTCATTACCTTTTAGGGGTGTATTTACAAAAAAAAAACTTGACAGTGGTCTGTCTCCCTAACCATTATATCAAATGCGTTTTAGGTCCAATTTTTTTTCTCATTGCCAAAATCATATAGAGCAATAATTTCATCTCTGCTTATATTATAAATGTATAATGTAATTTAATTTTTTTTTTGCTCTAATGTAATTTTTTTTTGCTGTAATAATAAATAATAATAATTATAATATTAGTTTGCTTTGATGTCCATCTCATGTATACATAACATACAATATCTGTCCAATTCATACACTGAAGCAATTTATGATGTTATGCTTTAAATGCAGCATTGTTGTTAATGCCAGGGCGAAACATTTTTTTAGTCATATGATGCCACCTATAATTGTTGTGGATCTTTTTTTAACACTTCATTTGAGGTTTTGGGTGAAAGTCAGTCTTCATTATAAAGGGGTATTTGTGCAATAAAATCCAACCTATTTGCTTTTACACTTCATCGGTATGAGCTCCACCTAAAATATGCAACATATCACTTTTTAAAATAAACATATTTATTTAAAAAAATCAATTTAAATATTCTCTCCAATCACAGAACAATCAGAAACCAGTCCTTGTCAATTAAATTGTCTAACACCAGTTGGCAATCTGTCGACCAACTATTATTGTTAATTATGATTTATGTACGAACAAGTCTAATATTTGTGCTGAGTGAAATATAACAGGCATTTTTTGTATGTACAAATTCAACTGAAATTATATTTTAATTTGACAGGAAAATTATTTCTTAACATATTTCAGCAATAATTTTTTGGCAGCATTATTACAATTATTTACTCGCCTGTATTTTCTTTATCATCTAATAATAAAAGAAAAAGTTCCCTTATACTTGATAGTGGATCAGAATCAACAGAACGTTTCCAATATGGACTTTCCTTAACTGTAATAAGATATATGGTGAATAAATTTTATATTTGGATAAAAAATATACTTTCATAATAGCAGAAATATTTTTAACATTTTTTTATATAATCTTAGGGAGCATATTGAATGTATTTTTTTAACTATGAAATAATAGTCAAATTTATGAGGTTATGTATGGATAAAACAAATAATTAGAAGTAGTTTATTTTAAAAAAAAATTATCTTCTGTGTAGATTTATTAACAGTATAGTGACGCTGTTTTTTTTATTTTGTTTTTATTTCATGGGGCAAATGTAACAAGATCAGAAATAAAGATTATTATTATTATTATTATTATTAGTAACAAATAAATATTTAAACTTTTGTGTCTGTGTCTTTTTAGTATTAGTCGCATATAATTTTCCCAAAAAATACTTTCAATTTCATATTGTATTTTCTTAACTTTTTCTTGGAATAATCACACTCGCACTAAAACACAATTGAACATTTTGGATAAGAATAAATATGAAATTTGGTTAAAATAATATAGCAGAAAACACTAAAAATCAAGCTGAAACAAAACGTGAAGGACTTTGAATTTTGAAGCAAAATTGGTACTTTGTGATTTTCAACGATCATCAAATTGCACTTGTCTGAACAGCAACTCGCTCCATTTATTCTTTTAATCACAAAACTGAATATTAAGTAAAAAACCAGTTGACTATTAAAAAGAGAGTACATAAAGTCGAAATTAGAGAAACCGTTCTGAAATTGTTTGGCGTAAGTCAAATTTTCCACAAATTAAGAGATGTACTATATATTTCTTTTATACATAGAACAAATCTATCCTCCCTCAAACAATAAGTAGGAGCCAGGTTAGTTCAGATTTGCATTTGTCTGGCGATATAGCCTACACTTGTTTGCTTTTTTTATTCTGCTGAATTTTTAGTATTTTCAACTATATGTTAATAGAATGTTATGTAGTTTTATATAAACTGTGTTATAGTTCAGAATGTGTAAATGTGTTTTAATAAGAGGGGAAAAATTTAAAGAATGGTTCAAAAAACATATGAAAGGGAAAATATTTTTTTAGATAAACAATGTGCAACTGCCAAAAAAAACTTCAGATTCATGTTCTATGACCCCAATGTGGGTATGCAAAAGATCAGAGAAAAATTCAGTATTTCCACTATATCAAATAATTACTGTAATTTGTTTCAAGAATTTTTTTTACATACAAAAAGAGCCTGCGCAAAAAGAAAAATAGTAATATCATGGCAATCAAAATTTAATGAATAGAAGACTTATATACATACCAGTATATGTCAAAAATCTGGTAGGTGTTCCCTCAAATGACCCATCAGTTGAGACAAAAGAGATAATTGTACAAGCTGGGAATATGATAGGTACAGCATTGGCAAACCATATTGTAGGAATATTACTCATGACTTTGTTTTTATTCTCAAAATCACATACTAAATTTGAAAAACATCTTTAGGGTCTTTTTCAAGTAAACCTTGTCTGGAGCAAACCAAACTTTGCACCTAAAAAAAAAGAGTCTAATTTTAGCCACACATTTTGTTAAAAATAAACGCTAATTATAAAAAACGTACATGAAAAATAACTATATAAGTAGTTAACTTTATTATACAAGAAAAAAGCTTTTAAATTACAAGCCTTGATTAGACCAAAACAAATACAAATTATTGATAGGCGGGTTTTAAAATAGTTTATAAAATACTCGTATGTATATGTTTTTCAAGATAATATTAGGAAAACCTGTTCTTGCAGATATGAAATAACGTGTGGACTTACCTGAAGTATAATGTAACGGCAACTTGAAAAAATTTTAATTCCTTGGCCTTTCCTCGATTTGCATTGAGGTCCAGTGCATGATTTGTCTTTTTCCTGTAGTATTTTTACATTAAGTAACAAGTTTTATTACAGAAAATTAACGCAAATGAACTAAAATTTAAAGTTAATACTTTTCTCATTACCTGATCACTGACAATCAAAAAATACAGCTGGCAACTGCCAAGTCGTTTTTGCGAAAATGATTCTATCCCCTCTTAGAGGGGAATCACGTCTACGCAGCCTCTTGGCTCCGCCTATAGAAAGAAAGGTCCGTTGCGCGAAAACGCCCCATCTCTTTTTAAGCGTGAGCCAACTTTCTCCATAAGGGTCCGCAGTCTAGATTAAATAAAATGTATTTTATTTAATTTCTTCTACGTCTATGGATAAAGGTAAGTCTATATTGGTTGGTTCATAGGTTCAAAAATTAACAACTAACACTAAGAATTTATATAAATAATGTTCACCTGTAAATGATGACCTTTTTGTTCATAGTCGCAACTGAAAATAAACAGTTAACATCTGAAGAGTTCACGCATATTCATCTTCTTAGTTTAACTCTTAATTTCGGCCCAATTTGTGTTCGCTTTCGGAAGTTTTCGGCTAGACGAAAGAATGATAAGTATGTACATCAAAATAAAAAAAAAATAACACTTTCTATACATCTATATCTAAACATTTATACATCTTCTATAGATACAAATAAATAAAATTGAAGTGTCTGTCTGACTGTCTCTCTGCACGGGCTAACATTCGAAACGGCTGAACCGATTTCAATGAAACTTTACAGACATGAAGAGGAGGTTGTCAGGAATGATAAAGAGTACTTTTTTCTGTAGGTTCTGTCTGTCTGTCTGTCTGTCTTTATAGGCTAATCTTCAAAACGATTGAACTGATTTCGATAAAACTTTCCAGACATGAAGAGAAGATTGGCAAGAGTCATATAAGCTGCTTTTTTCTGTTTGTCTGTCTCCACGAACTAATATTCAAAATGGCTGAACTGATTTCGATGAAATTGTACATATATAAAGAGGAAGTTGTCAGAACTGATATAGATTGTTTTTTCTGTTTGTATTGAAAACGGCTAAACTAATTTCGATGAAACTTTACAGACATGAAGAGGGGGTGCTTAGGAGTGATATAGACTGCTTTTTTTGTTGTATGTCTATCTGTCTGTTTGAACAGACTAATCTTTTTTTAATTGTTTATAGTTAATAACAATTGTATTTATTATTTATTGCCCAAGTTTTTCGAGGACGAATTCGCAGGTAAAAGCTGGTATGAAGCAAAAGTCAACATTTTAGAAATATGTGAATATGTCCACTTATTACATGAATAAGATCGGCGTGAATATAAAATTAGTTTCAGGCAATAGGGTAACAAAAAATATTTGATAATTTTCCCGACGACTGTAGATCTAAAATATTTATCTTTCAATTTAATTTAGAAACAACTACTTTTATTTTCGACGAAACCTAGCAGTTATTAAATAAGCATTAGAAAAAGTAGTTTAATCTTTATTAATTACATCAAAAAATTGGGGAATTATCGCGTCCAAAATATAACAATGTCGCGTAATATAGCGCCACCACCGTCTATAGAAACAAAAAGCAAAGTAACGAATTTGGCAAGATTTTTTATATGCTGCTACTCGGTCAACTTTCTTTAGAAATGTAGTTCGTAGATTTTTCAAAGCCTTTTTACTGTGCCATAATTTACCCGTTTCTCCTTTATAGTTAACAACAAATCAACGTCAGAAGTAAAAAATAACTAATTTTATTTTGACCCGTCCTGTATATCAAATTGTGACGTATCGCAATGAATAATTTTTATGAAGAGTATACTATTTGAATGATATTATCTGTTTTGTTCATCGTATCGGTCTAAATCATTGGTTTGACTCATAAATATGAATGCTCATATATTCTGTGCAAACGATCCTTGTACAAGGCCACAATAAAGTGTAGAATATGTGTATTTTAGTGCCCTGTTAAAACGGATGCATCAGTAACTAAAGGCCATCAAATTGTCACTTTACTTCCAGAATCACATTAAAAATTTTAACACGGGTAAAAATGCATGTTCGAAAAAAAGCTAAGTTAACCTAAAAATAATTAAATGAATATTTAGAGGAAACCAACTGAAAAGGCCTTACATCAAAAGGACAGGCGTCATTTGTTTTAGTTAGGAATAAAAAGCACCACTTCAGATTACAAGAAACTATCAGAAAAAGTGCCAATTGCGTATGATTATAAGTTGGTTGATTAAGTATTATGGTTAAACTGAAATTTTGAGCTTTCAAGAAAATATATCAGGATATATAAATTAAACACCTAAAAACTTTTCGTCATCATAATTCGATTATATTATCTAAAAGTGTGCCAGTGATATTTGAGGAAATAGTCGACTTGATACGTATTGTTTCCTGTTATACAGGTCATAACTAAAAATTGGATAAAGTGTTGGGGAATAAAATAATATGTTGTATTTTCTTATTATCAAATAGTTTCTGTGGTCCGTTATTTTATAAATCAAATCTAATATCGTGTCATAAGTTCTTTGGTATTAATTGACCAGTGTTACAAAAAAATGGATAAATTTATTAAATATTTAGAAATTTTTATACAAAAGTTAAGTGTTAATGAATTAAGTCATTCAAACGCAGTCTTTTACGAAACATAGTTCATTTTAAAAATTTTGAGTATATAATTTTAAGTTAATATGGGAAGAAAATGGTGAAAAAAATTAATACTAAATGTAATGAAAATTAAAGGTACCTTCTATACATCAAATTGTTAATAGGACGGCGAATACTAGACTTTTGATAAAAATTAGAGTATTCACTCTTCGAGGTCTGTATCCAACTTGACATTACTAAGCAGAGTTTGAATGTATTCTTAAGGACTTGCGTCCTCTTCTACTGTACTGAGAAATGTTTACATCATTTGCGCCGTTTTTTCTGATTCATTAGTAGTGGTTTATTTTATTTAGGTGATCAAGATAATTTTTAAATCGGGAACGCATTGTGGTAGTCACCTTTTCAGCTGCTTGTTATCGAGTTTTATTATGTAATAATACGAATTTTTCATATCCAATATGTAGAATTTATAGCAAAACATAATCTTACAGGATGTTTCCGATATAAAAGTTAATGTAATTGATCCAGTCACTTTCACTAGGTCAGCACATTCCTCCCAACTGGTACTTCCCCAATCGTGAAAAGAATATTTTTCCAATTCTAGGTATCCTTTGATTTTGGATGAGCTGTGGAATTTCCATAGGCTGTATTGACTTTAAACCTATCTCTTTTAATCTTTCTGTAACTGTTTTCGAAAGTAACATTATTGTGTGTTATATTTAATAGCTCATTTTTGAGATGCTTTGATGTTAACCTGCGATTTATTATAAAATTTAGTATGAAAATACTTCCATCAGTCTTTGAACGAGTTGTTCAGTCTCTTGATATCCTTAAGGGTAAATGCGCTACAGGCAAACATCATTAATATAAACTAAAAGTCTATATTTTTAAAACAAGTGAATATATACGCCTATTAGATGAATAACATCAGTGAATGTATAATATTGCAGCGCTAATGTACATTTACTTTCAAGCAATAATTATTACTAAAGATTTTCAATAACTTTCTGCATGTATCTATATCTATTAAATCTTAAGTAATGTTCATATAAATAAATTGATTATATTATAAAAAGATAAATTTTAATATGCGTGCTATATTTAAAACAATTATTTATACAAAGAAAAACACAACGAAATCTAATAATATAAGAAGAAACATAGTTTTAACTAAAAAATACATAATTGGAAAGAAAAGTACTCCGTGTTAATAACTTTCATCAGACATGACGCTTGTCGCACATTATGTCGAGTGATTTATTTTAAATGTTGGCAACTTCTCCATGGCGACATAGAGCTTCAACCTTGAATGAACATTAGTGTATAGTTCATATATATTATTATATCTGTAATTCAAGGTCCAAAACTGTCGGTTCGATATCTACAAATAAAAAAAAATTGCATGATTTATGCGTGGCCCTTTAATATTGGCGCTGTCAAGCTACAGTAATTACAAAACAAAAATGTAACAATAGAGATTGTTTATTTGTATTATTTTCATTGTAGGACGGTTATTCGTCGATTGAATTCAGTAATGAAGAAGGCAAGGATGGTGTACACGATCAGCCTTCAAGTACCAACAACAGTTGTTATGAAGAAGATGCAGATTTTTCAGGTATCAGACAAAAACTTGAAGAATTGGCGTTACTTAAACCCAGTACCAGCAGAATAGTGCCAAATTTTGACAGCGCTAAACCATCAACTTCAAAATACGGACTTATTGATCAGGTAAGGTGGCTCTGTGAATTTTTCCTTGCAATCGACAAGCATAAAGTCGGACTTTTTGAGGGTTTAGTTTTCTAGCATATATCTATTTGGAGGTACAGATTTATTTGGGCTAAACATAAAATTAAAAATTTATTTCTTTGGAAAAAAAATTAAAAAAGCTCAATCTAGAATATAAAGGTTTCTTAGCAATATCTTTTACAAATATATTTTGAATCTTATTACGTCTTTTAAAGGAAATACGCCTTTAATAATGCTCCTTCGCAGTGGTTTTCTATTTACTCAAAAGTCGAATTTGCACACGTTGCTACGACCTATTTTGAGAGTGCCGAAGAAAATAATAATGACCCAACATTAGGGAATCGACTAGATTTTGATGATATCATGGATAAAGACACACATCCAGTTATTGTAAACAACACATATAGTGTTCTTATGTCAAAACGTTCTGAGTATGTATCCTGACTAAAATGTCAAACTTCACAGATATATCAAATTACACCCAGCAACGCCAGTGTTGCCAGTTCCCGAAATGAAAACGGTTACCTTCAAAAAAGTGAAAAGTTTGAAAATATCTTGAATCTACGAACAGTTCAGGAGTGATAAAAATTGGGTATTAATAAATTTTTGTATTTAAGATTTAGTGAGAAGTGGTAAAAAATAAAGGATTGCGGGTTTTCCCTCAGAACTACCATTTTAAAGATATTTCTTAATAATAATTGTTTCAAATAACTTATTTTTATTGAAATATCAAGAGGTAAGTTTTATGGAAAATACACGTCTCCAAGAATCTTATCTAATCATCCTGCAAATGATAAAAATGTGTTTATTTGCGTTATCTACAAACAAACATTTTGCAGTAATATACTTTCTGTAATACGAATATTTTTGAGGTATTTTAGTAAAATTTTAAAATGGATACATCTGCTGTGTCTAAATAAGAGTGTTTAATCGAGCATCAATCTATTTTAATGTTTACGTTCTGGTTACTCCCAGAACTTGATTATACACAATTAGATTAAAACTTGTAATCTTTTGAATTAAAATGAAATATTGCCTACCCCACCTATTTTTTGATTACTATTTTTACATTTAAACGTTTTTTGAGATCAAAAACTCAAAAGTCTTTTATGCGAGGTGACTGATTCCTCATTATTAGTGTGTAGATGGAAGTTCTCTTCATTGAAGTATGTTTTAGGTGAACAGTATAAAATGAGTCATGATGTAGTGACTTCATAATGACTTCTAGACGTAAAAATAAGACTAATATTTATATGGCGATATTAATTAATATAACAAATATTAGTGTATTGATTTAACTAAGATTATTCTCTCCTCAAGGTATGAAAATTCCATGCATTCATCTCGGCATGCTACAAAGTAGAGTTTGAATATATTTTTGAGAACTGCTACAAATCGAAGTTCTTTTACTGTATTGGAAAATTTTTTCGTCGTATGCGGTATTTTTCCTGATCTCACATGTGCTGTTTTATATTGAAATGGTCAATTTAATTCTTAAATCTGGACAGCATTGGTGGTAATTAGTCACTTTTCCAGCTTCCCGTTATCGAGAGTTATTTTATACTAATTTGAATTTTTTATATCCAGTATTAACGACATAGAGGAAAATATTACTTTACAGGACGTTTTCGGTAGAAAAGTTACATATAATTCGTCCAGTCACTTCTACTAGTTCGTCACATCCCGTTGACTTTAAACGTGATTCTTTTAATCTTCGTGTTCGAAACTAACATTAAATTGTATTATATTTATTAGGTCATTTTGCTCATGAGAATGTAAACGTGTGATTTTGTGTAAAATTAAGTATTAGAAAATGGTCATTATAGTCTTTGTACGAGATTTTCAGTCTCTTAATATCTTTTTCAAATTTTCTATAGTGAATAATCACCTCTCCGTGTCAAATCACTCTGTCTACATTGTTCGCCAAACAAAGTTACAATTTGCACCATTTTAGCTTCTTTATAGTGGCATATTTTTGTTTTAAATAGAAGAGAGTGCAAACGCGAATCACTTACACGGTTTATATGTGATTCTTTAATATTGACTTTGTGGGTTAAAATGATGTTATTAGAAAATAAAAATGTAAATATATTGATCGTTTACTTTTATTGTTTTTATAACAGGAAGAAAGCAGTGATGATACAAGTTATCAGTTTTCAAATGCCATTAAGCGTCCTAATGTAGTTCATGTATATTACCCATCTAAAAGGCTTAGAGAGGAAGATCCAGAGTTCGATGAACCGAGTACCAGTGGAATTAGGTCAACTCGCAGCGTTGAATCAGCATCCCTACAAGGAAATCAGGTAAGGCTGCTCTAAAAATTTTTCCTTGCAACCAGGATGCACCAAGTCGGACTTTTTGAAGGTGTGGTTTTAAAGCATCCATCTTTCTGAAGGTGGAGATTTCTTCAGGCTAAATACAAAATTGATTACAAATATAAAAAAATCTTGTTGCGTTTTTAAAGAAAATGTGTTTTTAGTGATGCTCACTTGGAGGTGTTTTTTAGTTTTAAAAATGTTGGTTTTTCAGACGATGTTTTAATTCATTTTGAATGATGAGAACCCGATATTAGAAAATCGACTAGATTTTGATGATATCGTAAAAAAAGACGTAAAATGTCGATAAAGACAGGAAATATTTTTGAATTAAAACAAGATATGAGATCTTAGAAATAAATAGTCCAACAGTTTTAGAGCCCACAAAACTGTTTAAATAATATTTTAAGCGTATTTGTAAAGTCTCGGTTTTAAATGGTTTGAGAATTATCAAGATAAGAAAAGTGAGCATTTGTTTATTAAAGATAAAAAGAAGGTTTTAAAATCGTTAAATATTGAATCAATGGATTCAGGTCAAATTTTCCCATAAATTCTGCCAAACTGTATAAGTTTATCAAGCACATCCATACTGCGCCATTCAATAATTTTTATGTTTATCGTTTCTGGCCTTTTAAATATCAAAAATGTTTTAAGCTGGTTTAAAATTAATTTTACTGTGACATTGTCTATATATGATTCATATCTGATAGATCGATACTTAAGCTCCAAAACCCATTCAACAATTGTACTCTGGTTGTCAATTTATTCCCAATATGACACATAAAGTTCGGTTAAGGAGAAGAAGGCTCCCGTGCTTTATTTTCTTTGTAGTTGCCACAGGTTCGAATAGATTTTCCATTGATTTTTTAAATAAATCGAGGTAAAAAGAACAATTGAGAAGTGTGGTTTTGGAGCGCATTATGAGAGATTCAGATGTGTTTTTTTTTTGCTTTTGGTCGGTCTTCTTGGTTATGTTCCAGAGTTATTGCCATTCAAAGACACTTCATACCTGACTTATTTTTCGACTATGGTAGAGGACAGCTTTTTATTTTTTAATGTATGAAATTTAAGGTCGATTCTAAACAGATTTAAAATTACATTAGTTGCTGATATATTACTATTCAAACAAATATGCGACAAGAGCGACAACATTCACCTAACCTGAACTAACCGACATCTCGTAAATATACTTTCAAGTATTTCCTCGCCATCTGTGGAAAAAAAACATTTTTCCATTTTTTGATTTTCGCTGTGGAATGTGATCGTCCTTTTTGGTTTTAAACATTCTTTTTTTAATATTCCTCTCACTATTTTTGAAAATAACGTTGTGTTGTATTTATTGTTTATTTTTGAGATGTGTTAATGTCAGCATTCGATTTCGTGTAAAATTAACACACGGCCATCAAAGATTGTTATACACATTCATATACTTTTTGCGTGCTTGACCGAGTTTTTGTATGAAGTTTCCAGTCTCTTGTTATAATATAAGATATTCAATGTTGTAGATTAACCTCTTCTGGAACGTTGTACGACATCGTTTTTTATTGAGTTACAGTTTCTGCTTGGTCAGTTTCTTTACAGTGGCATTTTTTTTTATATATTCCCGGGTCCGTCCTAACGCCGGATGCACTGCGACCAGAGTAGGCCTATTGTGCTTTACAGTGGCATAGTATTATTTTAAATAGAGGAAAAAGCAAATGCGAATCGCTCTTATTCAGTTATTTCATTACAAATAATTTAATTTCCTTTCATTTTGTAAGAAATATTATATGGAAAAATACGTAAAAAGTAAATGTCATTAATATAAACTAAACGTCAATATTTCCAAAACAATTGAATTTATCCGCCTATTAGATGAATAACATCGGCACAACGCCAATATAAAAGTACTTTCAAGAAATACTAATAATAAGAAATTTCGATAATTAATCTTAATTAAAGTTTATATTAATAAAGTGATTAAACTATTCAAGATAAATTTTTAATATTTTTATAAATTTGAAAACAATTATATATATAAAGAAAAACATATGACGAAATCTAATGATAAGAAAAACAATTTGTGCTTGAAGATACTTAACTGGGATGAAAAGTGCCCCGTATTAGTAATTTTTAGCACACATGACATTTGTCATATATTATGTCTGGTGATTTTTTCCAATGTTGGCAGCTTCTCGATGACAACGTAGAACTCTAACCTCGAATAAACTTTAGTATGCAGTTTATTTATATTTTTATATTTATGGTTGGATATTTCTACTCCAAATCTATTGTCTTGATATTTATAAAAGTATATAAAAGAAATTTAAGTTTATTATTGCTTCTGTGTGCTAAAATGAAGTTATTATAAAACATAAATGTAACAACAGTGATTGTTAAGTTTTTGGTTTTTATTGTAGGATGAATATTCCTCGGATAAGTCCAGTAACGATGAATGCAATGTTAAGAAATTAAAGTTAGATGAAGCCAGTACCAGCGGAAGAGTATCAAACTTTTACAACGTTGAATCATCAGCCCCAAAAAAAACCTTGCATGGACTTATTTATCAGTTAAGGCTGCTCATGCTGTTTGTTCAGCGGGTTCCTGATAGACAGGAATTTTATCTTTCCACCGAGATGCACGAAGCCGGCCTTTTTGACGACATAGTTTTACAATATTTAGGTGAAGGTGGTATTTGGAGGTATAGATTTCTTCAAGTAAAACATAAAAATGATGACCAGTATAAAATAGGGATAAGTGATCTCTTTAATAAAAAAACAAAATCAAAAATAAAATCCGGAACATCTAAAAATGCAGGAGAAGCTAAACCGTATCTCTTAAAGAAGTATTTTAAATCTTATTGCGACATTGAACAAAATGATGACTTTAAAAATGCTAATTTGGAAGAGTTTTTGATTTGCACAAATGTCGGTTTCGCAGAAGAAGCGATGATTTATTTTGAGTGTGCAGAAGAAAATGATGATATATTATTAAATTTTAAAGAGATAAATGAAAAATGCACAAAACCAGTGAAATACAAATTAAAAGAGGAACATATTTCTAAACGAAATGAAGATTTTAAAGTAAACAATAAAAATAAATATTGCTTTCAGAATTTTGTCGCAAAGTTCAGGTTTTTGCTCAATTATGGAGATGATGTATTAAACAAAAACATTGAATATTGTTTAAAAAAATGTTTTAAATTGGAAAATGTCGTTTTAGCAGATGCGTTTGTGCAAAACTGCGTCCTTAAATGGTTTGAAAGTTATAAAGAGAAGAAAAGTAAATATTTACATATTAAAGATAAGGAAGAGTTTGTAACATCACTAAATAGAAACATTGATTCTCTGCTGGTGGCAGGATATTCCAATTTTTATATTGAGAAACTGAAGAATTACGGAGTACAATTTGAGAATACTTCACTCCTGAGTGACTTTTTCGACTATAAAAAAGACAAGATAATGTTTATTATAACCGCAACTCCAAAATTAAGTGTGATTAAGTTGAGTCAGCTGTTTTGGGAAGTTGAATTAACTCAGGATAAATTTATATTCACAAACTGCGATCAATTAAATTATAACGAAAAAATTTCTGCTACATTTTTTTCCGAGTCAAGTTACAGATGGCTGGTCATTGAGTGTCTTAACGAGATCGAATTAAACATAAAAATGTTAAATAAAATTTCAGAAATGGAAAATGAAAAGACAGTCGTAATAATTGGCCGAGGAAGTCATGTTTTGAGGTTTAAGAAATTTTTGGGATTAATCACGCCACCTTTTTATGATAAAAATAATCTATTTAAAAACCTGACGATCGATTCACAAGAAAAAATGTTGGAAAAGAAAGTGATTTTTCAAGGAGAAAAAATAGATTTCAATGTACTCGTTGACATATATTCGGGTGCGAATATTATTGACGAACTGACACTAGAAAAACTTCTCACTGAAACCATTGAAATAGGAAATAATGACGTCTTCGAATCAGATTTCTTAATAAAGGAGTGTTACATACGAAGAAAATTAATTCGAAGAAAGTTAAGACTCGACATTTTACAAAATGTGGAAGTTTTAAAAAAATGTTTGTTTATTATTTCAGGCGTAAACCGAGATCAACTTGAACATTTAAATATTAACAATGAATGGATTTTCGTGTGGGAATACGGAAAAATGTTTGAAAATGGAATTATAATTTCCGAGGAAATTGAATCTGGAAACGTATTTCAGGAGTTACGCAAAAATATTACGAAAAATGTTTATTGGTTGAAATATACAAAAGAGGAGTTTTTAATTAAGGATGTTAGTCACAATACAAATAGTCTTCATAAATGCGTTGTCTGTTTCGAGGAACATGAGTTAAACAAGAACCAAACATTGGATGAAAAAATTCTAATTGTCGCTGATGGGCCCGGTTGTGGCAAATCCACTTTTTTGACGAGAGTTGCACGTCAACTCAAGCAAATAATGTCAAATATATGGGTTCTGAAAATTAATCTTTCATCTTATGCATACAAACAAGAAGGACGGAAACAGGTCATGAAATTTCTGGAAGATATTCAATTTGAAGATACTGAAATTAAGAAAGCAACAGAATTTATGGCTCATCTGTTATTTCCACAAGAAAATGAAAGTGAGAATAAATATTTTGTAAGAGAACTTTTTATCCAATCGCTGGACTGTTTGAATGGAAACATGAAATTTCCTAAAATAATACTTCTATTTGACGGTTTTGATGAAATAAGTCC
Organism: Diaprepes abbreviatus; assembly: GCA_034092305.1. Lineage (NCBI taxonomy): Eukaryota > Metazoa > Arthropoda > Insecta > Coleoptera > Curculionidae > Diaprepes > Diaprepes abbreviatus. Next base: position 1,294,870 of record JASJET010000242.1, read on the forward strand.
CACATTTAAAGAAAAAACTCTCACTTTACTTCAGGCGCTCCGGTATTCGAATGTTAAACAAATGTGGGTTACAACAAGAAATCATGAAGAACTGAGCTTGGAAGTGGCTCTCGATTCATCTTCTTTCTTTCTTACACCTCTTCATTTGACGGAAAAAGTTGATTTCTTACAAAAATTATGGGAATACAATTTGGCGCACTTTGATGATATAAAACTTAAACCTGATAGCAAAGATATCTTAACGTATCTTAAAGAAATAACAAATAACATTTGTAATTGTAATGATTACGGGATTAAAGACAGTTTTCGGGACTTTCAAAAACGTTTGCTACCTACTCTTAGTTATTCTGAGGTACAACATTTATTAAGTAGTGTTGACCTTTCAGACATTGCAGAACATTTAATAAATTACTTCAAATACAACTATAAAATGTCAGAGTTTACCGAAAATCCTCTACAAATTAAAATGTTGGCCGAAATAATTTTCTTTAAAAAGTTCAGCTCTTTAGACAATTTGGACATAGTTTCGTTATATGAAGAATTTATAAACTACAAATTGAGGGTTTTTCGTGACGATAAAGATGCTGCTGGAAAGTCCGTTGCAGGTCGTGGTTTCTTCGAAACACATTTGAAATATTTAACAACAGTTCACCAAAAAATTGCTTTACAAACTCTGCTTCCTCATTATGATAATATACAGTTTAGGGAAGTAATTAATAAAATAGAATTGACGAGGGCCGGACTGCTCGTAATTCATGACGATCGTCTGGAATTTGTGCATCGAAGTTTTGCAGAGTATTTTGTCAGTCAATATTTCGCTGAAAATTTTCATCGTCAGAATGTACAGAAAATTGTTTTTTCAGATATTTTAGTAAATGAAAATTACTCATTAATACGAACGTTTTTAAATCATAACGAAACATTTCTTGGCAAACTGGGTTCCAAAACGCAACAAATGAATGAAATAATCAGGGTCAATAATCCCATCTTACTTTATCAAATGTTGAAAGAAAAACTGTATAATTTATCCATGAAGTTTCTTGAAAATTTGCCTCTCGACTTATCTGAACATCTTATTTTGTTCAATAAAAATAGTGACGGAACAACAGTATTGCACATAATTTGTCAATATAAGAACGAGGAGCAAATTTTAGACAATATATTAAAAACAATAAAAGACAGTATTTCATCGGAAACACTTAAAGAACTTTTCTCTAAAAAGGATAACGTACAACGTACAGCATTACACTGCATTGATTTTTATCGAAAAAATTCAGCAGCGAAACAAAAATTACAATTTTTCAAACTTAATTGTACTTCTGAGTTATTTCATAAACTTTTACTTCAAGTTAATGAAAAAGGAGAGACCGTATTACACGTTGCTTGTTGGGCTGGATTTGATATAACTGATTTGTTGGAAGTATCTGACGAAAATAGAGACACAATTAAAGATCTTTTATTAAAAACTGACATTAAGAGGCGAACCGCCTTGTATAATACTATTTATACCGCTGGAAATCCTTCCTTGCTAACAAATTTACTTAACCTTATCAAATCATTTTGTAACTCTGAAGAAATTAATAATTTATTTGCAACGAAACCTAGTTTAAGCGACGTGTTGAATTTTGCTACAATAAACAACAAAATGTTTGTTACATTTTTAAATGCCATTAAAGACAACCAAGAAATAATTAGAACACTTTTTTTAGACACTGATAAAAATGGACTGTCTGCATTGCATTATACTGTGGAGTATTACTTTGATCTTAATGTGTTAAAAATATTACTAGACTTTCTTAATTTAAACTGTGGTACAGAAACGCTGCTTACAATTTTGTGTAAAAGAACAAAATATGGAGCAACTATTCTACACATGGCGGTGAACAAATTCAAAGTAACACATGATCATAACTCGTTGACACCTCTCCTGACTTATTTGTTTAGTTTAGTTGGGAATGACAAAGAAATATTTAATGAGCTTTTATTAACAACTGACACGTACGGGCGAACTGTACTACACTGTACCACCTATAAATTGGAATTTCCTTTTTTACTAAAAGAATTTCTAGATTTTGTTCAAACAAATTGTGGTGAAATTATTTTTACAGAACTATTACTTAAATCCAATATATTACACCTTGTCTGTCGTCAAAATGTCACAGATAACTTAACTTTTCTATTAAATAAAATTAAAGACAATCCAGAAATATTTAATAAACTTCTACTCCAGACCGACAAAGAAGGAAACACTGCATTGCATTATACTGTTCTCCAGCGCAATTCTTCAATGATGAGTGAATTACTGAATTTTGTTAAATTAAACTGTGACGAAGAAATATTTAAGAGTCTTTTATGCGAAGCAAATAATGAAGGTCTCAACGTGTTGCACTTTGCATGCATTCAAATAGAAAATAAAACAGAATACGAAGACAATCTGATATCTTTATTAAAATTTATAGAAAACGATGATACAATACTAAATAAACTTTTATTGAAAACATGTTGGAACGGCTGTACTCCACTGCATTATACAGTCCATGATTTTGATAACGCGTCTTTATTAAAAATTTTATTCGATTTTATAAAAAGATACAATTCTACAATGTTGGACACACTTTTATTAAAAGAGAGTAGTACAGGATTAAGTTTGTTGCACTTTGCTTGCAAACACAGTAATGAAGGAAACTTAAAGTACTTATTATATGCAATGCAGGATAACATCGCAATACGCGATATACTTATTTTAAAACCTAATCATAATGGACAAACTATACTGCATTATTGTGTTTATAACTTTAAAATGTTAAAATTCTTCCTTGATTTCGTTAAATCACAGTGCGATCAAGAAATGTTCACCAACCTTATACTTAAATGTGATCAAAAAGGTCGTACAGTATTGCACACGTTCTATAAAATTAGTGATGATAAAGAAAACTTGACTTATTTGTTAAATTTAGTTAAAAACAACACCACTCCCGAAATATTTAATTTATTTTTATCTAAAAAGGACTGTCATGGAAAAGTGGCATCGGATTACACTGCCCAGAAAACTAATAATTCTATTTTGTTGAAATTTTGGTAAATTTTGGTTTTCAATTACCGAAAATAATCGATGATTCTCGATTAATTGAATAATAACAAAATTCGATTAATCTATTTTTCACATAATCGAAAAATTAATTAATTTGCCCACTGATTATTTTTCGATTTATTATTTGTTGTAATAAATAGCCTTTTCTAATTATTCAATTTTGCCAACCAAAATGCAATTAATGACACAAATAAACGTATAACAGTGGATTCCGATCCTACTTTCTCATATATCGCTGTGTATCAAACTGTTTCAACTTTCTCCATATGTAACAAATAACTTATACTGCGTCATTTAAAAGGTTTTGCGTTTCAAACTAAATATTTCATCATATAAATATTTTCAAACTCTTGAAATATCAAAATTGTTTAAAGTTCGTTGATAATCTGCCGATAATTCATATTAAACTGCGTTTGGACTTAAACCGATACAAAAGTTACAAAACTCTTGTTTAAGTCTAATCAATGGAAAAAGGAAATTTTAATGTATTTTATATGAATCGAAAAAATGGGTTGTTTAAATCTCCGACAGTTGTTAATTTTGTTTATTTTAATCCGATAAACGCCGCCATAACTATCTTAAAATATCAAGTTTCCCAGTGCAAATTATTAACGTTCGGTTGTGGGAGCAACTTCCACGCTTTCTCTCCGAAATTATTGCTAAAAATCTGTATAGATGCTACATTGAATTTAGATCCGTGATTTTGGAGCGCATTATGAGTGATTCAAATGTATTTGTTGCTTTCCGCGTATGTTGACTTTCCTATTTCAATATTTTAGTTGATGAGTTGAAACTCGCTTCGTTGTCGAAAACAAACAATCAGCTAAATTTCGAAAAGTGATGGAAACTTAAAATTTGGGATCCCTGGATGTGAACCGCACCAGTCTTCTTGGTTATATTCCAAGAATATTAGGCTTTAAGGGCGCTTCATAAGTAAGCTATAAAAACTGATTAAATAAATAGTTACATTTGAAAGTTATGGTCATTTAAATTTTCATCCTAGTTTTGTTGCATCTGTCAGGTGTAAAACGAAAACAAATTATTGATTTTTTTATCTTTGAAATTTAAGATTGCTTCTAAACAACTTTTAGATTAGATGTAATTAAATAAATTAATTGTTGATATGTTACCATAAACATTATGTAGGTGGAATAACATCATTCAACTCAGAGAACTAAACTACATCTTGTGAATATTCTTTCAAGAATTTCCTTGACTGTTCGGAATAGTTCTGATGACGTTATATTAGTATTTAGAATGTAACTCGCAAATTCTTTATTCCTGTATAGCGATTGGTGATTTACTTTTTTTTATAATAATTTCGTTTGTAGAAATAGCAACATTTATAGAGTTTTTCCAAATGTCGAGAATTATAATCATACATATGTGCGGAGTGTCCCATTTTCAACACTTTTAAGGTTATTGGAATTATTATCAAAGATATAGTGTTGCCGTTTACACTTTAGTGTTCGACATTTTAACGAAACGAAAGATTCCGATGTTAAATTTGTAATCGTTCTCTCGGTTTTTAATTTACAGGGTGATTTTGAAAATCTTCGTTTTTGAGGTACATCTTGTATTAACGCATAACGTTAATTTATCAAAAAAATAAAAACTAATTGTTATAGGACTTTTACGTAGAGTTCAGTGACGCAATATATATATATATATATATATATATATATATATATATATATATATATATATATATATATATATATATAAATAAATATATTAGGTGATAATACATTTTTATATTTGTCTATATAGTTTTCTTTCTCTTCTGTGTTTTGTTGATTATTTACGAAGATCTGACAACAGTAGATGCTGCCTGAAATCGGAAATAGAAGGCGCAATCAAAGTATGTTTTGTTTTCTTTACTAGCTGTTTATAAGCAGCTCTTCAAACAATTTGATTAGCAGCTATGGACATATATAATATATTCATCCTTGTTTAATAACGCGAAAGCGTCTACATTTTTCTCTTTCTATATCAAACTTTAGTTCATCAAACGAATAGAAACAATAATATATTAGGAGAGAGATTGAGTCTTTAATTTTCTCTGCAATCTCATCTTGCCAATTTATACACTCTGATTAAATTTTTAGTTGATGTTACCCATCTATTGTTGTCCGATCTTAAATGTCTTATTAGAATTGTAACCTCTAAAAAATTGTTGTAACATTTATTCATAATTTTTTAAAATAAAGAAGGGATTGAATAAAATTTCATGTAATATTTGGCAAATATTATATAAAGTAATTTTTCGGTTATTTAGTCATATGATATAGCAATTAATTTATAATAATATTTTATTATACATTCTTACTATAAAGAAATCAATAAATATAATAATTCTGTAATTTTTGTTGTTTTAATTGCTCCTCAACAAAATGTTATAAATGATCCCCCTATGGAGAGAGAGAGAGAGAGAGAGAGAGAGAGAGAGAGATGCGTTATTGACGCATCGACGATTTTAGTCTTTTAGCGTCTATTCAGTTTAGTTTTTAACCGACTTCTAAAAGAAGGATGTTCTCAATTCGTCGACCATATATTTTTTTTTATGTATGTACACCGATTACTCCGGAACGGCTGCACCGATTTGAATGAAATTTTTTACGTTATATTCAGGAAGTTGCTGCAGTGGTCCCATATTTTTTTAGATGAAATTGGTGCAGTAAAATCCAAGATGGCGCTTACAATATGGCGACAAAAAAAATTAATTTTGTCCGATTTTCTCTAAAATTAGTATGGAGGAATCTTCGGGGTTGTACCCAACGAATCTGAAATTATTTTTAAAAAATTCAAAATGGCGGATCCAATATGGCGGACAAAAAAAAATTAATTTAGTCTGATTTTCTCCAAAATTGGTATAGGGGAGTTTTTGAGGTTGCGCATAACGAATCTGATATTATTGTAAAAAAATTCAATATGGCGGATCCAATATGGCGGATCAAAAAATCAATTTTGTCCGATTTTTACCAAAATTGGTAAGGGGGAGTTTACGGGATCGCATATGACGAATCTAAAATAATTTAAAAAAAATTCAAAATGGCGAATCCAATATGGCGGACAAAAAAAATTAATTTAGTCTGATTTTCTCCAAAATTGGTATAGGGGAGTTTTTGAGGTTGCGCATAACGAATCTGATATTATTGTAAAAAAATTCAATATGGCGGATCCAATATGGCGGATCAAAAAATCAATTTTGTCCGATTTTTACCAAAATTGGTAAGGGGGAGTTTACGGGATCGCATATGACGAATCTAAAATAATTTAAAAAAAATTCAAAATGGCGGATCCAATATGGCGGACAAAAAAAATTAATTTAGTCTGATTTTCTCCAAAATTGGTATAGGGGAGTTTTTGAGGTTGCGCATAACGAATCTGATATTATTGTAAAAAAATTCAATATGGCGGATCCAATATGGCGGATCAAAAAATCAATTTTGTCCGATTTTTACCAAAATTGGTAAGGGGGAGTTTACGGGATCGCATATGACGAATCTAAAATAATTTAAAAAAAATTCAATATGGCGGATCCAATATGGCGGACGAAAAAATCAATTTTGTACGAGAGAGTTTTCGGGGTCACATATGACGAATCTAAAATTATTTTAAAAAATTCAATCTAGCGTATCCAATATGGTGGATAAAAAATTAATTTATTTTCTTTAAATATCGATATTGGAAGGTTTTGGGGCCTATATTTCCAATCTAGAATTAATTTGAAATTTAAGATAGTGGATTTTCAATGACAGACTAGATATTCGTTTGACCCAATTTGATTGGTATTTGGAAAAATCTAAGAACTAAAGAATTTTTAGTGGTTCATTTTAGGGTGATTTACAACTTTGGATAAAATGGGCACTTTTTTGCCAGTTTGGAGTCATTGCGAGGTACACTATTCTCGATTAGTACTTAGTTCAAATAATTTATGAATGTCATAATGAATTCTAAAACTAAAAATAGAAAAATAAAATTTTTATTAAAAAATTGAACCGACTTCTAAAAGTGCGCTAAAAAGTGAAAAATAACCATAAATTTTTATATGAAATTGAACGTTTTGAAGTCGGCGCCAAATTATTTGTACAAGAAATGAATAACTACTAATATATACAAATTATGGTAAGAAAGCAAATACAAATAAAGTATTTTTAATCTGTTTATGCAAATCACATTTTGTCAGGTATTAGTTTGGCGCCGACTTCAAAAAGTTCAATTTCATATAAAAATTTATGGTTATTTTTCACTTTTTAGCGCACTTTTAGAAGTCGGTTCAATTTTTTAATAAAAATTGTATCTTTAATATTCGTTAGTTTAAATATGCATTTTCAGAAAAAAATGTTATGTAATATCTAACCGGAAAGTCATTATTGATGTTGTAAGTTTCTGATATTTTCAAATATTTGTTATCTGAACCTCTTTTTTAAAAATTTCTCATATGGAGCAGACCTTAATGGTGACATTGTATAATGGTAATCATGCAAATATGAAATTCGTAAATATATTCCTCCACCTTAACCAACAAAACCGCAACCAAATTTAAGTAGGTTATACTAGGTCTGTACCCAAACGTTGGCAATGACAACAGTTACCTTTTGTAAAGAAACAAAAAATATTTTGTTTGTGCTGCCTCTCCAAGTAAGCTTTGGCCCTAATGAAATAAAAACAAAAGTAAAATATAATAAAAAAATGAACGAAAAAATCAACCACAATTTTGTTGATCTGTTTCAACAATTTAAAATCAACAATTAATTTGGTTCTTTTTTGTTATTATTGGTATAAGTTTCGAGCTATCCTTTGCGCATCCGCAGATCACTGTACGATCTCTAGATCGCTGAGAATAAACAATCAAAAAACATAAAATCTTATAAACAAATTCACTCTGCAAAAAACTATTAAATATTTTAACTTGAAATTTTGCATACTTGTTGTATGCAACAAGAGGCTGCAGTATAAAGTTAACGTAATATTTTTTCTATCGTTTATTAACAATTGAAAAAACAGCCATTTTAGCAGGTTTTTTTACAATAACTAACAAACAAATTATCCGATTTGGATGAGCCTTAGCTCATTTTGTGGGTATTTTTAATGCGCACAACTTTTGTTTGAAACTTTTTTACTGAAAAATAATAGCTTTTAATAGAACTTGAAAAAACTGTTTTTTCACATCTTAATTGTTAAATAAAAAATGTTCCTCAAAAAAGAAAATGACATATAAGATACTACATAATTACTATTATCATTCTGAAGGTTTCTACGTAGTCAGAAATGTACTAACAATACATTTTTTCCAAATGCTAATTCCGCTGGTCTAAATTGACAAATTTTAAAACGAAGCAATTTAAGAGAGATAATTAAGTGATGCCTTGTAATTAAGAAGTTCATTGGCTATAAAATAAATGATATTTAAAAAATAAATAAAGAAGCTATCCAAATTTAATATAAAAAATAATATTACAAAAATTATTAATACAAAATTAAAAACATAATGAGAGAAATTTTCTTGTTAATTTTGATTTGGTGATAAAGTTTTAGTTTTCTATGTTTTCCTTTGAACTGGCGCAAGACTGCCTCAGAAGTGATCGCATTTTTCACTATTTCATGCTATAGCGTGCTAACTGTAGTGCTTAAAACATATTTAAGCGTAAGATGAGTCTATGAATCACAGCCATAGAGACTACTCGGAAGCACCCGTGGGCAGCTAACGGGATGGATAAAGCGGGAGACGGTATCGTTCGGGCACAGTTGGTTCTATCCGCACTTTTCTATTTTCACACGTGAGAGTAAGGCACACAGGTTATGTGTAATTATTAGTTAGTATTAGCGTTCTCCGAGAAAGCATTGCCTTAAATTCGCAAATAGAAAGATACATTTTTTTTTGATATATAATTTTTTATCGACAGTTTCCTTCACTTTTCAAGCTTAAAATGAATCTCAGAGCATAAATAGTTAATTAAATATTGACTCTTAAGTTTGAAACACGTTTTTTTTTCTAAAAAATCGAATTTTCAAAATAAAAAATTTGGCTTGACATCAAAATTTTTGTTTTGTCTTTAATAACTCGTCAAAATTTCCAAACGATTAGATTATTTCTCAGCTCTTTCGCACGATTGTTAACTAAATCAGGCAAAAATTTCAATTTTTTATTAATAATCAATTCTTAAATGGAAAAGGACGTTCAAATAAAAGTATTATAGTTTTTCTGAAGCTCTACGTTTTATCTGTTAATATCAACGACGCAGAACTTACAATCTGATTTTTTATTTATCAGTTTGTTATCAACAAATGAACAGCGCCCAATGGTTCTCACTGGAATCTCATATTATCCGGTCCTTCCGAAAAAAAATTCCCGTCAGTATCCAGTAAAATCAATGATATAGCCTAATTTTACCGGGCCACTAGACAATTCTATTGTATATGAAATGAAAATATTTTTTTAATTTTAAAAATAAATATAATTTTCATTTTTGTATTTGTAACAATGTCTACGTAATTGTTTATTACTAAACTGAAATTAAATTTTATTTGAAAAAAATTGTATTTTCAATTAAATATTTGCTTTTCGGTTACTTATATTTTTTATAGCTTTGATACATAAAATGCCTAAAATGCTTTGGTTCTGTCACGTATCTCACCTTACCTCACTGTTTTTTGGTAAATGGGGGTTTTCTAACGTGATAAAGTAATTTTACGAGGAATGGGATTGAATCTTTTTCTTATAAGATGAAAACAATGGAAACAATACATTTCTTTCATATTGTCGAATTTTCTAGGGTGGGCGGTGCTTAACCTTGCTCCCCACTAACTACGCCCATGCTTTTGAGCAAGTGCAATAGTTCAATTGATAGACACCCGATATTTTGTCTGTTTTAATTTTAGATTTAGCAGTTTTTGGCATTTTTCCGAGAGAATTGTTCGTTTTGAAAGATACGTTGATTTTGTATTTATTTAAGAAAGATGTAACTTTTTCGGAGGATTTATCGAGATACGTGATACTTTTAAAACTATTGTTTGTGTTTTTATTAAAGGTATGTACTTCCCAGAAAGCTTATTTTTGTTGTTTTTATGTTTAAAATATTTTTTATAAGAGTAAATATTAGTTATTGTTTACGATTTGTTTTATGATATTTAGTTCTTTATTAAAATCGGTTTCCGATAAAGGTTTGTTAATCACTCTGCGGATCGTGCTATTGAAGGTTGCAAATTTATGTCGTTTTGGATGTGATGAATAATTGCGTATTGTAGTGTCTGTATGGGATGGTTGTGGTTGATTGGGAATTTATGATTATGTGTGGTTCAAGTTATTGTAACATCCAGGAACTTTGTGGAATTATTCACTTCCTTTCTATTTTTAATTTGATATTTGAATGTATTATGTTGATATATTTTAGAAATGTGGTGAATTTCCTATCTGTGATGGTGAAACATGTAATGATATTATCAACATATCGGTATCAGCATAAAAAGTTTTTAGATACATGATGTTTGTAAACATATTATCCATAAAAAATTCCATTAAAAGTGAGCTTAGAGGACTACTCATAATACTGTCATAAAAGATATTGTAAAAAGCAAATTAACTTTGATTTAAGAGAGTTTTAAGCAACTTTATGAAGTCTGTTTCTATAGCTAAGTTAACTTTATTTTTGGTGGGGAGGCTCTCTACCAATTTTACAGTATCCTGTGGTGATATACTCGGAAATAAAACTATATCAGTTTTGAATTCTCTATTAACTCGATTTGTTTAATGTTATTAGTGCTTTTGAAAGAATGAAATTACAATAATTTTTTAAAATATTTATGAGACAATTTGTTAACTTATATGCAGATGCCAACATGAAAGATACGACAAGCCTAATTTGATAGTTTTTTGAAGCTCAATTAGAGAGTACAGTTGTGGGCTTGTTTGAAATGAAGCTTTTCGCATTTTTAATTATTTGTTTGATTGATGTTTGGTAATATCTGTAGGGTACGGAGAAGGGACCAGAGTTGTATATGCAGGAACTATACTGTTCTTATATATTTTTAAAATTTTCTCTGCTTGAAAGGAGAATAACTTATATAGACAATCATAGAATATGCTGTTCTGGTCAAAAGAATATATTTTTCTTTTTTTAAGCATTTTTGTGAAAATAACGTATTTTTTTGTGAGGTGCCTTGATGGAATCTCCATTTTGATATCCGCCAATGTTCTTTTTTTCACAAAAATAAGATGGGTAGATGGAGTGGCTGATTTGAAAAGACTTGGAATACCGAGCAGCCGTCGAGGGAGCATCACTTGAATGCTCGCTGAGATGTTGACGAAACGCCGTTAAGATTTTTTTACTCACGAACGGATTAAAAACCGGAAAAACATTAGTGCACACACCCACATATATATATATATATATATATATATATATATATATATATATATATTTACAGTTTAAGACACAACAAAACTGAAGTTCCAGAGTAGTATCTGCTGCATACCTGATAAAATAAAACAGCCATTCTGTATAACATCTAACATGAATTTTACAATAAATAATACAATAATTGAGGAAAAATCGAATAGAAAAAATAAAGAAATATCAATATCCGATGGGTTTAAAAACGCATTATTATGGAAATAGTTTTTAATCTCCCTCATAAAAAAACTGAGGCTACAAAAAAAGACATCTGTGGTGTTACAAAATTGATTGAATTGGAACTGCATTCTAATCTGGGATGTGTTCAGATTTAAATTCGTTCTGCGGAATGGGATATTCAATAAGTAGAAATTTCTAAGACTTCTTCCAGGTACATTAAAATTTAAGCAAGATAAGACAAAGGGGAATAAATTAAATTATTAACTAGTTTGAAAATGACATAAGCCCGAAATGGTACTTCCCTGATTCACAGACAGTATATTCAAACATCCAGTAACCTGCTCAACCGAGCAACCAGCCTTAAAAGCTAATATTTTAAGAAAACTGGTCTGAACTGATTCAACTCACTTCCTAGGTATATTATAGTAGGTGTTCCAAACGACTGATGCAAATAATAATTTGCTATATACATAAAAATAGTACACAGAATAAGGATACTTTCTGGGTTCTCAAATTTTTTGCAAGTTCTGTTAATAAATCTTGGTTACGTGTTTTTCGTAGTGAAAACTAAAAATCCATTGGCTGTCGAGAATGACTCCAAGATCCTTAATTTTAGTAACTTTTTCCAGGATAAAATTATTTAAAGTGTAATTGTTAAAGATTATATTTTTCCTTTTTGAAAAAGTTATAGTATTACACTTAGTAAGGTTTATAAAAATGTTATTTTTTTAGCAACATTGAAACAAATTGCAAAGGTCTTGAAGTTTATTGCAGTCATCTATGTCGTTAATGGGGCGGTAAGTCGTCAACGTATGAAAGAAATTTTCTGCTTTTAAAGCAATGTTCCTTGGGTTACTCCAGACGTAGCCTGGAAAGGAGTAGAATGATAACTATTCACTGCAACGATCAGCAGCCGAAAACAAATGTAGAATCGAACATACTTCAAAAGTCCCGCGTAGACACTCACTGCAGTAAGCCTCTCGATCAACCGGTCATGGCTGATCTTGTTGAATGCCGTACTGAAGTGAGTGTACACACAATCCAAGTGATCTCATCCCTCAAGTACCTCACGAATATCGTGAGAGTAAGAAAGCACGTTAGTTTCAAACAATTGATGGGAACAAAATCCAAATCCATGCTCTCCTTCAATAATTAAGTTTTTTTTTGACAATATTTAATATGTTTGGATATATTAGTTTTTCTAGCATCTTTGTAAAAATTGTGGTTTTAATAATAGGCCGGTAATTTGCTATATCGGTTGTGTTTTCAAATATATAATGTGGCGCCAAGTTTAAAGACTTCAATTCCATAAAAAAATTTGTATAGTACAAGTAAAAACACTATTCAATTTAAAATTTTTTTAGGCAATAAAAAAATCTGTTTATATAAATATAAATCGTTGCAACTCGTTTAGGCTCCAAAAAATCGGGCTATTTTCAGTCCTCGACTATTTATGGTTTTAGTGCCAGAAATTACAAAATATTGTGTCCTCGCAACGAAATGATAATGATATTTCACAGCCTGTATGTGAACTATGAGACTTGCGGCCGTTCACATCTAAGAACAATAAAGTTTTTTTACATGTTCCTACACTGTCAATTACGATTAGTTTTTGTGAGTATGTGAATGAATTCAAGTGTGCCACAATGTACCCATTTTTTCTTGAATGTTACCAAAAAATTCCCAAGAGTAAAAAATAATTGGTTTCATTATGAATTACCCTGTATGGCGAATGACGACATATTTCAGGGAATAATACAAATAGAGAATATTTTTAAAAATGACTCATTTTCATTTTCGCCGAAATGTAGCACATATGAATAATCAAGTTTTATGAAAATTACCTATCTCTGTTTATTCATTCTCTAGTATATATAACCAGCGGTTTGGGCCAGCTGATAACTAGTACGATTTATCGTTGTGAACGTTTACAGGCTATAACAAAAATTATTACAAATCATAACAAAAATTCTGCGCTTAACCCTTTTAAAGTGTAGATTGTATGAGATATTAGTTATTTTAGAAAATGGCTGCATCAAAAAACATCTCGGTAAGTGCCAAAAAAATTATAGTCGCCAATCAATTCTTAAATAAATTATTCCTTTACATTCAGGACTCTGCGAATACATTTTAATTGATGATAATTAAATTTGAAAGTTCATTCTTTTATATTTTAATTTTTGCTTTTTAAGAAAAAAATTTGAGGTCATCCACAATTAGCATGTAGATAAAGGTTGTTTTCATTCCCATACATGATGACCAAGTTTATATCGATGATTTCAAGTCCGTTTGAAAGTGAAACGGCTTTGCATCTAATTTTAAACCTAACCATTGATTCCGGTAACTTAAACCTGGGTTAAAAATCAGTTTTAAGCTGCATTCAGATTTACGTTCTTTTAGGAGCAACAGAACATAATCGATAATTTTCCTGACGAATCTAGGTCTACAATATTTATATTTCAGTTTAATTTAAAAAAAAAAGTTTTATTTTCGACCAAACGTTGCAGTTATTAATAAATATTTGAGGAAGTAGTTTCATTGTTATTAATTACAAACAAATTCACAAATTTTCCGGTAAATAAAATTTGTATATAAAAAAAATTGAACCGGCGTCTAAAAGTGCGCTAAAAAGTGAAAAATAACTACAAATTTTTATATGAAATTGAAAATTTTGAAGTCGGCACCAAACTAATACTTGACAAAATGTGATTTGCCTAAACAGATTAAAAATACTTTAATTCTAATTGCTTTCTTACCGTAATTTGTATATATTAGTAGTTATTTATTTCATTTACAAATAATTTGGCGCCGACTTCAAAAAGTCAATTTCATATAAAAATTTATAGTTATTTTTCACTTTTTAGCACACTTCTAGAAGTCGGTTCAATTTTTTTTTAAAAATTTTATTTTTCGATTTTTAGTTTTGGATTCATTATGATATTCATAAATTATTTTAACTAAGTGCTAATCGAAATTAGTGTACCTCGCAATGAATTCCAAAGTGGCAAAAAAGTACCCATTTTATCCAGAATTGTAAATCACTCTAAAATGAACCACCAAAAATTCTTTGATTCTTAGAGTTCTTCAAATACCAATGAAATTGTGTCAAACAAATATTTAGTCTGTCATAGTAAATCCACTATCGTAAATTTCAAATAAATTTTAGATTGGTAATATAGGCCCCAAAACCTTCCAATATCGATATTTAAAGAATTTGAGATATATTTTATATTGTATATTGAGTTTGTATACGCCCCAAGAACCCCGCAATATCAATTTTATATAAAACCAGATAATGCAAAATTTTTAGTCCCTCATATTGTATCTTATTGACCAAATTAGTAAAATTAACTTCATATTCGTAATACACCACCTCCCAATCCCCTAATATCAAATTTAAAAAAATGCGAATAAGGTAAAATTTTCTTCCTAGCAAATTGGATCCGCCATGTTGAATTCAAAATAAATAACTTTAACGTATTAATCTAATATAGATCTAAACCCTTCAAAGCCCCCTAGTACCAATTTTAAATGAAAGCCAGAAATTTAAAATTTCAATGGTCATATTGCATCTGACGCTTTAGATTTTCTCACAATAGGTTTATATTCGCTATTTACATCCTCAAAAACGATTCAGTTCCACATTTGAACAAAATTGAAAAATGTAAAATCTTTAATCAGCTATATTGCATTCGCCTGAATCCTGAAAAATACTATTAAATTCATAATTTACATCCTCAAAAACCCTCTATATCAGTTTTGGAGAAAGTCGAAAAATGTAAAATTTTTAAGACACCATATTGATTCTGCCAGATTGAGTTTTCAAAAAATATTTTAATTTCGTAATTAACACTAACAAAAATTCCCCAATATTGACTTTAGACAAAATCGAGAGATGTAGAATATGTAATTCGCCATCTTGGATCCTACATACTTATTTTTTTTTTAAATAATAGCAGATTCGTAATGTGCTATCCCAAAAACTCCCCAAAATCAATTTTGAAAAAAATCGTACAAAATTAATTTTTTATCCACTATATTGGATACGTCATATTAAATTTTTTAAAAATAATTTTATATTCATCATATCCGACCCCGAACACTTCCTCATACCAATTTTGGAGAAAATCGGACAAAATTGATTTTTTGTTCGCCATATTGGATCCGCCATATTGAATTTTTTAAATATAATTTTGGATTTATCATGTGCGACCCCGAAAACTCCCCAGTGCCAATTTTGGAGAAATTGATTTTTTTGCCCGCCGTTTTGAATTTTTCAAAAATAATTTCAGATTCGTTGGATACAATTCCGAAAATTCCTCCATACTAATTTTGGAGAAAATCGGACAAAACTAATCTTGGATTTTACTGCACCAATTTCATCTAAAAAATATGGGACCACCCCAGCAACTTCCTGAATATAACGTAAAAAATTTCATTCAAATCGGTGCAGCCGTTCCGGAGTAATCGGTGTACATACATATATATATATATATATATATATATATATATATATATATATATATATATATATATATATATATATATATACGCGACGAATTGAGAACCTCCTTCTTTTAGAAGTCTATTAAAAATATAAGAATGTCGCGTAATATAGTGCCATTAGCGTCTGTAGTGACGTAATGCAAAGTAGCGAATGGGGCATGATTCTTGCGAGTGTTCACATTTTTTCTCTTGCTCCTGCTCGGTCAACTTTACTTAGGAATGTAGTTAAAAGATTTTTCAGTCTTTTACTGTGCCACAATTTATCCGTCTCTTCTTTATGGTTAACAACAAATGTCTGAAGTAAAAAGTAACTAATCTCATTTTGATTCCTCCTGTATATCAAATTATGATATATTTCAAAGAATAGGTTGGATGAAGTTCATATTATTATAATATTATCCGTTTGCTCCTGGTAGAACCAGTGATTAGATCGGTCTAAATTATTGGTATGACATCATTATAAATATTCACATATTAGTAATATATTTATTCACAATTTGTGCAAATGATCCTTGGACAGTGTCGTAATATATTGTAGGACGTGTGTATATTAGTTATTTTAGTATTCTATTAAAACGGATGCCGTTTACTTCCAGAATCGTACTAAAAATTTTAACATGGGTTAAAAATAAAAACTAGGTTAAATTATGATGACCATTACGGTATTTTTTCTGAAGAGCGCTTTTTTTTTCTTTGACGCACTCAACGAAGTGGGCTATATATATATTATTCCGGAACGGCCGATTTTTGAACACACACTGTATTAATGAACACATTCTATTATTTCAAAAGCTCTTTATTGTCAACTTCAATGTCAAACACTTCCAAGTTGCATCGACGAGTTCTCAAACAAAACTGTCCCCGAAAGCCGATCTGGATCCTTTATATACCCTTTTGGTCGATACCCGAAGATTCCCTAATTTTCTAGAAGGATTTCCATGCCACATGGTGTAATAAAACTAAGAAAAAGGAATAATTCGGCGATTTCTAGACTTTCTATCATAGGCGTTCCATGCTAAAAATAAGGAAATAGAATTCTCTAGAAAGTTTCAGACATTTCATAGACGTCTAGGAAATTAACAAAGGTAAAATAAATTATGAACTCGTAGAAAATAAATCTAAAATCCTACAAACTACAAACACAAACGCTATAAAGTTCGTTACAGTGTCCTCTTCCAAGCCTTGATCCTCCCAATCAACCTTCTTGATCTTGATAATGGGCCAATCTGTCAAGATGCACGACTTTCTGAATTCGGTACACCAGATCGATTAGTCGGGTCACTACGTTGTACGGACCGTCGTATGACTTTTGAAGCTTTGGTGAATGCCCGTTAGTTCTTTTCGGATTGTACAACCAAACTTTTTCACCAGCCATGAATCCATCATTATTGGCTTTGAGGTTATAGCCGGTCTTCATTCTATCGTTTTCTATTTGTAATTTTTGACGGACTTCTTCGTCTAAGATCTGAAGCTCCTTACTGAGTTGATTGGCGTAGTCTTCCCAAGTTGCTTTAGAATCGGGTGGACGTCCAGTAAGCAAATCGACTGGAAGACGTAATTCTTTTCCAAAAATTATGCTAGCAGGTGTTTTTCAAGTGGTTCCGTGTATGGCTGAACGAAAGGCTAGTAAAAATGGCTGAATGCATTTATCCCAATCATTTTGTTGTTCATTTACTTGTATTCTGATGTAATTCTCCAGTGTTCTGTTAAATCTCTCAACCATTCCATCTGACTGTGGATGTAGGAGTGTTATTCAAGTCTTGTGGATTTTCAGAAGCTTACAAAGGTTCGTAAAAATGTCAGATTTAAAGTTTCTACCTTGATCAGAGTGTATCTCTCCTGGTACCCCATATCTACAAATCCATTGTTCTAAAAATATTTCGCTATCAGAGCTCTCCCAAAATTTTTTTAAACGACCATCGTACATAATCAAATAAACACTGTTCAAAAAATATTTCGGCAACGGTGGTGGCTTCTTGATTTGGTATCGCATATACTTCTGGCCATTTACTGAAGTAATCCATAGCTACCAAAATATAGCGATTTCCGGACTTACTAATAGGAAATGGTCCTGCAATGTCTATTGCAATTCTTTCAAAAGGTACTCCTACATTGTACTGTTTCATTTTACCATGGCAACGGGTCCTCGGTCCTTTAATGGCAGCACAGTCGGTACAGGTCTTGCACCAATCTTTTACATCTGCGCGGTTTCCCAGCCAATAGAATCTCTCTCGAACTTTTTCAAAAGTTTTCATAACCCCTAAGTGTCTGTCACCTACACCATTATGTAAATCTTGCAGTACTTTTGGAATCCATTTGATGGGTGAAATAGTCTGGAATTTGTAGTCTTTGCCACCAGAGCTCTCTCAAACTGTTTTTAAAAGACCATCGTGCATAATCAAGGAGTCCCATAAGACCCAGAAACCTTTGGCTTTTTGAGATTTTGACGAGATTTCTTGAAAAGTGGGTCAATTTGACTTATTATTCTTTAATTTAATGATAATATTAAGATCTGGAGCTTCTCGTTGTTCTTTGGTGGTGATTTTGGTATCCCAATCCAAAGAGCATTGTAGTTGTGTCTTTCGGTAATAGAAATCTTCAAGATTTTCTCGCTCTTCGTGTCTGTTACAGTGCTTGTACGTATGTATGTGAGGATGCGGGTTAATAGCCCTGCGACCTAACAGATCTATTGTGTTCCCCTTCTGCTACCGAGAGTAGGCCTTCCAGTCTTATTTCATTTAGGAAATTTATTGGTGCGCTCCCAAGAACCGCATTCTAGGATTTTCTAAAGCGCTGCACTCTGAAAGAATGTGAACATAGGTTTCATCCTTTTCTTCGCAAAATCTGCACTCATCTAGCTCTGCTAATCCGAGTTTCTTGAAGTGTTCCTTCAGGTGGCAATGCCCTGTCAGGAATCCTGTCAGAATTCTAAATTGGTTATTGTTTAATCGTATGCATTTTTTGAATCTCTTCTGGCTATAGTTCCCAAAAATTATCTTCGCTTGTCTTATTCCTTGCAAGTTGGTTCAGTAATTGGATCTTCTACTCTCTTCCTCTCTTTTTTAACCGACTTCTTAAAGAAGGAGGTTCTCAATTCGTCGTGTATGTACGTTTTTTTTTATGTATGTATACACTGATTTCTCCGGAATGGCTACACCGATTTGAATAAAATTTTTTGCGTTATGTTTAGGAAGTTGCTGCGGTGGTCTCATATTTTTTTAGATGAAATTGGTGTAGTAAAATCCAAGATGGCGCTTACAATATGGCGGCCAAAAAAATTAATTTTGTCCAATTTCCGGGGTTGTACCCAATCTAAAATTATTTTAAAAAAATTTAAAATGGCGGATCCAATATGGCGGAAAAAAAATTTAATTTTGTCCGATTTTTTCCAAAATTGGTACGGGGGATTTTTCGGGGTCCCATATGACGAATCTAAAATAATTTTTAAAAAATTCAACATGGCGGATCCAATATGGCGGACGAAAAATCAATTTTGTCCGATTTTCTCCAAAATTGGTAGAGGCGAGTTTTCGGGGTCGCATATGACGAATCTAAAATATTTTTAAAAAATTCAATTTGGTGGACCTAATATAGCCGACAAAAAAATCGTTTCTGTTCGATTTTCTCTAAAATTGGTACGGAGGAGTTTTCGGGGTCGCATATGACGAATCTAAAATAATTTCTAAAAAATTCAATATGGCGGATCCAATATGGCGGACGAAAAAATCAATTTTGTCCGATTTTCTCCAAAATTGGTATGGGGAAGTTTTCGGGGCCTCACATAAAGAATCTGAAATTATTTTTAAAAAATTCAATATGACGGATTCAAATGGCGGACAAAAAAATCAGTTTTATCCGAATTTCGCCAAAATTGATACGGGAGAATTTTTGGGGTCCACACATGACGAATATAAAATAATTTTTAAAAAATTCAATATGGTGTATCCAATATGGTGGATAAAAAATTAATTTATTTTCTTTAAATATCGATATTGGAAGGTTTTGGGACTTATATTACCAATCTAAAATTAATTAAAAATTTTAAGTTAGTGGATTTACTATGACAGACTAAATATTCGTTTGACACAATTTCATTGGTATTTGGAGAACTTTAAGAATCAAAAAAATTTTAGTGGTTCATTTTAGGGTGATTTATAATTATGGATAAAATGAGTACTTTTTTGCCACCTTGGAGTCATTGCGTGGTACACTAATCTCGATTAGCACTTAGTTCAAATAATTTATGAATATCATAATAAATTCAAAACTAAAAATCGAAAAATAAAATTTTTATAAAAAAATTGAACCGACTTCTAAAAGTGTGCTAAAAAGTGAAAAATAACTAGACATTTTTATATGAAATTGAAATCTTTGAAGTCGGCGCCAAATTATTTCTAAATGAAATAAATAACTACTAATATATACAAATTATGGTAAGAAAGCAATTACAAATAAAGTATTTTTAATCTGTTTATGCGACTTCAAAAATTTCAATTTCATATAAAAATTTCTAGTTATTTTTCACTTTTTAGCACATTTTTAGAAGTCGATTCAATTTTTTTAATAAAATTTTATAGTTCTTCTCGTTTTAGTTCTTACACTGCTACTGATTTCACAGAAACGTTCGAGCCCCAGAAATGGTGTCTCAGCCCCTTTTTTTACGAGCTTGTCTACTATTTCATTTCCCTCTACTGCGGTGTGTCTCGGTACCCACAAAAGCGTAACCTTATTACTATTGCTTAATTCTTTTAGTTCTTTTAGGCATTCCTAGACTATCTTGGCGCTGATTGCGTGAAAACTCAACGCATTGACGGCTGCTTGACTATGCGATAGTTTTTCTCTTTGCTGAATTGGATGCATTTCCTGAAGGCGCGTATTTCCCCTTGAAAGATCCAAACTTTCGTGGTGTTTGGTACTGGGTTCATATATTCATATTCTAGTTTCCTCCGTTGCAGGCGCGGATTCAGGAGGGAGCGGTCGCCCCCCAAGAGATATGAGTTCAGAAAAATAGACTTGCTCCTGCCGGCTATATTAGAAACGTAAATGTCGCTGACACCCCTTCCCCCTGTCCACAACTCGTTTTTGTTTGTCATACTGTACTATTGAAATATTGCCGATCACTCCCCCCCCCCCTACTCGTTTAAAGAGAGAATCTTAATCTGATCCTGCTCCGTTATTTTGGAGCCATCTGTATACCATTTAAAGGAATTTCTGTTAAGTTTTTCAGCGGTATTTTTGTCCCATTCACTTTTACGACTCAACTTTGTGTTAATGTTTTTCACTAAGTTGAAACTTAAATCTGATAAAGGAGGTCGTACTGTACTGCACACATTTTATCAAACTAGTGACAGTGAAGAAATCCTAACCTAATTGTTAAATTCAGTTAAAGACGACAGAACTCTTGAAGTATTTAACACATGTTTTTTTTTAAAAGTACCGTCACGAAAAGGTTAGCACTGGATTAAATTGCCTGCAATGCTAATAATTCAACCTTGTTGGAAGTTAAATTTCGATTTTAAATTACCGGAAATAGTCGACGATTCTCGACTAGTTGATTAATCTGCAAAAACGATTAATCCATTATATAATATATTATATTAATCGGAAAATTAATTCATTTGTTGACTGATTATTTTCCGATTTGTTAATTTCTTTTTCAATTGTTCTAATTAATAGCTTTTCCTGATTAATTAGTTTTTCTAACTTAATGCAGTGCTTATATATGGAACATTTATCAGTGAATTTTGTTCGTAATTTCCCATATATCGTCTACTATTAAACTGTTTTAACTTTGTCCTTGTGCCATAGAATACTTTCACTTCGTTATTTATTGGGTTTTATGTTTCGAACTAAATATTCCGTTATATAACTATTTTTATGCTCTTTAAACATTATAACGAAGGGCTAGGAGAATTCAGCCCTGTCTTTATAGAAATAATGTATCGATGAATCATCATTGTTTTTCATGTTTCAAGTAGAATTTTAGATTTTTAATCGTGAACAATGAATGTGTAAGCAAGTAGTTATTTAATAATTTAGAGTATGGTAATTAGTGAAAAGTGTTGTTTTTATTAGAATCCAGTTAGAATATTGAGAGAGAAAATCGCAACAATATCAAAAATGGTATAAATTCATTTAAAATTAATCTAATTAAATTTATATGTATACATATACACAAGCACGGATCCAAGAGGAGGGGGCGGTGGGGGCGATCGCCCCCCCCCCCAAGAGCTTTGAGCTCAGGAAAATTGACCCGATTTTGCCTCATACTATAGTTTATTCAAGAACTAGAGAGAGTAATAAATTATTTTTTACCCTTTTTCTTTCTTCGCAAACTACCTGTGTTCTGTAGTCCGATGTCTTTGGCAAGATCTGTTAGACACATATATTTTTCATAGAAATGGGTTAGAAATTTTATAATCAAAAATACCAGTGTATAATGATGGACTATTTGGGTTGGATGGCAATAGATATTTGGATGTGTGAAGTGTTAAAAAGGATTTTAATCCTTATCATAGGCGTCGGAAGGAGGTTTGTTATCACTAAGTATTTATGGCATAGAATATTAACTCGGTAATAAACTTAAAATAAAAAGTTTTTATAATATTATTTTACTTCTTATGATTTCTTAATAATTCACATAAATTAGAAAATATAGCTAATTTGGACATATTTAACACAAATCGCAACTGTATTTTTGTTATTTTTAACTTTGGCATAGAACCTGTTTTAGACACATTCAGACTAAAACATACCCTTTTTAACGGACTTCTAAAAGAAGGAGGTTCTCAATTCGTCGAGTATGTATGTTTTTTTTTATATATGTACACCGATTACTCCGGAACGGCGACACCGATTTGAATGAAATTTTTTACGTGATGTTCAGGAAGTTGCTGCGGTGGTCCCACATTTTTTTAGACGAAATTGGTGCAGTAAAATCCAAGATGGCGCCGACAATATGGCGCCCAAAAAAATTAATTTTGTCCGATTTTCTCCAAAATTGGTATAGAGGAATTTTTAGGGTCATACACAACGAATGAAAAATGAAATTATTTTTAAAAAATTCAAAATGGCGGATCAAATATGGCGTTCAAAAAAATTTAGTTTTGTCCGATTTTCTCCAAAATTCGTGTGGGGGAGTTTTCGGGGTCGCACATAACAAATCCGGAATATTTTTAAAAAATTCAATATGGCGGATCCAAAATGGCGGCTCAAAAGTCACATTTGTCCTATTTTTTCCAAAATTGATACAGGGATATTTTAGGGATCACACATTCTAAATCTAAAATAATTTTTAAAAAATTCAATATGGCGGATCCAAAATGGCGGCTCAAAAGTCACATTTGTCCGATTTTTTCCAAAATTGATACAGGGATGTTTTCAGGATCACACATTCCGAATCTAAAATAATTTTTAAAAAATTCAATATGGCGGATCCGATATGGCGGACGAAAAAAAATCAATTTTGTCCGATTTTCTATAAAATTGGTACAGGGGAGTTTTCGTGACCATACATAGCGAATCTAAAATTATTTTAAAAAAATTTAATATGGAGGATCCAATATGGCGGACGAAAAAATTATTTTTTTTTTGATATAGGGAAGTTTTTGGGATCGCACATTACAAATCTGAAATTATTAAAAAAATTAAATATGGTGGATCCAAAATGGTAGATTAAAGATTCTAGATTTCTCGATTTTGTCTAAAATCAGTATTGGGGGATTTTTGTTAGTGATAATTACGAATTCAAAATATTTTTTGAAAAACAATCTGGTGAATTCAATATGGCGTCCTAAATATTTTACATTTTTCGATTTTCTCCAAAACTGATATAGGGAGTTCTTGAGGGTCTAAATTATGAATTTAAAAGTAATTTTTCAGGATTCAATATGGCGAATCCAATATAGCGGACTAAAAATTTTACATTTTTTAATTTTGTTCAAAGGTGGGACTAAATCGTTTTTGAGGATGTAAATAGCGAATATAAAATTATTTTATTAAAATCTAATATATCAGATACAATGTGACGGTCTAGAAGTTTAAAATTTCCAGATATCATCCAACATTGGTACTAGGGGGCTTTGAAGGGTTTGAATTTAGATTAGATTAAGACGTTATTTTTTGTTTTTTTTTTGAAATTCAATGTGGCGGATCCAAGTTGAAAATTTTACCTTATTAGCATTTTTTCATATTTGGTATTAAGGGGTTTTCGGGGTTGTATATTACGAATATGAAGCTACTTTTTTACAACTATTAGGTTGATGAGGTACAATATGAGGGACTGAAAATTTTACATTTTCCGATTTTGTCTTAAATTGATATTGCGGGGTTCTTGGGGCGGATACAAACTCGATATGCAATAAAAAATATATCGGGCTAAGAAATTTACATCTCAAGTTCTTTAAATATCGATATTGGAAGGTTTTGGGGCCTATATTACTAATCTAAAATTAATTTGAAATTTAAAATAGTGGATTTACTATGACAGATTAAATATTTGTTTGACACAATTTCACTGGTATTTGGAGAACTCTAAGAATCAAGAAATTCTTATTGGTTTCATTTAGGGTGATTTACAACTTTTGATAAAATGGGTATTTTTTTGCCACCTTGGAGTCATTGCGAGATACACTAATCTCGATTAGTACTTAGTTCAAATAATTTATGGATATCATAATGAATTCTAAAACTAAAAATAGAGAAAGAAAATTTTTATAAAAAAATTGAACCGACTTCTAAAAGTGCGATAGAAAGTGAAAAATAAATATAAATTTTTATATGAAATAAAAATTTTTGAAGTCGGCGCCAGACTACTTCTAAATGAAATAAACAACTACTAATATATACAAAATATGGTAAGAGAGCAATTACAAATAAAGTATGTTTAATTTGTTTATGTGAATCACATTTCGTCAGGTATTAGTTTGGCGCTGACTTCAAAAATTTCAATTTCATATAAAAATTTATAGTTATTTTTTACTTTTTAGCGCACCTTTAGAAGTCAGTTCAATTTTTTTTATAAAAATTTTATTCTCTGAAAAAATTCTAAGTTATAATTTAAATACTTACAAAATACCCATTGTCAAAAATACAAGAAGTTAAACATATATAAAAAAATAAATTCGTCCATATAATATTAAAACTTTTTTGGGGCTAACGGTCATTTTATTATTAATTAAAAACATTTTTGGGACATTTGACGTTTCAGTTTATTTATTTCTTAAACCATCTGCAGAATTACAATTAAACACTGAAAAGGGATTCAAATGTAATTCATTTTTATATGTTACAAAATTGTACGCTGGTAAATATTACGTATCTAATTCGTAATCAAAGTCAGTGGAGCTATCTTCGCTCAAAATAATTAAAATTGGTTCATCTACCTCACCGATCATGAGATCGAGTTTCCACATTTTCTTTTATTCTTTTATTATATGGATTTTCCAATTTTTTGCAGTAACTTTATTCAAGAAAGTCTTTCAAAAGTTCAGTTAAATTACTAATTTTGCAGATTGTGTTATTTCTAGCAACTCTACCTTTTACTAGAGAGAGATATTTCCTTCTAAATGGGCAATTTACGGACGATCTACAAGAATAGATATCCTATCTGGTTTTCCCCAGCAAAAATTAAGTTCTCTGAGGAATTTCCAGAGCTCAGTTCTTTTAATTTCAGGTAAATCCCGATCTTCATTGATTTTAGTTAGAATTTTGTCGACGGTTGGGATCTGCTTCTCATTATAAAGTGTATGTACAACTCCTTTTATTGCAGTTTACATCTCTTCTTCTAACGAGGTTTTTTGTTTGCCTGTGACCGAATGTAGTTTGGGAGTACTAATAATTCTAGTCTTTTTTTTCTCCTTCAGTATTCGGTACATAGTAGATTTTCCAACTCCTGTCATGTTGGAACACATCTCAACAGAGCTTTTAACATTATTATCTAGATATTGATATCTTAAGACATCATAAACATTCATCGTAATAAGTTTTTCGTTGAGGAAAAAATGCACTGATTTAACGATTTTGGAATAAATATAGAAGTGGAAGCCATATCTTTTGGGTATCTCACTAATCTCAAATAATATATAAAAACAAGCACAAACAAGATAAATCACACTGTAAGGTGTACTTTGCTCACTGACAGAAATTAAATTGAACTATCAGAAATTTTATTGTTGCAGTAAATTTATAAATGCTTATAATATTTAAATATAATTAAATATAATTAGATTTACGGCAGTCCTCAGTTACCTGCGGCATTGGAGCAGGTACGTTGGAGGTTTCGGTAACAGTTTTATTACTCTCTCTAGTTCTTGAATAGATTATAGGAATGTATATGCTTGCCATCGCCCCTCCCCTTCCCAAAAGCTTTGAGTTCAGAAAAATACAACCGATTCTGCTTTTTATATTAGGAATGTGTATATTGCTGGCACTCCCCCCCGTTGACAATTTATTTTTCTTGCGATAGCCCCCCCCCCCAAGGGCTCTGAGTTCAGGAAAATAGACACGATTCTGCCTCTTATACTAGGAATGTGTATGCTGCACGCATCCTCACCCCCTATCGGCAACTTGTTTTTTATTGTGATCACCCCCCACCTCTCCAAGAGCTTCAAATTCAGAAAAATAGACCCGACCCTGCCTTTTACACTAGAAATGGGAATGCTGCTGGTGTCCTCGTCGACAACTTGCTTTCGTTTGCCATACTGTACTTTAGTGATATCACCCTCTCCCCCCCCCCCCCAAGAGAGAGGCTGAATCCGACCCTGCAT
Organism: Diaprepes abbreviatus; assembly: GCA_034092305.1. Lineage (NCBI taxonomy): Eukaryota > Metazoa > Arthropoda > Insecta > Coleoptera > Curculionidae > Diaprepes > Diaprepes abbreviatus. The sequence continues at coordinate 1,321,809 of JASJET010000242.1, forward strand.
ATACATAATGTAAATGTTTGTGAAGTTCGTTTTCGTTTAACTTAGTGAGTTGAAAATCGCTTCGTTTTTCACAAGTGATAAAAACTTAAAACATGGGATCCTTGGATGTGAATCGCATCAGTCTTCTTGGTTCTGTTTTAGAGAAATTAGGTTTCAGGAACACTTCATACCCAGCCTATAAAAACTGATTAAAAAGGTTTGGAAGTGATGGACATTCAAAGCTACACACTAGTTTGTGTTTGTTAGCTATGGGGAATAGAACAAATTATTAATTTTTTAAGTTTGAAATTTAAGATTGATTCTGAACAGATTTTAGATTACATGTAATTAAACTAATTCATTTTTGAGATACTAACATAAGAAATATAAAATTGGAGAGACACCATTCAAGTCTGAAAACGATGCTACATTTCGTGAATATATTTCAAAGTATATCTTTGATCGTTCTGATGGCGTTGTGTTAGTACGTTCAAAATCCAGTTAGGAAGTAACTCGTGAATTTCTTGTACCTGAATAGCAATCTGTTACTTCCTTTTTTTGTAAAAATAAAAACAACTATAGAGTGTCTCCAAGTGTCGGGAATTATAATCATGTTTATGTACTTTTCAAATGTAAATTCCTGATTGCTTTAGTTATTAGAGAACGAACACAAAATTGAGTAAATAATACTGCATTTTTATGTATAAAGTACCATCTTTGTCTTTTGCATTTTGTTGAATGTTTACAATGATGTATGTTTTGTTTTCTTTACTGGCTCTTTATATTTAGCTCTTCAAACAATTTGATCAGCAGCTATGGATATATTTAATATATTTCATCCTTGTCTAATAAATCGAAACCATGTGAATCTCTCTGTTCTATGTCAAACCTTAGTTCATCAAACTAATGGAAAACAATATTTGATCAAAAGAGATCGATTTGGTCTTTAATATTGTCTGTTATTCCATCTTCCTAGTCCACATACTCTGACATAATTTCAGCTTCGTGTTATTTTAATGGGCTTAGGTGAGATCTTAATGTAGCCCACCATCGATTATTTAGATGTCATATTAGAATTATAACCTACAACAAATTGTTGTTGAATTTATTGATTATTATTTTATAAAATGATTATTTGGCAAATATTATTGAAAATTAACTCAGTAATTTTTAGTTATGTAGTAATAAATAGAACATTATTAAAATAAAGTCATACGATATCATAATAAATTTATAATCATATTTTATCATACAGGGTGTCTGGAAAATACGTGTACAACATTTCATGGGAGACTTTCGATGAAACTGTACAGAGATGAAGAGAAGGTTCTCAGGAGTGATATAGGCTGCTATTTTTGCTGTATGTGTATCTGTCTGTTTGTACAAACTAATCTTTTTTAATTGTTTATAGTTAATAATAATTGTATTTATTGATTAGTTTCCAAGTTTTCCAAGGACGAATTCGCAGGTAAAAGCTGCGTTAAAATAAAATTATTTTCAAGCAATAGAGACAAAAAAAATATTTGATAATTTTTCCGACGAATATAGATCTAAAATATTTATCTTTCAATTTAATTTAGGAACAATTTGTTTTGTTTCCAACGAAACTTAGCAGTTATTAGATAAGCATTAGAAAAAGTAGTGTAATCTTTATTAATTACAAAAAAAAATTGGTGAATTTTCGCGTTCAAAATATAACATTGTCACGTAATATAGCGCCACCAGCGTCTATAGTCACGAAAAGCAAAGTAACTAATTTGGCAAGATATTGGCGAGTGTTCACCATTTTTTCATATATTTATAATCGGTCAACTTTGCTTAGAAATGTAGTTCGAAGATTTTTCAAACCCTTTTAATGTGCCATAATTTACCCGTTTCTCTTTTATAGTTTGAAGTAAGAAATACCTAATCTTATTTTGACCCATCCTGTATATCAAATTATGACATATTGCAATGAATAACTTTTATGCAGAGTATACTATTTTAATGATGTTATCTGTTTGTGCATCGTATAATCATTAATTAGATCGGTCTAAATCATTGGTTTGACTAATAAATATAAATATTCATATATTTTGTGCAAACGATCCTTGTACAGGGCCATAATAAATTGTAGAACATGTGTATTTTAGTGCCCTGCTAAAACAGATGCATAAAAAACTAAAGACCATCATATTGTCAGTTTACTTCCAGAATCACATTAAAAATTTTAGCACGGGTAAAAACGTAAGTTCGAAAAAAATCTAGGTTAACTTAAAAATAATTAAATGCATATTTGGTAGAAACCAACTGAAAAAGCCCTACATTAAAAGGACAGGCGTACTTTGTTTTAGTTAAGAATAAAAAGCACTACTTCAAATTACAAAAAACTATCAGAAAAAGGTGGAAACTTTTCCCACTACTAGTGTACCGCCATCTGTAGACCGGTTTCGACATAATTGGTTCTCGCCAATACAGAACAGGCGAATATACCTATGTTGATCTACTAGGAGACATAGTTATTAAGAAATACTCGCCTAATTGTCATTTCCAGAAAATCCCAATAAACAAATCTAATTTAAAACTAAATTACTAGATAATACGTCAGGAATAATTATCATTTTGAGACAAATAATTATTACTGAAAAAATTAATAATGTTCATTGTTTGATATGACCTTTGTTGAGCCTACTTCATATGATTATCAATTGGTTTTAAATACATTGTAAAATTTCATTCAGTTGTTGGGCCAAATTTGTTTATATTGATTAAGTATCGTCGTAAAACTGTAATTTTGAGATTTCAAGAAAATATGTCAGGATATAGAAATTAAATATTATCTAAAAGTGCGGCATTTTTGTTTGGGGGAGTGTTGACTTCATATGTATTGTTATTTTTTGTACGAGTCATAACTAAATATTGTGTAAAGTGTCGGCGAATGAAATAATATGTTGTATTTTCTTATTTTCAAATGGTTTGTGTGGTCCGTTACTTTTATAAATCAAATCGAACTTCCTCTCATCGGTACTTTGGTATTAATTGATCAATGTTGTAAAAGATATGTTCATAGAAAGATTTATTAAATTTTTATACAAAAAATACGTATTGATGAATTAAATTACTCAAACGCTGTTTTTTACGAAATATAGTTCGACTTAAAAAATTTTGAATGAAAATTTTTAAGCTAATATGAGAAGAAAGTGGTGAAAAAAATTAATACTAAATGTTATGAAAATTTAATATATCTATAAACTAAATTGTTATTAGGACAGGGAATATTAGTCTTTTGATTAAAATTAGAGTATTCACTCCTCGAGGTCTAAGAACAGCCTGCATTCAACTTGACATGTTACTAAGTAGAGTTTGAATGTATTCTTAAGGACTTGCGTCCCCTCCTATTGTGCTGCGAAATTTTTACAATTTTTCTGATTTCATTTATAGTGGTTTATTTTATTTAGGTGATCAAGATTATTTTTAAATCGGGACTGCATTGTGGTAATTAGTCATCTTAGTTTTATTATGCAGTAATAAGGATTTTTCATTTCCAACATGTAGAATTTATAGCAAAACATAATCTTACAGGATATTTTCGATATAAAAGTTAATGTAATTGATCCAGTCACTTTCACTAGTTCAGCACGTCCCTCCCAACTAGTATATCCCGATTTGTGAAAAGAATATTTTTCCGTCTCTTGATATCCTTATGGGAAAATGTGGTACAGATATTCGTCATTAATATAAACTAAACGTCCATATTTTTAAAACAAGTGAATACATCCGCCTATTAGATGAATAACATCAGTGCATGTATAATTTTGCAGCGCTACTGTATATTTATTTTGAAGCAATAATTATTACTAAAGATTTTCAATAATTTTCTCCATGTATCTCTATCTATCAAATCTTAAGTAATGTTCATATAAATAAACTGATTAAATTATAAAAAGATAAATTTTAATATTCGTGCTATATTTAAAACAATTATTTTTATAAAGAAAAACACAACGAAATGTGATAATATAAGAAGAAGAATTGTTTACATTACAAAATACGTAATTGGGAAGAAAAATACGTTGTGTTAATAATTGTCAGTTGACATAAAGTTTGTCGCACTTACGCCTGGTAATTTATTTTAAATGTTGGCAACTTCTCCATGGCGACGTAGAGCTTCAACCTTGAATGAACTTTAGTGTATAGTTCATATATATTATTATATCTATAGTTCAATGTCCAAACCTCTCGGTTCGATATCTACAAAAGTATAAAAGTAAATTTTAAAAAAATTGCGTGGTTTATGTGTGACCCTTTAATATTGGCGCTGTCAAACTGCAATAATTACAAAACAAAAAGGTAACAATAGAGATTATTTATTTGTATTGTTTTCATTGTAGGACGATTATTCGTCAGATGAATATAGTAACGAAGAAGGCAAGGATGGTGTGTACAATCAGCCTTCAAGTGCCAATAGTTCGTATGAAGAAGATGAAGATCGTTCAGGTACAAGACAAAGATTTGAAGAATTGGCGTTACTTAAACCCAGTACCAGCGGAATGGTGCCAAATTTTGACAGCGCTAAATCATTAATTCCAAAGGAAACACTATACGGACATATGGATCAGGTAAGGTTGCTCTATGAATTTTTCCTTGTAATCGAAACGCATAAAGTCAGACTTTTTGAGGGTTTAGTTTTCTAGCCTATATCTATTTGAAGGTACAGATTTATTTAGACTAAACAAGATTAAAAAATAATTTCTTTGGAAAAAAATTTTAAAAAATTCAACAATCTAAAATATAAAGTTTTCTAAGCACCACCTTTTACAAACATATTTTGAATCTTATTCTTAGTCTTTTAAAGAAAATATGCCTTTAATGTTGCTCCTTTGCAGGGGTTTTGAATTTACACAAAAGTCGGATTTGCACACAGTATTAGAAATTCGACTAGATGTTGATGGGATTATGGATAAAGACACACATCCAGTTATTGTAAACAACACAAATAGTGTTCCTATGTCAAAACGTTCTGAGTACGTATACTGACTAAAATGTCAAACTTTTCAAATGACATATCAAATTGCACCCAGCAACCTCAGTGTTGCCAGTTCTCAAAATATAAACGGTTACCTTCAGGAAAAGTGAAAAGTTTGAAAATATTTTATACGAACGAACAGTTTAGGATTAATAAAAATTCTATATTAATAACTTTTTGCATTTAAGATATAGTCAAAAGTGGCAAAAAATAAAGGATTGTGGGTTTTCAATCAGAATTACCATTTTTAAGATATTTCTTAATAACAATTGTTTCAAATACCGTATTTTTATTGAAATACCAGGAGACAAGTTTTATGGAAAATACACGTCTCTAAGAATCTTAACTAATCATCCTGCAAATGATAAAAATGTGTTTATTTGCGTTATGTACAATGATTTTGCAGTAACATACTTGAGGTATTTTAGTAATATTTTAAAATGGATACACCTGCTGTGTCTAAATAAGGGTGTTTAATCGAGCATCAATCTATTTTGAAGTTTATTTTTTGGTTACTCCCAGAACTTGATTATACACAATTAGATTTAAACTTGTAAGCCTTTGAAATAAAATGTGATGTTGCCGACCACATCTATTTATTGATTAAGATTTTTTAATTTAAGCGTTTTTTGAGAACATAAACTCAAAAGAGTCTTTTATGCGAGGTGACTGTTTCCTCATTATTAGTACGTAGATGGAAGTTATCTTTACTCAAATATGTACAAGGTGAACACTATAAAATGGGTCATAGCGTAGTGATTTCATGATGACTTTTTGACGTAAAAATAAGACGAATGGTTATATGACTTCATGTATCCATCTCGGCATGCTATGAAGTAAAGTTTGAATATATTTTTGACAACTGCTACAAATCGAAGTACATTTATTGTATTAGAAAATTTTTTCATCGTATGCGTCATTTTTCCTGATCTCACATGTGCTGTTTTATATTGAAATGGTCAATTTAATTTCTAAATCTGGGGACAGCCTTGTGGTAATTAGTCACTTTTCCAGCTTTGTGTTATCGAGAGTTACTTTATACTAATTCAAATTTTTTATATCCAGTATTAACGACATAGAGCAAAATATTACTTTACAGGACGTTTTCCGTAGAAAAGTTACATATAATTCGTCCAGTCACTTCTACTGATTCGTCACGTCCCGTTGACTTTAAACGTGATTCTTTTAATCTTCGTGTGACTGTTTTCCAAACTAACATTAAATTGTATTATATTTATTAGCTCATTTTGATCATATGAATGTAAGTAAACGTGTGATTTTGTGTAAAATTAAGTATTAGAAAATGGTCATTACAGTCTTTGTACGAGATTTTCAGTCTCTTAATATCTTTTTCAAATTTTCTATAGTGAATATTCACCTCTCCGTGTCAAATCATTCTGTCTACATTGTTAGCTTCTTTATAGTGGCATACTTTTGTTTTAAATAGAAAAGAGAGCAAACGCAAATCAATTGTACGGTTTATATGTGGTTTCTTAATAATGGCTTTGTGGGCGTTATTAGAAAATAAAAATGTAACAATATTGATTGTTTACTTTTATTGTTTTTATAACAGGAAGAAAGCAGTGATGATACAAATTATCAATTTTCAAGTGCCATTAAGCGTCTTAATGAAGATCTTGAATATTACCCATCTAAAAGGCTTAGAGAGGAAGATCCAGAGTTAGATGAACCGAGTACCAGTGGAATTAGGTCAACTTACAGCGTTGAATCATCGAGCCTACACGGAAATCAGGTAAGGCTGCTCTGAAAATTTTCCCTTGCAACCAGGATGCACAAAATCGGACTATTTGAGGGTGTAGTTTTTAAAGCATCCATCTTTCTGGAGGTGGAGATTTCTTCGGACTAAATATAAAATTGATTACAAATATAAAAAAATCTTGCTGCGTTTTTAAAGAAAATGCTTTTTTAATCATACTCATTTGGAGGTGCTTTTTAGTTTCAAAGATGTTGGTTTTTCAAACGATGTTTTAATTCATTTTGAATGATGAAAACCCGATATTAGTAAATCGACTTTTGATTTTGATGAGATCATGGAGACAGACATAAAAGGCAGATAAAGACAGGAAATATTCTTGATTTAAAACAAAATAGGAGGTCTAAGAAATAAATAGTCAAATAGTTTTAGAACCCACAAAACTGTTGAAATAATGTTTTAAAGCGTATTTCTAAAGTCGCGGTTTTAGATGGTTTGAGAGTTATCAAGATGAGAAAAGTGAGCATTTGTTTGTTAAAGATAAAAAGAAGTTTCTAAAATGGCTGAATTTTAAATCAATGGATTCAGGTCAAATTTTCCCATAAATTCAGTCAAACTGTATAAGTTTATCACGCACATCCACACTGCGCCATTCAATAATTTTTGCCCTTAAAATTAAATGTTTATCGTTTAATTAATTTATGCCCTTTTAAATATCAAGGATGTTTTAAGCTGGTTTAAAATTGATTTTACTGTGACATTGTCTATATATGATTCATATCTGACAGATCGATACTTAAGCTCCAAAACCCATTCGGCAGTTGTACTTTGGTTGTCAATTTATTCCCAATATAAACCGAGAAACACCTGCATATTCTATTTGTGTAAAAGTGTCAGATTTCGATGTAATGTGCGTATAGCATATAAAATTTGGTTAAAGAGAAGGCTCCCGTGCTTTATTTTCTATGTAGTTGTCACATGTTCGAACGGATTTTTCATTGATTTTTTATATAAATCGAGGTAAAAAGAACAATTGAGAAGTGTGGTTTTAGAGCGCATTGTGAGTGATTATGTTCCAGAGTTATTGCCATTCAAAGACTCTTCATACGTGACCTATTTTTAGACTATGGTAGAGGACAGCTTTTTAATTTTTTAATATTTGAAATTTAAGGTTGATTCTAAACAGATTTTAAATTACATTAGTTGCTGAGATATTATTACTCAAAAAAATATGCGACAAGAGCGACAACATTCACATAACCAATTCTTGATTTCCGCTGTGGAATGTGATCGTCCTTTTTGGTTTTAAACCTTCTTCTTTTAATATTCGTTGCACTGTTTTTGAAAATAACATTATTTGTATTGAATTTAAAGCTCATTTTTGAGATGTGTTAACGTCAGCATTCGATTAAGTGTAAAATTAACCCACGGCCATCAAAGATTTTTATACATATACGTATACTTTTTGCGAGCTCGACCAAGTCTTTGTATAAAATTTCCAGTCTCTTGTTATAATATAAGACATTTAATGCTGTAGATTAACCTCTTTTGGAACGTTGTGCGACATCGTTTTGTCCATATCTTTCATTGTACAGAGTTATGATTTGTATCGCTTCAGCTTCCTTATAGTAGCATATTATTGTTCTAAATAATTTAATTTCCTTTCATTTTGTAAGAAATATTTCATGGGAAAATGCGTAAGAGGTAAACATCATTAATATAAATTAAACATCAATATTTCCAAAATAATTGAATATATTCGCCTACTTCCTGCAAAACATCGGCATATAAGTTTATGGCACCAATTTAAAATTACATTCAATAAATAGTAATAATAAGAATTTTCGATAATTAACTTTAATTAAGGTTCATATAAATGAGTCGATTAAGGTAAAAAAGATAAATTTTAATATTTAAAACAATTATTTATATAGAAAAAAACATACGATGAAATCTAATGATATAAAAGGAAAAACAATGTATACCAAAAATACTTAACTAAGACGAAAAGTACCCCGTGTTAATTGTTTTCAGCACACATCATATTTGTCATAAATTACATATGCATTGTTCGTCAGTATTGCACATGTGTGTTAAAATGCGGTTATTATAAAATAAAAATGTAAAAATAGTGATTGTTAATTTTTTTGCTTTTTATTGTAGGACGATTATTCTCCGGAAGAATCTAGTAACGATGAATGCAATTTTAAGAAATTAAAGTTAGATGAAGCCAGTACCAGCGGAAGAGTATCAAACTTTTATAATGTCGAGTCATCAGCACCAAAGAAAACCTTACATGGAAATATTTATCAATTAAGGCTGCTAATGCTCTTTGTGCAACGAGTTCCTGATGAACAGGAATTTTACCTTTCGACAGAGATGCATGAAGCCGGCCTTTTTGACGATATAGTTTTACAGTACTTAGAAGACGGTATTTGGAGGTACAGATTTCTGCAGGCAAAACATAAAAATGATGATCATTATAAAATAGGACTAAGTGATCTCTTTAATAAAAAAACAAAATCAGGATTATCTAAAAATAAAAGACAAAACTCTCGATCGTCTAAAAATGCGGGAGAAGCTAAACCGTATCTCTTAAAGAAGTATTTTAAATCTTATTGCGACATTGAACAAAATATTAAATTTGAAAATGCTAATTTGGAGGAGTTTTTGATCTGTACAAATGTCGGTTTTGAGGATGAGGCTAAGAAATATTTTGAGGGTGCCGAAAAAAATGATTCGATATTATTCAATTTCAAAGAGATAAACGAAAAAGATACTAATCTAGTTAAATACAGATTAACAAAGAAAGAAGAACAAACATTTGAATTAAGAGAAGAATTTGAAATAAATGATCAAAATGAAAAATGGTTTCTGAATTTTGTCGCAAAGTTCAGGTTTTTGTCCAATTATGGAGATGACGTATTAAATAAGAACATACAATATTGTTTAAAAAAATGCTTTAAAATGGAAAATGTAGATTTAATTGAGGCAGATTTGCAAAAACGTGTTCTTGATTGGTTTCAAAGCTATAAAAAAAAGAAAAGTAAATATTTGCATTTTGAAGATAAAAAAGAGTTTTTTAAATCACTGAATATTAACATTGACTCCCTGCTGGTGGCAGGATATTCTACTTTTTATTTTGAGGAGTTAAAGAGTTGCGGAAAAGTATTTAAAAATATTTCATCCCTGCGTAAATTTTTCGAACATAAAAAAAAAGACAAGATAATATTTATTATAACCACAACCCCAAAATTAACCGTTATTAAGTTAAATCAGTTCTTTAACGAACTTGAATTAAAGCAGGATGAATTTATTCTTACGGACGCAGATAAATTACGGGGTAACGAAAAAATCTCCACTACATTTTTTGCCGCAGAAAGTTACAAATGGCTGCTGATTGAGTGTCAACAGAAGGAAATAGATTTGAGCAGGAAAGTGTTGAAGAAAATTTCAAAAATGGAAAATGAAAAGACAGTCGTAATAATTGGCCGAAAAGACCATGTTTTGAAATTTAGACAATATTTGCCTTTTAACACGTCATGTTTTTATAATAAAACTAATTCATTCGAGAATTTGACGAGAAAATCACAAGAAAAAATATTGGAAAAGAAAATTGTATTTCAAGGAAAGAATATTAATTTAAATGAATTAATAGACATGGATTCGGGAGTGAAAATTATTGAAGAGCATACATTAGAAAAAATTCTCACTAAGACTATTGAAATAGGAAATAATAATGCGTTCGAATCAGATTTCTTAATAGAGGATTATTATATGGAAAGAAAATTAATTCGAAAAAAGTTAAGGCTCGACATTTTACAAAATGTGGAAGTTTTAAAAAAATGTTTGTTTATTATTTCAGGCGTAAACCAGGATCAACTTAAACATTTAAAAATAAATAACGAATGGATTTTCCTGTGGGAAATCGGAAAAAAATTTGAAAATGGAATTATAGTTTGCGAGGAAACTCAATCTGGAGACATATTTAGGGTATTATGCATAAAAAATAGGAAAAATATTTATTGGTTGAAATATATAAAAGAGGAGTTTTTAATTATAGATGTTAGAAACAAGACCGATTTTCTTAATAAATCAGTTGTTTGTTTCAAGGAACATGAGTTAAACAAGAACCAAATATTGGATGAAAAAATTCTAATTGTCGCTGATGGGCCCGGTTGTGGCAAATCCAGTTTTATGACGAGAGTTGCACGTCAACTCAGGCAAATAATGTCAAATATATGGGTTCTGAGAATTAATCTTTCATCTTATGCATACAAGCAAGAAGGACGGAAACAAGTCATGAAATCTCTGGAAGATATTCAATTTAAAAATACTGAAACTAAGAAAGCAACAGAATTTATGGCTGATTTGTTATATCCTGATAAAAGTTTTGTAAGAGAACTTTTTATTCAATCGCTGGACTGTTTGAATGGAAACATGAAATTTCCTAAAATAATACTTTTATTCGACGGTTTTGACGAAATAAGTCCCACATTTAAAGAAAAAACTCTGATTTTACTTCAGGCGCTCCGGAATGCAAATGTCGAACAAATGTGGGTTTCAACAAGAAATCACGAAGAACACAGTTTGGAAGTGGCTCTTGATTCATCTTCTTTCTTTCTTAGACCTCTTGATTCGACGGAGAAAGTTGATTTCTTACAAAAATTATGGAAATACAATTTGGTGCATTTTGATGATATAAAACTTAAACCTGATGGCGAAGATATCTTAACGTATCTTAAAGAAATAACAAATAACATTTGTAATTGTTATTATGGGTATATTAATGACAGTTTTCGGGACTCTCGAGATTATTTGCAGCCTACTCTTAATTATTCTGAAGTACAACATTTATTAAGTAGTGTTGACTTTTCAGCCATCGCAAGACATTTAATAGATTACTTCAATTACAACTATAAAATGTCAGAGTTTAGTGATAATCCTCTACAAATTAAAATGTTGGCTGAAATAATTTTTTTAAGAAAATTTGGCTCTTTAGACAAAGTGGACCTACTTTCGTTATATGAAGAATTTATAAAATACAAATTGAGGGTTTTTCGTGACGATAAAGATGCTGCTGGAAAGTCCGTTGCAGGTCGTGAGTTCTTCGAAACACATTTGGAATATTTAACAACAGTTCACCAAGAAATTGCTTTACAAACTCTGCTTCCTCATTATGATAATATACAGTTTAGAAAAGTAAAGAATAAAATAGAATTGACGAGGGCCGGACTGCTCGTAATTCATGACGATCGTCTCGAATTTGTGCATCGAAGTTTTGCAGAGTATTTTGCCAATCAATATTTCGCTGAAAATTTTCATTGCCAGAATGTACAGAAAATTGTTTTATCAGATGTTTTAATAAATGAAAATTACTCATTAATACGAATGTTTTTAAATAAAAACGAAACATTTCTTGGCAAATTGGGTTCCAAAACGCAACAAATGAATGAATTAATAAGGATCAGTAATCCCATCTCACTTGGTCAAATGTTGAAAGAAGATCTGTATAATTTATTTATGAAATTTCTGGAAAATTTGTCTCTCGACTTATTTGAAAGTTTTATTTTGTTTAATGAAAATAATGAAGAAACAACAGTGCTGCACGTAATATTTGAATATATATATAATGAGCAAATTTTAAAAAATATATTAAAAACCATAAAAGACAATGTTTCATCGGAAACACTTAAAAAACTTTTCTTCAAAAAGGATAAAAGAAAACGTACAGCATTACATTGCATTGATTTTTATAGAAAACAAACTTCAATAGTGGAACAAAAATTACAGTTTATTAAACTTAATTGTGATACGAAGTTATTTATTGAACTTTTACTTCAGGTCAATGATTCAGGAGAGACCGTATTACACCTTGCTTGTAAGAAGGGATTTGATATAACTAATTTGTTGGAAGTATCTGATGAAAATAGAGACACAATTAGAGACCTTTTATTAAAAACTGACATTAATGGGCGAATAGCCTTGTTTAACACCATTGATTACTCATATAACTCTTCTCTGCTAACGACATTACTTAATCTTATCAAATCATGTTATAACTCGGAAGAAATTAATTATTTATTTTCAATAAAAACAGATTCAAAGAACCTGCTGCACAGTCTTTGTATTAAAATGAAGAAAGATATGTTAGTTATATTTTTAAATGCCATTAAAGATAACCAAGAAATAATTAAAACACTTGTGTTAGACACTGACAAAGATGGACTGTCTCCATTACAATATACTATGGGTCGTTACTTAGATTTTGATAAGTTAAAAATATTACTGGACTTCGTTAATTTAAACTGTGGTACAGAAACGCTGCATACAATTTTGTGTAAAAGAATAGAATATGGAGAAACTATACTACACAAGGCCTTAGGAAAATTCAAAGAAACAGATGATCATAACTCGTTCACATCTCTCCTGACTTACTTGTTTAGTTTAGTTGGGAATGACAAAGAAATATTTTATGATCTTTTATTAAAAAATAACGAAAATGGGCAAACTGTACTACACTATACTGCCTCTCAATTGGAATATCCTCTTAAACTAAGAGACTTGCTAGATTTTGTTCAAACAAATTGTAGTGAAAATATTTTAACTGAACTATTACTTAAATTGGATAATAATAAATCCAGTATATTACACTGGGTCTGCTTTCAAAATGGCGTAGATAACTTAACTTTTCTATTAAATAAAATTAAACATGATGCAGAAACACTTAATAAACTTCTACTCCAAACCGACAAAGAAGGAAACACTGCATTGCATTGTACTGTTTTTTACTCTGATAAATCTTCAATGATGAGTGAATTACTGAATTTTGTTAAATTAAATTGTGAAAAAGAAATATTTAAAAGTCTTTTATGCAAAGCAAATAATGAAGGTCGCAACGTGTTGCACTTTGCTTGTAGACACATTAATGAAAAAAAATTAAACTACTTATTATATACAATACAGGATAACATCGCTCTACGCGATATACTTATATTAAAAGCTGATCATAAAGGACAGACTATACTGCATTATAGTATTAATAACTTTCAAATGTTAAAATTTTTTCTTGATTTCGTTAAATTGCAGTGCGATCAAGAAATGTTCACCAAACTTATACTTAAATGTGATAAAGAAGGTCGTACAGGATTGCACAGTTTCTGTCAAACTAGTTACAATAAAGATACATTAACCTATTTGTTGCACTCAATTAAAGAAAACACTACTCCTGCAATATTTAATACATTTTTATCTATAAAGGACCGTCATGGAAAAGTGGCATCGGATTATGTTTCCTGCAATGCTAATAATTCTCCCTTGTTGGAAGTATTTTCAAATTTTGATTTTCAATTACCGAAAATAATCGATGATTCTCGATTAATTGATTAATAACAAAATTGGATTAATCTATTTTTCACAAAATCGGAAAATTAATTAATTTTTTCAATGATTATTTTTTAATTTATTAATTGTTCTAATAATTAGCTTTTTCTAGTTAAATAATTTTGCAATGCATGACACAAGTGAACATGTATCAGTGGATTCCGATCCTATTTTCCCATATATCGCCGACTATTAAACTATTTTAACTTTCTCCATATCTAACAAAATACTTCTGCTGCGTCATTTAAAAAGTTTTGTGTTTCAAACTAAATATTTCATCATACAACTATTTTCAAAATTTTGAAATATCAAAATTGTTTAAAATTCGTTGATAGTCTGTCGATGATTCATATTAAACTGCGTTGGGACTTAAACCGATATAAAAGTTACAAAACTCTTGGTCAAGTCTAATCAAAGGAACAAGAAAATCTTCGAAAGAATCGAAAAACATGGGTTGTTTAAATCTTCGACAATTGTTAATTTTCTCCTAATTCAAACCGAGGAACGCCTCCATATCTGTCTTAAAGTATCAAGTTTCGATGTAACGTCCAAAATATTAACATTCGTTTGTGAGAGCAACTCCCACGCTTTCTCTCCGAAATTATTGCTTAAAATTTGAATTGATACTGCATTAAATTTAGCTCCCTGAATTAAAAGACCATTGTGAGTGTTTCATTTTTTTTTTGCTTCCCGTGTATGTTTAATTTCCGATCTAACTTAATCAGTTGAAACTCGCTTCGTTTTTGTCGAAAACCAACAATCAGCTAAATTTTCAAACGTGAGAAATAAAATTTAGAATCCCTGGATGTGAACCGCACCAGTCTTCTTCATAACTAACCTACAAAAACTGATTAAATAAACAGTTACATTTGAAAGTTATGGTCATTTAAGTTTTCATCCTAGTTTTGTTGCATCTGTCAGGTATAAAACAAAAACAAATTGTTAATTTTTTTATGTTTAAGATTGATTAAATTAATTAATTGTTGATACAGTAACATAAATATTATGTAGGTGGAGTGACATCATTCAAGTCAGGAAACTTGTGAATATATTTTCAAATATTTACTCGACAGTTCGAAATAGTTCTGACGACGTTATATTAGTATTTAGAATGTAACTCGCAAATTCTTTATTCCTGTATAGCGATTGGTGATTTACTTTTTTTTATATTATTTCGTTTGTAGAAATAGTAACACCTCTCGAGTTTTTCCAAATGTTCAGAATTATAATCATACATATGTACGGGATGTCCCATTTTAGACACTTTTTGGGGGTATCGGAATTATTACCAAAGATATAATGTTGCGGTTTTCACTTTAGTTTCCCACTTCTTGACGAAACGAAAGATTGCCGGGTCAAATTTGTCATGGTTCTCTTAGTTTTTAAATCCACAAGGTGATTTTAAAAATCTTCATTTTTTAGGCACATCTCGTATTAACGCATAACGTCAATTTAACAAAAAGGTAAAAACTGATTTTTATAAAGTTTTTATGGAGAGTTCAGTGGCGTAGTCAGTTTTTTTTTCTAAAAAGTTTAATTTTTGAACTATTAACCAAACTTATGATTTTTTAAACAGAACACCCTGTTTATTATTTTAGATATTGATTAAGTGTAATTTAGACTTTTCAAAAATATATAATGTGTTTACTGTGAAAAACAAGGTCAGAATTCGATATTTTCAATAATTTGCTTTACTTGTAATAGTACATCATGGCCAATTTATAAGAAACAAATGCAAAATTTTAACGATAATAAATATACCAATAATTGGACATTTTAAAAGTTAATTTTAATGTTTTTTTACATTTTCAATTGTAAACACTTAATTATTAATACATTTTTTATTTTAAACAACACAGTTATTACAAAACCAGAATATTGAAACAAGAACAACATTATTTCATAAAACTAAAGTAACAAATACAAAATGAAACATTGAAACTAAAAAGAACCACGAGTTTTTTTAAAGATGGTTTTCAAAATGTCGGTTGTTTTCTCGAACGCAGTATCGGGAAAGTTTTGTTATTCTTCTAATTACATTTAAAAGAATCATAAATCTATTATGAAAAGTTTGGAAGGCCTAAGCAATTGCCCCACGAAATTCTGCTATAGAGACCGGGGAGGAAAGTTATTGCCCAGAAATGGCCTCTACAGTCCCGAGTTGTGGCTCGGAGCACCGCCTTGTTGAAGATAAATGGAAATGAAATGGGCCAATAGAACATTCTCAAGCAATTCTGGAATAATTTCCTTAAGGAGTTCTAGGTATCTACGTGCCATGAGGCCCTCTTCATACATCCTATAAGCTATACGTCGTTCGAAAATAAAACACAAGACACCAACTGCGAAGCACCCCTGGTGTATCTTTTCGAAAATTAAATGGTGATTTTCTGCAGAGCAATGTCTCGTGTTGTGACGATTAAAATTCCCACACTTGAAAAATAACATTGCTCAGATCATTGGTGCGGATTTGTTCTAAAAACAACTGACAAAACGTTACTCGGCGCTCATCACCTCCGGGGTGTAAATGTTGCACTATTTTAAATTTATATGGACGGTATTTATATTTTTTCATAATTCTTTCAACTTCTTCCTCTATTTTTCTGAAGGATGATGAAATTGTTGCTGCTGCGTAAAATAACACATTTGTTTATTTTCTCTCCCTGTCTTCTTTGACGTATGTTTTGAGACGAGGTTGAATAAAAGATCCGATTCCTTTTTAAACGAGCAAATATGTCTGGAATGGGGTGCCTCCTTTTTGGATATCTCACATGAACAAAAACGATCCCACCAGATATGAGAAAGTTATCCTAATGATGACGATTTAAATACATTACCCATTGAAATATAATTCAGAAGTTTTCTGAGGACTTGCACTGCTTCGTATAAAACATTCTAACATATCATACTTTTTATAATTATCATAAACGGTAATTGTAAATGTAAAATAAATAAAAAGTAAAATAAAAAATACCCACTTAACAAAAATATTTGAAAAAACTGTCAAGGTTTGGACACTTGCATAACTGGTAACAATCTGACAAAAAAATGACAAATTTTGGACACCTGCCTTTTGTTTCCTATAAATTGGCCATAACCTACTGTTACAAATTTTGACCTCGTTTTTCAAAACAAAATAAACACGTTATATATTTTTTAAGAGCCTAAATTATTCTTAATCAATATCTAAAATAATATACAGGGTGTCCTATTTAAAAAATGATGTTTAGTTATTATCTCCAAAACTAAATTTTTAGAATAAAACTGACTGAGCCACTAAACTCTACGTAAAAAAACTCTATAAAAATCAGTTTTCACCTTTTTGATGAATTAACGTTATGCATTAATACGAAGATTTTCAAAATCACCCTTTAGATTAAAAACTAAAAGAGCCATTACAAATTTGACACCGGAATCTTTTGTTTCGTTAAAAAATAGAACATTAAAGTCAAAATCGCAGCACTCTATCTTTGATAATAACTCGAATACCCACCAAAAGTGTCGAAAATGGACATTTTAAAATTTAATTTTAATGTACAGGCTTTTTTATATTTAGCACCATATCTAAAGGCTTTATTACGAGAGATGGAAAAAACTTTAAGTAGGAAAATTGTAATATTTCTTCGATATTATATTTCAAATTTGTTGTTGTAAAGTTGAGAAGAAAAAGGAATTTTAATTCTTTAAATGAAACACTCTGTATATTCTCTGCTAAAATAAAACTGCGTTTTTTCCTGATTTCATAAATGTATAATAAGTAGTGTTGGGAGTAGCCATTATTTAATTAATTTAGTTGGAATTACTAATAAACTGATATAAAAAAAACGAGAAGACCTGGAAAACAAATGTTTTATTATAATTTGCATTGTGACGTTTTAATACAGTTTCGAATACTTATTATATTGATATATTATGTTCTATTCTATTCGGAAGAGGAAAAATATCAGATAATTTTATTTGAAAATAATTATAATAACGGGAATAACAGTAATAAGATAAACAAGTAGATATTTTTATTATAAATATTTGACACCAAATAATACTAATAAAAAAAAAATTAGAAAAATCTTTATACATTTTCCACCTATTCTTCACGATTAAAAATATTATCTTTTATTTTCTATTAATAAATTTTCAATTAAAATCTCTGTGGTCATGGTTAAGCAATATTGCTGTGCGTTCAATTTTTTTTCCTTAATATTTCTATGTTTTGGGGTCTTTTGATTTCCAATTCTTTTAAGAGCTCCATGAAAAAGATCTAATGGACTTAAATGTAGGCCATTTGTTGGTCATCTAATTGTGCCATGCTTTCAAACTACAAGTAACTAGTATCACATTGTGCGGCAATGCGCCATCTTTTTGCCAGATCGGATTATTGTATCGCTGAACTGGGTATTCTCTAAATGATCTTGCTCATTATTTTCAGTTAAATATAAATATCACTTACCATTTAAAATTCCATTTAAAATATTTGGCCCAATAATCTTATTTGCCAACATACTTCGGCAAACGTGAAATGATTGCCGACCCTGTATTTTTACGACTTGTATTTTGTGGGGTTATCAGTTGCCCAATAATGTTTATTCTTTCTATTGACTAACCTAGACATCATGAATGTCGGCTCGTCCGTGAAAATCATTTTATTTGGAAACTTCTCATCTTGTCCAATATGGCGTACCATTGCTAAACACACTATTGCAACCGTTGCATCATATTTCCTTCAGTTAAATTCTGTACCGGCATGAACTTATAAGGATGATGTTTATAAAACTGCAGTGTGGTGTAAATTTTATACCAAGTTTTATTGAAATATGATGCGGCATTAGAAATAGATTTTTCCGGATCTTCTAAAAATCATATGATCTAGTAATAATTTGTTTTACAATGCTAGGGGGAAAATTACTTCTTCTTGATTTTTCACCTAAGATTTTTCATTTCATTACATTTTTTGGCATTGTATGTTATTATACTTGTAGATGGTACTCGACGACCAGGACATATATTACGGTATTCATGTTGTACTCTAGATATCTTTTTATTATTAAAATAATAATGATATTTTTTCTTCTTTCGAATAGCCCACGCCAAAGTATGTATTAGCCAATATAATATGTCAAGATAATAAGTATTCAAAACCATATTAAGACGTCACAATGATAATTAAAATAAAGCATTTGTTTTTCAAGCGTCCTTGTTTTTTTTTAAGATCAGTTTATTAATAATTTAAACTTAAATAATGTTTAGTCCGAACTCCAACTTATTCTGCATTTTTGAAATCGGAAATAAAATAATTTTCATTCTAACACAGAATGTAAAGACCCCAGTGGCGTGAAGTGTGTGTCCCTGTTAAATCATTTTTTCAATATCTCAAAACCTAGTGGAAAATTTGTTTTTTGCTATTAATATCAATATGTTTTTGAATAAAATAACACTTGGCAGCATGGCTCATCAGCCAATGCCAATAAATAAATAAAAAAAAGAGGATATACAGAGTATTCCATTTAAAATAAAATTTTCATTAAAAAATTGAACCGACTTCTAAAAATATGCTAAAAAGTGAAAAATAACTATAAATTTTTATATGAAATTGAAATTTTTGAAGTCGGTGCCAAACTAATACCTGATAAAATGTGATTCGCATAAACAGATTAAAAAGACTTTATTTGTAATTGCTTTTTTACCATAGTTTATATACCAATATATATATATATATATATATATATATATATATATATATATATATATATATATATATATATATATATATATATATATATATAATATGTAATCGAAGATTTTCGGGCATATCGTGTATGTGCTGAGTCCCTCTCAGGACTGCAAGGCAGCTGACGTTTCGGTGAAATCTCATTCACCATTTTCAAAGCTCACTGTATGGAGTCTACGAGCAAACGAATATAATATTTGATAAATTATTTGAACTAAGTACTTTGTATTTTTCAAAAGTCTTCGAAATTATATTACAAAAATTTCTATTTTCCAAAATCCAGAACCGCCTATCAATTTATCAACACGGGTTTTTAATAAAAGATCATGCATGACTAATCTTTTCAGTATCTTCTCCTGTGTCTGCAGCGCCCTTAACGACAGAAGTCAGATCGTTGTCATCTACACTGATTTTTCACAAGGCTTTTGATTAGTTCGATCAGTCCATTCTATGGAAGAAGCCATTTGATCAGTTTCGTTTCTTTAATACACTTTTCAGAATATTAAAATCTTATCTCCTAGACGGTCGCCAGTTCGTAGAGATTGAGAGTTTCATATCAGATTCGTTTGTGCCGACCTCGGATAAAGCTCAAGGTTCCAATCGAAACAGTTTGTCAATGGTTTGAGTCTAATAAACTCGCTCTGAATATCTCTAAATGCTATTAGGTATCTTTCAGTCGCACATACTATTTAATTATTTAATTAATGCTTCTACCTTGAGCAGGCTCGCTTGTGTGGGAGATATGGCATTTGTTTTTGATGATAAATTCTCCTTTATTTCACATATTGCTTACATGGTAAGCATGGCATCTCGATCATTAGAATTCACATTAAAAAACTGTAAATACTTTTCTAATCTATCTACATCTAAGTTATTGTATTACTGCTTCGTTAGAGTCAAATTAGATTGTGGTTCAGTCATATGGTCTCCTGTATATAACTTTCACAAGCATTTTATGGAATCCATTAAAAAAAAAAGATTTCTGAAATATTCAAGGTTTAGGGAGGACGGTATTTATTCTGAGCAGAATATTGACCAAAAGTTGATTTTGACCAGGTTTGGAAAGCTCCCTCTAACCTTTGGCCCGGATTCCCAGTCTGTAACATTTTTATACAATTTCCTAAAGGCAAAAATTGATTGTTCATTTTTAGTGTAGCAAATATATTTTCTGGTACCCAGTATTGGTATCAGGCGTCAGCCTTCCTTTTTCTTAAGTACCTAAGATCACATGCACTTTGTCCCAACCCAATTTATGATATATGTCAAACTTTTAAAACAATTTCCGACCTTGTGACATTTATTTTAACAATCTTGCAATAATTTTGAGGCATCCACAAGAGGTGTTTAGTTATCTGTAAGTCTTGGTTTAGTTGTTTGCATTGTATTATTATTTTAGTGTTGCATTTTTTACATTTTTAAGATGGATTAGGGTTAGTTAGAATTTACAATTTAAAATGAAATATAAAATTTATGAAGTCTAATCACTTGTAATTGGGCTTTTGCCTGTTTGAAATGTAGTGCTGAATAGATAGATAAATAGGTAAATAAATAAATATGTATATGTAATATGTAATTGTATTTTATAATGTATTGCTATTAAAAAGAAATAAATAAATGTAAAAGCTTTGTAGTTTATGTTGCTTTACTTATTCAAATTGACCTATTAATTACTGGAGGTACTTTAAATTTGTATGTAATGCAGAAAGACTATAATTTACTGCTCAAATATCTTTTCAGATTTCGTTATGTCCTTGTTATCGCAAGTAGGAACCATTAAATAAAATTGATTAGAAAACAGACACCTTTTTTTTCAGTTACGAACTTGTTAACAAAATTAGCATAAAAAAATGATTACTTTGAAACTAGAGCTACAATTGTATTTATTGTTAGTTGATTATATTCATAATTTTTTAACTCTTTTTTTTCTCGACTATTTTATTTTACATATGATAAGTTTTTTGATAAATTATTTATTGGAAGTAAAATCCAGTTAGTTAAAACAAAAGTAGTTCAATTTTCCATGATTAAATTTAATTCGAGAGTAAGTTCGTTTATTGATTCGGTTTCTTATGAAAATTGGCTGACATTTCGGCAAAATTTCATTTGGCATCTTCCGTGCTTACTAGTTGAAGATCAACTGTTGTGATTATATGATTTTTTTGTATCCAATAAGTGCGATCTATGGCAAAATATTTACAAGATACATTCAATATAAAAGTCAAAACTTAATTTTTCACTTATGCCAGGATGATGCTTAAGAGACAATAAAAGCCATTAATATGAAATAATAGCTAACATTTTTGAAATAAATGAACGTATGCGCCTACGAGATGAATAACTTCGACTCACATTTGAATATCCAGCCCCAATTTAGAATTATTTTCAAGCAAGAGAGATAACGAAAAATAGGCGATAATTTTCCCAACAAGTGTAAATCTACAATATTTATCTCTCAGTTTTAATTAAAATGAGTTGTTTTGTTTTCGTCGAAATGGAGCAGATAAGAAAAGACAAGTTTTAGTGATGCTTTCTGTTTGTTCATGGTATGATCAGCCATTTAGTCCAATTAAATGATTAGTAGATATAACTCATAAGTGAAATTGCAACATATATACGCTTTAAGGAATTGTTTTGAACGGAAAAATTATGAATTTGAGGATATTTAAAACTAAGAATTTCAAGTTAAATATATTGTTTTGCAGAAACATCTTATTTTTCCGGTCTTTTCTATTGAATATTATCTATTAATCAGTCACCTAAAACAAGAAAGAGGGATCTTTTGTTTTAAATATATTGTATAGGTTGAGTCAACGATTGGATGAAGTAGGTTTGTGCCTTTTCGGTAAAATTAACAAAGAAACTATATTTATTGTTTGATACAGTTTATTTTCACGCAGGTTTTAAAAATATTTAGGACTTTACAGGGTGAGCCAAAAAACTAGGACAGCATAAAGTTGTATTTTTTTAAATAGAACACCCTATATACGAATCGTATTTTCGATTTAACTTATAATTTTAAATCTTTTTTATTAAGGGTTTACTATAACAAAACTTTATAGTTTCTGAGATAATTAAGTTTAAAGAAAAAAAGTCACATTTTCAAGCATCAATTCAATCCTAAATAACGTTATCAATTTTGTGACAAATATATTCAAATTTGGAATTTAGCAAGGCCAAGGACAAGTTAACATAATTTTTACCTAATATTTGCAATAAAAGCTACAGAGTGTTGAACATATCGGCTCAAATTTGAACAAGTTTAAATGATTAAATATCTTTTTTTTTAAATGGTACACCCTGTATATTTTGATGTTATTTAATAGAGTAATAAAAACCCTAAAAGTTTTGTCCAACATATCCTATACCTATTTATAATAGTTTTTGAGATATTTCAGTTTTTCTTATTTTCCATACATTTTTACAGAAATAGTCTTCATTATCATAGTAGCCATGTAAAATAATAAAAAGAAACTACAGAAACAAACAGAATGTGGTTAAATATGATGAAATACATTATTCGTTATATTACAACGGCAATAGTTTAATTAAACATAATGTGAAAAAATTAACACAACAATAACGACAAGGCAAATACATATTTACTTTTATACTAAATTGAAACAAAAAATTACCTATTAAATACTGAGATTAATTATTTCTTTTTAATAAGTGTTCGAATAAATGACCCTCTTGTACAATGCACAAATTTAGTCTTTTTTGCAGATTTTTTTCGGACCCTGGACAAAATTAGTGGCGTTATTGTTCTACAGGTATCCCTAATCCTGTTTCGCATATCTTCCACTGTTGTTGGTGGATTAACATACACCTTATTTTTAATATAACCCCATAGGAAGAAATCTAATGGGGTGATGTCGCAAGACCTTGGTGGCCACTCAATGAAACCCCCACGTCCAATCCATTTTTGCGGATATCGTTGGTCCAAAAACGCACGAACTTCACGATGGTAATGCGGAGGCGCACCATCGTGCTGGAACCACATACTGTCGAGCTCATCCCTATCGAGACCTTGAAGCAGTTGGGGTAGTTCTTCTTGTAGAAAGTTCAGGTAACTATGGCCATTTAGTGGTTCATTAAAAAAGTGGGGTCCAATAATTCGATTATGATGAATACCACACCAAACATTTAATGACCAGTGGTTTTGATGCTGCACCTCTCTAATCCAAAATGGGTTTTCTGTGGCATAATAATGCATGTTGCGTCTATTTACGGCACCGTTACTTCTAAAAGTAGCTTCATCACTAAACATTACCTTGCATAATAAATTTGGATTTAATTGAATCTCCGCATTTATTGTACGACAAAAGTTTACACGACTTTCAAAATCCTATCCATGCAATTCTTGGTGTAATTCCATGTGATATGGATGATACCTATATTTCTTGGTAGTACGATTAGCGGTGGATTGTGATGTTTCACATAATGCTGCTAACTGACGGCTACCAATATAAGGATTTTCCTGAACATTTAACAATACTTGTAGTTCTTTTTCTTCATTAGTTACTGGTTTGTTGACCACTTTACGTTTTGGATAATCAACAGTACCAGAAGAATCAAATCTTTGCATTAAGTTTTGAAAAGTATGGGTATTAGGCTGGCGTCTCCTATTGTATAAGTCATATCTATTAACTCATTCTTTGGAAAATTCATTTTACAATATAAGATGAATGCAAAAAAAAACAAACTACACTACATAAAAACCAAAAGAAGCGATTGCGGTTATAAATTTGACACACAGAAAAATGTTCTTTTACATTGTTTTTGCCATGGCTACTATGATAATGAAGACTATTTCTGTAAAAAAGTATGGAAAATAAGAAAAACTGAAATATCTCAAAAACTATTATAAATAGGTATAGGATATATTGAACAAAACTTTTAGGGTTTTTATTACTCTATTAAATAACATGAAAATATACAGGGTGTACCATTTAAAAAAAGATATTTATTCATTTAAACTTGTTCAAATTTGAGCCGATGTGTTCAACACCCTGTAGCTTTTATTGCAAATATTAGGTAAAAATTATGTTAACTTGTCCTTGGCTTTGCTAAATTCCAAATGTGAATATATTTGTCACAAAATTGAAAACGTTATTTAGGATTGAATTGATGCTTGAAAATGTGACTTTTTTTCTTTAAACTTAATTATCTCAGAAACTATAAAGTATTGTTATAGTAAACCCTTAATAAAAAAGATTTAAAATTATAAGCTAAATCGAAAATGCGATTCGTATATAGGGTGTTCTATTTAAAAAAATACAACTTTATGCTGTCCTAGTTTTTTAGCTCACCCTGTAGAGTCCTAAATATTTTTAAAATCTGCGTAAAAATAAACTGTATCAAACAATAAATATAGTTTCTTTGTTAATTTCACCGAAAAGGCACAAACCTACTTCATCCAATCGTTGACTCACCCTGTACAAAGAGATAGTTATTGCCTAAACCTATTATACAGGACTTTTTAAGATGGTCACCCAACCAAGTACTAACTGCGCCTGGCCCCGGTTAATCAGACGTGAGACAGACTGACCACTGAAGTGAACACACGCCTAGACACATATTTTAACGTAAATTGTTCGCTTATTTTCAGAATTATGCCAATAATTTTAATATGAAAAAAAACCCAAGTTCGAAAGAAAATTAATCGAGGAGAACAGAACTGTTAAGAAATTGTCATTCCCACAAAATCTCACTAAATAAATATTTTTAAAATTAAATTAATAGATGTGCTATGAACACTGAAAACAAGCGAGTGAGTGAGCTAGATTTTCGTAACTTCAAACTCGCTAAATACGGATTTTATACCGTGAAGATGTTTAATGTGAGATTTTGTAAATGCACAGCTCAATTCGTCGTTTTTGGACGTAGAACCATGGCAAAGTTAATTTTCAGCAATAGCCCAATGATTTGATTTATGGGGAATTAGAAAAAATTAGTAGCATTTGGTTAAAAAGGGGTACCCTGGTATATATATAAACATAATTTATACCAATAAAACTGACACTGGCCATAAGCGTAGGTCTTATAAACCGACTTCTAAAAGAAAGAGGTTCCCAATTCGTCGCGTATATATATATATATATATATATATATATATATATATATATATATATATATATATATATATATATATATATATATATATATATATATATACATATATATATATATATATATATATATATATATATATATATATATATATATATATATATATACATATATATATATATATATATATATATATATATATATATACATATATATATATATATATATATATATATATATATATATATATATATATATATATCATTTTTCTTTTATTTTGTCTTTTCTTGGGTTTAGGTTCTATATTTAATAAATACATAAAATTATTGACGTTTCGCCCTTTATTCAAGGCATTTTCAAAATTTCTGCCTCCTAAAAATATATAATTAAATTACATCACATAAAAAACATATTTAACATTTTCGAAAAACTAACAAAACACTTAAACAATAGTCAAAACTTTAAAAATTTTTAAAAATACTTAATTTTACCGGTACGCACCTTGACATTTTGCTGTTTTGTCTCTGAATAAAATTTAAATTTTACATCGTTTACTGAGGATACGTGGAATGCTAATGTGTTTTATTTTTTTAATATTTTTTATATTTTACAATGCATAAAAAAACAAATAAGGTATATGTTTGGTTTTATGTTTAAGAGGATATTCCATTTTTGATTCTTATTTGACTGGATCGAATACTTAATGTTTAAATTAGGTTTGCGTAAATGTGGCTCAAATTTCCCATATCTGTTCTGTCGTTAACAGTGTTTTTAACTTTTTTAATTTCAATCATTTCTTTTATCTGTAATTTTTGGTAATTCATATCTTTGTTTTTTATAATGGTACTGTTATAATCAAAAGTGTGTTTTTCGTCCTGTGTGTGTTTGTTTAACGCTGTTGAGGCGTTTTTTGTATATTTATGGCCATTTAATCTGTTCTTCAGTAATTGGCTCGTCATGCCTATATATTTTTTGGGACAATTTGTGCAAGGGATCGAATATATTATATTTGATTTATTCATTAGAGGAGTTTTACTTTTTAAATTTGTGAACAATGTATTTAATTTATTATGTGACCTGTGGCATACAATGATATCATGCTTTTTTAAAATGTATTTTATTTTTTCAGACAGCTCACTAGTGTACGGTAATGCCACACATTTTTTGTTGTTTATGTTCTATGTTTTTTGTTTTTACGTTATTATAAAACTTATATGTTCGTTTATCAATTATTTTGGTGATAGTCTTTTCGTCGAAATTATTATTTATTAGTGTCTCTTTTACTTTTTGCAGTATTTTTGGTCGGAATTCTGGAGATGTTAGGGAGATAGCACGATCAGATAGACCGATTATAACGCTATTTTTTTGAGTTTTTGAATGATTAGAAAAATAGTTTAGATATCTACCTGACCAAGTTGGTTTGGTGTACCATTCAATTAAAACTTTGTTCTTTCTGCGTATAAGTGTCATATCTAGAAAATTTATTTTATTATTATTCTCTATTTCGGACGTGAACTGTAATTTTTCGTTGAAACTGTTAAACTCTTGGAAAATTTCATTTATTTTATTTTGTGGTACAGCTGCTATGCAATCATCGACAAAACGTTTAAAAAATATTATGTTAAAGTTTAATTTTTTTAAAACTTTTTCCTCTAAATATTCCATTACTAGCTGAGCAATGGTAGATGAAATTGGTGATCCCATAGCACATCCATCGAGTTGTTTGTAAAACTTATTTTTGTACTGAAGTAATTTGTATTAAGAACGAGGTCAACAGCATCCATAAAATTATTTTTTGATAGCGATGTATGTTTTTTTAAAATTTCCCATTTTTCTGCTAAAATAGTGTGGACAAGTTGATTTGGTATGTTTGTATACAAAGATATAACATCTAGCGAAATGAGTCTGTAATTTTCAGGTAGGTTTATTTTATCAATAAATTTTTTAAAGGCGAATGAATCTTTAATAAAAAAATCGTTTTTGCCTGTAATATTTGAAATGCAATCTGATAAGAATTTTGATAAACTATAGAATGGCGATTGTATACAAGAAACAATAGGTCTTAGTGGTATATTTTGTTTATGTAATTTTGATAGGCCGTATATTTTTGGTGGAATAGCATTGTGAATAGTTAGTCTTTTTCCATCTTTTTCAGTTAGTTCTTTTACATTGAGCAATTTTTTTATAAAGGTATTATTTTTTTTTTTTTGATATAAGTTGGTTGGATCACTCTTAATATTTTTATATGTATTTTCGTCCTTTAGTACGTTGTTCATTTTTGTCTCGTAATATGCCTTGTTCATAACTACTGTTTTATTGCTTTTATCCGGCCTTAGAACAATGATTTGAGGATTGTCTTTGATAAATTTTTTTGTTCGATTCATTTTCTTTTTTAAACTTTTTTGGAGGCTGTCACTTTTTATTGTTTGGTGCCTTATTTTGATTTTATGATTAGTTAAAACGTTTGTTACTTCAGCTCTAATTGTGTCTTTCTTGTCGTCTGACTCATTGCTAATAACAAATTCAATGGAGGCTATATATTCGGTTATTGGAATATTTTTTTCTTTTGTAACATCTAATGAGAAATTTGGACCATATGATAAAACTTCATTAACTTCGGACGGTATCGGGGTATCAGATATATTTTCGATCCATTTGGACCTGTCGTTGTTTGTTTCTTTACAGATTTCACGTTTTTTAAATAATTTGTTTAATTTTTTAATGAATAAATCAAATATAATATATTCGATCCCTTGCACAAATTGTCCCAAAAAATATATAGACATGACGAGCCAATTACTGAAGAACAGATTAAATGGCCATAAATATACAAAAAAAGGCCTCAACAGCGTTAAACAAACACACACAGGACGAAAAACACACTTTTGATTATAACAGTACCATTATAAAAAACAAAGATATGAATTACCAAAAATTACAGATAAAGGAAATGATTGAAATTAAAAAAGTTAAAAACACTGTTAACGACAGAACAGATATGGGAAATTTGAGCCACATTTACGCAAACCTAATTTAAACATTAAGTATTCGATCCAGTCAAATAAGAATCAAAAATGGAATATCCTCTTAAACATAAAACCAAACATATACCTTATTTGTTTTTTTATGCATTGTAAAATATAAAAAATATTAAAAAAATAAAACACATTAGCATTCCACGTATCCTCAGTAAACGATGTAAAATTTAAATTTTATTCAGAAACAAAACAGCAAAATGTCAAGGTGCGTACCGGTAAAATTAAGTATTTTTAAAAAATTTTAAAGTTTTGACTATTGTTTAAGTGTTTTGTTAGTTTTTCGAAAATGTTAAATATGTTTTTTATGTGATGTAATTTAATTATACAGGGTGATTCAAAAATCGATCACGAATCTTAAGGGGGTGATTCTACTTGACAAAATAAGGGTAGAGCTTCATATAATTTTTTTTCAAAATGTCATTCGTTTTCGAGTTACAAGCCGTCCAAGTTCAAGTTTTTATTTTTTGTTTTTTGAATTACTCGCTTACAGGAAAACCGATTTGACTAATATTTGAAAGATAGGCTAAGTCTTCTGCGCTTCATCATTTTAGTAACAATTCACATTGATTGTTTGCCGCTAGAGGGCACTTTACCTACATTGAAAATTGTTTTTTTGTCATAATTTTTTAGTGTTGACAGCTACAGTAGTTTTTGGCATAATTTCTGAAAGACTGATGCCAGGCCTTTAAAAAAGATGCTCTTTATTTACATCGCTAAACCCAACGGTTTAGACGTAAATCACCCTTAAAAATTAAGTGGTAAATTTACTTTTCTCATTTCATTACCACCAGCTACCAGGTAAATAGCTATCAAAGTATACTAGAGCTGTCAGTTTAACATCAAATAAATTCGCTTTTTAAACTATTTAATTTATAATCTTAAAATAACTAATAATGGCTAATCAGTAAATATTCATATTATGGATTATTGCGATATACATTTAATTGATAAAAATTAATGAAACAGTACTAAACAAACTAAAAAAGATTCTCAAAATGTCCCCCATTTTCTTCCATACATTTCCTAACACTCTTCAAAAAATGTCGCCTAACTCGATGAAAAATTCCTGGTGTTTCTTTAATAATTTGGCACTTTTCGATTATCCTGAAGCGAAGATCCTCGACGTTGATTACTGGAATATCGTATACCAATTGTTTCAAATGACCCCAAAAGAAAAAATCCATAGGATTAAGGTCTGGTGACCTCGCTGCCCATGCCAATGGTCCACTTCGTCCTATCCATCGCTCAGGATACGTTGCATTCAAATACTGTCGGACACGTATACTAAAGTGGGGCGGAGCTCCGTCTTGGAGGATCCACATGTTGGCCCTTACTTCCAATGGCACATCTTCCAGATACAATGGGAGACGATTTTGGATAAAATCTAAGTATACGTCACCAGTTAATGGGCCATCAAAGAAATGAGGACCAATAAGGTAATCTCCTATTATCCCTGCCCACACATTTAGTGAAAATCTACGCTGATGTTTCGTTTCTACCACATTGTTTGGGTTCTCGTAAGCATATGTGTGGATGTTGTGTAGATTTGTTATGCCATCACGAGTGAAACCAGCTTCGTCAGTGAATAATATGACGCCAATTAATCGATTATCGTGTTCATACTTAGCTAGGATCTGATTGCACATTTCCAACCGTCTCGGCCGATCATCGTCATAAAGAGCCTGCACCTTTTTTGAATGAAACGGGTGGAGTTGTTCTTCTCTTAGTATCCTCCATGAACTAGCCTGATAGAGCCGCACTTCATTCCCAATTTTTCTAGTACTAATACCTGGATTATCTTCAATAATTTCAAGCACTCTTTCTTGTTGCACGTTTCTAGCAGTTCTAGGTCTTCCCCTATTTCCATTATAACTTTTAAAGGAACCACATTCCGCAAGCCTCCTGTGCACACTGGAAAATGTTTGAGCATGAGGGATATTTCTTTCCGGATAACTCTCCATATAATATCTTCTTGCCAACTCTGCATTACTATTTGCTTTTCCATAACAAAAATGGATATCACAATATTCGATATTTGAATCTTGGTGATTAGCCATTATTAGTTATTTTAAGATTATAAATTAAATAGTTTAAAAAGCGAATTTATTTGATGTTAAACTGACAGCTCTAGTATACTTTGATAGCTATTTACCTGGTAGCTGGTGGTAATGAAATGAGAAAAGTAAATTTACCACTTAATTTTTAAGGGTGATTTACGTCTAAACCGTTGGGTTTAGCGATGTAAATAAAGAGCACCTTTTTTAAAGGCCTGGCATCAGTCTTTCAGAAATTATGCCAAAAACTACTGTAGCTGTCAACACTAAAAAATTATGACAAAAAAACAATTTTCAATGTAGGTAAAGTGCCCTCTAGCGGCCAACAATCAATGTGAATTGTTACTAAAATGATGAAGCGCAGAAGACTTAGCCTATCTTTCAAATATTAGTCAAATCGGTTTTCCTGTAAGCTAGTAATTCAAAAAACAAAAAATAAAAACTTGAACTTGGACGACTTGTAACTCGAAAACGAATGACATTTTGAAAAAAAATTATATGAAGCTCTACCCTTATTTTGTCAAGTAGAATCACCCCCTTAAGTTTCGTGATCGATTTTTGAATCACCCTGTATATTTTTAGGAGGCAGAAATTTTGAAAATGCCTTGAATAAAGGGAGAAACGTCAATAATTTTATGTATTTATTAAATATAGAACCTTTTTTAAAAAATTCAATATGGCAGACAAAAAACTCGATTTTGTCCGATTTTCTCCAAAATTGGTACGGGGGAGTTTTCGGGGTCGCACATGACAAATATAAAATTATTTTTAAAAAAAGTCAATATGGGGGATCCAATATGGTAGACGAAAAAATCCATTTTGTCGGATTTTCTCCAAAATTGGTAAGGCGGAGTTTTCGGGATCTCACATAACGAATCTGAAATTATTTTTAAAAAATTCAATATGGCGTATCCAATATGGTGAATAAAAAATTAATTTGGTTCGATTTTTTTTCAAAATTGATATGGGGGAGTTTTTATGATAGCACATTACGAATCTGATATTATTAAAAAAAATTAAATATGGCGGACTAAAGATTCTACACCTCTCGATTTTGTCTGAAGTCAGTATGGAGGGATTTTTGTTAGTGTTAATTACGAAATTAAAATACTTTTTGAAAAACTCAATCTGGCGGATTCAACATCGTGTCCTAAAAATTTTACATATCGCGACTTTCTCCAAAACTGATATAGAGGGTTCTTGAGGGTGTAAATTATGAATTTAATCGTATTTTTTCAGGATTCAATATGGCGAATGCAATATAGCTGACAAAAATTTTACGTGTTTCGATTTTGTTCAAATGTGGAACTAAATCCAATATGGTGGGTTGAAAATTTTACCTTATTCACATTTTTTAAATTTGGTATTAGGGCGTTGGGGGGTGGTGTATTACGAATATGCAGTTAATCAAATAATTTTTAGTGATTCATTTTAGGGTGATTTACAATTCTGGATAAAATGGGTACTTTTTTGCCACCTTGGAGTCATTGCGAGGTACATTAATCTCGATTAGCATGTAGTTCAAATAATTTATGAATATCATAAAGAATTCAAAACTAAAAATCGAAAAATAAAATTTTTATAAAAAAAATTAAACCGACTTCTAAAAGCACGCTAAAAATGGAAAAATAACTAGAAATTTTTATATGAAATTGAAATTTTTGAAGTCGGCGCCAAATTATTTCTAAATGAAGTAAATAACTACTAATATATACAAATTATGGTAAGAAAGCAATTATAAATAAAGTATTTTTAATCTGTTTATGCGAATCACATTTTGTCAGGTATTAGTTTGACGCCGACTTCAAAAATTTCAATTTCATATAAAAATTTCTAGTTATTTTTCCCTTTTTAGCGCACTTTTAGAAGTCGCTTCAATTTTTTTAAAAAATTTTATTTTCATCGAATAGTGTTTTTATTTAATATCAAATTAAACACCAAAAATTTTTTCACCTCCGAAATATTAAATATTGGTTTCGTAGAATGTCAAATGTGTCAAATTAAAAATATATAAATGTATTAGATAATCCATTTTTATTAGTTTCATTAAGGGTGAAGTTAATCTTTTGATTTTAGAAGCGTCAATAAAGATTAAGATTATTTGATTGAATAATGTATAAAAATAACTTGTTTTATTTTCGTCGAAACAAAGCAGGTATGAAAAAACAAGTTTTAACGACGTTATTTGTTTGTTCATCGTTTGATCAGCGATGTGGACCAATTGAAACATCAATAGGTATCATAATCATAAACAGTCAAATATTAACATGTTTATTCGCATTTGGTGCATATGACCTTGGGACAGTGCCATAATAAATCGTAGAACGTGTTAATATTAATTATTTTAATGTAATATGTGAAGTCATTTTTTGCACTCACATTTTAAGGTACCCTATAATCACGCCCATAATGAATTGGAACACAGTTGGAAAGCTACGGTAATCTAAACCTAAATTAAACTAGGAGACCACAGCTGTTAAAAATTTTTCACTCTTTGTCGTCACTCTTATAAGCTCGCACTAAATAAAACTTTTTAAAATTAAATTAATAGATGTTATATCTGGAGTAATTAATACTTTGTGGAAAATGCTTCTCTTTGAAAAGAAAAACAATATTAATGGTACTTGTGGGTTCCTCTTGTCCTTTCCTATGAGGACACACAGTGCCTCCTTTATTTCATCTAAAATTGGTACTAGGTGGTTTTGAAAGATTTAGATTTAGATTAGATTAAGACGTTAAAATTGTTTTTTTGAAATTCATTATGGTGGATCCAATATGGTGGGTTGAAAATTTTACCTTACTCACATTTTTTTAGATACGGTATTAGGGCGTTGGGGGCTGGTGTATTACGAATATAAAGTTAATTTTTTACAACTATTAGGTTGATAAGATACAATATGAAGGACTAAAAATTTTACATTTTCCGATTTTATCTAAAGCTGATATTCCAGGGTTCTTGGGGCGTGTACAAACTCAATATGCAATATAAAATATATCCGACTAAGAAATTTACGTCTCAAATTCTTTAAATATTGATATTGGAAGGTTCTGAGGCCTATATTACCAGTCTAAAATGAATTTGAAATTTAAGATATTGGATTTACTATGACAGACTAAATTTTTGTTTGACATAATTTCATTGGTATTTGGAAAACTTTAAGAATCAAAGAATTTTTAGTGATTTGGAGTCATTGCGAGGTACATTAATCTCGATTAGCATGTAGTTCAAATAATTTATGAATATCATAAAGAATTCAAAACTGAAAATCGAAAAATAAAATTTTTATAAAAAGATTGAACCGACTTCTAAAAGTACGCTAAAATGGGAAAAATAACTAGAAATTTTTATATGAAATTGAAATTTTTGAAGTCGGCGCCAAATTATTTCTAAATATAATAAATAACTACTAATATATACAAATTATGGTAAGAAAGCAACTACAAATAAAGTATTTTTAATCTGTTTATGCGAATCACATTTTGTCAAGTATTAGTTTGGCGCCGACTTCAAAAATTTCAATTTCATATAAAAATTTCTAATTATTTTTCCCTTTTTAGCGCACTTTTAGAAGTCGGTTCAATTTTTTTATAAAAATTTTATTTTCATCGAATAGTTTTTTTATTTAATTTTCATCAATATTTCTATGATGTGATCTAGGGGTAAAAGAAAAAATCAGTAGCATTTGGTTAAAAAGGGGTACCCTGGTATATATAAACATAATTTGTTACAGTTTAGTTCTTCAAATTACAACCAAAATTATAATAATCAGATTCACCAAGAAGGTTTAAGACTTAAATCAAATGTAGTTGCGATGGAAGTCAAGTCAGATCTTATAGTTGGTCAGTTTTGTTATACCTATGTTATTTCTATAAGTTGTATTATACAGAGTGTCCGAAATTGGTGATAACGGCAATGCAATCTCGAAAACTATAAGGGATATAAAGGCACTTAAATTGGGAAAGCTTTAGGCAATTACGTCCGTGGATTATTGATGCTTGTGCGTCGGTTTTAATTTTTTGCTTTTCTAACATATTAAAAAAAAGTTAAATATTATATTTTTTTAGATCGGCTAGAAGTTTTTTATTTCTCAATATTTTTAAAATCTATAAATACTTTTGTATGGCCACTATGAACGCAAAAGATATACACAGAAGAAGTGAGAAGTTTGAAATTATCTTATATCTACGCTAGTTACATCCCTGTATACTGCTGACAACATCATTTATTGCCACTTCTGTAATATTAAGATAAGAAATATTATCATAAATATATGTCAAGAAGCATTGTTAGACACTTCTATTGTTATAATGGTTCTGTTTAATTGTTAAGCTCTCCCAAATAAATTGTTGTATTCATGAAATTGATAATAAAAGATTTTTCTGAAAAGAAAATTTTTTAAAAACATTATTCCTTCATCCTGAAACTCAACTTGCGCTGTTTGAGGCTGATAAAATTTGTATACAAAAATTAAATCGACTCCTAAAAATGCACTTAAAAGTGAAAAAAAACTGTAAATTTTAATATGACATTGAAATTTTTGCGCCAAACTAAAGTCTGACAAAATGTGATTCGCATAAACAAGTTAAAAATTAATTTTTACTTTTTTATTTCGGTCATATTATTACTTTATAAAAAATTAACACATGTTTTTTTTTCTGACGTTTTGGTTTATTTTATTGATTGAACCATCTTCAGAGAATTACTGTAAATATGAAAAGGAATATGTAAATTTATGTGATATAAACTGAAAATTTTACTTTCTTACCTAATGTTAACAGGTGGTTCACTTGAATAACTTACATTTAACTATTTTATTACTTTAATACAACATAATTAAAAACTTCTTTTTTAGTATAAATATAAATATAGAGAACTATTATTTTTTGAATGCATTTTTTTTTCACATCTGGTTTGTTTTGCTTTTGACACAGTACTACCAAAGGGTTTGAAAGTTTCTGGACCATCTGCAATTTTATTGCCCTATTAGATTGGTATATACATTACGTCGGAACGGGCACAAATGACCTGAGTAATGTATAGGTTTGTTCCAACCTTGCATTACAAACAGATTTCTAACAGTTTGCTAATTCTTTTCAAGGCGCATGTCTGTAAAATAATTGGTTCCTGATCAATTTTTGTCTAGGGTTGGAACAACTGATATTTTATTTGAAGTTTGTGAGCATTGACGTTTGTAACCTAACCTAACTAAAATAAGTGTAGAGGTGTCAAAAGGAAAATATAAACAATAAATTCGCACTCCCTAAATTATTGTTATTGTTATTATAGAGTATA
This sequence comes from Diaprepes abbreviatus, assembly GCA_034092305.1. Taxonomy (NCBI): domain Eukaryota; kingdom Metazoa; phylum Arthropoda; class Insecta; order Coleoptera; family Curculionidae; genus Diaprepes; species Diaprepes abbreviatus. The sequence continues at coordinate 1,358,066 of JASJET010000242.1, forward strand.
AAATGGAACATAAAGGTAGGAAGATCACCACTACATTTAAGAATTGTAATTACATATATTACATACATTATTTTGGAGCTAAACAATCGTATCTCGTCTCGAATTAGATTTTAGGTGTTGATTAAATGTAGTCAATGTAAATTTTTAAAAATTTATAATGTTGATAAGGAACGTGTTGTATAGACGATTGTTACATTTCGAAATTAGAAACTTTTTTTTACCTAAATTAACAGTATTGATGATACAATTGTTTTCCTCTAAGGTACAAATATTTTGAATGAATATATTAAAAATTAAGTGCCCAAAAAGATGTATCTTCTTCTAAAATATTGTTCTATTTTAGATGTTGTTGAGGAGTTCTTAGTCTTTTCGACTCCCTCAAAGATAAGTAGCCGTCCAACCAGCATAGAACATATACCAGTATTGCAACAAATCCATCTTAAACCTGAAGAAAGATCAGAATTTGTTGCAAATTGGACAGTGAATGAAACTAAAGTCCTCTTAGATTTATATAAAAAATACCGTGCAAAAGTGGGGAGTTTTGAAATTAAAAATTACAAAAAATTATGGGAAATCATATCCTCAGAATTAAACCAGATTTTAAATACCAATTATAACTCAAGTCATGTTGAAAATAGGTGGAGGGTAGTAGAACGGTCGTACAAGAAATTTATTGACAACCAAAAAAAAACAGGAAGGGGTAAAAAGTATTTCGAGTATGAGAAGGAAATGGGTGATATTTTTAAAGGCAAAAAAAATGTTAAGCCTGAAGTTCTACTGTCTACAAATACAGTAGACCATTTAGTGGTCGAGGCTGAAGAATCCAATTTAGTATATACTGCAGCTAGTACCACAACTGAGACCCCGATAAAAACTATACTAAAAAGAAGAAATCCGGCAACTAGAACTATGACCTTAGATCAAATAAGAAAAGATAGGAAGGATTATAATAGGGAGAAAATCGAAATTGAAAAAGAAAAGTTAGAAATACAAAAGCAAAAAATGATTTTAATGAAGGAGAGAAATGAGCTCATAAGAGAAAGGAATGAATTGTTAAGAAATACATGTTCTACTTGTAGACGAGGCACCTAATTCATTATTTGTGTTATTTTTATCAAATAATTATGCTTTTATTTTTTGTGTTCATTATTACCAAAGGATTATTTATTTTGTGATATACTTGTGTTCTTTTACCAAAGGATTATTCTTTTATTTTGTGATTATATTTGTTATTTTTTTATTTAATATGTTTACCTTTACTACGTTAAGTGTGTTTATTTGTTAATATATGTTGTTTGTTGTATTATTTATTTTGTGATATACTTGTGTTCTTTTACCAAAGGATTATTCTTTTATTTTGTGATTATATTAGTTATTTCTTTTATTTAATATGTTTACCTTTACTACAATGTTATAATTAATAAAATGTTAAGTTTGTTTATTTGTTAATATATGTTGTTTGTTATTTTCACCAAATATAAATACAGCGAGTCCACGGCTAGAGTTGATGATGAAAAAATTTTATTATTGATTTTATATAGAAAAGTCATTCTTTATTAAACATTTGCTTGTTAAAAAAATGAATTTATCTTATAATTCTATATTAGATATACAGGGTGTTAATAAATTAGGAAAATATGAAAATTATTCAAGAGAAATATTATTATTTTGGATACAATTTTTATAAAACAAAGTTGTTGATAACGTAAAGGCCAAAGATAAATTTCGAGATAAAAATTCTTGGAGTAAACTTTCGAATATTACTTATTTTATGTTATCATTTGCATTTATTAATACCCTGTATACCTGATCTTAGATTTTTATATAATAAAATTATTTTTGCGATAAACAATCATTAATTTATCATGAAATCAACATTTCTTTAACTACTTCCGTAAAAAAAAAATTAATTTAGACTTCAATTTTCTTGTTGTCTTCGTTTTAGGTTATAAAAAGTTCGTTTTATGGAAATTTTGTGTAATAAATCCAGTACTTTACTTCCCAAGCATTTTCTTGTTCTACTAATTTATAACTCGCTTCTAATTGGATATGACATTTTTTTTATGGTAAACTTTATTTTTCAACAAGCTGAGCTTTTTATAAAAAATGATTATTCTTAAAATCAATAGTTTTATTTCCTTGTAAATTTGTATGGGTTGAGGCAATAAAATGAAGCACAAGGTCGTAGATTTTTTTCTTTAATTTTAAATTAACAACCAGTAATTTATATATATATATATATATATATATATATATATACATATATATATATATATATATATATATATACATATATATATATATATATATATATATATATATATATATATATATATAGATTATAATTACAAGATATACAGATTTTATGCACTAAAGTAACCTTCCCATTGGCAAAGTGTTTGCTATCCTATCCCTAATAGCACGAGCTTCCAGGTCTTCTGCATCATCTTCATTATTTTGTTGTTCATCACCTGGTATATTATTTTCATTTACTTCCACTTGTTCATTGTCCACAACAAACTCATCATCTAATGCAATATTATGTAGTACACATGCTGCTCTGATAAAATGACAAATGAACCTAATTCTCCTTAATTTTAAATGGTACAACTGACGAAACTTCTGCTTCAGTAGACCAAAACAATGCTCTATGACATATCGATTTTTTGAAAGTTTCAAATTATAATTTTGCTGTTGTCTATTTAAGTTGCCCCTGTCTTTGTAAGGGGTTAATAAATTTCGATGCAAAGGATAGCCACTATCGCCCAAAATATAATTCCTTCCACATTTCACTTCCAGATCGTTTTTCAATGGAGAGTTTCGAAATACTCTGCTGTCATGCACAGACCCAGGATATCCAATAAAAATATCTATTATTTTTTTTCTGTGATCACAAACAGTTTGCATCTATAAAAAAATAATAAATTATTAGATGGTAGTATGAAAGTATTTTGGTTAATAATTTGGATTAGAGTTAATCTAGAGGAGGGTTTCTTTTGGTTTTGATAATTTTCTAGATTTTTCCGATAAAAAAAAATACCAATTTATGAATTTTTATATAATACAGATGCTTCTATTAGTCTGCACTTTTTGTTATCGGAAAAACAAAAAAATGATCAAAAACAAACAAAACCAAAATGGCACCCACCTCTAGATTTACTGTAATCCGAATTATTATCGTATGTTGTCTTAAATTTTTTATATCAATGTTTTTAGTAGACATAAAAAACATTTTAAACCTCTACCTGAATAGAATAGTATCCTTTTCGATTTAAGTAGGATTCTGGATCATTTTCTGGTTTATCTAATTTTATATGGGTTCCATCAATGGCTCCAATTACATTTGGAAATCCATTATCTCGGAAATGTTCTTCACTGATCCGCTTTTCATTTTCATTTGGCCATTTTAGTATTTTAGGAGACAAGTTACTCAAAAACATAGTGATTCGATGAATTATTCTACTTATAGAACTTATTGTCACATCAAATCTATCAGCAACGTCTCGAAAACTGGCAGTCTGATGTCCCATGTACCATAAATAAATAAAGACTTAAAATTAAATTATCCATAGGTGAAAATATCAACCTCAGCAAATACTTTTATTATAATATAGTACTTACTTGATGCAAAGCAGGTATATTTCCATACTGGCCCACTTGCCTATTAAAATATTCACTCATTTCGAACCTCTCACTTATGTGATTAGCAGTGTCTTTTGTTATCCTAAAATGTTCAAAGAACACTTCTGCGGAATATTGTGGTACTGTTTCCTCTGAAAATATTACAATAAGATACAATAATACTACTCAAGTGAAAAAAAGTCAACCTTACCTAAATAGTTTTGGTTTTTTATTCTACGCTCCTCTGGTAGAAATTCGAAATCTTCATCATCACTACTTTCCATGGACGATAGGTCACTCACCTCACTATAAAGATACTCTTCGTCACTCATATTTTTCGATTTAAAAATGCAAGCAAATTCCAAAGCAGACGAATCTAGAACTAATTTAGCGGATTATAGGCACACACGAATAAAGCATTTTTTGAAATTTGTTGTTGTAGGTTATATTTAGCTTTAGTATTTTGAGGGTTATGTCTTACAATCAAAGAAAAATCAATACGCATGCGCCAAATAAACAGTCCGAAGATAATTCGCAAACCCTTCTGATAGTTTTCAAACAGGTTAAAATTTTGGATGGAACGAATAACTGATTGTTTGCTAATCGTTAGTAACTCCGGTTGGAACGCATTTAGGTCACTGCGCAGAATCCTGACAGTCAGAAACTGTTTCTGACGTGGGTTGGAACAAACCTTATATACCAATCTAATAGGGCAATAAAATTGCAGATGGTCCAGAAACTTTCAAACCCTTTGGTAGTACTGTGTCAAAAGCAAAACAAACCAGATGTGAAAAAAAAATGCATTCAAAAAATAATAGTTCTCTATATTTATATTTATACTAAAAAAGAAGTTTTTAATTATGTTGTATTAAAGTAAAATTTTCAGTTTATATCACATAAATTTACATATTCCTTTTCATATTTACAGTAATTCTCTGAAGATGGTTCAATCAATAAAATAAACCGAAACGTCAGAAAAAAAAACATGTGTTAATTTTTTATAAAGTAATAATATGACCGAAATAAAAAAGTAAAAATTAATTTTTAACTTGTTTATGCGAATCACATTTTGTCAGACTTTAGTTTGGCGCAAAAATTTCAATGTCATATTAAAATTTATAGTTTTTTTCATTTTTTAGCGCATTTTCAGGAGTCGGTTCAATTATTTTTTTAATTTTTTAGTTTTAAATTCATTATGATATTCATAAATTATTTGAATTTTGAATTAATCGAGATTAGTATACCTGGCAATGACTCCAAAGTGCCAAAAAGTATCCATTTTATCCAAAAATGTAAATCAGGCTAAAATGAACAACCAAAGATTTTTTGTTTCTTAGAGTTCTCCAAATACTAGCTTTGAATGAAATTGTGTCAAACAAATATCTAGTCTGTCATAGTAAATCCGCTATCTTAAATTTTAAATTATTTTTAGATTGGAAATATAGGCTCACGAAACCTTATATAATACCGATATTTAAAGAACTTGATACGTAAATTTCTTAGACCGACATATTTTATCTTGCATATTGAATTTGTATACGCCCCAAGAACTCCGCAATAGACAAAATCGGAAAAATGTAACATTTTCAGTCCCTCATATTGTTTCTGCCATATTAAGTAGTAAAGATCTAACGTCATATTCGTAATATACGACCCTGAAAACCCCTTAATACCATATCTGAAAAAATGTTAATAAGATGAAATTTTCAATACTGATTTTAAATAAAAGCGAGACATGTTAAATCTTTAATCCGCCATCTTGGATTCGCCATATTTAAATTTTTAAAAATAATTTTAGATTCGTAATGTGCGATCGCAAAAACTCCCCCATATCAATTTGGAAAAATCAGGCAAAATTAATTTTTTTGTCCGCCATATGGATCCGTCATATTGAATTAAAAAAAATAATTTCAGATTCGTTATGTGCGACCTCGAATTCTTTCCATACTAATTTTGGAGAAAATGGAACAAAATTATTTTTTTGTACACCATATTGGATCCGCCATATTGCATTTTTTAAAAATAATCTCAGATTCGTTGTGTACATTTTGGATTTTACTGTACCAATTTCGTCCAAAATAATATGGAACCACCGCAACAACTTCCTGAACATCAGGTAAAAAATTTCATTCAAATCTGTATCGCCGTTCCGAAGCAATCGGTGTACATATATAAAAAAATACATGGTCGACGAATTGAGAATCTCCTTCTTTAAGAAGTCGGTTAATAAAAATTTTGTGTTCATAACTTCTTGAATTCAAAATTTTTATAAAGAAATTGAAGCGACTTCTAAAAGTGCACTAAAAAGTGAAAAATCACTAGAAATTTTAATATGAAATTGACATTTTTGAAGTCGGCGCCAAACTAATACCTGACAAAACGTGATTCGCATAAACAGATTAAAAATACTTTATTTGTAATTGCTTTCTTACCATAATTTGTATATATTAGTAGTTATTTATTTCATTTAGAAATAATTTGACGCCGACTTCAAAAATTTCAATATCATATAAAAATTTCTAGTTATTTTTCACTTTTTAGCGCACTTTTAGAAGTCGGTTCAATTTTTTTATAAAAATTTTATTTTTCGATTTTAAGTTTTGAATTCATTATGATATTCATAAATTATTTGAACTAAGTGCTAATCGAGATTAGTGTACCTTGCAATGACTCCAAGATGGCAAAAAAGTACCCATTTTATCCATAATTATAAATCACCCTAAAATGAACCATTAAAAATTTTTTGATTCTTAGAGTTCTCCAAATACCAATGAAATTGTGTCAAACGAATATTTAATCTGTCATAGTAAATCCACTACCTTAAATTTCAAATTAATTTTAGATTGGTAATATAAGCCCCAAAACCTTCCAATATCGATATTTAAAGAAAATAAATTAATTTTTTATCCACCATATTGGATACGCAACATTGAATTTTTTAAAATCATTTTAGATTCGTCATGTGTGACCCCGAAACCTCTCCCGTACCAATTTTGGTGAAAATCGGACAAAAACGATTTTTTTGTCGACCATATTCAATCTGCCAAATTGAATTTTTTTTAAATTATTTTAGACTAGCGACCCGCCCCGGCTTCGCACGGGTGCAATGCTGATACTAAATACACTACAGAAAAACTGTGACTATTTATTTTATTTTTACAACAATTATTACATCGGCCTCCGACGCGCTATTTATAGGCACGCTGCCGCCGCCCCGGTCGGCCAGTACCGCCGCAAGCGCTACTTCCCGCAATTTTAAATCGGTAATATCTTCGAAAATATTCATTTAAATCTTGTGCTGTAAAGGACCATATAGATCTATATTAAATCAACAATGTATTTAAGCTATTTAATTGGATAAGGATTAATGTTGTATTGGTTAAAATCGCTTCAAAATTTGCCATTATTTGTCGTAAAAAGTAAATGACAAAAAAATGTTATTGTGGGATATCCATGAGAGATAGACATATACCATCGCGGAGTTTTCTGTAGACCTTTTCAATGTGTACAAATAATTAGTACATTATTTTGATAAATCTCGTAGGGTTCAGCCTGCGTTTTCAATGTAAGCGGAAAAAAATATGATAATTAACGACATCACATTAGAAACCTCAAAAATAACAGTATTTCTCCACTATTTAATGGATGTTATTATACATATAAACCTTCCTCTTGAATCACTCTATCTATTGAAAAAAACCGCATCAAAATCCGGTGCGTAGTTTTAAAGATTTAAGCATACAAAGGGACATAGGGACAGAGAAAGCGACTTTGTTTTATACTATGTAGTGATTCGTCATATGCGACCCCGAAAACTCTTCCGTACCAATTTTGAAGAAAATCGGAGAAAATTGATTTGTTGGTCGGCCCTATTAGATCCGCCATATTGAATTTTTTAAAAATAATTTCAGATTCTATATGTGAGGCCCCGAAAACTTTCCCATACCAATTTTGGAGAAAATCGGACAAAATTGATTTTTTCGTCCGCCATATTGGATCCGCCATATTGAATTTTTTAAAAATTATTTTAGATTCGTCATATGCGATCCAGAAAATTTCCCCGTACCAATTTTGGAGAAAATCAAACAAAATTGTTTTTTTTCGTCCGCCATATTGGATTCATCATATTGAATTTTTTAAAAATTATTTTAGATTCGTCATATGTGAGCCCGAAAACTCCTCCGTACCAATTTTGGTAAAAATAGGAAAAAACTGATTTTTTCGTCCGCCATATTGGATCCGCCATATCGATTTTTTAAAAAATAATATGAGATTCGTTATGTGAGGCCTCGAAAACTCCCCCATACCAATTTTGGAGACAATCGGAATTAATTAAATTTTTTTGTCCGCCATATTGGATGCGCCATTTTGAATATTTTAAAAATAATTTCAGAATCGATGGGTACAACCCCAGAAATTCCTTCGTACTGATTTTGGAGAAAATCGGACGAAATTAACTTTTTTGACCGCCATATTGTAAGCGCCATCTTGGATTTTACTGCACCAATTTCATCTAAAAAAATATGAGACCACCGCAGCAACTTCCTTTACATAATGTAAAAAATTTCATTCAAATCGGTGCCGCCGTTCCGGAGTAACCGGTCTACATACATAAAAAAATAAATAACTGCATAGTCGACGAATTGAGAACCTCCTTCTTTTAGAAGTCGGTTAAAAATTGGCCAAAAAATAAATGACTCATTGTTTTTGCTTGTTTTCTTAATACCCTTGGTTTCAAATAACATTTATTTTCATAAAAATATGGTGGGTATTAAGAGATAAGTTTTATACGTCTTTAGAATCTTATATTATCGCCCGGTAAACAATATAAATGTGTCTATTTGTGTTACTTACAATCATTGTGCAGTGGCATACTTACTGTAGTACGTATATTCTCAGGTATTTTAGTGTAATTTTAAAATGGATATATCAGGAAATAGTTCGGTAAGTAATACAATGTTTAAATAAGAGTGTTCAATTATGCATTAATCAATTTTTAGATTTATAGTCTACAGGGGCTTAGTTAGGGGGGGGGGGGAGCAAGGGTGGGCGCTGATCAACCTACAAAACTCATTGCCCACCTTAGAAAAATCGACAATATAGACATTTCTACAAATACAAAAATGATAACTATATTTATCTTTGAAATGAAAATAATACTGCATTCCACATACAATAGAATAGTCTAGAAGTCCGTTAAATTAGGATATTTTACTGATTTTACTGTATACTGATGGGAAAATTGTTTCTTTCCGACATACGGATACTCAACCGGATAATATTAGATTCCAATGAGAACTGTTGGGTGTCCTTGATTTGTTTATAACAATCGATTAATAGAAAAATCTGATTAAAAAAAATTATATTTTAAAAATTACAAGTTATCAAGAGAGAAAATGTAGAGCTTCAAAAAACTTCAATTTTTTTTAACATCCTTTTCTAATAAATAGTTTATTATTTATCAATATTTAAATTTTTTGCTTGATTTCGAAATTTTGACCAGTTATTATTAAAGACAAAAGAAAAATTTTAATTTCAAAGCAAATTTCTATTTTGAAAATTTGATTTTTTAGAACCAAAAACCATGTTCCAAATTTAAGAAGAGTCAAAAATTGTATATCTCAAAAAAATTATCTTTACATCGGCAACGGTAATTTGCGAGTTTAAGGCAATGACTGACACGAGAACAACTGGTTTCGGCCTCTCTCACTCACACGAGCAACAATATGTGCTGTTCAGCCAATGAGGTGCATTGCATCGTCGCGTTCGTTTTTGACACTTTTGGTTCCCATTCCAAATGACTGTAAAAGAAGCTTCGCTTCAATATTGATGAACTATTACTAACACAATTATACACAACCTGTGCCTTACTCACAGGCGAGTCTTCCGCTTCGTCCAGCCCGTCCGCCTCAAGATGTAATCTCTACAGTCGGCATTCATAGTTCCTAGGCCAGCCGAATAAAAATTATTTAAAAAATTACAGCCGGATTCCCTAACGTGGTTTAAATTTAAAACCGCCTTAAATTAACAGCTGAGGTCTTAAATTGACAAATGCAACAGTAAGTCAAGCAAGTTTTAAACCCTAAAAATAAAAGCATAAATAAAATTTTTATAAAAAAATTGAACCGACTTCTAAAAGTGCGCTAAAAAGGGAAAAATAACTGGAAATTTTTATATGAAATTGAAATTTTTGAAGTCGGCGCCAAACTAATACCTGACAAAATGTGATTCGCATAAACAGATTAAAAATACTTTATTTGTAATTGATTTCTTACCATAATTTGTATATATTAGTAGTCATTTATTTCATTTAGAAATAATTTGGCGCCGACTTCAAAAATTTCAATTTCATATAAAATTTTCCAGTTATTTTTCCCTTTTTAGCACACTTTTAGAAGTAGGTTTAATTTTTTTATAAAAATTTTATTTTTCGATTTTTAGTTTTGAATTCTTTATGATATTGATAAATTATTTGAACTACATGCTAATCGAGATTAATGTACATTGCAATGACTCCAAGGTGGCAAAAAAGTACCCATTTTATCCAAAATTGTAAATTACCCTAAAATAAACCACTAAAAATTCTTTGATTCTTAGAGTTCTCCAAATACCAATTAAATTATGCCAAACAAATATTTAGTCTGTCATAGTAAATCTAATTTCTTATACTTCAAATTAATTTTAGATTGGTAATATAGGCCCCAAAACCTTCCAATATCAATATTTAAAGAATTTCAGACGTAAATTTCGTAGCCCGATATATTTTATATTGCATATTGAGTCTGTACACGCCCCAAGAACTCCGCAATATCAATTTTAGGTAAAACCGGAAAATGTAAAATTTCTAGTCTCTCATATTGTATCTAATCAACCTAATAGTTGTAAAAAATTAACTTTATATTCGTAATACACCACTCCCCAACGCCCTAATACCAAATTTAAAAAAATATGAATAACGTAAAATTTTCAACCCACCATATTCGATCCGCCATATTGAATTTCAAAAAAACAATGTTAACGTCTTAATCTAATCTAAATCTAAACCCTTCAAAGCCCCCTAGTACCAATTTTAGATGAAATCCAGAAATTTAAAATTTCTAAACGGTCATATTGCATCTGACATATTAGATTTTCTTAAAATAATTTTATATTCGATATTTACATCCTCAAAAACGGTTCAGTTCCACATTTGAACAAAATCGAATAATGTAGAGTTCTTAGTCAGCTCTATTGCGTTCGCCATATTGAGTCCAGAAAAAAATACCATTAAATTCATAATTTACACCCTCAAGAACCCTCTATATCAGTTTTGGAGAAAGTCAAAAAATGTAAAATTTTTAGGACACCATATTGAATCCGCCAAATTGAGTTTTTAAAAAAATATTTTAATTTCGTAATTAACACTAACAAAAATCCTCCAATACTGACTTTAGACAAAATCTTTAATCCTCCATCTTAGACCAGCCATATTTTTTTTTAAATAGTATCAAAATTCGTAATGTGCTATCATATCAATTTTAAAAAAAAATCGGATAAAATTAATTTTTTTCCACCATATTGGATCCGCTATATTGAATTTTTTAAAAATAATTTCAGATTCGTTATGTGTCACCCCGAAAACTCCCCCATACCAATTTTGGAGAAAATCGGACAAAATTAAAATTTTTTTGTCCGCCATATTGGATCCGCCATTTTGAATTTTTTTTAAATAATTTCAGTTTTCTTGGGTACAAACCCGAAAATTCCTCCATACCAATTTTGGAGAAAATCGGACAAAATTAATTTTTTTGGCCGCCATATTGTAAGCGTCATCTTGGATTTTACTGCACCAATTTCATCCAAAAAAATATGAGACCACCACAGCAACTTCTTAAATATAACGTAAAAAATTTTATTCAAGTCGGTGCAGCCGTTGTGGAGTAATCGATGTACATACATAAAAAAAATACATAGTCGACGAACTGTGTACCTCCTTCTTTTAGAAGTCGGTTAAAAATAAAAGGATGGTAGACTCCCTTCCCCGGTAGAGAATAAAATTAATTTCCCCTTTCTAATAGTAATGCTGTCTGGAAGATCAAAAATTAAATGTAAGACAAGAACAGCAGAAAAGACAGCAAAGAGAAACCTTCTTACACTGGTAAAAACACTAAAACATACGCCAACTGACTTAGACGGATTCCAAATCATAACTAACGTTAAATAATTTCTGAAAATCAAATTCAACTTTCAACCCTTAGAATCTCCTCCGGTTTAGTACTTTCGCGATGCATCCCCGTCCGCTAAGGGTAGTTTCCGTTTCCTGAACCTCTGGAAGGTTTTGGTCTCCTGGCTCATAAATGGCGTCCATGCGTCGAATTTTTAATATTAAAGCAGCCCAGAGCTAAAAACTAATAATTATTTTATACAAATGAAATTAGTAACTCTTCTACACTTATAATAAAAATATGTATGTGTGCCCATAAAAAAACCATTTTCTTATTCTTATTTTCGTCGCATGGGGAGAAAATGGACAACAGATGCGGGCTTTGTACAGGGTGAGTCAACGATTGGATGAAGTAGGTTTGTGCCTTTTCGGTGAAATTAACAAAGAAACTATATTTATTGTTTGATACAATTTATTTTTACGCAAATTTTAAAAATATTTAGGACTCTACAGGGTGAGCAAAAAAACTAGGACAGCATAAAGTTGTATTTTTTAAATAGAACACCCTACATACGAATCGTATTTTCGATTTAGCTTATAATTTTAAATCATTGTTATTAAGGGTTTACTATAACAAAACTTTATAGTTTCTGAGATAATTAAGTTTAAAGAAAAAAAGTCACATTTTCAAGCATCAATTCAATCCTAAATAACGTTTTCAATTTTGTGACAAATATATTCAAATTTGGAATTTAGCAAGGCCAAGGACAAGTTAACATAATTTTTACCTAATATTTGCAATAAAAGCTACAGGGTGTTGAACACATCGGCTCAAATTTGAACAAGTTTAAATGAATAAATATCTTTTTTTTTAAATGGTACACCCTGTATATTTTCATGTTATTTAATAGACTAATAAAAACCCTAATAGTTTTGTTCAATATATCCTATACCTATTTATAATAGTTTTTGAGATATTTCAGTTTTTCTTATTTTCCATACTTTTTTACAGAAATAGACTTCATTATCATAGGAGCCATGTAAAATAATAAAAAGAAACTACAGAAACAAACAGAATGTGGTTAAATATGATGAAATACATTATTCGTTATATTACAACGGCAATAGTTTAATTAAACATAATGTGAAAAAATTAACATAACAATAACGACAAGGCAAATACATATTTACTTTTATACTAAATTGAAACAAAAAAATTACCTATTAAAAACTGAGATTAATTATTTCTTTTTAATAAGTGTTCGAATAAACGACCCTCTTGTGCAATGCACAAATTTAGTCTTTTTTGCAGATTTTCTCGGACCCTGGACAAAATTAGTGGCGTTATTGTTCTACAGGTTTCGCATATCTTCCACTGTTGTTGGTGGATTAACATACACCTTATTTTTAATATAACCCCATAGGAAGAAATCTAATGGGGTGATGTGGCAAGACCTTGGTGGCCACTCAATGAAACCCCCACGTCCAATCAATTTTTGCGGATATCGTTGGTCCAAAAACGCACGAACTTCACGATGGTAATGCGGAGGCGCACCATCGTGCTGGAACCACATACTGTCGAGCTCATCCCTATCGAGACCTTGAAGCAGTTGGGGTAGTTCCTCTTGTAGAAAGTTCAGGTAACTATGGCCATTTAGTGGTTCATTAAAAAAGTGGGGTCCAATAATTCGATTATGATGAATACCACACCAAACATTTAATGACCAGTGCTTTTGATGTTGCACCTCTCTAATCCAAAATGGGTTTTCTGTGGCATAATAATGCATGTTGCGTCTATTTACGGCACCGTTACTTCTAACAGTAGCTTCATCACTAAACATTACCTTGCATAATAAATTTGGATTTAATTGAATCTCCGCATTTATTGTACGACAAAAGTTTACACGACTTTCAAAATCCTGTCCATGCAATTCTTGGTGTAATTCCATGTGATATGGATGATACCTATATTTCTTGGTAGTACGATTAGCGGTGGATTGTGATGTTTCACATAATGCTGCTAACTGACGGCTACTAATATAAGAATTTTCCTGAACATTTAACAATACTTGTAGTTCTTTTTCTTCATTAGTTACTGGTTTGTTGACCACTTTACGTTTTGGATAATCAACAGTACCAGAAGAATCAAATCTTTGCATTAAGTTTTGAAAAGTATGGGTATTAGGCTGGCGTCGATCAGGATACTTCATTTTGTAAATTCTTTGAGCAAGAAGGCAATTTTTTTGAGCCTCTCCTATTGTATAAATCATATCTATTAACTCATTCTTTGGAAAATTCATTTTACAATATAAGATAAATGCAAAAAAAAACCAAACTACACTACATAAAAACCAAAAGAAGCGATTGCGGTTATAAATTTGACACACAGAAAAATGTTCTTTTACATTGTTTTTGCCATGGCTACTATGATAATGAAGACTATTTCTGTAAAAAAGTATGGAAAATAAGAAAAAGTGAAATATCTCAAAAACTATTATAAATAGGTATAGGATATATTGAACAAAACTTTTAGGGTTTTTATTACTCTATTAAATAACATGAAAATATACAGGGTGTACCATTTAAAAAAAAAGATATTTATTCATTTAAACTTGTTCAAATTTGAGCCGATGTGTTCAACACCCTGTAGCTTTTATTGCAAATATTAGGTAAAAATTATGTTAACTTGTCCTTGGCCTTGCTAAATTCCAAATTTGAATATATTTGTCACAAAATTGAAAACGTTATTTAGGATTGAATTGATGCTGGAAAATGTGACTTTTTTTCTTTAAACTTAATTATCTCAGAAACTATAAAGTTTTGTTATAGTAAACCCTTAATAAAAAAGATTTAAAATTATAAGCTAAATCGAAAATACGATTCGTATATAGGGTGTTCTATTTAAAAAAATACAACTTTATGCTGTCCTAGTTTTTTGGCTCACCCTGTAGAGTCCTAAATATTTTTAAAATCTGCGTAAAAATAAACTGTATGAAACAATAAATATAGTTTCTTTGTTAATTTCACCGAAAAGGCACAAACCTACTTCATCCAATCGTTGACTCACCCTGTACATAATAACCAATACTAATATTGCATTTTAGTGATTTTATTTAAATATTCTTTTGTTTTCTTATGATGGGAAAATTTGCTCAGGTTAAGTAAAAGAAAGCTCTCCCACGGGTCAGCCACATGTTGGATATATATTTAGCGTTTAACCTTAGACCCCTAACGAAGTGGATGATAAATCTATTAAGTTACTTTAACAAATTTATATTAAAATCTTCGAGATGGTAGAACCGTTTGGATATTCTGACACATAAATTGACTGAGTTTATCTTCTTTTTTTAGAAAAAAATAACTAACCCAAAATTAATAAAATTGAGTTTAGGTTAAGTATGTTAATGGATTTACATTTCCCTGATATATGACGATTTTTGGATAGACATAAGATATAAAGGGCGTTTTTTATAGAGGTATAGAACTTTTAAATGGAATAAAACAAAGATGAATTTTTTAAATTGACATGAAATTCACTTTATTCGAAAGATAACCTTCTGGCATTATAATTTAAATATGACTTCTGGCATATGACCACCACGGCTGGCTCGTACATAGTCTAATCTGGAGGTCCAATTTTCGATGACTTTTTCCAACATTTGTGGCCGTATATCAGCAATAACTCAGCGAATGTTGTACTCCAAGTGATCAATCGTTTCGGGTTTATCGGCGTAGACTAGCGACTTCATATATCTCCACAGAAAATAGTCTAGCGGCGTTAAGTCGCACGATCTTGGAGGCCAATTCACGGGTCCGAAACGTGAAACTATGCGGTTACCAAACGTTTCCATCAATAAATCAATTGTGGCACGAGCTGTGTGACATGTTGCGCCATCTTGTTGAAACCACAGCTCCTGCACATCATGGTTGTTCAATTGATGAACGAAAAAGTTAGTAATATGGTTCTATAGCGGTCACCATTGACTGCAATATTCTGACCAGCATCGTTTTTAAAGAAGTACGGACCAATGATTCCACCAGCCCATAAAGCACACCAAACAGTCAGTTTTTCTGGATGTAACGGTGTCTCAACATACACTTGAGGATTATCATCACTCCAAATACGGCAGTTTTGTTTATTGACGTATCCATTCAAACAAAAGTGAGCTTCATCGCTAAACTAAATTCGCTTATGAAAATCGGGATCAACGGCAATCTTGTTTTGGGCCCATTCGCCGAATCTACGCCTTGCTAGGTGATCGTGTTGCTTCAATTCTTGCGCGAGTTGGATTTTGTAAGCACGCAAACCAAGATCTTTCCGCAAAATCTTCCATACAGTGAATGGACACATCCAATTCCTGTGCACGATGGCGGATAGACTGATTCGGGTCTTCCTCTACGCTACGCTCTACAGCAGCAATGACTTCTTCTGTACGCACTGTACGACGTCTCTGTGGATGCGTATTATCATTTAGAGTAAACGTGGTGCGAAAACGTTCCATAGTTAATCGAATTAATTCCTCTGATGGACGATTATGTTGACCGTAAAATGGACGTAGTGCGCGATACCTATTTCGAACAGAACCATGATTTTCAAAATAAGTTTGCACAATTTGGAAGCGTTGTTCAGGCGTCAGTCTATTCATGTTGAAATGCCAAACCAAACTAAACATAAATCACTTGACAGCTGACAAAATGGCCGCCAGTTAAAAAAGTGTTGCCAACTTAAAGTTCTATACCTCTATAAAAAACATCCTTTACATTGCAATGGTTCAAATCTTTATACAGTGGCTCAAGTAAATTCCTCCATTCAGTAGATTTTATTTAAAGTTAATAAATGTTAAAATAATTAAAAATCACAAAGAACTTTTGTTCCCTTACAGTATTAAAGTAAATTGGAAAAAAATTACATGATTTATGTATGGTCCTTTGGTATTGGTTCAGTTAAACTGCATGGGTTACAAGACAAATACGTAATTATATTGATTGTTTACTTATATTATTTTCGTTGTAGGACGATTATTCGTCAGATGAATTCAGAAACAAGGAAACCAATGATGCTGTGTTTGATCAGATTTCAAACGAGAATAATTGTTCTTATGAAAAAGACCGAGATTGTTCAGAGATAGGGCAAAGACTTAAAGAATTGAATTTGCTTCAACCAGGCCCCAGCAAAATAACATCATATTTTGGCAACGTTGAATCATCAACTTCGAAGATAACACTACACGAATTTATTGATCAGGTAAGGCTACTCTAAGAAGTTTCCCTTACACCCGAAATGCATAAAGTCGGATTTTTTAACGGTATAGTTTAAAGCATCTATCCACTAGGAAGTACAAATTTATTAAGGATAATTCTAAATTTAAAAAAAAAATTTTTTGGTAAAAAATTTAAAATAAAAAACTCAACAATCTAAAATATAAAGTTTTCTATGCCACGCTTTTTACAAACATATTTTGAATCTTAGTGCGTCTTAAAAAGAAAATATGCCTTCAATAATGCTCCGTTCGAGGAATTTTCAACTTGCACAAATGTAGGTTTTACAGACGATACTACAACTTATTTTAAGTGTACCGAAGAAAATTATGATGACCCGATATTAGAAAATCGGCTAAATTTTGATGAAATCATAGGTAAAGATATAAATCCAATTACTGCAAATAATACTAATAGCTTCCATATGTCAAGACGTTCTGAGTACTGATTAGAGCAGAGGCAGGGGGGGGGGGGTTGACACCGGAAAAATTCTCATTTCTAGTGTAAAAGGCAGGGTCTATTTTTCTGAATTTGAAGCTCTTGAAGACGGAGGGATGCCAGCAACATACACATTTCTAGTATAAGAGGCAGAATCGGGTCTATTTTCCTCAACTCAAAACTCTTGGGAGGCGGCTATCGCAAGAACAACAAGTTTTCAAAGGGGGGGGGGAGTGCCAGCAGCATACACATTCCTAATATAAAAGGCAGAATCGGTTCTATTTTCCTTACTTCTTAGCTCTTGGGAGGGGGGGGGGGCGATCGCAAGCTTACACATTCTTATACTCTATTCAAGAACTAAAGAGAAACCTCAAACGTACCTGCTCCAGTGCCGCAGCTAACTGAGGACTGCCGTTAATCTAATTATATTTAATTATATTTAAATATTATAAGCTTTCATAAATTTAGTGCAACATTAACATTTCTGATAGTTCAATTTAATTTCAGTGAGCAAAGTACACCTTACTGGGTGTCTTTGCTGATTTATCTTGTTTGCGCTTGTTTTTATATATTATTTGAGATTAGTAAGATACCCAAAAGATATGGTTTCCACCTCTATATTTACTCCAAAATCGTTAAAGCAAGGCATTTTTTCCTCAACGAAAAACTTATTACGATGAATGTTTGTGATGCCTTAAGATATCAATATTTAGATAATAATGTTGAGATGTGTTCCAACATGACAGGAGTTGGAAAATCTACTACGTACCGAATACTGAAGGAGAAAAAAACGACTGGAATTGTGAGTACTCCCAAGCCACACTCGATCACAGGCAGACTTAAAACCTCATTGGAAAAAGAGATGAAAACTGCAATAAAAGGAGTTGAACATACATTTTATAATGAGAAGCAGATCTCAACCGTCGACAAAATTCTATCTAAAATCAATGAAGATCGGGGTTTACCTGAAATTAAAAGAACTGAGCTCTGGAAATTGGTCAGAAAACTTAATTTTTGCTGAGAAAAACTAGATAGGAAATCTGTTCTTCTAGATTGTCCGGAAACTGTCCCTTGGAGAAGAAAATATCTCTCTCAAGTAAAAGGTGAAGTTGCTAGAAATAACACAACTTACAAAATTAGTAATTTAACTGAACTTTTGAAAGATTTTTTGAATAAAATTACTGCGGAAAATTGGAAAAAATGAGTATAATAAAAGAATAAAACAAAATGTGGAAACTCGATCTTATGATCATTGAGATTGAGGAACCAATTTTAATTAATTTGAGCGAAGATAGCTTTCACTGACTTTGATTACGAATTAGATACGTAATGTTTACCAGTGTAAACACAATTTATTATTAAAATTTTTTTTCGTTGTATTTTATATATTTTTTTTTATTTTTTTATATATTTTTATTTCAGTGTGTCCCACTATTTAATTTTATATATATATATTTAATTCCTAATAACCGTAATTTTTTTTATTAATTTATTATTGTATTTGTGTCTTTTTCTTAAGCGTGTAGAATTAACACGTTTATTTAATTTTTTGGGACTATCGGATTTCCATATAATAAATTAAATTAAATTAAGATGGCAGTGCAATAAAAATAAAAATAAGTAGGTCTAATTTTAACTGTAACATATAAAAATTAATTATATGTGAATCCCTTTTTAGTGTTTAATTGTGATTCTGCAGATGGTTTAAGAAATAAATAAACTGAAATATCAAATGCCCTAAAAATGTTTTTAATTAATAATAAAATGACCGATAGCCCCAAGAAAATTTTAATATTATATGGACTAATTTATTTTTTAATAATGTTTAACTTTTTGTATTTTTGACAATGAGTATTTAAATTATAACTTAGAATTTTTTGAGAGTATAAGGGTATGTTTTAGTCTGAATGTGCCTAAAACGGTTTTAATGGCAAAATTAAAAATAATAAAAATAGTTGTGATTTGTGTTAAATATGTCAAATTTATCTATATTTTGTAATGTATTTGAATTATTAAGAAATTGTAAGAAATAAAATAATATTATAAAAACTTTTTATTTAAGTTTGTTACCGAACACTTCACACTTCCCAATATCTATTGTTATCCAACCCAAATAATCTGTTATTATATATCGGTATTTTTGATTATAAAATTTCTAACCCATTCCTATGAAAAATGTATTTGTCTAACAGATTTTTCCACACCGGACTAAAAAACAGGGGTAATTTGCAAAGAAAAAAAGGGTCACAAATGATTTATTACTCTCTCTAGTTCTTGTATAAACTATAGTATAAGCTGCAAAATCGGGTATATTTTCCTGAACTCAAAGTTCTTGGGGGGGGGGGGGCGATCACCCCCACCGCCCCCCCTTGGGTCCGCGCCTGGATTAGAGTGAGGATATTCCCTCCTCGAAGTCTAGGAATTGCGTGTACACATTTCGGCATGCTACTAAGTAGAGTTTGAATGTATTCTTGAGCCTTTGTGTTCCATTTATATTTTGCTGAAAACCGAAGGGAAAATGTTTCGTCTCATGCGGCATTTTTCCTGATCTCACACGTGCCTCCCAACTTCCTCAGCCGTGAAAAGAACATTTGTCTCGTTCTGGCTATTCTCTGAATTTTAAAAGAACTATGAAATATCGATAAGCCATGTTGACTTTAAACCTGCTTCTTTTAATCTTCATGTGACTGTTTTCGATACTAACATTAATTTGTATTATATTTATTATTTCATTTTTGAGATATACGGATGTCAACGTACGATTTCGTGTAATATTAAATATCAAAAGAGTATCATGAAAGTCTTGGTACGAGATTTTCAATCTCTTGACATCCTTTAAAACTTTCAATAGTGTAGATTGACCTCTTCCTGCGAAATTATTTTGTCGATATTGTTTGCTATATTGTTGTTTTAAATATAGAGAGAGCAAATGCGGATCACTTGCATGATATACAGGTCTGGAAAATCCACACCAGAAACTGGACGATTCTTAAGTAAAATAAAGAAAATACTATATTAATCATCAAATCAGAATGAGACAGAAGAATAAGCATCGTAAGCATCGACGTACGTGTAAATTACCAGTTTGGCCCTCGGATGAGGGGTAATCCAATGCTGGCGCGGTGAGAGTGGGCGGCAGCATACGCCACGCCCTAGCATAACAAGAGGATTCCAAGTTATTTGCTTTCATTCAGGCCGTCGAAGCATAAGTACCGTGTGTCGCGCCATTTTTTTTTTGTTACAATGGTAGTTTATTCCACGGAACAAAAAGATAACATTATTAAAATTCTATTCTGATAAATAATCGGCAGATTTGTATTTACGTGCGAAAATCATCCTGTTCCTTGAAAATTTAGAATTTCGGAAATTATTAAAAAATTTCAGACAACCAGTTGTCTAAAAATTTGTAAAAATGTACTGATAATAATGAGGAGCAACTGATTCCTCAAAATACTGAAGAACGAGTAAATCGGGGAGACTGACGTTTGTAGTTTAGCAGAAATTAATTTTCCTTGCAATAGTACCCTAATTGCCTAAGAAATTGATATGAACGCTCGGACAGTTCGGAATATTTTAAAGCTAATAGGGATATAACCCCTGGAGTTTTGGCAAATACGCGAACCGTATTTTACAATAGACTGGGTTATTGTCTCGTTCAAAGTGGAGGCCTGTTTCAATACCTCTTGTAGACTTTCAGGTGTTTTTGTTGATTTAAATTGAATTTAATTATTTGTTTATTTATTTACAATTACTGAACGTGTTACTTTTATTTTTTACCAGAATAAAAGTTTATTTTTGATAATGATTTTTAATTTTAAAGTGGTCTATTAGCTTATTTACTTAGAAATTACCGTTGCGTTTCACTAGTGTTTTTATTAGAATAAATGTTTATTTTGTAACAGAAATATCAATTTTCTTTACGCTCAACGCCCAACAAAAACTATTTTTTTTGTATTTCGACTATTTGATGCATTTAAAACAATCAATGTATCAAATAGTCATTAAATATTCCAAATTCCGTCGATTACGTTATAAGTTTAGACGAAAAGTAAATACACCCTCTCATTCGTTTCATGGTACTGCTCGTCTTCGTGTCGCACGGAAGTTAGCAGGGGTAATATTGCGGTAGGCGTTCCCTACGATCTTCTGTCCGAACTTATCTGAAAGAAGTTAGACGGGCTTAGTGGGTTAGAATTTGAGAAACGGCCAAAATAATTTCTAGTAAAGAAATTTAAAATAGAAGTTTGGCTATAGTAACGTTTCTATTAAACCTCGGTAATATGAACGGCCAGTCTTTTCTTTCTAAAGTTTTGTCTCAGGTCAAAGGCAACAGCGTTGTGGTTGCGTCGCGCCCAATTATATTTGTGCGCCGCTCTTCTATTTGACATTGGATTGTCGAGAAACAAATATCGACGATTACAAAATTGGGCTAAACAGAAAGGCAGTAATATATTTTCACCATAATCTGGTGTGTAAAATACAAAAAAAAAGCATGTTATCCACATGAAGAGTATCTAACTTTTACTAAATCAAAAGCCGAGGTTAAATTCTAAGGCTTACTAGATCATACAGTGGATCGAATTATATTGCTTAAAATTAGACGCTCTTGAACAAATCGATAAATTAGATTTGCAGATATGAGTTTCTTTTGCAAATGGGGCTTCGATGGAATGTCAGGTCAGAGCCAGTACAAATGAAATTCACTGATCCGAATATTTCTGATACAAACTTATTCCTAACCTTTCTTATTCCACTTCAATTAGCAGGTATTAACACGCAAACTCAACAAGAACAGATTGTGTTGTACAATTCCAAACCCTCGTCTACTATGAATTGCGGGCCTCTGAAATTTGAATTTATTAAGGCAACTGAACTAAAAGTCTTTAAAGAAAATAGAAAATTATGAACTCGAACCAGACAACTTGCACCATATAAAAGAGTTCTATTTGTCACCCGAGCTTCAGTACAGTACAACTTATCTATGACGATGATAGACGTCTAGGTGAATGTTGCTGGAGCGAAATCGGTCCAACGTTGTTACCTCTGCCAAATAACATCTCAGTTCAACAACATTGATACTGTGTCCCAGTAAATACAGAGTATTTCAAACTACAACCATTATAACAAGAGTAAAGCGAAGACTGATCCTCCGGTTTCCCGTCACTTTGCAAACTATTGGAAGCGGACATTAAACGGCAATAGAGAAGTTTTGGGAATACAAACTTCAAACAGCAAGAATATTCTTCAAAGGATATTCTTGGTACAACATTCCAACAGGAATCCACAAATGACTTACTTCATTGACCAGACATCATAGCATTTGCAATATTACCGATAGGTGAACTATCGAAAGATGCATAAAAATCAACGGACAAGTTGATAAGAAACTATCGCCTAGACTTTGCCCGAAAATCTTCTCGAGAAAAAATATGGAGGATGTGTTCCAAAACTTTTGGCGTCGATGGATCCTTACACTGTTTTTGACATAGTAAGGATTCGGATAACAATTCGTACGTATTGGAGAATGAGAAAAGAGCTGTTAACAAAGAAGGCAATGATTGAAAAATTCTTTTTATTATTTTTATTGCAGTCGTATTATTTATTCATTTATGTGAATCAATAAATAATATATTACTTACAAATTATTTGCATTGGTATTTATTAAGAAGTTTTAAGCAGAGAGGAAAAAGTACTTTCGCCTTTTTAACTATTATCGATATCCATGTATTTATTATTAGAGTATTGTATTTAAAATGTACCCCTTAAAGTCAAGCGAAATATTTTATTCATGGAAATACAATTATTCTTTTTATTTTATTTTTAAAGCGTTGAACCACATTAGACGTTTTTCGAATTTATTTTCATGATTTTAAAGTTTCAGTCTGCTATGTTGGATTCGATTTTTATTTTTAATATCAAATCTGTGCTTTCGATCCACTGTGTTTTGACGACCCGAAACCAGCGAAAAGTCCTTGCCCGACGCCATTTTTTCCGGAAACCAGGAAGCAAGCTACGATACAGCAGTATGCTTTATTTCACTTCTTCAATATGGCTAAACGGGTTGTCTGTCGCTTTTTGTTACGTTCCCTTTTTTTAAGAGGTTCTGATCTCGACTTTCCACACCTGTATATGTGGTTCCTTAATACTGGCTCTGTGAGATAAAATGATGTTGTTAGAAAACAGAAATGTTCTGTTAAAAATAACCTTAAATTTAATGCTAATTTAATGTCCATTCTACATTAAATTTAATGATTTTGTATATAAAATCGTGAATAATTTACATTTACGTTGAATTTAAAGCAATCTATTCAAATATCAGTTTGTTGTATATTAAATTTGATTAAATGGTATCTTAAATTTCAATAAAGTAACTGAAAACATATTTCAGTTCAAATTCAAAAGGAATTTACATTATTATTCATAATACATTGCATGGGATTCCGGGAGATAGCGCAATTTGAATTGAACTTTTTATTCAGTATGATATAAGTTGTTTAAAGGACTCAATTTTCTTGTAATGAGATGTATAGGGTTTTCCAATAAGAGGTGTTATTTTGATATTCAAAGAAAAATGCCATTTTTTAAGATAAATGAACGGATATTTATTACATTATAAAGAGGAAGGTATGCCGTTAATGATGGAAAATAACATCAGCCAAATGACCACCACGACCATGCCTACAGGACCATATCCTTTTCATGAAATTTTCCATAACCAAATCGCAAAGTGGCTGCCCTATGTCCTCGATAGCCTCACGAATTCCATCTTTGAGGTCTTGAATCGACGCTGGGCTGTTGGCGTAGACCTTGTCTTTCACATGGCCCCAAAGGAAGAAATCGCAAGGTGTCACATCACAAGATCTCGGTGGCCAATTGTGATCACCTCTTCGAGAGATAACACGGCCCGGAAACTTTTCCCGTAAAAGATCAATGGTTTCGTTGCTTGTGTGGCACGTAGCGCCGTCTTGTTGAAAGTAAACGTGGTCCAGATAAATACCATCCAATTCCGGCCATAAAAAATCATTAATCATCTCTCGATAGCGCAATCCATTCACCGTAACTGTTGCTCCAGCCTCATTTTCGAAAAAGTAAGGTCCAATGACCCCGCCGGACCATAAACCGCACCAAACAGCCACACGTTCATGATAGAGAGGCTTTTCAACAATAACTCTTGGGTTTTCCGAGCCCCAGATGCGACAATTTTGTTTGTTGACGAAGCCACCGAGGTGGAAATGGGCCTCATCACTGAAGATGATTTTTCGATGGAATTCCGGATCATTTTCATGCATTTCAAGAACCCAATCAGCAAAGGCACGACGTTGTTGATGATCGGCCGGCTTAAGTTCTTGCGTTAACTGAACTTTATAAGCCTTAAGACCCAAATCTTTATGCAAAATACGGTGTAATGACGTTTGTGGAATCCCTAATTCCAAAGAACGACGAGGAATGGACAAACCTGGGTTTTCTTCAACACTTTCGGCTACAGCAGCAATATTCTCGGCTGTTCTTGAGCGACGTGCATGGGTTTTCTTCTTCACATAACTAACTTGTCCCAACAGCTCGAATTTTTTCACCAATTTCTTTATTGCGCTCCGACAAGGTGCTTCATGACGACTCAAAAATGTTCGAGTTTTACGAACCGTCTCTGCCAAATTTTCACCATTTTTATAGTGAATTTTAATAATTTCAATGCGTTGTTGAAGCGTGTATCGTTCCATCTTTATTTATGGCGTAGTTTCTACTTGTCAAACGTCAAAAACTTACAGCTTCAAAAGTGACATCTACCGAAATAGCGGGCTTTTCAAAATGACACCTCTTATTGGAAAACCCTTTACATGTCTGCCGGTACTAACGGAAACCAATGAGTTCGAAACCGGTCTACAGATAACGGTACTCTACCTATGAGAAAAATTTCCACCTAGCAGAATTTTTTTATCTTATATTAATGTTGATGCATTAAACATGTGATAACATATCCTAAATTTAATGAACATTGGTCGTAAATTTAATGTACATAGTCATCTTAAACAGAAACGATCAAAAGTTTAAATTAAATATATGATTACATTAGATTTAATGCAATAAATTAATTTAGATTAACGTAAATTATTTAAATTTAATGCATTACATTAAACGCATTTAATAAACTTTTATGAAATTTGCTTACCTTAAATTTAACGCATTTCCTTTTTACAGTGTGTATCAGTAGTAATTGTATATTGTATTTGTTTTTTATAACAGGACAATGATTCGTCGGATCAATTCAAGAACGAAGAAAGCGGTGACGATGCATTTAATCCGCTTTCGAGTGCAAACAAGCGTTCCAATAAAGATCATGAAGATTATCCATTTAAAAGACTCAGAAAGGAAGAACCAGAGTTAGATAAACCGAGTACCAGCGGAATTAGATCAACTTGCAGAAATAGGGTAAGGCTGCTCTGAAAATTTTTCCCTGCAGTTAAAATGCATAACGTAGGCCTTTTTAAGATGTAGTTTTATACCCTTTTTCCATTTGGTGGTACAGATTTCTTCAAGCGAAATATATTGATTACAAACTAAAAAAAACTCAATAATCTAAAATATAAATATATTTTCATAATGTTCATTTGGAGATGTTTTTTATTTGCACAAATGTCGATTTGGCAAAAAATGTTATAATTTATTTTGAATGATGATAATCCGATATTGGAAAATCGGCTGGGTTTTGATGAGATCAGGGAGAAGGATACAAAATGCCGATTAAGACAGGAGATAGTGTTTGAAGGTTGTAGACAATGTTGAAGATTGACTACAATTGGTTGTCGGACTTGCATTGTCTTTATTTTTATTTATTTTTACGACGTTTCGATCAAGTTGTATCTCTAATCGTTATCAAGTATAAACTGAATGTTTTGTCTTAAGACTACGAGCTTATATAGGGACTGTGTCCATTGAAGCGCAACGTTTCGCTTCACTGTACACACCTCAATGATTTGATGTTACAAAGTAGAGGTTGCCAAAGATTAGGTATCTCAACACTCGGTTTACTGAATTCCATTATTGTTTTTAATGTATGCTGCTTCTATTAATTTTTTTTTTCATATTGGGTTCCATATATATTGCCGCAGCCTCAGACCATTTTATATAGTGTTGTTTATCCCAGGAGTGTTCTGCAATACCTGATCTCGACGTTTCCCCTTTTTGTGTATGAGTTTTATGTTCTTTAATTCTAACTTCTAGTGGTCGTTTGGTTTCTCCAATATACATTTCACCACACTCACATGGAACTTTGTAAACACATTCTTTCTTATTAGTAGTTTTAGGTTTTGTTTTTGGTAAATGAGCTCTAAGTGTATTTCCTGATTTAAAGGCTGTTTTTTCTAGTTTATTTCGGTGCTTCCTCGCCATATGTTCTAGCACTAATAAGAACACAAATAAATTATCACCGATGGCGAAAAGCCATTCTTCTGGATGAATCTACACAACTCTACGAAGAAATCAAAGCCGAAACTTTGTCAGATGATCATGAGTCAATTTTCAATAAAATAGATAATATATGCAACAAATTGAAAAAAAATATGGTGAAGAAACTCCGAAATAAGCTAGAAAATCTAAAATCACATCAACAACCGACTCTACCTGAAATAACTTCAAGAAAAACCATCATAAACTTATTTTCAAGAATACTTTCAACAGCAGAAGAACAACTACTAAGCAAGGGGCTTAATTTCGCAGTTACACGAAAAAGCATGCCCGTTTTAAATATCATAACCTCTGTAGAGAGTATACAAGTAAACGAAAACCATTCCGATGAGTTTAGGTGGAAAATAAAATCAACTTTGGAAGACAAGAAACATCCACTTCAAAATCTCTCCAAACTAGAAGCATCGGCCTTAAAAGAACTTCGTAAGGATGAACCCATAAAGATTTTACCAGCAGAAAAGGGAAATGCAACAGTGATAATGGACATCGTAACGTACGACCAAAAAATCGGAGATATCCTGGAAAAAGGAAAATATAGACAATTAGTCTGTGACCCCACAAAATCCATAGAGTTAAAAATCTACAAAACACTCAGGAAATGCCAAAACAATATACCTGACAACCTACGATCGGTGCTCACACCACACTACAGTAAGCCATCACATTTTTACGGACTTCCAAAAATTCATAAAACGAACATACCATTGAGACCAATAACCAGCTCCAGAGGATCCTCAACAAATGCACTGGCGAATTTCTCTTAAAAATCATACAACCTTTAGAAGCTAAGACAAACATATATGTTAAAAATTCTACACATTTCGTGAATATTATTAGTAGCATCAATCTAGAGCCAGACGACAGACTAATAAGCTTCGATGTGGAATGTCTGTATACTAATGCACCATTAGGGGAATCACTAGACATAATCAAAACTAGACTTTCAAATGATACTACTTTATCAGATCGAACCACGTTTCCACCGGACGGGCTGATGGATCTTTTGGAGTGTTGCCTGCGTAGTGCTTACTTTCAAGTAAAGGACAAGTTCTACGCTCAGGACGACGGGCTTCCGATGGGTTCTTCACTCTCTCCAGTTGTCGCCAATATATATATATATATATATATATATATATATATATATATATATATATATATATATATATATATATGGAATGGTTCAAAACTCTTGCCATAGAAACGCAAACAGTAAAACTGAAAATCTGGTTGAGATATGTCGATGATACTTTCATCGTATAGAAGGGCAATGATCAAGAACTTAATGATTTCCTGAAACATCTGAATACCATTCGACCTACAATTAAGTTTACCATGCACAGTAAAAAAAATTTATGTAAAATTACCATAACTTTCATTGGTAATATATTGCCTTGTGTATCTAAGTAAAAACTTACTTGCATTTCAATGCAAAAAATATTCATGAATCACTAAGTAATTTTCGTATTTATATCATGTAATTTTTGTTGTTTTTCCGTGTCGATTTACTTGTTAGATGTAGTATAATCAACACATCATGTAAAAATACGTATTCCACCATGTCAGATTACGTAAAAGTACGTATTTCACCATGTGAGATTACGTGAAAATACATTATAATATATGTTAGAAAATTTAAGTCATCAAGTAAAAAGGGCCCCCCACACTCTTCTTATGAAAAAGTGACCTTGATTAAACAAATTTAATTTTTAATATGATGCAATTTATGTCATCCTGACTAAAAATTATCCTTGTCACAACTCGATAATTTTGATGTTTTCTCAAATAATCTTTAGAAGACCTATATTAAAAAATACATATTTCACAAAAAATAGATCACGGAAAAATTCAGCCTGCTTCCGTACTGATTATATGAGAAAATTCAATTTTATTTCTGATAAGCGAGAATATGAAAAACTACACAGTATATTGAATATTAACAGAAGTAACTGAAAATAGGATATAAATTACATCATATTAAGAATTGAATACGTTTGACCAGGAATACCTAACCATAAAAAATGTGCAGGGCTCCTTACCTATCTGTTGTTAAAGGAATTCGTGAATTAGACATATGGATACGTCAGTAGGTAGGGACTTTTATTGATTTTCTGAATAAAACAACGAATAGTTGCTGTTAACGAAACTTTCATTATTGTAATGATCTGTACATGAATAAAGAAATAAAAGCTAACATGTGCATTTAAAATACTAACTATAAATTCTGTGTTTAACTTACCAATATCAAAGATTGCTGTAATTGAAAATTGTATTGAAGATTTACTTAATAAATACTTAGTTTCTAATGTTAAATAAAGATTAGTAAACAAGTTTAATGCCAGTGATAGGTCCTCTTTACTTTCTTCACTACTAAAAATCGTTTCAGATTTACGACTAAATGGACACTGAAATGTTTTTCTCGACTTACTTGCCAATATCCACTTATGACTAAAACACAATATACTTTATAAAAAGAAACTATTGCACCAAACGTGTTACCTACGCAGTTAGTATAAAAATAATGGCCGTCTGCCACGTCTCGCTGCTGCTCTTGGGAGATGAGTGGGGGAAGCGTCATGGGTGATTCAACATTATTTTACATTATTTTATATTATTTTACATTATCTTACATTATTTTACATTATTTTACACTATTTTACATTGTTTTACACTATTTAACATTATTTTATATTATTTTACACTATTGCACATTAATTTATTGTTTTTATGTAATCATACTTAAAAGCATATGTAACGGGAAAAAGTACATTGTACACTTTGTAAAATTTCAATAGCAGTGAAAGTATTTAGATGTAGATTTACATGCGTTTTTTACTGTGTGGAAAAAGAGGTAAATGATCAATTGCCCTCCCTAGATGTCATGGTGAACCGTTCAAGCGAAACTATTAAAACTTCAGTATACAGAAAGCCAACACATACTGGACAATATCTTAATCATGGTTCTAATCATTCGGTTGTAACAAAACGAGGAATTATACGCAACCTCTATAATCGCGCTATATCTACATGCAATAATGCCGAATCATTGGAAAAAGAGGTAACAAATATTAAATCCGATTTACAACATAATGGTTATCCTTTAAAACTAATTGACGATGTTATAAATAATTTTAAAACAACGAACACTGGACAGCAAGAAACACATTCATTCTTCACAATTCCGTACATTAAGGGAACGTCGGAGAAAATAAGACGAATTGCCAGTAGTTATAATATAAAAACAGCCCTTAAATCAGGAAATACACTTAGAGCTCATTTAACAAAAATAAAACCTAAAACTATCGATAAGAAAGAATGTGTTTACAAAGTTCCATGTGAGTGTGGTGAAATGTATATTGGAGAAACCAAACGACCACTAGAAGTTAGAATTAAGGAACATAAAACTAGATCAGGTATTGCAGAAGACTCCTGGGATAAACAACACCATATAAAATGGTCTGAGGCTGCGACAATATATATGGAACCCAATATGAAAAAAAGAAAATTTATAGAAGCAGCATACATTAAAAACAATAATGGAATCTTCAGTAAACCGAGTGTTGAAATACCTAATCTTTGGCAACCACTACTTTGTAACATCAAATCATTGAGGTGTGTACAGGGTGAGTCAACGATTGGATGAAGTAGATTTGTGTCTTTTCGGTGAAATTAACAAAGAAACTATATTTATTGTTTGATACAGTTTATTTTTATCAAATTTTAAAAATATTTAGGACTCTACAGGGTGAACCAAAAAACTAGGAAAGCATAAAGTTGTATTTTTTTAAATAGAACACCCTATATACGAATCGTATTTTCGATTTAGCTTATAAATTTAAATCTTTTTATTAAGGGTTTACTATAACAAAACTTTATAGTTTCTGAGATAATTAAGTTTAAAGAAAAAAAGTCACATTTTCAAGCATCAATTCAATCCTAAATAACGTTTTCAATTTTGTGACAAATATATTCAAATTTGGAATTTAGCAAGGCCAAGGACAAGTTAACATAATTTTTACCTAATATTTGCAATAAAAGCTACAGGGTGTTGAACACATCGGCTCAAATTTGAACAAGTTTAAATGAATAAATATCTTTTTTTTTTAAATGGTACACCCTGTATATTTTCATGTTATTTAATAGAGTAATAAAAACTCTAAAAGTTTTGTTCAATATACCCTATACCTATTTATAATAGTTTTTGAGATATTTCAGTTTTTCTTATTTTCCATACTTTTTTACAGAAATAGTCTTCATTATCATAGTAGCCATGGCAAAAACAATGTAAAAGAACATTTTTCTGTGTGTTAAATTTATAACCGCAATCGCTTCTTTTGGTTTTTATGTAGTGTAGTTTGGTTTTTTTTGCATTCATCTTATATTGTAAAATGAATTTTCCAAAGAATGAGTTAATAGATATGATTTATACAATAGGAGAGGCTCAAAAAAATTGCCTTCTTGCTCAAAGAATTTACAAAATGAAGTATCCTGATCGACGCCAGCCTAATACCAATACTTTTCAAAACTTAATGCAAAGATTTGATTCTTCTGGTACTGTTGATTATCCAAAACGTAAAGTGGTCAACAAACCAGTAACTAATGAAGAAAAAGAACTACAAGTATTGTTAAATGTTCAGAAAAATCCTCATATTGGTAGCCGTCAGTTAGCAGCATTATGTGAAACATCACAATCCACCGCTAATCGTACTACCAAGAAATATAGGTATCATCCATATCACATGGTATTACACCAAGAATTGCATGGACAGGATTTTGAAAGTCGTGTAAACTTTTGTCGTACAATAAATGCGGAGATTCAATTAAATCCAAATTTATTATGCAAGGTAATGTTTAGTGATGAAGCTACTTTTAGAAATAACGGCGCCGTATATAGACGCAACATGCATTATTATGCCACAGAAAACCCATTTTGGATTAGAGAGGTGCAACATCAAAACCACTGGTCATTAAATGTTTGGTGTGGTATTCATCATAATCGAATTATTGGACCCCACTTTTTTAATGAACCACTAAATGGCCATAGTTACCTGAACTTTCTACAAGAAGAACTACCCCAACTGCTTCAAGGTCTCGATAGGGATGAGCTCGACAGTATGTGGTTCCAGCACGATGGTGCGCCTCCGCATTACCATCGTGAAGTTCGTGCGTTTTTGGACCAACGATATCCGCAAAAATGGATTGGACGTGGGGGTCTCATTGAGTGGCCACCAAGGTCTTGCGACATCACCCCATTAGATTTCTTCCTATGGGGTTATATTAAAAATAAGATGTATGTTAATCCACCAACAACAGTGGAAGATATACGAAACAGGATTAGGAATACCTGTAGAACAATAACGCCACTAATTTTGTCCAGGGTCCGAGAAAATCTGCAAAAAAGACTAAATTTGTGCATTGCACAAAAGGGTCGCTTATTCGAACACTTATTAAAAAGAAATAATTAATCTCAGTATTTAATAGGTAATTTTTTTGTTTCAATTTAGTATAAAAGTAAATATGTATTTGCCTTGTCGTTATTGTTGTGTTAATTTTTTCACATTATGTTTAATTAAACTATTGCCGTTGTAATATAACGAATAATGTATTTCATCATATTTAACCACATTCTGTTTGTTTCTGTAGTTTCTTTTTATTATTTTACATGGCTACTATGATAATGAAGACTATTTCTGTAAAAAAGTATGGAAAATAAGAAAAACTGAAATATCTCAAAAACTATTATAAATAGGTATAGGATATATTGAACAAAACTTTTAGGGTTTTTATTACTCTATTAAATAACATGAAAATATACAGGGTGTACCATTTAAAAAAAAAGATATTTATTCATT
Source organism: Diaprepes abbreviatus (assembly GCA_034092305.1). Classification (NCBI taxonomy): domain Eukaryota; kingdom Metazoa; phylum Arthropoda; class Insecta; order Coleoptera; family Curculionidae; genus Diaprepes; species Diaprepes abbreviatus. The sequence continues at coordinate 1,390,838 of JASJET010000242.1, forward strand.
TAAACTTGTTCAAATTTGAGCCGATGTGTAGCTTTTATTGCAAATATTAGGTAAAAATTATGTTAACTTGTCCTTGGCCTTGCTAAATTCCAAATTTGAATATATTTGTCACAAAATTGAAAACGTTATTTAGGATTGAATTGATGCTTGAAAATGTGACTTTTTTTCTTTAAACTTAATTATCTCAGAAACTATAAAGTTTTGTTATAGTAAACCCTTAATAAACAAGATTTAAAATTATAAGCTAAATCGAAAATGCGATTCGTATATAGGGTGTTCTATTTAAAAAAATACAACTTTATGCTGTCCTAGTTTTTTGGCTCACCCTGTAGAGTCCTAAATATTTTTAAAATCTGCGTAAAAATAAACTGTATCAAACAATAAATATAGTTTCTTTGTTAATTTCACCGAAAAGGCACAAACCTACTTCATCCAATCGTTGACTCACCCTGTACAGTGAAGCGAAATGTTGCGCTTCAATGGACACAGTCCCTATATAAGCTCGTAGTCTTAAGACAAAACATTCAGTTTATACTTGATGACGATTAGAGATACAACCTGATCGAAACGTCTTAAAAATAAATAAAAATAAACACAATGCAAGTCCGACAACCACATTTTAGTCAAACAGGAGATATTCTTGAATTAAATCAGGATATGAAGTTAAAGAAATAAATGGTCAAGTAGTTTTGGAACCCACAAAATTGTTTAAATGATGTTTTAAAATAGAAAGTCCTTAATTAGCATAAGCGTATTTGTAAAGCTGCGGTTTATGGATGATTTGAGAGTTATCAAGACAAGAAAAGTGAGCATTTGCTTATTAAAGAAAAAAATAATTTTCTAAAATTGCTGAATAATAATATTGAATCAATAAATTCAGGTCAAATTTTCCCACAAACTCGGTCAAATTGCATAATTTTATTCAAAACACCTATACTGCGTCATTCAATAATGTTTACCACAATTGAATGTTATATTATTTAACTAATTTAAGGCTTATTAGATATCAAAGACGTTTTAAGATGGTTCGAAAATAATTTTAATGTAATACTGCCTATGATTCATGTCTGATTGACCGATATGAAACTCATTCGATAATTGTATTCTGGTCGATTTATTCATAATATAAACCGCGAAACACCTGTGTAATTGTGTCAGATGTCGATGTAATATGCATATAACATATAACGTTCAGTTATGGAGAAGACTCCCATGCTTTATTTTCTATATAGTTGCCACAGATCTGAAAAGATTTTCCATTTATTTTTCAAATAAATCGATGTAGAAAGAACAATTGAGAACTATACTTTTGGAGAGCATCGTGAGTGATTCAGTTGTGTTTTTTTATGCTTTTGGCCGGTCTTCCTGGTTATGTTCCGGAGTTATTGGTCTTCAAAGACTCTTCATACGTAACTTGTTGCTAGAAAACAACCTGTTAACTTTTTAATATTTGAAATTTAAGATTGATTCTAAACAGATTTTATAAAGGGTGTTTTTTATAGAGGTATATAACTTTAAGTTGGCAACACGTTTTTAACTGGCGGCCATTTTGTCAGCTATCAAGTGATTTATGTCTTGTTTTGTTTGGCATTTCAACATGAATAGACTGACGCCTGAACAACGCTTCCAAATAGTGTAAATTTATTTTGAAAATCATGGTTCTGTTCGAAATACGTATCGCGCACTACGTCCATTTTACGGTCAACATAATCGTCCATCAGAGCAATTAATTCGTTTAACTATGGAACGTTTTCGCACCACGTTTACTCTAAATGATAATACGCATCCACAGAGACGTCGTACAGTGCGTACAGAAGGAGTCATTGCTGCTGTAGAGCGTAGCGTAGAGGAAGACCCGAATCAGTTTATCCGCCATCGTGCACAGGAATTGGATATGAGTCCATTCACTTTATGGAAGATTTTGCGGAAAGATCTTGGTTTGCGTGCTTACAAAATCCAACTCGTGCAAGAATTGAAGCCACACGATCACCTAGCAAGGCGTAGATTCGGTGAATGGGCCCAAAACAAGATTGCCGTTGATCCCGATTTTCATAAGCGAATTTTGTTTAGCGATGAAGCTCACTTTTATTTGAATGGATACGTCAATAAACAAAACTGCCGTATTTGGAGTGATGATAATCCTCAAGTGTATCTTGAGACACCGTTACATCCAGAAAAACTGACTGTTTGGTGTGCTTTATGGGTTGGTGGAATCATTGGTCCGTACTTCTTTAAAAACGATGCTGGTCAGAACGTTACAGTCAATGGTGACCGCTATAGAGCCGTGATTACTGACTTTTTCGTTCATCAATTGAACAACCATGATGTGCAGGGCTGTGGTTTCAACAAGACGGCGCAACATGTCACATAGTTCGTGCCACAATTGATTTATTGAAGGAAACGTTTGGTAACCGCATAGTTTTGCAAAATCGTGCGACTTAACGCCGCTAGACTATTTTCTGTGTGGATATGTGAAGTCGCTAGTCTACGCCGATAAGCCTGAAACGATTGATCACTTGGAGGACAACACGCCGCGTTATTGCCGATATACGGCCATAAATGTTGGAAAAGTCATCGAAAATTGGACCTCCAGTTTAGACTACGCCCGAGACAGCCGTGGCGGTCATATGTCAGAAGTCATATTTAAATCATAATGCCAGAAGGTGATCTTTCGAATAAAGTAAATTTCATGTCAATTTAAAAAATTCATCTTTGTTTTATTCCATTTAAAAGTTCTATACCTCTATAAAAAAAAACACCCTTTATTATATTAGTTGTTGATATATCATCATTTAAAAAAAATAGCGACCAAAGTGACAATATTTTTTCAATTCTCGATATCCGCTGTAGAATCTGACAGGACTTTTTGGTTTTAAACCTTCTTTCTTTAATATTCGTTTTTGAAAGTATTGCATTTATAGCTCATCTTTGAGGTTGACCGAGTCTGTACGAAATTTCCAGCCTCTTGATATAACATATTCAATATTGTAGATTAACGTCTTCTGGAACGTTGTGTGACATCATTTTGTCCATATTATTCGTTATATAGAGTTACAATCTGTACCTTTTCAGCTTCTTTACACAGTGGCATACGGTTGTTTTAAATAGAGGAAAAAGCAAATACGAATCGCACTTATTATTTCATCACAAATAATTTAATTTCTTTTTATTTTGTAACAAATATTTTATGGGAAAATGCGTGACAGACGACCATCATTAATATAAGCTACACATCAATATTTGCAAAACAAGTGAATATATCCGTCTACTACATGAATAATATTGACACATAAGTTTACGGCGTCAATTTAAAATTACTTTTAAGAATTTTCGATAATTAATCTTAATTAAAGCTGATATAAATAAACTGATTAAACTATAATAGATAAATTTTTATTATTATATTTAAACAAAGAAAAATACATGAAGAAATCTAATGATAAATAAAACAATTTGTACCAAAAGATACTTAACTGAGATGAAAAGTGTCCCATGTCAGTAATTTTTAGCACACATGACATTTGTCGTGGTCTGGTGATTTTTTTCAATGTTGGCAGCTTCTCGATGACGACCTAGAACTCTAATCTTGAATAAACTCTAGTTCATTTATATTTTTAACCGACTTCTAAAAGAAGGAGGTTCTCAATTCGTCGACTATGTATTTTTTATTTATGTATGTATGCACACCAACTATTCCGGAACGGCTGCACTGATTTGAATGAAATTTTTTACGTTATATTCAGGAAGTTGCTGCGGTAGTCCCATATTTCTTTGAATGAAATTGATGCAGTAATATCCAAGATGGCGCTTACAATATGGCGGCCAAAAAAAAATTAATTTTGTCCGATTTTCTCCAAAATTGGTATGGGGGAATTTTCGGGGTTGTACCCAACGAATATGAAATTATTTTTAAAAAAATCAATATGACAGATCCAATATGACGGACAAAAAAATCAATTTTGTCGGATTTTCACCAAAATTGGTACGGGGGAGTTTGCGGGGTCGCACATGAATCTAAAATTATTTTTAAAAAATTCAATATGGCGTATCCAATATGGTGGATAAAAAATTAATTTTGTTCGATTTTTTTCAAAATTGATGTGAGGGAGTTTTTGGAATAGCACATTAAGAATCTGATATTATTTTAAAAAACATTAAATATGGCGGATCTAAGATGGCGGATTAAAGATTCTACATCTCTCGATATTGTCTGAAGTCAGTATGGAGGGATTTTTGGTAGTGTTAATTACGAAATTAAAATATTTTTTGAAAAACTTAATCTGGTGGATTCAATATGGTGTTCTAAAAATTTTACATATCTCGACTTTCTCCAAAACTGATATAGAGGGTTCTTGAGGGTGTAAATTATGAATTTAATCGTATTTTTTCAGGATTCAATATGGCGAATGCAATATAGCTGACAAAAAATTTAACATGTTTCGGTTTTGTTCAAATGTGGAACTGAATTGTTTTTGAGGATGTACATAGCGAATATAAAGTTATTTTAAGAAAATCTAATACGTCAGATGCAATATGACCGTTTAGAAATTTTAAATTTCTGGATTTCATCTAAAATTGGTACTAGGGGGCTTTAAAGTGTTTAGATTTAGATCAAATTAAGACGTTAAAATTGTTTATTTGAAATTCATTATGGCGGATCCAATATCGTGGGTTGAAAATTTTATTTTATTCACATTTTTTTAGATTTGGTATTAGGGCGTTAGGAGGTGGTGTATTACGAATATGAAGTTAATTTTTTACAACTATTAAGTTGATAAAATACAATATGAAGGACTAAAAATTTTACATTTTCCGGTTTCATCTAAAATTGATATTGCGGGGTTCTTGGGGCGTGTACAACCTCAATATGCAATATAAAATATATCGGGTGTTTTCGGGATTGTGGTATTACGAATATGAAGTTAATTTTTACAACTATGAGGTTGATAAGATACAATATGAGGCATTGAAAATTTTACATTTTCCGATCTTGTCCAAAATTGATATTGCGGGGTTCTTGGGGTGTATACAAACTCAATATGCAAGCTAAGACGTAAATTTACGTCTCAAATTCTTTAAATATTGATATTGGAAAGGTTTGGGGCCTATATTATCAATCTAAAATTAATTTGAAATTTAAGATATTGGATTTACTATGACAGACTAAATATTTGTTTGACACAATTTTATTGGTATTTGGAGAACTCTAAGAATCAAAGAATTTTTAGTGGTTCATTTTAGGAAGATTTACAATTATTTTTTGCCACCTTGGAGTCATTGCGAGGTACATTAATCTCGATTAGCATGTAGTTCAAATAATTTATGAATATCATAAAGAATTCAAAACAAAAAATTGAAAAATAAAATTTTTATAAAAAAATTGAACCGACTTCTAAAAGTGCGCTAAAAAGGGAAAAATAACGAGAAATTTTTATATGAAATTGAAATTTTTGAAGTCGGCGCCAAACTAATACCTGACAAAATGTGATTCGCATAAACAGATTAAAAATACTTTATTTGTAATTGCTTTCTTACCATAATTTGTACATATTAGTAGTTATTTATTTCATTTAGAAATAATTTGGTGCCGACTTCAAAAATTTCAATTTCATATAAAAATTTCTCGTTATTTTTCCCTTTTTAGCGCACTTTTAGAAGTCGGTTCAATTTTTTTATAAAAATTTTATTATATTTATAGTTGAATAGTTCTAATCCAAAACTATTGATCTCATACCTGCAAAAGTATGTAAAAGATGTTAAATTTAATATTGCCCTTGTATGCTAAAATGAAGTTATTATAAAACGAAAATATAAAAATAGTGATCGTTAATTTTTTGGTTTTTATTGTAGGACCAGTTTTCCTCGGATAAGTCCAGTAAAGAGGAAGGCAATGTTAAGAAATTAAAGTTAGATGAAGCCAGTACCAGTGGAAGAGTATCAAACTTTTATAACGTTGAATCATCAGCTCCAAAAAAGACCTTGCATGGACTTATTTATCAGTTAAGGCTGCTGATGCTGTTTGTACAACGGGTTCCTGATGGCCAAGAATTTTATCTTTCGACCGAAATGCACGAAGCCGGCCTTTTTGACGATATAGTTTTACAGTATTTAGGGGAAGGTGGTAAATGGAGGTATAGATTTCTTCAAGCAAAACATAAAAATGATGATCAATATAAAATAGGAATAAATGATCTCTTTAATAAAAAACCAAAATCAAAAACGAAATCCCGATTATTTAAAAATACAGGAAACAAATCTCAATCGACTAAAAATGCACGAGAAACTAAACCGTATCTCTTAAAGAAATATTTTAAATCTTATTGCGACATTGAACAAAACGGTGACTTTAAAAATGCTAATTTGGATGAGTTTTTAATTTGCACAAATGTCGGTTTCGCAGAAGAAGCGATGATTTATTTTGAGTGCTCAGAAGAAAATGATGAGATATTATTAAATTTCGAAGAGATAAACGAAAAAGGCACAAAGCCAGTGAAATATAAATTAAAAAAGGAACATATTTGTAAACAAAATGAAGAATTTGAAGTAAGCATCAAAAATGAAAATTACTTTCAGAATTTTGTTGAAAAGTTCAGGTTTCTGCCTAGTTATGGAGATGATATATTAAATAAGAACATAGAAAATTGTTTAAAAAAATGTTTTAAAATGGAAAATGTCATTTTAGCTGATGCGTATGTGCAAAACCGTGTTCTTAAATGGTTTGAATGTTATAAAGATAAGAAAAGTAAATATTTTCATATTGAAGATAAAGAAGAGTTTGTAACATCACTGAATAGAAACATTGATTCTTTGCTGGTAGCAGGATATTCCAATTTTTATATTGAGGAACTAAAGACTTACGGAGTACAATTTGAGAATACTTCACTTCTGCGTGAATTTTTCGACCATAAAAAAGACAAAATAATGTTTATTATTACCGCAACCCCAAAATTAAGTGTTATTAAGTTGAGTCAGCTGTTTTGGGAAGTTAAATTAACTCAGGATAAATTTATATTCACAAGTTCTGATCGATTAAACTATAACAAAAAAATTTCTACTACATTTTTTGCCGAACCGAGTTACAAATGGCTGGTCATTGAGTGTCTTAACGAGATCGAATTAAACATAAAAGTATTAAATAAAATTGCAGAAATGGAAAATGAAAAGACAGTTGTAATAATTGGTCGGGAAACTCATGTTTTGAAGTTTAAGAAATTCTTGGGATTAATCACGCCACCTTTTTATGATAAAAATAATTTATTTAAGGATCTGACGATCGATTCACAAGAGAAAATGTTGGAAAAGAAAGTGATGTTTCAAGGGAAAAAAATTGATTTAAATGAACTTGTTGACATATATTCGAGTAGGAGTATTATTGACGAGCTAACACTAGAAAAACTTCTAATTGAAACTATTGAAACAGGAAATAATGATGCCTTCAAATCAGATTTCCTAATAGAAGACTGTTATATTCCAAGAAAATTAATTCGAAGAAAGTTAAGGCTCGATATTTTACAAGATGTGGAAATTTTAAAAAGTTGTTTGTTTATTGTGTCAGGTGTAAATAAGGATCAACTTAAACATTTAAAAATAAACAATGAATTGATTTTCGTGTGGGAAAACGGAAAAAAATTTGAAAATGGAATTATAATTTCCGAAGAAATTAAAAGTGAAGACATATTTTGGAAGTTATGCAACAAAAATTCGAAAAATGTTTATTGGTTAAAATATATAAAAGAGGAGTTTTTAATTAGAAATGTTAGTCATGATACCGATATTCTTCATAAACACATTGTCTGTTTGGAGGAACATGAATTAAACAAGAAGCCAATATTGGAAGAAAAAATTTTAATTGTCGCTGATGGGCCCGGTTGTGGCAAATCCACTTTTATGACGAAAGTTTCACGTCAACTTGAGCAAATAATGTCTAATATATGGGTTTTGAGAATTAATCTTTCATCTTATGCATACAAACAAAAAGGACAGACACCAGTCATGAAATCTCTGGAAGATATTCAATTTAAAGATACTGAAACTAATAAAGCAATAGAATTTATGGCTGATCTGTTATTTCCTCAAGAAAATGAAAGTCAAAATAAATGTTTTGTAAAAGAACTCTTTATCCAATCGCAGGCGTGTTTGAGCGAAAATATGAAATTTCCTAAAATAATACTTTTGTTTGACGGCTTTGATGAAATAAGTCCCACATTTAAAGAAAAAACTCTGACGTTACTTCGGGCGCTCCGGAATTCAAATGTCACACAAATATGGATTACAACAAGAAATCATGAAGAACAAAGTTTGGAAATGGCCCTGCATTCATCTTCGTTCTTTCTTAGACCTCTTGATTATAAGGAGAAAGTTGATTTCTTACAAAAATTATGGAAATACAATTTGGTATACTTTGATGATATAAAACCTAAACCTGATAGCGAAGATATTTTAACGTATCTGACAGAAATAACAAATAACATTTGTAGTTGTGATAATGAATTAATTAGTAGTAGTTTCCGGTACTTCCAAAATCATTTGCTACCTACTCTTGGTTATTCTGAGGTACAACATTTTATAAGTAATGTTAATTTTTCAGTCACTGCAGAATATCTAATAATTTACTTCAAATACGACTATAAAATGTCAGAGTTTACCGATAATCCTCTACAAATTAAAATGTTGGCTGAAATAATTTTCTTTAAAAAGTTCAGCTGTTTAGACAAACTGGACCTACTTTCGTTATACGATGAATTTATAAAATACAAATTGAGAGTTTTTCGTGATGATAAAGATGCTGCTGGAAAGTCCGTTGCAGGTCGTGGCTTCTTCGAAACACATTTAGGATATTTAACAACATTTCATGAAGAGACTGCTTTTCAAACTCTATTTCCTCATTATGATAATAAACAGTTTAGGAAAGTAATTAATAAAATAGAATTGACAAGGGCTGGACTACTCGTAATTCATGACGATCATCTTGAATTTGTCCATCGAAGTTTTGCGGAGTATTTTGTTAGCCATTATTTCGCTAAAAATTTTGATTTCGAGAATATACAACAAATTGTTTTTTCAGATGTTTTAATAAATGAAAATTACTCATTAGTACGAAAGTTTTTAAATAATAACGAAATATTTCTTGGCAAATTGAGTTCTAAAACGCAACCAATGATTGAAATTATAAAGATCAATAGTCCCATCTCACTTAGTCAAATGTTGAAAGAAGAACTGTATAATTTATTTATTAAATTTCTTGAAAATTTGCCTCTTGACTTTGCTAAAAACAGTATTTTATTTAATGAAGATAATGAAGGAAAAACAGTACTACACGTAATTTATGCGTATATAAAAGACGAGCAAATTTTAGAGAATGTATTAAAAGCAATAAAAGACAGTGTTTCGTCGGAAACACTTATTGAACTTTTCGTGAAAAAGGATAACCGGCAATGGACAGCATTACATTGCATTTATTTTAGAGGACCTATTTCAGTAGTGAAACAAAAAATAGAGTTTTTTAAACTTAATTGTACTTCTAAATTATTTTATGAACTTTTACTTGAAGTCAATGAAAGAGGAGAGACCATATTAAGCCTTATTTGTCAAGGTGGACATAATATTACTGATTTATTGGAAGTATCTGGTGAAAATAGAGACGCAATTAAAGATCTTTTATTAAAAACTGACAATTATGGGGATACAGTCGTGCATAAGACTATTTATGGCTTTAAAAATCCTTCTCTGCTAACAACATTATTTAACCTTATCAAATCATTTTGTAACTTTGAAGAAATTAATGATTTATTTGCAAAAAAGAATGATTCACCTAACCTGCTGCACATTGCTTGTAATCATTTGGATACTGATGATTTAGTTATTTTTTTAAATGGCATTAAAGATAACAAAGAAATGATTAAAACATTTGTGTTAGACACTGACATAAAGGGACTATCTCCGTTGCATTATACTGTGCGTCATTTCTTCAATCTTGATAAACTAAAATTATTATTAGACTTTGTTAATTTAAACTGTAGTACAGAAACGCTGCATACAATTTTATGCAAAGTAACTCTGTCTGGAAAAACTATTCTACACATGGCCGTGGAAAATTTTAACGAAAGAAATGAGCATAATTTGTTGACACTTCTCCTAACTTACTTATTTAATCTAATGGAAAACGAGAAAGAAATATTTTACAAGGTTTTATTGATAAGGGACGAGACCAGACAAACTGTATTACACTATACTTCCTCTCAATGGAAATATCCTTTTTTACTAAAAGATTTGCTACATTTTGTTCAAACAAATTGTGGCAAAATTATTTTAAATGAACTATTACTTCAATTGGACGATAATAAAACCAATATATTCCACTATGTCTGTAGTCACAATGTCGCAGATAACTTAATTTTTTTATTAAATAAAATTAAAGGCAATACAGAAATACTTAATGAACTTTTACTCCAAATCGATATAAATGGAAACACAGCATTGCATTATACTGTTCTCAACCGTGTGAACTCTTCTATGATGACTGAATTATTAAATTTTGTTAAATTAAATTGCGAAAAAGCAATATTTAACAGACTTTTATGCACAGCAAATAATGAAGGTCTCAACGTGTTGCACGTTGTCTGTAATAATATGAGATGTATAAGGGAAAATGAAGACGACCTGATATTTTTATTAAGATTTGTGGAAGATGATGATACAATACTAAATGAACTTCTACTCCAAACGGATATCAAAGGAAACACTCCACTGCATTATATAGTTCGTTATTGTAATAATCCGTCTTTATTGAAGATTTTATTCGATTTAAAGAAAAAAACGATTTCAAAATATTGAACACATTTTCATTAAAAATGGGTAACGCAGGATGATTTGTAATTACTTTCTTACCATAATTTGTATATATAAGTAGATATTTATTTCATTTAGAAATAATTTGGCGCCGACTTCAAAAATATCAATTTCATATACAAATTTATAGTTATTTTTCACTTTTTAGCGCACTTTTAGAAGTCGTTTCAATTTTTTTATAAAAATTTTATTTTTAGATTTTTAGTTTTGAATTCATTATGATATTCATAAATTATTTGAACTAAGTGCTAATCGAGATTAGTGTACCTTGCAATGACTCCAAGGTGGCAAAAAAGTACCCATTTTATCCATAATTGTAAATCACCCTAAAATGAACCACTAAAAATTCTTTGATTTTTAGAGTTCTCTAAATACCAATGAAATTGTGTCAAACAAATATTTAGTCTGTCATAGTAAATCCACTATCTTAAATTTCAAATTAATTTTAGATTGGTAATATAGGACCCAAAACCTTCCAATATCGATATTTAAAGAGTTTGAGACGTAAATTTCTTAGCCCGATATATTTTATATTGCATATTGAATTTGTATACGCCCCAAAAACCCCGCAGTATCAATTTTAGATAAAACCGGAAAATGTAAAATTTTTAGTCCTTTATATTGTATCTTATCAACCTAATAGTTGTAAAAATTAACTTATATTCGTAATACACCACCCCCCAAATCCCCTAATACCAAATGTTCAACCCACCATATTGGAACCGCCACATTAAATTTCAAAAAAATAATTTTAACGTCCTAATCTAATCTAAATCTAAACACTTCAAAGCCCCCTAGTACCAATCTTAGATAAAATTCAGAAATTAGAAATTTCTCAACGGTCATATTGCATCTGACATATTAGATTTTCTTAAAATAATTTTAAATTCACTATTTACATCCTCAAAAACGATTCAGTTCCACATCTGAACAAAATCGAAAAATGTAAAATTTTAGTCAGCTGTATTGCGTTCGCCATATTGAATCCAGAAAAAATATTATTAAATTCATAATTTACACCATCAGGAACCCTCTATATTAGTTTTGGAGAAAGTCGAAAAATGTAAAATTTTTAGGGTGTCATGTTGAATCCGCCAGATTGAGTTTTCAAAAAATATGTTAATTTCGAAATTAACACTAACAAAAAACCCCCAATACTGACTTTAGACAAAATCGAGAGAGTAGAATCTTTAATCCTTCGTCGTATATCCGCCATATTTAATTTTTTCTTAAATAATATCAAATTTGTAATGTGCTATCATATCAATTTTGAGAAAAATCGGACAAAATTAATTTTTTATCCACCATATTGAATACGCCATACTGAATTTTTTTAAAAATAATTTTAGATTCGTCATGTGTGACCCCGAAAACTCTCCCGTACCAATTTTGGTGAAAATCGGACAAAATAAATTTTTTCCGCCATATTGGATCCGCCATATTGAATTTCTGAAAAATAATTTCAGATTCGTTATGTGAGTCCCCGAAAACTCCCCATACCCATTTTGGAGAAAATCGGACAAAATTGATTTTTTCATCCGCCATATTGGATCCGCCATATTGAATTTTTTAAAAATTATTTTAGATTCGTCATGTGTGACCCCGAGAACTCCCCAGTACCAATTTTGGAGAAAATCGGACAAAATCGATTATTTTGTCCGCCATATTGGATCCGCCATTTTGAATTTTTTAAAAATAATTTCAATTTCGTTGGGCACAATCCCGAAAATTCCTTCATACTAATTTTGGAGAAGATCGGACAAAATTAATTTTTTTGGCCGCCATATTGTCAGCGCCATCTTGGATTTTACTGCACTAATTTCATCTAAAAAAATATGGGACCACCGCAGCAACTTCTTGAATATAACGTAAAAAATTTTATTCAAATCGGTGCAGCTGTTCTGGAGTAATCGGTGTACATACATAAAAAAAAATACATAGTCGACGAATTGAGAACTTCCTTCTTTTAGAATTCGGTTAAAAAGTTGGAAAATGGAAGATGTGTATTTATGAGCATGATAAACTAAAACGAAAATGTTATCACAATTTATAGAGAAAAATTTCCAAACTGTACTTATAATACTTTTCTATAACCATCGGGGAAATATTTGGGTCTAGTTCGGGAGATGAAAAAATTGGATGCAGCGTCTTCTACAACAAAATGCAAACTCTATTTGAAATCATGTTTGGATGTATTTCAAAAGGGTACCCTAAAATAAATTGGAAAAAACTAAATATACATAAACATGACCAAAATACACGAAACTAACATTGTTATTTCGAGCACTCTAAAAAGCCAGAAACGATAATGGCGTCCGGTATATAAACTGGAGATGATGTATCAAACTGGGATGACGTGAGTCACGTGGTTGAGCAGATAAGTTAATTTGTCTTTAACTGGGTGCCAGAATAATTTGAATTCTTCTGTTTTCGATATTGCCATTTTTAGCATCTTACTGACACGACCCTGATGTCAAAACGTGTATTAGTCAACAAAATATGTCAATATAATAAGTATTCGATACCATATTAAAACCTCACAATGAAAAATATAATAAAGCATTTGTTTTCCAAGTCTCCTTGTTTTTATATCAGTTACTTAAATATTTAAGTAACGCTAGTCCGAACTCTAACTTATTATACATTTTTGAATCAGGAATATACACGGTCAATTTTTGTATTCAAAGTTTTTTTTTCATCTCTTATAATAAAGTCTCTATGTATGATGCTAAATAAAAAAAAATCCTGGACTTGTCAAATGTAAATTCCTGATTGGCATAGCTATTAGAGAAGGAACAAAATATTGAGTATATAATTCATTTTTATTTCTTGTCTACGTAGTCCTGTTTCTCTTCTATGTTTTGCGGATTATTTACAAACATCTGACAATGCCATCTAAAATCAGGAATAGAGGGCGTAACCAAAGTATACTTGGTTTTCTTTACTGGCAATTTATATTCAACTCTTCAAACACTTTGATCATCAGCTTTAGATATGTTTAATATATTTCATCTTTGCCTAAATAACCCGAAAGCGTATCAATCTTTCTCTTTCTATATCAAACTTTAGTTCATCAAGCAAATGGAAAAAAATAATAGATCAAGAGAGATAGATTTAGTCTTCAATTTTTTCTGCCATCTTTTATTGCCAGTCCATATACTCAGGTGATTCAATGAGCTTAGATCAGATGTTAATGATACTCATCTAGTGTTGTCCCATCTTTGATTATTTAGATATCCTGTTAGAATTGTAATCTCCCACAAATTATAATTGAAATTATTGTTTATTATTTAACAAAATGATTAAAAAAAAAATAAAATCTCATGTAACATTTGGCAAATTATTATTAATTATTTATTAAAATAAAGTCCTTTAATATTATAATTAGTATATAATAAGATTTTATATTTGATTGTTACTTTAAAGAAATAAATGATTATAATAACTCTGTAATTATTGTTATTTTAATAGCTTAAGATGGCCCTTAATTTGCATTTCTTTAGAAGTCGGTTCAAATTTTTCTTATAAAAACTTTATTTATCGATTTTTTCGTTTTAAATTTTCTCTATACTAAAATGAACAACAAATTCTTGAAACACCAGTTTTGAATGAATTGTACCAAACAAATATTCGGTCTGCTGTAGTAAATCCGCTAACTTGAATTTTAGTTTCGTAACCTCCGCCTCCAAAACCGCATGAAATTTTTTTCGACATATTTTACCCCACGTATGAATATGAAGAAATTAATTGAAAATCCGTAATATACGTTGCAAGAACACCCAATATCGATTTGGACAAAATCGGAAAAATGTAAAATTTTTAGTCCCCCATATTGTTTATGCCATATAAAATTATAAAAAATTAACTTTATATTAGTGGTAACTTACAGTTCCGAAAACACCTAATGCCAATTTTGAAAATATGTGAATAACTTAAATTTTTCAACCCCCCATATTCTTAATTTACACTCTCGAAAACCCCCCAGTACCAATTTTGAACAAAATCGAGAGATATTAAATTTTTAGTCCGCCATAATGAATCCACCATATTGAATTTTATTTTAAATAATTTTTAATTCGTAATTTACACTTTCAAAAACCACCTATACCAATTTTGGACAAAACTGAGAGATGTAAAATTTTTATCTGCCATAATAGACCTGCCATATTTAATTTTTTTCAAATAATTTTAGATTCGTTTTGTAAAATTAATTTTATTTTCCGCCATATTACTAGCGCCATCTTGGATATCGTTTAACCAATTTCGGGAAAATAATATGGAACTACTGCAGCCAACAAAATGCAAAAAAATTGGTATATGTAAATAAATGCATAAAAGCCTTATAAGGACAGGCAGCAGTAACGTAGTTAATGTAATTTTTCTCTTCCTACAAAATAAGTAAAATCCAATTTTATATCCAATGCTTAACTATATAACTTAACTTACATTTTAAAGTTATTGGATTGTTTCCCTTCCTCCAAAATAAATTTTGAGGGGCGCAAAATTCAAATCTTGCCCTGCGCGCTCATGAGCTTAGCTACGCTCCTGGATAGGCTTGCTTCAGATTGTACAGGACTACCAAAAAACGTGTAAACTTTTCCCATTTCCCTAAATATGCATTTATTTACATATCTGCCTACCGACTATAAAAATTCCGTATGTATGTATAACATCATGTGCCGCAAAACCGCATTCACATTACTTCTCACACGACTAGCACTCTATCCACTGTCACTCCCAACATTACAGATAATCACACAGACGAAGACAGCATCCTCGCCAGGCACATGCTACACAGAGCCAAGAGCATGGACGGAAATAAATATTAAATAAATAAACAAGCAGCATCACAGTAAGATATCACAGTTTGGTATATATCACGTAAAGCCTCTTAATTTCCCTTCTCTAAGTATCAGTTTACCGACTTCTTTGTTCCTTCTCTCTATTCTCCATTAACTGAGTTATAGCGGGGCAGGCGATTTTCCAGTTCTCTTCTTTTTCTGTTAGGGCAGACATCA
Source organism: Diaprepes abbreviatus (assembly GCA_034092305.1). Taxonomy (NCBI): domain Eukaryota; kingdom Metazoa; phylum Arthropoda; class Insecta; order Coleoptera; family Curculionidae; genus Diaprepes; species Diaprepes abbreviatus. The sequence goes on from JASJET010000242.1 coordinate 1,406,704, forward strand.
TATTCAGTATGTTAAAAGGCTTACCTGAACACCTCTTATACAGGGTGTTTCTGCTGGAACTTTATCGATCGATTGTGGGAAAACTTTTAAACGGAATACCATATGTATTATTTCATTTTTAATTTCTACGTAAAATTCGTTTTGGACATATTTAAATTATATATCAAAAATTACATTTGCGGACCAAAACTTAACTATAATTTTTTCTTATAAAAAAGTATTATTTAATTTGAGTTGGTTTTCTTGTAGACAAAGATCGACTTTAGTAGTCTTTTTATGATATTTTGAAAATTATTAGTAAAGAGTGGCCAGAAAAGAAGAATAAAAATTATATTTAAAAAATCGTCAGAAGTCAATTTTTTCAAAATGAAAGCACCTATTTTTATAATTTTATCATATTAAGCTTTAAAAATAAGGGCAACTTTGTATAAGGTTATCTATTCCAAAAATTTGTAGTTCTCAAAATATTGATAATTCAACATTTTTCTATTGTTAAAATGGTTAACGGCTTTTAAGTTTTGTTATTAGTTGGCCTTGACGGCGAGGCGTGGCAAAAATAAAACAATCGAACCCTACAGAATTGTCACTATTTCTTGTCGTTAATAATAGTAGGGGAGCCCAAGCGGGGATTTTGGGATTTATGCGAGCTCGACAGAATACTATAAAGGAAGAAAGTTTGTACCCTGTTATGAACTATCAACCTGTTATGAACCTTAAATATAGGGGGGTGGGTCTAGGGCAGCCGATCAGATTAGTAAAAAAAATCGATCCTTAAAGTAACTCGAGCTCGTCAGATTAAGACAAGGAAAGTTAATTACATGCAGAAAAGTGTACAGGGTGAGTCAACGATTGGATCAAGTAAGTTTGTGCCTTTTCGGTGAAATTTACAAATAAACTATATTTATTGTTTGATACAGTTTATTTTTACGCAGATTTAAAAAATATTTAGGACTCTACAGGGTGAGCCAAAAAACTAGGACAGCATAAAGTTGTATTTTTTTAAATAGAACACCCTATATACGAATCGTATTTTCGATTTAGCTTATAATTTTAAATCTTTTTTTATTAAGGCTTTACTATAACAAAACTTTATAGTTTCTGAGATAATTAAGTTTAAACAAAAAAAAGTCACATTTTCAAGCATCAATTCAATCCTAAATAACGTTTTCAATTTTGTGACAAATATATTCAAATTTGGAATTTAGCAAGGTCAAGGACAAGTTAACATAATTTTTACCTAATATTTGCAATAAAAGCTACAGGGTGTTGAACACATTGGCTCAAATTTGAACAAGTTTAAACGAATAAATATCTTTTTTTTTTAAATGGTACACCCTGTATATTTTCATGTTATTTAATAGAGTAATAAAAACCCTAAAAGTTTTATTCAATATATCCTATACCTATTTATAATAGTTTTTGAGATATTTCAGTTTTTCTTATTTTCCATACTTTTTTACAAAAATAGTCTTCATTATCATAGTAGCCATGGCAAAAACAATGTAAAAGAACATTTTTCTGTGTGTTAAATTTATAACCGCAATCGCTTCTTTTGGTTTTTATGTAGTGTAGTTTGGTTTTTTTTGCATTCATCTTATATTGTAAAATGAATTTTCCAAAGAATGAGTTAATAGATATGATTTATACAATAGGAGAGGCTCGAAAAAATTGCCTTCTTGCTCAAAGAATTTACAAAATGAAGTATCCTGATCGACGCCAGCCTAATACCCATACTTTTCAAAACTTAATGCAAAGATTTGATTCTTCTGGTACTGTTGATTATCCAAAACGTAAAGTGGTCAACAAACCAGTAACTAATGAAGAAAAAGAACTACAAGTATTGTTAAATGTTCAGGAAAATTCTTATATTGGTAGCCGTCAGTTAGCAGCATTATGTGAAACATCACAATCCACCGCTAATCGCACTACCAAGGAATATAGGTATCATCCATATCACATGGAATTACACCAAGAATTGCATGGACAGGATTTTTAAAGTCGTGTAAACTTTAGTCGTACAATAAATGCGGAGATTCAATTAAATCCAAATTTATTATGCAAGGTAATGTTTAGTGATGAAGCTACTTTTAGAAGTAACGGTGCAGTAAATAGACGCAACATGCATTATTATGCCACAGAAAACCCATTTTGGATTAGAGAGGTGCAACATCAAAACCACTGGTCATTAAATGTTTGGTGTGGTATTCATCATAATCGAATTATTGGACCCCACTTTTTTAATGAACCACTAAATGGCCATAGTTACCTGAACTTTCTACAAGAAGAACTACCCCAACTGCTTCAAGGTCTCGATAGGGATGAGCTCGACAGCATGTGGTTCCAGCACGATGGTGCGCCTCCGCATTACCATCGTGAAGTTCGTGCGTTTTTGGACCAACGATATCCGCAAAAATGGATTGGACGTGGGGGTTTCATTGAGTGGCCACCAAGGTCTTGCGACATCACCCCATTAGATTTCTTCCTATGGGGTTATATTAAAAATAAGGTGTATGTTAATCCATCAACAGTGGAAGATATGCGAAACAGGATTAGGGATACCTGTAGAACAATAACGCCACTAATTTTGTCCAGGGTCCGAGAAAATCTGCAAAAAAGACTAAATTTGTGCATTGCACAAGAGGGTCGTTTATTCGAACACTTATTAAAAATAAATAATTAATCTCAGTATTTAATAGGTAATTTTTTTTTCAATTTAGTATAAAAGTAAATATGTATTTGCCTTGTCGTTATTGTTGTGTTAATTTTTTCACATTATGTTTAATTAAACTATTGCCGTTGTAATATAACGAATAATGTATTTCATCATATTTAACCACATTCTGTTTGTTTCTGTAGTTTCTTTTTATTATTTTACATGGCTACTATGATAATGAAGACTATTTCTGTAAAAAAGTATGGAAAATAAGAAAAACTGAAATATCTCAAAAACTATTATAAATAGGTATAGGATATATTGAACAAAACTTTTAGGGTTTTTATTACTCTATTAAATAACATGAAAATATACAGGGTGTACCATTTAAAAAAAAAATATATTTATTCATTTAAACTTGTTCAAATTTGAGCCGATGTGTTCAACACCCTGTTTAGAGTCCTAAATATTTTTAAAATCTGCGTAAAAATAAACTGTATCAAACAATAAATATAGTTTCTTTGTAAATTTCACCGAAAAGGCACAAACTTACTTCATCCAATCGTTGACTCACCCTGTACATTTCAATATTCTGACGATTTTAGCGTGACATAAGAAAATGAGCGAGTGACAAAATTTGAAGAAAAAAAAAACGTCAGCTGGACATAATCGAACGCTGTTGAATTTTTCTATTTTAATGGAAATCATGCAAGGATCACGGAAATAACATAATCTGGCGATTTTCGCAAGCCGAAAAAGCTAATTTCATCAATCAAGTGTAGTGCGTGCAGGTGCTGAGAATAATGTATTTCTCACTCCGCGTCTCTCTCCCCTTCGCACTCTTTCTCTATTTCTCACGCTCTCGCACCGTCCCCACACTACTTTCTAACGCCATGATGTTATTCCAGCTGATCACAACAATGCGTTTGTGCTCTTAGATGTTTAATGTTTGTTTATTGTATTTTCAAAAAGTTTAGTGAATTAAATACAGTAAGTTTTATATATATATATATATATATATATATATATATATATATATATATATATATATATATATATATATATATATATATATATATATATATATATATATATATATATTACTACAATGAGTGATAATAGTGATAAAAGAGTGAACTGTGTATTTTGTGGTCAAGAAATACATGAAAAATTAATAAAATTTATACCAGAAACATTAAAAAAATGCATGGTGATTTTGGAATATCGCCTAACCAAGCCGGTTTGAAGAAAATCACGCAGCTCCTACACTGAAATTGAAATTTCAGAATAAACATCATTAAATGACGGCTATCACGCGCAGTGTTATTATGACGCTTGTAACTTGCCCCATGCCAATCAGAGCTAGGGCAACAATTATTACGAACGCAATACATCGCATGCTTATGGAGGAATGCCCAATTTCGAATCGTCACTGAGATGTCACCAACAGATTTCGGGTGGAAAAATGTGGATGGAAAGTTGGAGATGACTTGGTTCGTTGGAAATCAACTCCCAGAAGCATATGAAGATATTGTCATAACACCTGACATTTTAGGGAATACTCCAGATTCAGGTATGTTTTCTTTTTAAAATACTAATAATATCATGAAATAAATTAAATATTGTTAAATATCAAAACCATTTCTGATTACAGATACGCAAGATGAAGGTGAAAATAACCAAAGTGATTCATTCGAACTCCCGATTCCACTGATGATGATGAAGTAATCTTCTTTTTGAATTTTTTTTTCATTCAACATTCTTTTTATAAATACATGATAAAATTGTACATGTATATATTTTTCTATGACATTATATATTATTTGCTGTTCATTGAAATTATTCGGTTCATTAATAAAAAAAAAATTAGACTCTCAGATTTAAAAAATTCCTCCACGCAATTGTCAGATTATAGGTCTACACGATAAGGACATCATGGTGAACCGACTGTATATAAATCTGACGCGCTCGAGTATTTCAAGGTTAGGTTTTTTTTTACATTTTCAAAAATCAGCTATGAGTTTTAGTTGTGTCAAAATCGTCTGTCTTTCTAATATGACATCTTTAAGGGTTCACTTAACATTCTCCCTGAATATCTGACGCGCTCGAATAATTTTTTTTCTAATTTTTTCCACCCCTTCGTGTGGCTACCCCCATCTAGCAAGCCGTCAGATTAACATGCCTCCGTTACCAGAAACAGGTTGCACGTATACATTGTTAATGTCTGACGCGCTTGAGTATGTCTTTGTGACTGATTTTTTTTACATTTTTGAAAATTTATACTCGCTTCCCCCACCAGTATTGAGGCATAAATCATATAAACTTTTTTTCTATTTAGCATCTAATCTTCACAATCCAATAGGTCCCGACAATGCTCGAGTAACTACTCATTTAGCCTCTTGAGCTCCCCTACTATAATAATCATGCCGAGGCAACGAAGAATATTTAAATTTATTTATTATTTATGGAGAATGTGATAGAGTTATTTCAAGAACATGCGATACCTTCGCGATCCGATATCCGCAGAAATAGAAACCAACACCACCAACTGTTAAAAGGATTATAGAAAACTTTGGATCCACAAAAGCAAAAAGAAATAGAAATAAACCAGTTGTTAATAATGAAATTATTGAAACTATTATTTTAGGATATTCCGCCACTTATCCGACAATATCTACAAGGCAAGTAGCATTAGAGTCTGGATTATCTCAAACATCAGCTTTAAAGATTTCATGGAAACACAATTTTCATCCCTACATATATTCCATAGTACAATATTTAAAAGGCACTGATTTTCCACGAAAAGTAGAGTTCTGTCAATTTATTTTACCTCGATCACAAATGCTGGTTTTTGGATAATATTATTTAGTCGGATGAAGCCAAATTTACAAAACATAGATTGTTTAATCGACCTAATTTCCACTATTGGAGTTACTCAAAGGTACATTTATTTAGAGAATTAAATTTTCCAGAGTCTTGGCAGTTTAACGTGTATTGTGCTATAAGAAATGACGGCGTCGTCACCCTAGAATTCTACCAAGATAATCTGAAGGATAATTTAGCCATTTTTAAAGACTTATTGTTACAAAATGCGTTTTTTTAACTTATAAAAAAGTGCTGCTTCGACATTTTGAGAAATTTGGAAGTGAACTATTTAGATAAGTTACCGCTGGCTGATCATAAAAATCTATTATATCAACATGACGGGGCGCCCCCACATAATAGTTATTTAGTTAACAATCATATGCAAAACTTATTTTATGATCAATGTATAGCCAAGAATGGGCCACATTTTTGGTCACCTCGCTTCCCCGACCTAACAGTACTTGATTTTTTTATTTGGGGAAAAATAAAAAATAAAGTATACAACACGCCATTAATCACCATGGCAGATTGCATGCAACGCGTTAGAATAGCATTTAAAGAACTTAATCCTCAGTCAATAAGAAGAGCCACCCATGAAGAGTTCCTGCTTAAGTGCGAAAAATGTTTGAAAGTTCAACGGCGTCAATTTCAACATTTATTCACATAATTTTTGTAATTTTATTTTATTAATAACTGGTTTATTTCTATTTCTTTCAGCTGTCCAAAGTTCTTGAAGTTTTTTATTATCTTTTTAACAGTTGGTAGTGTTGGTGTCTGTTTCCTCGGATATCGAATCGCGAATGTATCGCATCTTCTTCAAATAACTCTATCACATTCTCCATAAATAATAAATAAGTTTAAATAATCTTCGTGCGTGTAATTTAATCGCGCCGGCATGATTATTATTCATGAATGTCAAATGACAAGAAATAGTGACAATTCTGTAGGGTTCGATTTTTTTTTATTTTCATCACTCCTCGTCGTCATGGCCAACTAATAACAAAACTTAAAAGCCGTATAACATTTTTACAATGGAAAAATGTTGAATTGCCAATATTTTGAAAACTACAAATTTTTGTTATAGACAACCTTATACAAAGTTACGCTTATTTTTAATGCTTAATATGATAAAATTATAAAAATAGGTGCTTTCTATTTGAAAAAAAAATTGACTTTTGACCATTTTTAACCGACTTCTAAAAGAAGGAGGTTCTCAATTCATCGACTATGTATTTTTTTTATATATTTACACCGATTACTCCGGAACGGCGGCACCGATTTGAATGAAATTTTTTACGTTATATTCAAGAAGTTGCTGCGGTAGTCCCATATTTTTTTGGACGAAATTGGTGCAGTAAAATCCAAGATGGCGCTGAAAATATCGCGGCCAAAACAATTAATTTTATCCGATTTTCTCCAAAATGAGTATATGGGAATTTTCGGAGGTCGTACACAACGAATCTGAAACAATTTTTTTAAAATTTAATATGGCGGACAAAAAAATTTAATTTTCCGATTTTTTCCAAAATTGGTGTGGAGAAGTTCTCGGGGTCGCACATGCGTATTTAAAATATTTTTAAAAAATTCAATATGGTGGAGAAAAAAATAAATTTTGTCCAATTTTCTCCAAAATTGGTATAAAGGAGTTTTCGGGGCCACACATAACGAATCTAAAGTTATTTAAAAAAAATTCAATATAGCGGATCCAATATGGCGGATTAAAGATTCTACATATCTCAATTTTGTCTAAAATCGTTATTGGGGGATTTTTGTTAGTGTTAATTACGGATTTAAAATATTTTTTGAAAAACTAAATCTGGCAGATTCAGTATGGCGTCCAAAAATTTTACATTTTTAGATTTTCGTCAAAGGTGGGACTGCATCGTTTTTGAGGATGTAAACAGCGAATATAAAATTATTTTAAGAAAATTTAATATGTCGGATGTAAATTTCCGGATATCACCCAAAATTGGTATTAAGGGGCTTTGAGGGGTTTAAGTTTAGATTATATAGCGGATCCAGTATGATGGGTTGAAAATTCCACCTGTTTAAAACGGGCTGCTTAGAACCCTGCTTCTAACACGGGGAGGACATACACAGGTTTTTCCATAGGTTATTGTAATAGTTTTTTTTTAGTTATGTTTTTCGAAGGACCATCAAAGTTTTTAAATAAAAGAACATCACAGCCGATTTCCTTGGTATTTATTAATAACAGTAAAAAGAAGAATTATAAAAATGGTTATTTACAGTATTTCTCTTGAAACTATGTAATAAGCCAATGCACTACTTTTTTACTTTACATTTATTATTTTACTTTACTTTTATTCCATCAAATCTACGAGAGAGGGAGAGATTTTACTAATACAGGATTGCACACACTTTGCCTTTTTTTCCAGAGATTTACAACGAGCGTTTTCTTTTCCAACTTGAGAGAGCGAGATATTTCTTTTCTTTTTTACGCGAGCTGAGAGAGTTCTTATTACAAGAGCTGAGTACTTTCTGACCCTTTTTAGATGCGAAGAAGATATCTCTTTTTCTAATTCGTATTCACGTCCTTTTCTATCTTAAAAGCACCCGGTGGCTGTTAAAACTGCCAATCGCAATTTTTCCTGACGATGCCGAAAGTATCGGTTTATCTCTCGGTTTAATTTCACCGGTGTTCCGCCTTTCCTGCGGCACGGATCACATAGATCTTGGAAGCAATAAAAAATTAAAATATGATATTTCAACTTATTTAGAGGAATAAGCAACTTTTAAAAACGTTTTCACAACACCACTTTATTCGCATTTTCTCAGTTTAGTTTTAGGGAGTTTTCGGGGTCGTGTGTTACCAATTTGAAGTTATATTTTTACAACTATTAGGTTGATAAGATACAATATGAGGGACAAATTTACCATTTGCCTATTTTGTCTAAAATTGATATTGCAGAGTTCTTGGGACTTATACAAACCCAATATGCAGTATAAAATACATCGGGCTAAGAAATTTACGTCTGAAGTACTTTAAATATCGACATTGGAAGGTTTTGAGGCCAATTTTACCAATTTAAAATAAATTTGACGTTTACAATAGCGGATTTACTATGACAGACTAAATATTTGCTTGACACAATTTCTCTGGTATTTGGAGAACTCTAAGAATCAAATAATTTTTGGTGGTTCATTTTGGGATGATTTATAACTTTGGAAAATAAGAATACTTTTTTGCCACCTTGGAGTGCGAGTTACACTAATCCCGATTAATACTTACTTCAAATAATTTTTTGGATATCATAATGAATTCAAAACTAAAAATCGAAAAATAAAATTTAAAAAAAAATTGAACCTACTAATAAAAGTGCACTAAAAAGTGAAAAATAACTATAAATTTTTATATGAAATTGAAATTCTTGAAGTCGGCGCCAAATTATTTCTAAATGAGATTACAAATAAACTATTTTCAATTTGTTTATGCGAATCACATTTTGTCAGGTATTAGTTTGGCGCCGACTACAAAAATTCCAATTTCAAATAATTTCTAGTTATTATTCACTTTTTAGCGCACTTTTAGTAGTCGGTTCAATTTTTTTTATAAAAATTTTATTTGATTTAACGTACTACATAGTTTTTGGTTGTCCAGTGTCCTAACTTGCCGGCCTTTGATTTTTTTGTTTCTTTTCTTTAAGCGGTTTTATGTCTTCTACCTCGAAAACAATATAGTTGTGGTTTCTCGATCAATGACTTCCTAATTTGTGATTTTAGTATTCATCCTGCATGTCAAATTATGATGTATTTTAGAGACTAAAATTTAAAAATAATTTATTTTACTTTGATCGATAATAAACACATATGAAAAGACAAGTGTTATCGGAAGCACACAACTTTAACGATTTTATTTGTTTATTCATTCTATAATCAGCGATTAGATCCATCTAGATCATTGGTGTGACTCATGATTATAAATAGTCACACATTTACAACATGTTTATTCGCATTTTGTGCAAATTATCCTTGTACAGCGCCATAATAAATTGTAGAACGTGTGTATCCGTGTATTAGTTATATTAGTGCCCTGTTGAAATGGATACGTCAGAAAACTACTTGGTAAGTAATATAGTATCTTAAAAATGTTAGTCACCAATTAATTTTAACATAAATTCATCATTAGTTTTAGGATGGGTAAAAAAACACAAATTCGAAAATAAAAGCTGGGTTAACCTAAGTGGGAGTGGGTCATTAAGGCTTTCTTTGCCTCTCTACAAGACTTCGACCTATAAGATGTTTCGTACATTACCCTGGTCTAATAAAGGGTGTTTTTTATAGAGGTATAGAACTTTTAAATGGAATAAAACAAAGATGAATTTTTTAAATTGACATGAAATTTACTTTATTCGAAAGATAACCTTCTGGCATTATAATTTAAATATGACTTCTGGCATATGACCGCCACGGCTGGCTCGGACGTAGTCTAATCTGGAGGTCCAATTTTCGATGACTTTTTCCAACATTTGTGGCTGTATATCGGCAATAACGCGGCGAATATTGTCCTTCAAGCGATCAATCGTTTCGGGCTTATCGGCGTAGACTAGCGACTTCACATATCCCCACAGAAAATAGTCTAGCGGCGTTAAGTCGCACGATCTTGCGAAACTATGCGGTTACCAAACGTTTCCTTCAATAAATCAATTGTGGCACGAACTGTGTGACATGTTGCGCCGTCTTGTTGAAACTACAGCCCTGCACATCATGGTTGTTCAATTGAGGAACGAAAAAGTCAGTAATTATGGCTCTATAGCGGTCACCATTGACTGTAACGTTCTGACCAGCATCGTTTTTAAAGAAGTACGGACCAATGATTCCACCAGCCCATAAAGAACACCAAACAGTCAGTTTTTCTGGATGTAACGGTGTCTCAACATACACTTGAGGATTATCATCACTCCAAATACGGTAGTTTTGTTTATTGACGTATCCATTCAAACAAAAGTGAGCTTCATCGCTAAACAAAATTCGCTTATGAAAATCGGGATCAACGGCAATCTTGTTTTGGGCCCATTCACCGAATCTACGCCTTGCTAGGTGATCGTGTGGCTTCAATTCTTGCACGAGTTGGATTTTGTAAGCACGCAAGCCAAGATCTTTCCGCAAAATCTTCCATAGAGTGAATGGACACATATCCAATTCCTGTGCACGATGGCGGATAGACTGATTCGGGTCTTCCTCTACGCTACGCTCTACAGCAGCAATGACTTCTTCTGTACGCACTGTACGACATCTCTGTGGATGCGTATTATCATTTAGAGTAAACGTGGTGCGAAAACGTTCCATAGTTAATCGAATTAATTCCTCTGATGGACGATTATGTTGACCGTAAAATGGACGTAGTGCGCGATACGTATTTCGAACAGAACCGTGATTTTCAAAATAAATTTGCACAATTTGGAAGCGTTGTTCAGGCGTCAGTCTATTCATGTTGAAATGCCAAACCAAACTAAACATAAATCACTTGACAGCTGACAAAATGGCCGCCAGTTAAAAAAGTGTTGCCAACTTAAAGTTCTATGCCTCTATAAAAAACACCCCTTATAAGCCCGGGATACTTAGACTATTCATGAAGTCTATTATATACATTATAATATTTATATTATTAGATTTTTTAAATTATATTCTTGAATGTGGTTCACTGAGCTTGTTGTTTTTTTTTGGTGTAATTTTTTGTTTACTAATCTATTAATGAGTTATGGTTCATATCCATTGTTTCCTGCTATGTGTTCTTTTTAACCGACTTCTAAAAGAAAGAGGTACACTATTCGTCGCGTATGTATTTTTTTTTATGTATGTACACCGATTACTCCGGAACGGCGGCACCGATTTGAATGAAATTTTTTACGTTATGTAACGGAAATTGCTGCGGTGGTCCCATATTTTTTTAGATAAAATTGGTGCAGTAAAATCCAAGATGGCGCTTACAATATGGCGGCCAAAAAAATTAATTTTGTCCGATTTTCTCCAAAATTGGTATGGAGGAATTTTCGAGGTTTACCCAACGAATCTGAAATTGTTTTTAAAAAATTCAAAATGGCGGATTCAATATGGCGGACAAAAAAATTAATTTTGTCCAATTTTCTCCAAAATTAGTACGAGAGAGTTTTCGGGGTCGCACATGACAAATCCAAAATTATATTTAAAAAAATCAATATAGCTGTTCCAATATGGCGGACAAAAAAAATCAATTTTGTCCAATTTTCTCCAAAATTGGCACGGGAGAGTTTTCGGGGTCGCACATGACGAATCTAAAATTATATTTAAAAAATTCAATATTACGTATCTAATATTGTGGATAAAAAATTAATTTTACCCGATTTTTTTCAAAAATGTGGGGGAGTTTTTGGGATAGCACATTACGAATCTGATATTATTAAAAAAAAAAAAAAATGTACAAGATGGCGTCTGAAGCAGATGTCTGTTTAAAGTGCTCTGATAATTTTGTTGTTAGTACCAAGTTTGTGAAGTGTTTTTTCTGTGGAAACAAGTATCACACAATTTGTGTATCAATTAAAGATACGTGGTATAAAATTCTAAATGAAAATACCAATATTTTTTGGATTTGTGAACCTTGTAAAGGTAATCATCAGCCCGGTCAACAAAAAATTGGCGAGAACTTGGATATTATCCGTTCTGAAAATGTTTTGCTGCGTAAACTTGTGGACGAAAAAGAGTCAAAAAATAAAATCCTCTATGAGAATATCGAATTACTCAAGGAAAAAATTGATCATATAGCAGAAAAATTAAAACAAAAGAATTATTACCCACAAAGGATTAATCAGCATCAGGGAGGCAAGGAGGGAAGCAGTGTTTCTTCTCTTTCTTATGCTAATGTGGCTGAAAGGGATGGAAGCACTGCAGTTGTATCGGTATCAGACTTGCGTTCGTGCGGTACTGATTAAGCAGATGGCTCAGGCAACCACTCAAACAAGTAACCTCAAAAGAAATGAAAACAATAACATAAACACTGGACCTGTTATCCGTACCGAGCAGGTGAATCTGGCGATCATGAAAGCTCAACAAATAAACAAAATGGAGGAAGTGCAGAGTTTGCAAGAGAACCAGGACATTGATGAAAATTCTGGCTGGAAAAGTGTGAGGCACAGAAGAAAACGACGTTTTGTTGTAGGCCAAAATAACAACACAGGACATATTCAAACAGTCCCTAAATTTGTATCTCTGCATGTAACCAGGCTTCACCCTCATACTACACCTGGTGACTTGAAAAGTATTTTAATGAAGAAGTTCCCGGATGTTGAATGTGAAGTGCATGAGTCGAAGCATCCTGATAAGTATGCTTCGATGAAAGTAACAATCCGCCAAGAACACTTTAGAGATGCTTGGAAAAGGGAGGTATGGCCAGTTGGTTCACTTGTCTCACGGTTTTTCTCGCAAAGGAGGATGCTGCCGCAATCAGAGGGACAGGTACATCCTCAGAGCTAAATGTGAACAACACTCGACTAATAAATATTTACTATCAAAATGTCAGAGGTCTTCGAACAAAAACTACCCAACTTCATAATAGTAGTCTGTCTGAGGATTACGACTTAATATTTTTAACAGAAACATGGTTAAATGCTAGCTTTCATGATTCTGAGCTTTTTGACCTAAGGTACAACGTGAAAAGAATGGATAGATGTAATGATAGTAGGAGGGGTGGCGGTGTTTTAATCGCAATTAAGCAAAAGTTTCGATTTGAGGTGATTGAGACTAACTGTGATACTGAATGTGTGATATTAAGACTTAAATTTAGAAAACTACTTTTATATGTATGCTGTGTGTATATTCCACCAAATCAGAGTATAGATATGTATAAAAAATTTTATGATTGTTTGTCCAATATTTTATCAACTAGTGTTAGGGTTATAATAATAGGTGATTTTAATGTACCTGAATATAAGGAAAACGACTGTGATAAATCAGTGCTACTAAGTCAGTTTCTTGAAATTAATAATTTAACTCAGTATAATACAGTTCTTAACCATATGCAGAGAAAGCTAGATCTTGTTTTGTCTAATACTGAAATTATATCATTAGAAAGGTGCGATTCTCCCTTAATTGTGGAAGATTTATATCATCCATCATTGTCTATGTCTGTGCAAATAAATAACCAACAATCTTTAATTAAAAGTACCATATCTACCTCTTTTGTATATGATTATGCCAAAGGTGACTTTTTAAGGCTTTACAACCTAATACAACAAACAAATTGGTCTGAAATAAAAAAATTTACAGATCCAAATGAATGTGTTGCCATATTTTATGACAAATTACTTAACTGCTTAAATAACGCAATTCCAAAAAAAGCTAAATCTGTTGGTAATAGTGAAGTAAATTATTGTAAATATCCTCTTTGGTTTTCAAATGATTTAGTACGTAAAATAAAATTAAAGAATAGAATGCATAGACATATACAATGTGGCAAAGCTAGTGTTTTTCAATATGAGGAATATCGTAACTTAAGGTATAATATTAAAAAACAGATTGGTTATGAGTCCTCTTTGTATTTAAGAAATATAGAGAATAATGTAAATTTTGATCCTAGCAGTTTTTGGATGTATGTTGGTTGTAAGAGTAAAAGGTATGGTATGCCAAGGGTTATGTCTTATAATGGAGTATCATTGGAAGAGCACGAACATATTGCCAATGCTTTTGCACAGTATTTCAGTTCAGTGTTTGAGTTGTCATCAGTGTCCAACGGCGACCCTATAGATATTAATAGATGGGGAGACTTGGAATTTTCTTTAATATCAGAGGAGACTGTAAAGAAAAGTATAAAAAAACTAAAACCAAAAAAAAGTACAGGAGAGGATAATATTCCCTCATATATCTATAAAGGCTGCTCAGACTTTTTAGCAGCCCCTATTGCTCATATTTTTCAAGTTGCCCTAAAAACAAAAATTTTTCCCAATAAACTAAAAACAGCAATTATTTCTCCCATATTTAAGGATGGTAAACAAACAAATGTTGAAAATTATAGACCAATTAGTATACTTAATTCACTTGCTAAGATATTTGAGATGATCCTTTCAGATGACATTATGACCAACATCACTCATAAAATAGTAGAACAACAACATGGATTTGTAAGTGGAAAGTCCACAGTAACAAATTTATGTGTGTTTACAAATCATGCCTCGGAGGCTATTCATGACGGGAAGCAGTTGGATACAGTGTATATCGATTGTGCAAAGGCATTTGATAAGGTGGACCATCGGGTGTTGCTGGCTAAGCTTGTCGAGTTTGGCTTTTCTAGGAATGCTTACCTCTTCATGAAAAGTTATCTTTCGTGTAGGCCGCACATGGTGAGAGTGGGAGGGTCATTTTCTCAGGCTTTTATGGCAACATCTGGTGTACCGCAGGGTAGCAACCTAGGTCCACTGTTGTTTTTAATGTTTATAAATGATTTACCTAATAGTGTTAAACATTCTGATGGTCTCTTATTTGCGGATGACTTTAAAATATTTAAGAAAGTAACAAACAGTAATGATTGTAGTGCACTGCAAGCAGACTTAAATTCAGTAACAGAATGGTTTCAATTAAATAAAATGTTTTTAAATACTAATAAATGCTTCTTTATGTCTTATACAAATAAAATAAATCCTATTAATTTTAATTACTTTATTGATGGAGCAAAACTACAAAAAAAGACTGAATGTAGGGATTTGGGGGTGCACTTCCAGTCTAATTTGAAATTTAATACCCACTACCGCAATATTATTAATAAGGCTTTTAGGGTGCTTGGTTTTGTGATTAGAAATACAAGTCAGTTTAATAACCATAATATAATAATAAAATTGTATAATGCTCTTGTTCGTCCTCATCTAGAATATGCATCTAATATATGGTCTCCTAGTGCAAATGTGCATTGTGATGCTATTGAGCGTGTTCAAAAAAGGTTTTTGAGATATTTATATGTTAGGAAAAATAACTTATATCCATATCTGATCTCTTATAGCAGTATGTTAGAAAGCTTTAAATTTCAAACTCTTCAGAAAAGAAGGCAAATTCAATCTGTGATATTTGTTTATTGTATTATCAATAATATAAAATTTAACAATTGTTCTTTGATTAATTATATACCTCTTCATGTACCAAAGATAGGATTAAGGATACAAAAGGAAAAATTCTTTCATGTCTCCATTGGTAGTCGTTCTCCAATGAATTTAATGTTAACTGAGTGCAACATACTATATAAGAATAATGATATTGACTTTTTTAATTGTACCAAGAAATTGCTATTGCAACTTATGCAGTGACCTTTAGGTTTATTCAGGTTCTTGTCTGTGCTGTCTTTGTTCTGTGTTAGTTAAGTCTGTAAAATTTCTCTTACTTATAATTACCTTGTAGCATGTTATGTTTAGGTGTTTGTAAGAGTATCAATAAATAAATAAATAAATAAATAAATAAATATTTTAAGAAATTAAATATGGCGGATCTAAGATGGTGGATTAAATATTATACATCTCTCGATTTTGTCTAAAATCAGTATTGGGGAATTTTTGTTAGTGTTAATTACGAATTTAAAATATTTTTTAAAGACTCAATCTTACGGAATCAATATGGTGTCCAAAATTTTACATTTTTCAATTTTCTCCAAAACTGATATAGAGGGTTTTTGAGGATGTAAATTATGCATTAAATATTATTTTTCAGGATTCAATATGGCGAATGCAATATAGCTGACTAAAAATTTTTACATTTTTCGATTTTGTTCAAATGTGGAACTAAATCGTTTTTGAGGATGTAAATAGCGAATATAAAATTATTTTAAGAAAATCTAATACGTCAGATGCAATATGACCGTTTAGAAATTTTAAATTCATGGATTTCATTTAAAATTGGTACTAGGGGGCTTTAAAAGGTTTGGATTTAGATTAGATTAAGACGTCAAAAATTATTTTTTTGAAATCCAATATGGCGAATCCAATATGGCGAATCCAATATGGTAGGAAGAAAATTTTACTCTATTAGCATTTTTTTCAAATTTGGTATTAGAGGGTTGGAGGGTGGTGTATTACGAATATGAAGTTAATTTTTTACAACTATTAGGTTAATAAGATTCAATATGAGGGACTAAAAATTTTATATTTTCCGGTTTTATATATATTTATATATATATATATATATATATATATATATATATATATATATATGTTATGTCGGATATTCTCACGGGTGTGATGTGTAATCGAAGGTTTTCGGGCATCCCGTGTATGTGCTGAGTCCCTCTCAGGACTGTAAGGCAGCTGACGTTTCGGTGAAATCCCATTCACCATTTTCAAAGCTCACTGTATGGCGTCTATATATATATATATATATATATATATATATATATATATATATATATATATATATATATTGATATTGCGGGGTCCTTGGGCGTATACAAACTCAATATACAATATAAAATATATCGGGCTGAGAAATTTACGTCTCAAATTCTTTGAATATTGATATTGGAAGATTTTGGGGCCTATATTACCAACCTAAAATTAATTTGAAATTTAAGATAGTGGATTTATGTACTATGACAGACTAAATATTGGTTTGACACAATTTCATTGGTATTTGGGGAACTCTAAGAATCAAAGAATTTTTTGTGGTTCATTTTAGGGTGATTTACAATTTTGGATAAAATGTGTACTTTTTTGCTACCTTGGAGTCATTGCAAGGTACACTAATCTCGATTAATACTTAGTTCAAATAATTTATGAATATCATAATGAATTCAAAACTAAAAATCGAAAAATAAAATTTTTATAAACAAATTGAACCAACTTCTAAAAGTGTGCTAAAAAGTGAAAAATAACTAGAAATTTTTATATGAAATTGAAATTTTTGAAGTCGCCGCCAAATTATTTCTAAATGAAATCAATAACTATTAATATATACAAATTATGGCAAGAAAAAAATTATGGTAAAAAAAATAAAGTATTTTTAATCTGTTTATGCGAATCACGTTTTGTCAGGTATTAGTTTGGCGCCGACTTCAAAAATTTCAATTTCATATAAAAATTTCTAGTTATTTTTCACTTTTTAGCACACTTTTAGAAGTCGGTTCAATTTTTTTATAAAAATTTTTTGTAGGTATTTTTATTTAAAACATGTCACTTAACCAACAATTTATTATAGAAAACCACAATATTATTCATGTAAAGTTCGCAAATATCGGTAAATGGATTAAAATATTTTACAATTAGTTCTAAATAGAGGTTTCTAAAATCCCTATTTGAAACTTTTTTTTCCAAAATAAGTTCCTTGACTTATAGATTCATCTTTAATCCCCTCTTCTTGGCCCCAACCTACTTTTTGCTGTTACATTTTATGTATGTGTTTGTTCTTACATTGCACCCAACATCCCTGGGTATGTCTCATCCATCTCGGAATTTATCACTATATTTACCTATGGCTTGGACTAATAGTGTTTCTTTACTTTTATTGTTTTTATTGTAGGACGATTATTCGTCGGATGAATCCAGTAACGAAAGAAGCAATGACATTGCATATTGTTTGGTTTCATGTGCCAACAAGCGCTCTTATGGTGAAGATAGAGATTATACAGATAAAAGACCAAAACTTGAAGAGTTGGATTTAATTGGACCCAATACCAGCAGAAATGCGTTAACATACAACGTTGAATCATCAACCCTACATGGACATCAGGTAAGGCTGTTCTAAGAATTTTTCTTTGCAACCAAGATGCATGAATCCAGACTTTTTGACGAAATGGTTTTATAGTATCTATCCATTTGGAGGTACAGATTTTTTCAGGCTAAACATAAATTTGATTAGAAACATAAAATTAAAAAATTTATCTTTTGGGTAAAAAATTGAAAGTAAGGCCAGGTTTTCACTATAGTGCCGCTCTCGATACGATCTCGATACGCTCTCGGTCCGGTAAGATATTCTTATAGGAGAAACAATGAACCTATTCACACTATCGGTTTCGTGGAGATTTCGATATCGTAAATTCTTTTTCATTTAAAAAAAATTATCGAACAGAGGGTGAGTGTACACGACAAGAACAATTTGAACGTAGGCGTATTACGCCCTTTTAAGTTTAAAATGTATCGTCCACACGGGACATTTCGTTACGCGGTCATAAGAGGTGTGATTTCTTTGTCTTAACCTAACTTTTATCAGGATTTTTGTTTACATTTTATCTAAAAATTACAATGAAGCAAAATAAAACATTAATTGCGGCAGTATTTTAATTTAGACAAAAAGAGTTACAAAATGTAAGGGAAATATTAAAATATTCTTTATTAAAAAAAAAACAGGAAGGTCATTGCTACTGGGTCCGGTCTGTATTTGAGGAAAATATTGGAGAAAGGCTTGGATATACTAATAATTTAATTCAAGAAATGTGAAAAAATGATCCTGATTTTTTAAAAATATTTCCTATTACTATTGGTGAATTTGAAGAGCTCTTCGCTGTTGTTGGGCCAATAATTAGAAAACACGATATGGAAATGTGTATAGCTATAACCTTATTACTAGGTTGGAAATAACATTGTGATATTTAGCTGATGAAATCAGAACATGAAAGCAACCGTGTGAATTCCGAGTCGGTAAACAGTGTTTCTGAAATTATTCAGGTTACTTGTGCGGTAATATGGGACTCTTTAAAAGAAGTTTTATTTCCAATATTTACCACTTCTACCTGGTAAAGAGTTGCCAATGAGTTCAGCAGATGGATAAAACGCATAATTAGACAAGAGGAACAAAACGAAATAAAGGACGCCCTATTAACAGATGGAAAGATGAAATTATCATAATAGTCCGACACTAATGGACGTATAAAACACATAACAGAGGTAGCTGAAGATAATGGAAAGGCAGTGGATAGTTAAAAACCTATCATGACTGATTTTTTTCGGAACGTAAAACAAAGAAGCAAAACTTTTTGACTTTTCGAAAAAATGTATTTTTATTTGTAAAACAAATAAGATCGGTATCAAGTATTCTTGCCTGATATGTACAGAGTGGCCAAAAAATATAAAAGTATAAACCTTGCTTTTTCGTTTTTTTATGAATAATATTGATAGATTTTATAAACATTATTTTAATCGCATATCATGTTTACCCGACTTCTAAAAGGAGGTTCTCAATTCGTCGACTATGATTTTTTTTTTATGTATGTACACCGATTCCTCCGGAACGGCTGCACCGATTTGAATAAAATTTTTGACGTTATGTTCAGGAAGTTGCTGCGGTGGTCCCATATTTTTTTGGATGAAATTGGTGTAGTAAAATCCAAGATGGCGCTAACAATATAGCGGCCAAAAAAATTAATATTGTCCGATTTTCTCCAAAATTGATACGGGGGAGTTTTTAGGGTCGCACAAGTTATTTTTTCAAAAATTCAATATGGCGGATTCAATATGGCGGACGAAAAAATCAATTTTGTTCGATTTTCTCCAAAATTGGAATGGTGGACTTTTCAGAGTCGCACATAACGAATCTGAAATTATTTTTAAAAAGTTCCATATGGCATATCCAATATGGCGAATAAAAAATTAATTTTGTCCGATTTTTTCAAAATTGATATGAGGGAGTTTTTGGGATCGCACATTGCGAATCTGACATTCTTTAAAAAAAATTAAATATGGCGGATTAAAGATTCTACTTCTCTCGATAAAATCATTATAAGGGAATATTTGTTAGTGTTAATTGCGAATTTAAAATATTTTTGGAAAAACTCAGTCTGGCCGATTCAATATGACGTCCTAAAAATTTTACATTTTTCGATTGCCTCCAAAACTGATATACAGGGTTCTTGAGGGTGCAAATTAGAAATTTAATAGTATTTTTTCAGGATTCAGTATGGCGGACAAAAAATTTTGTTCAAATGTGAGACTGAATCTGAATTTTGAAAATATAAATAGCGAATATAAAATTATTTTAAGAAAATCTAATATGTTAGATACAACATGACGGTCTAGAAATTTTAAATTTCCGGATTTCATCCAAAATTGGTACTAGGGGGCTTTGAAGAGTTTAGATTTAGATTAGATTGAGTCATTAAAATTATTTTTTTGAAATTCAGTATGGCGGATCCATTATGGTGAGTTCAAAATTTTACCTTATTCGCATTTTTTCAGATTTGGTACTAGGGTGTTTTCGGGATGGTGGTATTACGAATATGAAGTTAATTTTTTCAACTATGAGTTTGATAAGATACAATATGAGGGACTGAAAATTTTACATTTTCCGACTTTGTCCAAAATTGATATTGCGAAGTTCTTGGGGTGTATACAAACTCAATATGCAAGCTAAGAAATTTACATCTTAAGTTCTTCAAATATCGATATTGGAAGGTTTCGGGGCCTATATTACCAATTTAAAATTAATTTGAAATTTAAGATAGTCGATTTACTATGACAGACTAAATATTTGTTTGATATAATTTCACTGGTATTTGGAGAACTCTAACAATCAAAGAATTTGAGTAGTTCATTTTAGGGTCATTTGCAACGTTGGATAAAATGGGTATTTTTTTGCCACCTTGGAGTAATTGCGAGGTACACTAATCTCGATTAGTACTTAGTTCAAATAATTTATGGATATCATAATTAATTTAAAACTATAGATCGAAACAATAAAATTTTTATATGAAATTGAAATTTTTGAAGCGCCAAATTATTTTTAAATAAAACAAATAACTACTAATATATACAAATTATGGTCAGAAAGCAATTACAAATAATAATTCAAAAATTTCAATTTTATATAGAAATTTCTCGTTATTTTTCACTTTTTAGCCCAATTTTTAAAAGTCGGTTCAATTTTTTTTATAAAAATTTTATTTTACATTAATGTTTAAAAAACTTTCTTACCTATATACCCTAGTATATAAAAATTAAGAATAAGACAGTTGTCATACTGTTTCATTTACAGTAATATGTTTACTTTAATGAAAAAAAAAAATATATATAAATGAAAACACAGAAGCATGAACACTTAAAACACATTAACATCAAAAATAATAAAATTTTTATAAAAAAATTGAACCGACTTCTAAAAGTGCGCTAAAAAGTGAAAAATCACCATAAATTTTGATATGAAATTGAACTTTTTGAAGTCGGCGCCAAACTAATACCTGACAAAATGTGATTTGCATAAACAGATTAAAAATACTTTATTTGTAATTGCTTTCTTACCATAATTTGTATATATTAGTAGTTATTTATTTCGTGTACAAATAATTTGGCGCCGACTTCAAAAAGTTCAATTTCATATAAAAATTTATGGTTATTTTTCACTTTTTAGCGCACTTTTAGAAGTCGGTTCAATTTTTTTATAAAAATTTTATTTTTCTATTTTTAGTTTTAGAATTCATTATGATATTCATAAATTATTTGAACTAAGTACTAATCGAGATTAGTGTACCTCGCAATGACTCCAAACTGGCAAAAAAGTACCCATTTTATCTAAAGTTGTAAATCACCCTAAAATGAACCACTAAAAATTATTTAGTTCTTAGAGTTTTCCAAATACCAATCAAATGGGGTCAAACGAATATTTAGTCTGTCACAGAAAATCCACTATCTTAAATTTCAAATTAATTTTAGATTGGCAATATAGGCCCCAAAACCTTTCAATATCGATATTTAAAAAAAAATAAATTCATTTTTTATCCATCATATTGGATACGCCATATTGAATTTTTAAAAAATAATTTTAGATTCGTCATGTGTGACCTCGAAAACTCTCCCGTGCCAATTTTGGTGAAAATGGGACAAAATTGTTTTTTTTTGTCCGCCATATTGAGTTCTTTAAAAATAATTTCAGATTCTTTATGTGAGGCCCCGAAAACTTCCCTATACCAATTTTGGAGAAAATAGGACAAAATTGATTTTTTCGTCCGCCATATTGGATCCGCCATATTGAATTTTTTAAAAATTATTTTAGATTCGTCATATGCGACTCCGAGAACTCCCTCGTGTCAATTTTGGAGAAAATCGGACAAAAACGATTTTTTTGTCGGCCATATTAGATCTGCCAAACTGAATTTTTTAAAAATTATTTTAGATTCGTCATATGCGACCCCATAAACTCCCCCATACCAATTTTGGTGAAAATCGGACAAAATTTATTTTTTCGTCCGCCATATTGGATCCACCATATTAAATTTTTTAAAAATAATATCAGATTCGTTATGTGCAACCTCGAAAACTCCCCCATACCAATTTCTGAGAAAATCGAACTAAACTAAATTTTTTTGTCCGCCATATTGGATCCGCCATTTTGAATTTTCTTAAAATAATTTCAGATTCGTTGGGTACAACCCCGAAAATTCCTCCATACCAATTTTGGAGAAAATCGGACAAAATTAATTTTTTTGGCCGCCATATTGTAAGCGCTATCTTGGATTTTACTGCACCAATTTCATTTAAAAAAATATGGGACCACCGCAGCAACTTCCTTTACATAACGTAAAAAATTTCATTCAAATCGGTGCCGCCGTTCCGGAGTAATCGGTGTACATACATAAAAAAAATACATAGTCGACGAATTGAGAACCTCCTTCTTTTAGAAGTCGGTTAAAAACTTGCCATAACTAAACCTTGGCACGAAACGCCAATCAGCAAACACGTATCCAAGTGTAAGGTTGAATAAACTTAGATATGCAGTTTATCTATTTTTATATTATGATTAATATCATTTAAATTCAAGCTGATTTTCCCGATATGTGCAAAAATAAAAATTTAAAAAAAGAAAATGTTTCCCCGAGATCTATATTTAATTTCATAATGTCGATTCTGTTGTTAAAATTGAGTTATTATAAAAAATAAATTGAAACATCAGTGATTGTTTTTATATTTGTTGCAGGAATCCAGTAAACAAGAAAGCAATGATGTTGCAGCATGTTATCAGCCTTTAAGTGCAGACAAGCGTTCTCCTGAAGAAGATGGAGATTATTCAGTTAAAAGTCAAACAGCTGTAGACTTGGAATTAAGTCAACCCAGTACCAGCGAAATAACATCAAACTGTTACAACGTCGTATCATCAGCTCCAAAGAAAACTCTACATGGGCTTACTTACCAATTAAGGTTGCTCATGCTTTTTGTGCAACGAGTCCCTGAAAGACAAGAATTTTTCCTTGCGACTGAGATGCACGAAGCCGGACTGTTTGATGACATAGTTTTAAAGTATCGACAAGGTAATATGTGGAAGTACCGATTTCTTCAAGCTAAGCATAAAAATGATGAGACGTATAAAATTAAAAAAATTGATCTTTTTAATAAGAAATCAAAATCGAAAAAAAATACCCAATCTTCTAAAAATGTGGGCGAGACTAAACCATATTTATTAAAGAAATATTTTGAATCATATTGTGTTATTAAAGAAAATATTTTCTTTAAGAATGCTAACTTAGAGGAGTTTTTAATTTGTACAAATGTCGGTTTTGACGATGAAGCTATGGATTATTTTGAGTGTACCAGGGAAAATGATCATGACCCGATATTTGGAAATCGGGTAGGTTTTGAAAAGAAATATCCTGTTAAATTCATATTAAGAAAGGAAAAAATTCTCGAACTTAAAGAAGACTTTGAAATAAATAGTCAGAATGAAAATTGTTTCTCAAATTTTGTCAAAAAGTTTAGATTTTTAACTAATTATGAAGACAGTGAATTAAATGAGAATATTCAACATTATCTAAAAGAATACCTGAAAATAGAAAATGTCGATTTAGCTAATGGATACTTTCAAAACCGCGTTCTTAAATGGTTTGAAACCTATAAAGATAAAAAAAGTAACTATTTGCATATTACAGATAAAGAAGAGTTTTTAAAATCGCTTAATAATAACATTGAGTCCCTGTTGGTAGCAGGATATTCCACTTTTTATTTTGAGGAGTTAAAGAGTTGTGAAGTAAAATTTGAAAATATTTTACCCCTGCGTGAATTTTTCGGTCAGAAATCAGGCAGGATGTCATTTGTTATAACCAGAACCGCTAAATTAAGTGTAATTAAGTTGAGCCAATTGTTTAATAAACTTAAATTAAAACAGGATGAATTTATACTTACAAATGCAGATAAATTACGTAATAATAAAAAAATCTCTACTACATTTTTTGCTGAATCAAGTTACAAATGGTTAGTAGTTGAGTATTATCATAACGACATAAAATTGGAGAGAGAAATTTTGAATAAAATTTTGAAAATTGATAATAAAAAGACGATTGTAATTATTGGCTGGGAAGAAAGTGTTTTGAATTTTAGACAACATTTGCCTTTTGATACACCATGTTTTTATGATAAAAATAATTCATTCAAGGATCTGACGATGGTCTCACAAGAAAAAATATTGGAACGGCCAGTTATATTTCAAGGAAAAGAAGTTAATCTAAATCAATTGATAAATATAGATTCGGGTAGAAATATTATTGATGAACAAATATTAGAAAAACTTCTTAGGGATAAAATTAAAATAGGCAATAATAAAGCCTTCAGTTCAGATTTTTTTATTGAAGATTGTTATATACGAAGAAAATTGAGTCAAAGAAGTTTAAAGCTCGATATTTTACGAAATGTGGAAGTTTTAAAAAGTTGTTTGTTTTTTATTTTCGGCGTAAATATTGACCAACTTAAACATTTAAAAATAAACAATAACTTCATTTTCACGTGGGAAAAAGGGAAAATTTATACAAATGGAATTATTCTTTGTAACAAAATGAAATATGAAGACAGAATTATTGAGTTATACACCAATAAGAATGAAAATCTTTGTTGGTTGGAATATTTAAAAGGGAAATTTTTAATTATGAATATTAGAAATGAGACTGATATTCTTCATAAATATATCTGCTTGGAAGAATATGAGTTAGACAATAAAGAAATATTAGAGAAAAAAATTATAATACTTGCTGATGGTCCTGGTAGTGGCAAGTCCATGTTTATGACGGAAGTTGCACGTCAACTTAGACAAGTAATGTCTAATATATGGATTTTAAGAATTAATCTTTCCTATTATGCATACAAACAAAAAGGTCATAAACAAGCTGTGACATCTTTGGAAGATATTAAATTTAAAGATCATGAAACAAATAGAGCAATAGAATTTATGGCTAATCTTTTATTTCCTCAGCAATATAAAAAGATAAACAAACTTTTTGCAAGAATACTTCTTACCCAATCTCTGTACTATTTAAATGGAAATATGAGATTTCCTAAAATAATACTCTTATTTGACGGCTTTGATGAAATAAGTCCCACATTTAAAGAAAGAACGCTCACTTTACTCAAGGCACTTTTGAATTCAAATGTTGCACAAATGTGGATTACCACAAGAAATCACGAAGAACTTAGCTTGGAAGTGGCTCTGCATTCATCTTCTTTCTTTCTTAGACCTCTTGATGTTATGGAGAAGATTGATTTTATACAAAAATTGTGGAAATACAATTTGGTGAATTTTGATAATATAGAACCTAAACCTGATAGCAAAGATGCTTTAACGTATCTTACAGAAATAATAGACAATATTTGTAATTGTGATAATAAATTTTTTAGTAGTAGTTTCCGGGACTATCGAGAACATTGGCTGCCTGTTCCTAATTGTTTTAACTTAAAAGCCTCGCTAAGTAATATTAACTTTTCAGCCATCGCAAAATATCTAATATTTTATTTCGAACGCTGCTACAAAGATATAATACTAGAGTTCATTGCTAATCCCTTACAACTTAAAATGATCGCCGAAATGATTGTTTTTAAAAAGTTCATCTCTTTCCACAAATTCGACATATTTTCACTATACGAAGAATTTATAAAATACAAGTGGAAAATATTTCGTGATGATAAAAACGCAGCTGGAAAAACCGAAGCAGGCCATGGATCCTTTAGAATAGTTATAAAATACTTAACAACAGTTCACCAAAAAATTGCTTTTAAATGTTTATTTCGTCCACACGATACTGAAGAGTTTATGGAAGGATATGATAAAATAGAATTGTCAAGGGCAGGATTACTTGTAATCCATGATGATCGTTTGGAATTTGTGCATCGAAGTTTTGCAGAATATTTTGTCAGTCAATATTTCGCCGAAAATTTCCATTGGGAAAATATACAAAAAATTATTTTTTCAGATGTTTTAACAAAAGAAAATTACTCATTAATACGAAAGTTTTTAAACGGAAATGCAACATTTTTAGAAAAATTAAGCTCCAAAACCCCTCAAATGATTGAAATAATAACGACTAATGGTTCCGGCTCAGGCATACTTCACCAAATGCTCATAGAAGATCTCTATAATTTGTTTGTGAAATTCCTTGAAAATTTACCTCTAAACTTTTCCAAACTCGCCAGATGGTTTGATCAAGATAATTACGGAAAAACAGTGCTACACAGAATTTGTGAATATAAAACAGACGAGCAAATTGTAGAAAATATATTAAAAGCAATAAAAGACAGCGTTTCATCGGAAACACTTCACAAACTGTTCTTCCAAAGGGATAACGAACAACGCACAGCACTACATTGCATTAATTTTTATGGAAAAAATTCAGTAGTGAAACAAAAATTACAGTTTTTCAAACTTAATTGTACGGATAAGTTATTTTATGAACTTATACTTCAGGTCGATAAAGCAGAAGATACTATATTAAACATTGCTTGTGCTCGTGGACAGGATATAACTGATTTATTGGAAGTATCTGACGAAAATAGAGACGTAATTAGTAAGCTTTTATTAAAAACTGATAATGGTGGGCGAACAGCCTTGTATTTCACTGTTTTGCACTCCGATAATCCTTCTCTGGTAACAACAATGCTTAATCTTATTAAATCAGTCTGTAATATAACAGAAATTAAAAATTTATTTGCATTAAAAATTGATTCATGTAACCTGCTGCACACTGTTTGTTGTAAAAGGAACAAAGATATTTTAGTTAATTTTTTAAGTGCAATTAAAGACAACAAAGAAATTGTTGAAAAACTTGTGCTAGAAACTGACCGACATGAACTAACTCCATTGCATTGTCTTGTGAGTAATCTCTACAATTTCGATATGCTAAAAATATTATTGGATTTTGTAAAATTGAACTGTAGTAGAGAAATGCTTCATACGCTTTTGTGCAAAAGTATTTGTGATGGGACTACTATCTTACACATAGCCATGACAACTTGTAAATATGGTCATGACTCATTGACACTTCTCCTAACTTATTTATTTAATTTAGTGGAGAACAATAAAGAAGTATTTTATGATCTTTTGTTGACAAGCGACAAGTACGGGCGAACAGTATTATTCTATTATATCTCTCAATTGGAAGGTTCTTTTTTACTTAAAGAATTACTTGATTTTGTTAGACTAAATTGCGATGAAGAAACTTTCACTAAACTTATACTTAAATGCAATAAAAAAGGTCGTACAGTATTGCACATATTCTGCCTAAATGACAACCGTGAAGAAATTCTAACCTATTTGTTAAATTTAGTTAAAGATAACACAACTCCTACAATATTTAAGACATTTTTATCCACAAAAGATTGTCATGGAAAGGTTGCCTCGGATTATATTGAACGCAATGCTGATAATTCTGCTTTGTTGGGAGTTTTATTAAATTTCATTTTTCAACTATTGGAAATAGTAGACGATTCTCAATTAGTTGATCAATCCGAAAATTCGATTAATCTGCTAATTAGTGAATCAGAAGATTAATTAATTATATTGTTGAGTGATTTGCCCATTTGTTAACTATCTTTCTAATTATTCTAGTGCATAGTTTTCCCGATTAATAAGTTAAGTTAATCTAATGCCATACATGAAATACTGAACATAAAATATATCAATAGATTCTAATCGTACTTTCCTCAATTGATCAAAATGTATTAACTTTATCCATACGTAACATAAAAGACAACACTTACACAACGTTATTCAGTAGGTTTTATATTTCAAATTAAAATATTCCATCATATAAGTGTTTGTAAACTTTTTAAATTTAAAAATATTTTAACTTCGTTTAAAATTAATCTACCCCCCACACAGGCGCGGATCCAGGGGGGGGGGAGGCGATCGCCGCCCTTTCCTAAAGAGCATTGAGTCCAGGAAAACAGACCCGATTTTGCCTCTTATACTATAGTTTATTCAAGAACTAGAGAGAGCAATAAATCATTTTTTTACCTGCGGTTCTTTAGTCCGATGTCTTTGGCAAAATCTGTTAGACACATATATTTTTCATAGGCATGGATTAGAAATTTTATAATCAAAATTTCCGATTTATAATAATCGACTATTTCTGTTGGATAACCTAATAACAAAAGAATTAAAAACTAAGCTTAATTGTAATAATGGTCATGCTCCCTACATATATGGCATTCCAAAGTTACATAAACCAGGCACCCCACTTCGTCCTATTGTTAGTAATATACAGTCACCCACATACAATTTATCAAAATATTTATCGGATATTATCAGTAAACTTCTAGGTAAAAATGATTATTATGTCAAAAACTCATGGGAATTTTGCGATTATATTAAAAATAAAACTATCCCTCAAGGTCACATATTAGTATCTTTTGATGTGGTATCCCTATACACTAATATCCCCATTAACTTAGCTATTCAAAGCATAGAAAATTATTGGGAAAAAATAAAAAACTTCACACCATTAACAAAAAATAATTTTATTGAAGCTACCAAATTATGTTTAACGCAAACCTTTTTTCGCTTTCAAGATTCTTTCTTTTCACAAATCTACGGTGTTGCCATGGGTTCACCAATATCTGCAACAATAGCAAAACTTGTCATGGAACTTCTAGAAGAAAGTGTAATTAAACAACTAAATTACAAACCTTTTTTCTTTAAAAGATACGTCGACGACTGTATATTATGCATACCGGAAGACAAAGTTCAGTACACCCTCAATAAATTTAATAGTTATCATAATAAAATACAATTTACATTAGAAAAAGAAAATAAGAAAGCCATTAATTTCCTCGACATTACTATTTAATATGATCACAATGGTAAAATAAAAACAAACTGGTACACAAAACCGATATGGTCAGGGAGATACCTAAATTACAATTCTGTAGCACCCATAAAATACAAAAAGAGTGTGGTCACAGCACTAACCGATAGAGCTATCAAATTTTCCCATCCACAATTTAGACCGCAAAATTTAAAAAAAGTTAAATACACTTTAGCGAAAAACAATTACCCAAAGAAATTTGTTGAACCCATAATAAAAAGCCGAGTAAATAAAATCTATAACAACAATCAGCCAACAAAAAGCAATGTTCCATCAACCCAAAAATCCATAGCATTGCCGTATATACCAGAAATTACTAATCCCATTAAAAAAGTGCTAAAACCATATGATATCCAAATAGCTGAAAAACCTTCTAATAATTTCAAAAACCTTTACACAAAACTTAAACCTGATATCCCTAAAGACGAACAAATAAATGTCATTTACAAGATCAATTGCTTAGACTGCAACCAAACATATGTCGGTCAAACCAAACAGTATTTAAAAAATAGAATACAAAATCACAAATACAGCATTAGACATCACAATAACGATAATAAAACCGCCTTAGCCAAACATGCAATTGATAACATGCACAACATCGATTTTAACAACGTGGAGATTTTAGACAAAGAAATTAATTACAAAAAAAGAACAATTAAAGAAATTATCCATATTAAAAGAACACCCGGTACAATGAATTTCAGAACGGACACAAATGACCTGAGTAATGTATATACGAATCTAATAGGGCAATAAAATTGCAGATGGTCCAGAAACTTTCAAACCCTTTGGTAGTACTCTGTCAAAAGCACAACAAACCAGATGTGAAAAAAAATGCTTCAAAAAATAATAGTTTTCTATATTTATATTTATATTAAATAAGAAGTGTTTAATATTGTATTAAAGTAATAAAATAGTTAAATGTAAGTTGTTCAAGTGAACAACCTGTTAACATTAGGTAAGAAAGTAAAATTTTCAGTTTATATAGCATAAATTTACATATTCCTTTTCATATTTACAGTAATTCTCTGAAGATGGTTTAATCAATAAAATAAACCGAAACGTCAGAAAAAAACATGTGTTAATTTTTATAAAGTAATAATATGACCGAAACCCAAAAAAGTAAAAACTAATTAATAACTACACGGTCAACAAATAGAAACAAAATTACGTATCTAATTCGTAATCAAAGTCAGTGAAGCTATCTTCGCTCAAATTAATTATAATTGGTTTTCTTTCTTTTATTATATGGATTTTTACCAATTTTCTGCACTAACTTTATTCAAAAAAATCTTTTAAAAGTTCAGTTAAATTACTAATTTTGTAAGTTGTGTTATTTCTAGCAACTCTACCTTTTACTTGAGAGAGATATTTCCCTCTGCAACGGACATTTTCCGGATGATCAATAAGAACAGATTTCCCGTCTGGTTTTTCCCAGCAAAAATTAAGTTCTCTGAGCAATTTCGAGAGCTCAGTTCTTTTAATTTCAGGTAAATCCCTATTTTCATTGATCTTAGTTAGAATTTTGTCGACGGTTCGGATCTGCTTCTCATAATAAAGTGTATGTACAACTCCTTTTATTACAGTTGATATCTCTTCTTCCAACGAGGTTTTTCGTCTGCCTGTGATCGAATGTAGCTTGGGAGTACTAACAATTCCAGTCATTTTTTCTCCTTCAGTATTCGGTACATAGTAGATTTTCCAACTCCTGTCATGTTGGAACACATCTCTACAGAGCTTTTAACATTATTATCTAGAAATTGAGATCTTAAGGCATCAAAAACATTCATCGTAATAAGTTTTTCGTTGAGGAAAAAATGCCCTGGTTTAACAATTTTGGAATAAATATTGATGTGGAAGCCATACCTTTTGGGTATCTCACTCATCTCAAATAATATATAAAAACAAGCACGAACAAGATAAATCACTAAGGACACACTGTAAAGTGTACTTTACTCACTGACAGAAATTAAATTGAACTATCAGAATTTTTATTATTGCAGTAAATTTATAAAAGCTTAAAAAATTTAAATATAATTAGATTCACGGCTGTCCTCAGTTACCTGCGGTACTGGAGCAGGTACGTTGGAGGTTTCGGTAACAGTTTTATTACTCTCTCTGGTTCTTGAATAAAGTATAGGAATGTGTATGCTTGCAATCGCCCCTCCCCTTCTCTAGAGCTTTGAGTTCAGGAAAATAGAACCGATTCTGCATTTTATATTAGGAATGTGTATGCTGCTGGCACCCCCCCCCCCCCCCCGTTAACAACTTGTTTTTCTTGCGATAGCCCCCCACCCAAGAGCTTTGAATTCAGGAAAATAGACCCGATTCTGCCTCTTAAACTAGGAATGTGTATGCTCCTCGCATCCTCCCCCCCCCCTGTCGGCAACTTGTTTTTTCTTGCGGTCACTCTCCCTCTCCAAGAGCTTTAAATTCAGAAAAATAGACCTAACCCTGCCTTTTACACTAGAAATGGGAATGTTGCTGTGTCTCCCCCCTCCTCGTCGACAACTTGCTTTCGCTTGCGATACTGTACTTTTGTGATATCACCGCTCCCCCGCAAAGAGAGAGGCTGGATCCGCCCCTGTCACATAGCATAAAAGCTTCCACCCACAGCATGAAAGCTTTCCAATAAAAACTTCATGTAAGCTTCCTAAGTAACCTTCCAAGAACTTTTTAGGAAGTTTATAAATAAATTTTTTAAAGAATAACATAAAAAATGTTACATGGAAGATTAACGTGAAATGTTTTTCCTTTTGTACTATCTTGATCTGTAGGTTCCTTTTCTAGTCCAATGACAAGTGAGAGCAGTTGGTCTGCTTTCAACAAAATAATAAGATTAAAAATTTGTTCCGTCAAACTTTCACTAAATCGAATTTAATCGCTGTACTTGATGCCGTCATTAATGCTTATAATTTATTATATATAGGACTACGAAAATAATTAAAAAAATAATAATAAATAACACTGCTTAATTCAAACGAACCTTCAAAATAAAGACCAACAGACTAATACAGTGAATGTATCATTCAATCACTAAGAATTGTTAAAATAAAATATAAATTTAATT
This sequence comes from Diaprepes abbreviatus, assembly GCA_034092305.1. Classification (NCBI taxonomy): domain Eukaryota; kingdom Metazoa; phylum Arthropoda; class Insecta; order Coleoptera; family Curculionidae; genus Diaprepes; species Diaprepes abbreviatus. The sequence continues at coordinate 1,439,299 of JASJET010000242.1, forward strand.
CTGCCCTCTCGGCTCAAGGTCGACAACGAATGAATTTTTACAGTATAAAAATAGATGCATTCCAAATCTTAGATATACCTACTATGTAGACAACATTACAGAGACCTACTATGTTTATACCTTCGTAATTAAGTCAGATCAGGTAATTATAGATATTTCGATGAAATCGAAATTAACACAAGCAAAAGTGGTTTGTTATGTACGTATGTATGATGCTCAAATTTGAATCATATGGTGGAATATAAGATAAATCAGCAACCCCAAGACTACCTAATATTCATGGGCGGTGGGTGCTCTATAGAAAGGGCACAATTAAAATTACATTTCAGGTTATTTTTATAACTATATTAATTAGATGGGTGGTTTTATGTACCCTGAACCCCACATATTCTCAATGCTTTTTCCGTTTTAATCTGAACACACAAGAGTCCATCTTAAAATTTAGTTGAATTTTTTATAACTATAGGTGTAACTAAGTATCCTGAGTGCCATAAATTATTTTTTCCTAAAAGGTTATATATATATATATATATATATATATATATATATATATATATATATATATATATATATATATATATATATATATACGAATGATTTCAATCCTTTCGTTCAAAAAATCGTTTTCACGATGTATCGCCAAAATCTCATTTGGCATTTTCAAATCCGGTTCATCTCGTTACTCGCTGAGGACTAATGGTGGTCTCAGATGAATTATCGCACTAAGGCACGCCTCCTTTTTTGTATTTGGGTGTGGTTTTGTACTGAACGCTTGTTGAATCGAGCTTTCCGGATTTCAGACAGTCTTCGAAAGCGCCAGACTTTTCTGATGGTGTTCCTAAAACGGCTATAGTGTGCGATATCTTCATAAAGCAGGGACTATAACAATCTTAGGCGAAGCGTTGCCAAGTATAAAATTATATCGCTAGACCGTAACGTGATGCGTGGTTGGTCCTGTAACGAGCGCTATCGTGGTTCATCTCCACCAGGTCGCTATTTTTCGTTGTTATAAGGTAGAATTTAGAAAGTGAAAAAATCGTTTCCAAGTTTTTTCTACCTTATTGAACCGCAACGCAGGGGGGTGCGGTGAGAGTCCCTCCTAAACCACCCGACCAGATAGGAATTCTGGCCGCCTCACCTTTCTTCTCGCTCACCGGGGCAAAAGGGGAGTGAATGATAAAAGGGGCTTTTGTTTCTTCTGTTTACTTCGGAAATTGAAGTAAAGTTTGCTTCCAAAAATAAGCATTTGTCGGCTATGCATAAAGCATGATGTATGTTTGAGCGTGGAATGCTCCAAGGTTGAGATTCTGAGAGAAAATCAAGAATTGGGTAAGCTAAGCATTACGGTGAATAACACTTAGCCAGGGGATACTTGCAAGTGTATGAGTTTATAGGCCTTTTGTTTTTGGTTTCATATTTTCCGCAAAGAAAATTTTGAAAAAAAATTTTGTTTAACAATTTCCGCAAAAGAAATTTAGAAAATTTTATTTATTATAAAAATTTCCGCAAAGAGATTCGTTGTACAACTTTCCGCATGAAAATTATGCATAAATCTGAATATAAAATCCGCTACGGGGATGTAAGGTAATGCGCATTTCGAAAATTGAGAATGAAAATTATTCCGCAATTGAAATGTTTAGCGTTATTTATACCCATGTGTTTAATTAACGTGTAATGCGTGTAATTATAACTAACTGTACATTCTTTTCTTATAATCCATTCCTAAACGTCGTAAAATATATCAGTCCATTCAACTCTCGCATGGGATACATCTTATAACGAAACTGGTAATAAGTTGCCTTTAATTCCCGCAGTTAAATTTGCTGAAGGGGGATAAAATAAAATCCAAAATAATATTTCAAGAACCGTCCTTTTTCCAGGTATTCTCTCCCAAAAAATCCCGAAATAAAGGCGTTTTTATGTTCTGAAATATATCGTAGAAACTGAAGTTGCTTTTCGCAAAAGTGATTAAAAAATGTAAGGGTAACAAGGAACAGATCATAAGAAGTTTTGTGTTTGTCCGCAAAACAAGTAAGGGTAACTAACTTGTATGAAGTTCGAAAAAAAGTATGGGTAATAAAACGCTATGAGAAAAAGTATGGTTAACCAAGTTGCTAAAAACAGTACTAGTAACTGTGACTTAGAAAAATATGAAAATTTTATCTAAGTGAAAATTGAAAATATTATTATAAAATAATAATATTGGAGTGTCAAAACGACTGAATATGAATTTGTTTTGGAAAAATTTTAATGAATTTTTCTGGAAAAAATATGATATGGGAAATCATATCATATTTTGATTTTGAGGTTATGTTATGGTTGAGTATATGGAAACTCATGTTTATTTCGAATTGAATCGCGAAGTTTATGTCGGTGATCCGTAATTGCAACCCCAGTTCGTGTATACAATTACGAATAACACCCGACTTTCGAACTATAGTGTCTGAGAGCCCTGTAGTTGAGAAAACTTACCTAGGCGTTCGTAAGCAGATACTACCTAAAGTCCAACACTGTATTTTTTATACAAGGGGAATTCTCAGACACCGTATTTAACCCGATTAGTTTGCATTTCGCTTTAAAATCTTCTTGAATCTTTGGTTTTTCACTATCTTTGTGCAAGTGATAGCTACTAAACGCCCAAAGATCCCGTGATATGATTTTAAGTTTAACGAAGCGATGACTGGACGTTCTTTGAAGACTTCGATGCCTTCAGAAAGATCGTCGTGGTTGTTGTATGGAGGTACTGGAACTGGTAAGCGCCACGGCCGTTGCTTTCATGCTTCTTCTGATGGTCGTCAGATCAAACAGAATGCCAACCCAAGAGAAGAGAAGGATGCTTGTGATCGACGAGTTTTGTTAACTTTTTTAGGCCACGCCTTTAAAGTCGAAACAAACGAATGACAACGCTGTATTTTGTCCCATAAGCACTAATGCTTTTTGAACAGTGAAATTTCAAAGGAAATCATGCTTAAAAGTTTGTGAAATGGTGTTTTCCATTTGAAGGATGATCCATAGTGATCAGATAAGTATCTGTTTTCAAAAATCGCAAACAGATATGTACAATACCTCCCCACCTAGAAACGCTCACCACTTGAAACTTGACTTGATTCATCCTATCACAGGAAAGAATTCAAGGGAAGTGAGTGTTACGATAATGAATAAATCATTGTCATAGATGTTTGCCATACTGGCTCTCGCCGTGAGATATGGTCTTTAATAAAGAGGTGGAATCAAAGTTCAACTTGGTCGTTGTATCATATATTCAAGATTATGAATAAATGATGAGTAAAGTTCATGACGTCTCATGAAAGGTCTTCTATTAAGGACATATATATAAAATGATACTCAAGAGCGGTTGTCTCAGTTAATCTTAAATGATACTCAGATCGGTCGTCTCGGTTTATCATTGATGATGGATTCCGTTTCCACGTAGTTACCGGATATTGCTAAGGTGCTGTTTTACACAGGTAGTCAGATCTCTTGTCTGAGTACAAGCTGTGCCGCATCACTTAGGGGGGTTCATCAGTACCAACTTATGTAAAGCTGTGTCGACATGGTCGCAGATTGCTTCGTGACCTTTACTGTCCGGCGTCGGATCCCCATCCGATCTAGATCAGTAGTGATGTATTATATTACCTTCTCTGGTATATATAATAAGTGTATCCTAATCCTAAACTTAAACCTAACCTAATCCTAAAATGATGTCACGAAACAGTAGTATATATATATCTAGAAGAGAATGAGTCTCAAGTCAGACCTCAAGCCGTTGCTGTCTTGGTGCTGCTATCGACGAATAAAAGTAATAGGTGGACCGTTGTCCAAGTAGAATAAGTAGAGTTATACCAAGTGAAGTTTTTCTTCCAAGTTTTGAAAATAAAGTGTGGTGTCCATATTGGCTGTCTCGCTCATATATGGGTCGTACCACGTTTTGATGAACTGATGGTTCATTTTTAATTAAATAGATTCAAAGTTGATTTGTACATTCAGTAATTCGATGATCCAATTCTTGGTAACCTGCATAAGGAGTGCCCGTTTTCTTGCGATCCACTGATATGTCCTTTCGGACGCGGCGCAAGACAACTTGTAAGTTGAGGCTTTCTATCTTTGAGAAAATGGTAACCTTACACTAAGTCAAGCCAAATCTGATTGTATACCATCTTTTACTAGCCTGTTCAACTTGAAGTAAAAGTTGTTAAATGTCTTTAACAATGTGATGTCCTAGTGTGGAGATTGGAGAGTAAAGTATGAATGATTTCCTTTTGAAGAATGGCTTTGATCTTTAACGAATAATTCTTATTCGTCGAATGATTGTATTGCCAAATATGAAAATTTAGTCTAGAATAAATGTTCTGGCACTAAATTTATGTAAATGAATTTTATCGAGGTGTTCAAACTCGTTTTGTGAATTTTGATGAGGGGTTCAAACTCATTTTGTGAATTTTTAACGAGGGATTCAAACTCATTTTATGAATTTTTAACGAGGGATTCAAACTCATTTGTGAATTTTTAACGAGGGATTCAAACTCATTTTAATGTTGCTATAGCTGTACGATGTTGTACTGTGCTAAAGTATAATATAATAAGGTGTACCATTCCTTATTATTTGTTTTGTTCCAGTATAATTTGTTCCAGTTTGTGTTCCAGACCTCTGTTTATTTATTAAGTTCAGTAGACGAGAACTTGTCCGACCCTGATACTCAATAAATGATTGTTTGAGCTCTAAAGACTCTAATGATGTGTTTAAAAATTTTTGTTTTTTAATTGAAGTCCAAAGAAATAACTGGGCTTTTCATCAACTTTGTCGATTGACTCATAGATGGCGCCACAACGTGTAAATCTTTGGTTAAGTTTGGCGATTTGAAAACCTAAAGAAATAATCGAGGATGTTCCAACTAATTTTTTCTGAAGTTTTTCCGCAAAAAATTGATAATACAACAAATTATTGATAACGAATACCTTTGAATTCGGTCGAGGGGATATAATGCTTCTGTCACATTATATATTCGCGTGAAATAATCGCGGTAATTTGTTGTAGTGTTTGAGATATCATATGATTATATGAAAATCTCGTTGCATAATGCATGTATATGCTATGTTGCATAATGTTGTGGGTTTCAGGGATGCCAGGTTATTTTTCTAATAACCAAACGAAGTGTTTGCTCAGCCAGAAGGAATATTCTGATCCTGAGTCTTAATGAATGGGTGAATATCTTTCTCTTGAATGATATTGGAAGTCTTGAATAACTTTAAAGATGATTGGAGTAGTCTAGTTCAATAAATTCATACCTGCGATGATTGTGTTTGGATTCGTTCTGAACATTGCTGTATAAGCGGTCTATGTTTTTTCATTCCCGTCCTAAACAACAATTTCAAGTTAGGGATGTTTTATCGCGCATAAAACATATCCTAACTGCAGAATTCCCAGAAATCAGGGATGCCATATCTCCTTAAGGAAAGACATGGTTCATCTCCTGACCTTCACCAACCAGGGATGCCATATCGCACTAAGGCACGCCTCCTTTTTTGTATTTGGGTGTGGTTTTGTACTGAACGCTTGTTGAATCGAGCTTTCCGGATTTCAGACAGTCTTCGAAAGCGCCAGACTTTTCTGATGGTGTTCCTAAAACGGCTATAGTGTGCGATATCTTCATAAAGCAGGGACTATAACAATCTTAGGCGAAGCGTTGCCAAGTATAAAATTATATCGCTAGACCGTAACGTGATGCGTGGTTGGTCCTGTAACGAGCGCTATCGTGGTTCATCTCCACCAGGTCGCTATTTTTCGTTGTTATAAGGTAGAATTTAGAAAGTGAAAAAATCGTTTCCAAGTTTTTTCTACCTTATTGAACCGCAACGCAGGGGGGTGCGGTGAGAGTCCCTCCTAAACCACCCGACCAGATAGGAATTCTGGCCGCCTCACCTTTCTTCTCGCTCACCGGGGCAAAAGGGGAGTGAATGATAAAAGGGGCTTTTGTTTCTTCTGTTTACTTCGGAAATTGAAGTAAAGTTTGCTTCCAAAAATAAGCATTTGTCGGCTATGCATAAAGCATGATGTATGTTTGAGCGTGGAATGCTCCAAGGTTGAGATTCTGAGAGAAAATCAAGAATTGGGTAAGCTAAGCATTACGGTGAATAACACTTAGCCAGGGGATACTTGCAAGTGTATGAGTTTATAGGCCTTTTGTTTTTGGTTTCATATTTTCCGCAAAGAAAATTTTGAAAAAAAATTTTGTTTAACAATTTCCGCAAAAGAAATTTAGAAAATTTTATTTATTATAAAAATTTCCGCAAAGAGATTCGTTGTACAACTTTCCGCATGAAAATTATGCATAAATCTGAATATAAAATCCGCTACGGGGATGTAAGGTAATGCGCATTTCGAAAATTGAGAATGAAAATTATTCCGCAATTGAAATGTTTAGCGTTATTTATACCCATGTGTTTAATTAACGTGTAATGCGTGTAATTATAACTAACTGTACATTCTTTTCTTATAATCCATTCCTAAACGTCGTAAAATATATCAGTCCATTCAACTCTCGCATGGGATACATCTTATAACGAAACTGGTAATAAGTTGCCTTTAATTCCCGCAGTTAAATTTGCTGAAGGGGGATAAAATAAAATCCAAAATAATATTTCAAGAACCGTCCTTTTTCCAGGTATTCTCTCCCAAAAAATCCCGAAATAAAGGCGTTTTTATGTTCTGAAATATATCGTAGAAACTGAAGTTGCTTTTCGCAAAAGTGATTAAAAAATGTAAGGGTAACAAGGAACAGATCATAAGAAGTTTTGTGTTTGTCCGCAAAACAAGTAAGGGTAACTAACTTGTATGAAGTTCGAAAAAAAGTATGGGTAATAAAACGCTATGAGAAAAAGTATGGTTAACCAAGTTGCTAAAAACAGTACTAGTAACTGTGACTTAGAAAAATATGAAAATTTTATCTAAGTGAAAATTGAAAATATTATTATAAAATAATAATATTGGAGTGTCAAAACGACTGAATATGAATTTGTTTTGGAAAAATTTTAATGAATTTTTCTGGAAAAAATATGATATGGGAAATCATATCATATTTTGATTTTGAGGTTATGTTATGGTTGAGTATATGGAAACTCATGTTTATTTCGAATTGAATCGCGAAGTTTATGTCGGTGATCCGTAATTGCAACCCCAGTTCGTGTATACAATTACGAATAACACCCGACTTTCGAACTATAGTGTCTGAGAGCCCTGTAGTTGAGAAAACTTACCTAGGCGTTCGTAAGCAGATACTACCTAAAGTCCAACACTGTATTTTTTATACAAGGGGAATTCTCAGACACCGTATTTAACCCGATTAGTTTGCATTTCGCTTTAAAATCTTCTTGAATCTTTGGTTTTTCACTATCTTTGTGCAAGTGATAGCTACTAAACGCCCAAAGATCCCGTGATATGATTTTAAGTTTAACGAAGCGATGACTGGACGTTCTTTGAAGACTTCGATGCCTTCAGAAAGATCGTCGTGGTTGTTGTATGGAGGTACTGGAACTGGTAAGCGCCACGGCCGTTGCTTTCATGCTTCTTCTGATGGTCGTCAGATCAAACAGAATGCCAACCCAAGAGAAGAGAAGGATGCTTGTGATCGACGAGTTTTGTTAACTTTTTTAGGCCACGCCTTTAAAGTCGAAACAAACGAATGACAACGCTGTATTTTGTCCCATAAGCACTAATGCTTTTTGAACAGTGAAATTTCAAAGGAAATCATGCTTAAAAGTTTGTGAAATGGTGTTTTCCATTTGAAGGATGATCCATAGTGATCAGATAAGTATCTGTTTTCAAAAATCGCAAACAGATATGTACAATAGAATTTCGAGTTTTGTTTAGCTGGCTCCCTTCCTCATTGGACGAGCGGCTTCGCAGGCTCCTCCCCTCTGCTGAGTGCGATATATTTTGTTCTTGTATGCTGGTGTCTCATGTTCTGGTTGATTTTTTTGTTTAGTTTCATTTGATTTTATCGCCCGTCTTTAAAGGCAATAAGCGGCATGACTTTTTTATTACAGTAGATATTTAGAAATTTAATAAATAAAGTCCCCACTTAAATCAAAATAAATATCCGACCTTTGTTGCCACAACAAAAAAGGCTTTGATTTTAAAAAATTTTGAATAGGATCTTTGAATATAGAACCGTGAATATTTATGACCAGTGTTCATAATTTCCTAATAAAGCTAATAAGTCGTACGATATTGCCAGAAATTAAATGACGATAGCAAATCATAAATCTTGAGATATCTTGGTGCCGAATTTATTTACATGACAAAAAATGATGCATGCATATAAGTCTGAGAAAATCAATGGAGTTCTTGTTTTAAATGTGATAACTTTTTTTTATTAATATTTTGTATTACTAATATAGAAGAACAATTTTTTTACAGGGTAGAGCAAAAAATTCTCCTAAAATCAAAATTCTTGGGACATGCTTTTTTTAATATCCGAGATATTCTGTATTGTTATTTACACTTGTAGACATATTATAAGGGCAAGTGTACTTAACTAATACGAAATGTCACGGGCTGTTTTACAATTTTTTGTTTATGTAATTAAATTAACTATAAATGTCATTTTTTTATTGTTCTTGGAAACCTGGGCATTTGTATTTGGAACATTACTAGGTGCTCTTATATTAAAACTTCCTTAGTTTTAGCCATTAAATATCCTAAATTACTTTGAAAATATCTCTAAGAACTTATCTTCAACTTGTTTCAAAATAATTTGAACATTACAGCATACTTAAAATTGCAATATCGTTGCGGGTAGGTTTGTTAAGATATACAAATGATGATCTACTTAACATATATTTTTTTCTTACCGCTAATTTGCGAGATGATTTAGCTTGAAATTACAAATCTATTAATAATATAAACATGAAGTAAAGTGTAAAAGCAATAATAAATATTAATAATACGATAAACATTCTTCGATACTATTTTTTTCATAGTTTCAACAATTATTGATACAGCTATTTCGTTTTCTTTTCAGAAAATAGTCAATAAGATAAAACAAAATAGTATGAAATAAGCTTACTGAATTTATAAAAATTTTCTCACCTATAAATATTTATTGTTAGAAAAATAAAAATATCTGTTATACTAAATATCTATTATTATTAAATTTGTGGTAAAATTTTCCTAAGAAACTTTAAAAATCATAAATCCTCTACAGACCTATCAATCATATTCTTCGTTTCTTTGTTTTTGTATTGAAAATTATAGCAAATTATATTTATTACATTGTTGTTAATTTGCTTCATAAAATAATTTCAAATCTAACAATAGCGTTAAATTTAAGCACAAAAAAGTTACAAAAGTTTAAGCTATACAATTCGAAATATTATTTGCCCTAACCTACCACCTAGTATCAAATTTCATAAGTATATTAAGCTTGTAGTCTGGCACCAAACCAGTTCTATAATTTATATGAAAAACTGTAATTTTAATATTAGAATTAGTCGACAGAGGGTCACATCAGAAATGACTTCTTTAAAAGTGACTCGAAAACAGGAACATGACATATAAAACTGGACTGCTCATAAAAATAATTTTTTGACCCCCCCCCCCCGCTTTATTCGTCACCATGATTTGTATGGCAACATTGAATTCCCTGCTATTTTCTTATGTTGGCGTGAATGTGTCGTGTATGAATGTCAAATCTATTATTCTAACAGGTTTAGACAATAAGTATCTCTTTCTTTAGTATATCTAAAACAATAAATCGCTCTTCCTTGTTCTACTTGACAGGTTAATTGAGTATATTCAATAAAAAAGACAAGAGTAATTGTTTCTGTAAAATAACATTTAACTTGAATTTCTGTTTTTAGTTTCCTCAAAATTATAATTTTTCTGTTCAAAGCAATTCCTTTAAAGCTAATTTTTCTTTGGAACAGCGTAAATATGTAGCAATTTTATTATGTTTAGATAACAAGCATGAAATGTCAGTTCTTGTAAATAAATGAAAATGCGTTTTTTATGACTGTTTAGATATTTTATTTTTTACAATAAAACTGTTATTTAGCAAAATAACTAAAATGTGAAATATGCGCCAAAAACAAATCGAGACTAATTTTTTTTTAAATATCTGTTTTGGAAAAGATTGTGGAAATCAGTGGGTATTTTTGTAAATAACATTAGTATAATCTACATCCTTCTTCGGACGTAGAGTATGAGAAGTTAACGAAAAAAAGTATTAAGGTATTTATTTTAAAAAATTTTATATCACCAATTAATATAGTATATTGTTTAATCCATATAATCTATCGCAAAGTAAAATAGTCTTTCATTATTTAAAAATAGCTTCGATTAGGTCTTTGTTAAAATTATTTTCTCCTTGATACTTTTAGGGAACTTATATGTTGTGTATTTATATAGGGTTAACAACATTCATAATAATTATTTTGGCATTCTCTTCATAATAACGGAACTTTAATTTAAATGAACTAACGTAACATTATGTACCAAATCATTTTTATAAAAAAAAATAAACTCCAAAATGGATAGTGTTAAAGCCTATTTAACTGTAAACAAACAATATTTATTAAGACACTTTAAATATAAAAAAGATTGTAAATACAAGAGTGGGATTGTTACATTAATACGATCATTTTTAATTTAAATATATATATATATATATATATATATATATATATATATATATATATATATATATATATATAAATATATATATATATATATATATATATATATATATATATATATATATATATATATATATATATATAAAGATTTACTAGTTTCTTTTAATTTTGACACTAGGTCAAACTTTTCATTTACTTAACTGTTTGAGGATCTGGAATTGCCCTTTCCTAGAGTTGAATTTTTGAAATGGTAATCAATCACAGTCTCTCAATACTTTGACAAAGGATTTTCACGACACAAATTTCCTTACTATCTGAGCTAAAATCAAGAATTTTTGTTTAATTTTTTTTTAAATAATAAGTAATTAAATAAAAATTTATTTTAAATTGATAACATATTCAAACAAAAGGTTATTATTTTATTTTTAGACAAAACAAATACATAAAAGTAAAATTTATGTAATTTCTAATCATGCTTAATAATATTGAAAAATTTCATATTATGTGCAATCATTTATTTCTCTTTTAATATGGCATATTGGTTTTTAAACGTATAATCATATTAAAGCATACCAGTTTCGATGTTCAGCTTTATATGTCAGTGGAACATTAACTTCATGGTAAAACGTATTGTTGTTGGTTAATGCACACCTGATTCAGGACTATTTCTTGTAAAGTCAGTGTTTGTTATTAAGTCCAAGTTTAGTTGTTTCAAGATGTTTACAGCAAACAGTGCTTCATAGCTTTTTCAGGCAGTTTATTTGAAAGAAACTCACTTTTTTGCTCATCTTCTTGTATAAAACTATTTTCAGATAAATACTCTGAATAGAGTTACTCATCTGGTGTATCAAAGAATTATGATTATAATCAATTTGCTTCAGCCCTTGAATTTGACGTTTTTTTTTCTCTTAGAAAACTAAAATATTGATAACACTTAAAAATTATCATACATCATATCCATAAGATTAAACTTGTTACCCTTAGATTTACAATTTGATTCTAAGGTAAAATTTTAAACAATTATTATTGAATGCTTTATAACTTACCAATTAAATAAATTCCAATTTACCAGATGAGGTATTTGCACGTCTTACGATGAAGAATCGTATTTTTTAAAATACTAAAAAAAACCTTAAACGTGAATACGTTCCTGTTTGAAATTTTCAGTAAAACGTTACTTAAAATGTGATAAAATGCATAAAACAGCAAAATCGAAAATAAATTATTGTCAAAATGTAAAGGATTCAGTCAATGTCAAAAATACACTTTCACCAATATAATAAAAACTTAGGGAATCCATTGTTGCCAAACCAATTAGTTGCACGTAATGACACGGAGCATGATGGGGTCATTTTTAGTATAAGGGAGGTATTGTGCCTGAGTAGTCCAGTGTTATATGTCAAGTTCGTGCTAGAAAATAAAACACAGGAATATCCTACTATATATTTTATACAATAGTGGTAAGTTAGGTGTATAGTGGTATTTGAAAAGTGAAGGTATTAAGAAATTGTAATAAAATTGTTATGTTTCAGCTGTGTTGATAAGTAGTTAATATAAGTATTGGAAGTATTAGTGAAAGATGTTGTTTTATTCTGCGAACCCAGGGAACGATTTTAAAGAGAGAAAACCGTAAAGCAGCGCACCCACTGGTTTCGCTCGGTTCAGACCGCTCAGCTCCGCGCAATCGGCCCGTTTTGGTTTACATGTAAATAAATGAGATACGCCGATGCTGAAAGCGCGGAAGCGTTCGGGCCGGTCGGAACCAGTGAGCGGGCTCTCATTTATTTACGTGTAAACCAAAACGGGCCGATTGTGCGGAGCCGAGCGGTCTGAACCGAACCGAACCAGTGGGCGCGCTGCTTAACAGTATCAAGGTTATGCGTTTGGTGGTTATGGATATAGGATTTATTAGTTTGGGTTCATAGACTTTAAGTCTATGATTTTAAGGTTGGCCTGATATTTACATCTCGAATTAGTAACATGCAAAAAGTTTGTACTACTTTTTCATGATTTGTTTAAAAATGGTAATTTTTTGACATATTTTTAGATATATTTCAAAATTCTGACATGCAAAACTAAAAACAGATTCAGCGTCGAAAAATACGTAAGAACAATATACTCAAATCCCAGATGCAAACCACTTTTTAACCGACTTCTAAAAGAAAGAGGTTCTCAATTCGTCAAATATGTATTTTTTTTTATTTATCTACACTGATTACTCCGGAACGGCGGCACCGATTTCAATGAAATTTTCTACGTTATGTTCAAGAAGTTGCTGCAGTGGTCCCGTATTTTTTTGGATGAAATGGGGGCAGTGAGATCTAAGATGACGCCGATAATGTGGTAGTCAAAAAACTTAATTTTGTCAGATTTTCTCTAAAATTGGTACGTGAGAATTTTTGGGGTCGTACACAACAAATCTGAAATTATTTTTTAAAAATTTTATATGGCGGACAGAAATATTTAATTTTTTGCGATTTTCTCCAAAGTTGATACGGCGTATTTTTCGGGGTTGCACATAACGAATCTAAAATTATTTTTAAAAAAACTCAATATGGCGGACGAAAAAGTCAATTTTGTCCGATTTGCCTAAAATTTGTATGGGGGAGTTTTCCGGGTTCCACATAACGAATCTGAATTTATTTTTAAAAAATTCAATATGCCATATCCAATATGGCGGATAACAAATTAATTTTGGCCCATTTTTTTTCAAAACTGATATGGAGAAGTTTTTCGAATCGCTTATTACGAATCTGAAATTATTTAAACAAATTAAATATGGCGTATCCAATATGGCGGATAAAAAATCCAAGATGGCGGATTAAAAACTTTACATCTCTCGATTTTGTTTAAAATCAGTATTGGGAGATTTTTGTTAGTGTTAATTACGAATTTAAAATAATTGTTGAAAAACTGAATCTGGAGAATTCAATATGGCATCCTGAAAAGAAATTTAATGTGTCGGATCCTATATGATGGGTTGAAAATTTTACCTTATTCAAATTTTTTCAGATTTGGTATTAGGGCGTTGGGGGGTGATGTATTACTACTATAAAGTTAATTTTTTACAATTATTAGGTTGATAAGATACAATATGAGGGATTGAAAATTTTACATTTTCCGATTTTGTCTAAAATTGATATTCGGGTTCTTGGGAGGTATACAAACTCAATATGCAGTATAAAATATATCAGGCTAAAAAATTTACGTCTCAAGTTCTTTAAATATCGATATTGAAAGGTTTTGGGGCCTATATTACCAATCTAAAATTAATTTGAAATTTAAGATAGTGGATTTACTATGACAGACTAAATATTTGTTTGGCATAATTTCACTGGTATTTGAAGAACTCTAAGAATCAAAGAAGTGGTTCATTTTAAGGTGATTTACTATTTTGGAAAAAAAATGGGTACTTTTTTGCCACCTTGGAGTCATTGTAAGGTACACTAACTTCGCTCAGTACTTAGCTCAAATAATTTATGAATATCATAATGAATTCAAAACTAAAAATCGAAAAATAAAATTTTAATAAAACAATTGAACCGACTTCTAAAAGTGCACTAAAAAGTGAAAAATTACTATAAATTTTTATATGAAATTGAAATTTTTGAAGTCGACGCCAAATTATTTCTAAATAAAATAAATAACTACTAATATATACAAATTATGGTAAGAAAGCCATTACAAATAAAGTATTTTTAATCTGTTTATGCGAATCACATTTTTTCAGGTATTAGTTTGGCACCGACTTCAACAATTTCAATTTCATATAAAAATGTATAGTTATTTTTTACTTTTTATCGCACTTTTAGAAGTCGGTTCAATTTTTTTTATAAAAATTTTATTGTTTTTTGTAACTAGTGTAATGAGTCGAATGACGACGGAATTCAGGGAATAAAATAACACTATTTTTGAAAAATGATTCATTTTTATTTTCGCCTAAATATAGCAGATATGAATAATCAAATGTTACTGGGATTACACATCTTGGCTTGTTTATTTTATAACATTTTGTTCCAAATATTTCATTGGATAGATTATAGTTGATGACATTAGTAAATATAGCACCTCTGTATAATCTTTCTTTATGTATAGTCAGGGTCGGATTTGGAGGAGGACACGCGGGACTAATGCCCTGGAGCCTCCACAAGAGAGACGTCCCCACAATAGAGATAAAAAAAATATCCAAATTTCGACGAGTCAGCATTTTTTCCGTTTTTTTTTCCAAATAGTCTTTTTTCGCATTTTTACCGACAATACTTGCACAAACATAATAATATTGTTCCGAATACTAAAAACAATATATCCATATTTGTTCACTACATTCTTTGTTAAAATAATTTTATTTGTTGGCAATAATAAATTGTTCCTTTTATTCGGAATATAATTCGGGGCCTCCGCTATTTCGTTTCCCCAGGGCCTCCAGACCAAATCCGGCCCTATGCATAATCGGTAAAATAAATCTCAAGCACTTATAATTTATTATTTTGACCTTATGTTGGTGATAACAAGTCTAGACTAGAGATGCGCGATACTCTTAAAGGTATCGATAATAAATAAGTAGATAAGTTTTTGTCCGTGTAATTTAAAATAAAATAGAACAAAATATTGGCGAAGCGGACGTGAAAATTTGTCAATCTACATAATTCTCGTGTTAAAAAGTGCGGAGCACTCCAAAATATGGAAAAACTCCAGGTCCGACAGATGGCGACAGCGCTGTTTCGTCCTAATATGGGACTAGTCAGGCCACCGCAGTCGGTACAAACCATCATCTCGCCTTTGCATCGTATAAAGCTGAATTTATAATTAAAACATAGCAAATAAGACGACAAAGGCGACATCTCGATGGTCCACTTGATAATACAAGAACCACACAGATTAACAAAGTTTGTAAAAGAACCGTCATATGGTGGCGCGACGGTGAATTAAAACAGAAATATGTAAAATCGAGTACACGAAACGCGCTGCCCAAAGGATAGGGGTCGCATTTTTCGGTACTGGCCAGCAAGCCTGCCGCTTATTTTAGCAGCCAAAGCCACGTGCCGCACCAAACGATCCCACCATGAGAGCACGTGGCTTTGGCTGCTAAAATAAGCGGTAGGCTTGCTTGCCAGTACCGAAAAATGCGACCCCTATCCTTTGGGCAGCGCATTTCGTGTACTCTATTTTACATATTTCTGTTTTAATTCACCGTCGCGCCACCATGTGATGGTTCTTTTACAAACTTTGTTAATCTGTGTGGTTCTTGTATTATCAAGTGGACCATCGAGATGTCGCCTTTGTCGTCTTATTTGCTGTGTTTTGATTATAAATTCAGCTTTATACGATGCAAAGGCGAGATGATGGTTTGTACCGACTGCGGTGGCCTGACGAGTCCCATATTAGGACGAAACAGCGCTATTGCCATCTGTCGGACCCGGAGTTTTTCCATATTTTGGAGTGCTCCGCACTTTTTAACACAAGAATCATGTAGATTGACAAATTTTCACGTCCGCTTCGCCAATATTTTATTCTATTTTATTTTAAATTACACGGACAAAAACTTATCTACTTATTTATTTACTTGTTTGGCTTTGAAATACGCTAAACGATGCTCTCATGGTGGGATCGTTTGGTGTGGCACGTGCTTTGGCTGCTAAAATAAGCGGTAGGCTTGCTGGCCAGTATCGAAAAATGCGACCCCTATCCTTTGGGCAGCGCGTTTCGTGTACTCGATTTTACATATTTCTGTTTTAATTCACCGTCGCGCCACCATATGACGGTTCTTTTACAAACTTTGTTAATCTGTGTGGTTCTTGTATTATCAAGTGGACCATCGAGATGTCGCCTTTGTCGTCTTATTTGCTATGTTTTAATTATAAATTCAGCTTTATACGATGCAAAGGCGAGATGATGGTTTGTACCGACTGCGGTGGCCTGACTAGTCCCATATTAGGACGAAACAGCGCTGTCGCCATCTGTCGGACTCGGAGTTTTTCCATATTTTGGAGTGCTCTGCACTTTTTAACACGACAATCATGTAGATTGACAAATTTTCACGTCCGCTTCGCCGGTATCGATAATTGGTATCGATCCGTATTGTAAGATTCAGAAAAATATCGTTATAAGAAAATCGATACCTAGAATATCGATACCTTTACGATACGAATATTTACACAAAAATCTTAGAAATCGTGTTTGAATTTAGAAAACTACTATTACAATGAATGAATTCCAAGTTCCTATATCAAATACATATAAAATACAAACAGAAAGCGAGAAATACAATAACTGTTTCAGATATAAAGTAATATTGTCGATATATACTAAAATTGTCGATATATACTAAAATAGTAGCATTAATATCTGCCAGTATGCGATATATTATAAAAATAAAACCGGTTGATTATTGTACAATGATAAAAACATATTATAAAAAATATTAAAAATTACGTTTTTCAAAGTTTGTATAAACTTTGCCATTTATTTATTTTCAAAATAAAAAGAAAATGTAAAAAATCACAAACAGGTAATTAAAAATAAAAATAAATATAATCTACATAAATAAACATATAGGAATAAATAAGTAACATACGTATAAAAGTAACTAAATTAACAAATACAGTTAGTAAGACAACAAAGTTTAAAGCAGTTCGATAAACATCAATAAGTAAATAAACAAAATAAAATTTTTATAAAAAAAAATTGAACCGACTTCTAAAAGTGCGCTAAAAAGGGAAAAATAACTAGAAATTTTTGAAGTCGGCGCCAAATTATTTCTAAATGAAATAAATTACTACTAATATATATATATATATATATATATATATATATATATATATATATATATATATGTTTATGCGGGTTTTACGGATTCCTCCGTGTGAGATGCAATAGCAGTGGATATATCCACATTATGCCGTTGTAGTGCTGAATTCACATTCAGCAAACGTACAACTATATGCAGCTCCGTATATCAATGAAGTAAAATGCGAACAGTAAATGCAAACTTCAATCCAACCATATCCTTTCCGTGTTAGAGGTTGCACAGTTGAAACAAATTGCTAAAGAAAACAATTTATCCTGTTTCACCACCATCGAGATGATGGCCTACCTGTACCACCATACCGAGAAGAAAGTATCACTGTGGCGGGGAGGGTAAGTTTTGACTTTCTTCTCGGTATGGTGGTACAGGTAGGCCATCATCTCGATGGTGGTGAAATAGGATAAATTGTGTTCTTTAGAAATTTGTTTAAACTGTGCAACCTCTAACACGGAAAGGATATGGTTGGATTGAAATTTACATTTACTGTTCGCATTTTACTTCACACACACACATATATATATATATATATATATATATATATATATATATATATATATATATATATATATATATATATATATATATAAACTATGGTAAGAAAGCAATTGCAAATAAAGTATTTTTAATATGTTTATGTGAATCACATTTTTTCAGGTATTAGTTTGGCGCCGACTTTAAAAATTTCATTTTCATATAAAAATTTATAGTTAATTTTCCCTTTTTAGCGCACTTTTAGAAGTCGGTTCAATTTTTTTATAAAAATTTTATTTTCAAGTCAGATGCACCTACCATGACTGGTGACTTTGGGTTTTTTAATAAAATTGGAGTTATATATTCATATAAGTTAGTAAATCTGTCCAACATATAAAAAGTGGAATTCTACTTAGTTGGCACAGATTGTATTAATCTTAAAATGTTATTGAATGGCTATGCTTTTCTGAAATCATCGGCGGACGAAACACTTTGTTTAAAAAAAGTTACAATAGATCTGACTTTATCAATAATGGGTTTTATACCTTCACTGTCAATAATTTTTGATGACACAAGATCTAGGATGTGTGCAAAACAGGGTAAATGCTTGTTTTTCCAAATAAGTCAGATACAGCTTTTACCATGTTTTCCCCATTTTGCGTAACCATAGCTGTAATTTTTGAATCAGAAATATTCCATTCTTCACAAATAGATGAAAGATATTGCCCTAAATACACTGGAGTATGTCTTTGGTCCAGTTCATACACTCCTAGTGTCAAAGAAGTGAGTTACTCTCAAGAAACTTGTTGTCGTCTTGTTTTCTGTCCATACATCTGTTGTAATTGTGCTATTGGGTACTGTTTGAAGCCTTTGTTTGAATATACCTGATAATAGGTCATACTTTTCATCAATTACCTTTGCCATTCTTTTACGATCGGGCACATGATACAGAGGAGCAACTGTATCCATGAAATATTTGAATCTATCTTTTTCTACAGTATTTAAAGACAAGTTGTCTTTTACAATCATTAATATGATCGCACTGGTGACTTTCCCGGCCTTAACACCATCATCTACAAAAAAATAATCTTATCAAAATTTCACATCTAACAATATTAATACAGGTCCGGAAAATCCAAACCGGAACCTGGACGTTTCTTAAGTAAGATAAAGAAAATATTATATTATTCATCAAATCAGAATGAGACAGAAGATAAGCATCGATATACGTGTAAATTACCAGTTTGGCCTTAGGGTGAGGGGTAATACAATGCTGGCGCTGTGAGAGCGGGCGGCAGCATACGCCACGCCCTAACACAATAAGAGGATTCAAAGTAATTTGCTTTCATTCAGGCCGTCGAAGCTTAAGTACCGTGTTTCGCGCCAAATTTTTTTGTTACAATGGTAGTTTATTCCACGGAACAAAGAGAGTAGATTATTAAGTGATACTATTCTGAAAAATAATCGGCAGATTTGCATTTACGTGTAAAAATTATCCTGTTTCTTGAAAAATTAGAATTTCGGAAATTATTAAAAAATTTGAGACAACCGGTTGTCTAAAAATTTGTAAAAAATGCACTGATAATAATGAAGAGCAACCGGTTCCTCAAATTACTGAAGAACGAGCAAATCGGGAGACTGACGTTTGTAGTTTAGCAGAAATTAATTTTCCTTTCAATAGTATCGTAATTGTCGAAGAACTTGATATAAACGCTCGAATAGTTCAGAATATTTTAAAGTGGAGCAAATATCGCTGTTACAAATTGCGAATAACTCAAGAAATTTTTCCAAAGGACCAGGAAACACGTATGGTGTTATGTGAGGACATGATAGAAAGGACTAATAGGGATATAACCCCTGAAGTTTTGGCAAGTACGCGAACCGTATTTTACAATAGACTGGGTTATTGTCTTGCTCAAAGTAAAGGCCTGTTTGAACACCTCTTGTAGACTTTTAGGTGTTTTTGTTGATTTAAATTGAATTAAATTATTTGTTTATTTATTTACAATTACTAAACGCGTTACTTTTATTTTTTACCAGAATAAAAGTTTATTTTTGAGATTGATTTTTAATTTTAAAGTGGTCTATTAACTTATTTACTTAGAAATTACCGTTGCGTTTCACTAGTAGTTTTATTAGAATAAATGTTTATTTTGTAACAGAAATATCAATTTTCTTTACGCTCAACGCCCAACAAAATGTAAAATTTTTAGTCCCTCATATTGTATCTTATCAACCTAATAGTTATAAAAAATTAACTTCATATTCGTAATACACTACCCCCCAAGCCGCTAATACCAAGTCTGATAAAATGCGAATAAGGTAAAATTTTCAACTCACTATATTGGATCCGCCATATTAAATTTCAAAAAATAATTTTAACGTCTTAATCTAATCTAAATCTAAACCCTTTAAAGCCCCCTAGTATCAATTTTAGATGAAATTCAGAAATTTAAAATTTCTAATCGGTCATATTGCATCTGACATATTAGATTTTCTTCAAATAATTTTATATTCGCTATTTACATCCTCAAAAACGATTCAGTTCCATATTTGAACAATGTAAAATTTTTAATCAGCTATATTGCGTTCGCCATATAGAATCCAGAAAAAATACTATTAAATTCATAATTTACACCTCCAAGAACCCTCTATATCAGTTTTGGAGAAAGTCGAAAAATGTTAAATTTTTAGAACACCATATTGAATCCGCCAGATTGAGTTTTTCAATTCATAATTAGCACTAACAAAAATCCCCCCATACTGACTTTAGACAAAATCGAGATATGTAGAATCTTTAACCCTCCATCTTAGATCTGCCATATTTAATTTTTTTTAAGTAATATCAAATTCGTAATGTGCTATCATATCAATTTTGAAAAAAATCGGACAAAATTAATTTTTATCCACCATATTGAATACGCCATATTGAATTTTTTAAAAATAATTTTAGATTCGTCATGTGTGACCCCGAAAACTCTCCCGTACCAGTTTTAGTGAAAATCGGACAAAATTGATTTTATCATCCGCCATATTAGATCTGCCTTTTTGAATTTTTAAAAATTATTTTAAATTCGTCATGCGCGACCCCGAAAACTCCCCCGTACCAATTTTGGAGAAAATCGGACAAATTCGATTTTTTTGTCCGCCATATTGGATTCGCCAAATTGAATTTTTTTTTAAATGTTTTGAATTCGTAATGTACAACCTCGAAAACTCCTCCATACCAATTTCGTAGAAAATCGGACAAAATTAATTTTTTTGGTCGCCATATTGTAAGCGCCATCTTGGATATTACTGCACCAATTTCGTCCAAAAAACTATTGGACCACCGCAGCAACTTCCTGGATATAACGTAAAAAATTTCATTTAAATCGGTGCAGCCGTTCCGAAGTAATCGGTCTACATACATAAAAAAACATACATAGTCGACGAATTGAGTACCTCCTTCTTTTAGAAATCGGTTAGTAACAAACAACATGTAAATTCCAACCGTCAAAAAGGAAGTATATCAATCGACGTTCAAATTTCAAATATGTTATTTTTTATGTTCAAATGTTCTGACAATTTCAGGATTCCTAACGAATCGGGATTTCCCGCCACCTCTTTAGCACACGAACATGTTAAAATGCAGGGACCTAATCTGCCAGCTAAGTTACAACAACCTGTGAATTTATGCATTGAACATTTAGACAGTTTGCCCTAGTAATAATTAGATGCCGAACCTTTCTCAAACCCGGATCGTATATTTCGATACCCAAACCAATGTATCGATACCAAAAATGTATCGCAAAAGAAATATCGATACAAAATATCGAACATCGGAAGCAAAAATATCGATACTCTAAAATATCGTATTGTATCGCCCATCCTTAGTCTAGACCGTCTTTGAATGTTTATGTAACCACAACAGCGCTTGGTATTGCTCATTAGCGTTTCGAAATCCACAAGTTAGAATAAAATCGACTGTTGAGAAGTTATCGGGCGTATTATGTTCTCTACGTCGTTACAATTTATAACCAGCGGTTTAGTCCATCTAACAGCCAGTAGGATTTATAGTTGTGAACACTTACAAATTATAACAAAAATTAGTTGCATTTTTGTGTAATAACTGGTAGAGTGTGTGATACATTAGTTATTTTAGTGTATTATAATATTAAAATGGATACATCAAAAAACAACTTGGTACGTTCCAAAAAAATGGTAGTCGTTAATTAATTCTAAAAGAAATTATTTCTTGCACTTGGACCTCCACGAATACAATTTTATTCATGATAAGTCAATTTTAAAAGTTTATTAATTTGCTTAAGGCTATCAGTTTTAAATTTAAATTTTTGCTCTTTAAGAAGAATATTTGAGGTCACTCATCACTTATGTAGACGGAGGTTGTTTCTATTCCGATACATAATAACCAAGTTTTTATAGGTAGTTTCAAGCCCGCTTCAAAATAACGCGGCTTTACTCTAATAGGCCGGCGGAGTTAGCTTCAAATGAGGTGTTTTTGAATTTAGTTTTTTTTGGGGAAAATTTCTTTTAACAATTAAGATGTGAAGAAACGGTTTTTTGAAGTTCTAGTTAAAGCTATTATTTTTTAGTAAAAAGTTCCAAACAAAAGTTGTGCATATTGAAAATACCTACAAAATGAGCTAAAGCCCATCCAAATCGGATAATTTGTTCATAAGTTATTACAAAAAAACGTGCTAAAATGGCTGTTTTTTCAATTGTTAGTAAACAATAGAAAAATATATTGCATTAACGTTATACTGCACCAAAGGAGCCTCTTGTTGCTTGCAAGTAAAAATATTAAATAGTTTTTTGTACAGTGAATTTGTTTATAACTTTTTATGTTTTTTCTTGATTGTTTATTCTCAGTAATCTAGAGGTCGTACTGCGGTCTGCGGGTACGCAAATGAAGGTTTGAGACTTATAAAGGGTATTTTTTTATAGAGGTATAGAACTTTAAGTTGGCAACACTTTTTTAACTGGCGGCCATTTTGTCAGCTGTCAAGTGATTTATGTTTAGTTTGGTTTGGCATTTCAACATGAATAGACTGACGCCTGAACAACGCTTCCAAATTGTGCAAATTTATTTTGAAAATCATGGTTCTGTTCAAAATACGTATCGCGCACTACGTACATTTTACGGTCAACATAATCGTCCATCAGAGCAATTAATTCGATTAACTATGGCACGTTTTCGCACCACGTTTACTCTAAATGATAATACGCATCCACAGAGACGTCGTACGGTGCGTACAGAAGAAGTCATTGCTGCTGTAGAGCGTAGCGTAGGGGAAGACCCGAATCAGTCTATCCGCCATCGTGCACAGGAATTGGATATGTGTCCATTCACTTTATGGAAGATTTTGTGGAAAGATCTTGCTTTGCGTGCTTACAAAATCCAACTCGTGCAAGAATTGAAGCCACACGATCACTTAGCAAGGCGTAGATTCGGTGAATGGGCCCAAAACAAGATTGCCGTTGATCTCGATTTTCATAAGCGAATTTTGTTTAGCGATGAAGCTCACTTTTGTTTGAATGGATACGTCAATAAACAAAACTGCCATATTTGGAGTGATGATAATCCTGAAGTGTATGTTGAGACACCGTTACATCCAGAAAAACTGACTGTTTGGTGTGCTTTATGGGCTGGTGGAATCATTGGTCCGTACTTCTTTAAAAAGGATGCTGGTCAGAACGTTACAGTCAATGGTGACCGCTATAGAGCCATGATTACTGACTTTTTCGTTCATCAATTGAACAACCATGATGTGCAGGAGCTGTGGTTTCAACAAGACAGCGCAACATGTCACACAGCTCATGCCACAATTGATTTATTGAAGGAAACGTTTGGTAACCGCATAGTTTCACGTCTCGGACCCGTGAATTGGCCTCCAAGATCGTGCGACTTAACGCCGCTAGACTATTTTCTGTGGGGATATGTGAAGTCGCTAGTCTACGCCGATAAGCCCGAAACGATTGATCACTTGGAGGACAACATTCGCCTCGTTATTGCCGATATACGGCCACAAATGTTGGAAAAGTCATCGAAAATTGGACCTCCAGATTAGACTACGTCCGAGCCAGCCGTGGCGGTCATATGCCAGAAGTCATATTTAAATTATAATGCCAGAAGGTTATCTTTCGAATAAAGTAAATTTCATGTCAACTTAAAAAATTCATCTTTGTTTTATTCCATTTAAAAGTTCTATACCTCTATAAAAAAGCACCCTTTACAACAATAACGAAAAAGAATAAAAATTGTTGATTTTAAATTGTTGAATTAGATAAACCAATTTGGGATTCGTTTTTCGTTATAAACAAATAGCGTGACTCTTCGACAACTATTTTTTCCAACAAAAGTTGTGCGAATTAAAAATACCTACAAAATGAGCTAAAGCCCATCCAAATCGGAAAATTTGTTCATAAGTTATTACAAAAAAAACGTGCTAAAATGGCTGTTTTTTCAATTGTTAATAAACAATAGAAAAATATATTGCATTAACTTTAGACTGCATCAAAAAGGAGCCCCTAGTTGCGTACAACAAATGTGCAAAATTTCAAGTAAAAATATTCAATAGTTTTTTGCACAGTGAATTTATTTATAAATTTTTATGTTTTTTTTATTGTTTATTCTCAGCGATCTAGAGGTCGTACTGCGGTCTGTAAGTGCACAAATGAAGGTCTGAGACTTATACAACAATAACGAAAAAGAATCAGAATTGTTGATTTTTAAATTGTTGAAATAGATAAACCAATTTGGGATTCGTTTTTCGTTATAAACAAATGGAATAACTTTTCGACAATCGACATCGAAATGCCGATAAGTGGACGGGATGCAGGCGCGGATCCAAGGGGAGGGAGGTGGGGGGATCGCCCCCCCCCCCAAGAGCTTTGAGTTCAGGAAAATAGACCCGATTTTGCCTCTTATACTATAGTTTATTCAAGAACTAGAGAGAGTAATAAATCATTTTTTACGCTTTTTTTTCTTCGCAAAATACCTGTGTTCTTTAGTCCGGTGTCTTTGGCAAAATCTGTTAGACATATACATTTTTCATAGGAATGAATTAGAAATTTTATAGTCAAAAATACCGGTCGATAATAATAGACCATTTGGGTTGGATAACAATAGATATTTGGATGTGTGAAGTGTTAAAAAGGATTTTAATCCTTGTCATCGGCGTTGGAAAGAGGTTTATTTTATCACTAAGTATTTATGGCATAGAATATTATTTCGGTAATAAACTTAAAATAAAAAGTTTTTATAATATTATTTTATTTCTTATGGTTTTTTAATAATCCACATACATTAGAAAATATAGATAATTTTGACATATGTAACACAAATCACAACTGTATTTTTATTATTTTTAATTTTGGCATAGAAACCGTTTTAGGCATTCAGAATAAAACGAAACTTTTTTTTCTCAAAAAATTCTAAGTTATAATTTAAATACTTACAAAATACCCATTGTCAAAAATTCAAGAAGTGAAACATATATAAAAAAATAAATTCGTCCATATAACATGAAAATTTTTTTGGGCTATCGGTCATTTTATTATTAATTAAAAACATTTTTAGGACATTTGACGTTTCAGTTTATTTATTTCTTAAACCGTGTGCAGAATTACAATTAAACATTAAAAAGGGATTCAAATGTAATTAATTTTTATATGTTAAAAATATTTAAATAATAAATTGTGTTTACGCTGGTAAACATTACGTATCTAATTCGTAATCAAAGTCAGTAACGCTATCTTCGTCCAAATTAATTACAATTGATTTCTCTATTTCACGGATCATTAGATCGAGTTTCCACATTTTCTTTTATTCTTTTATTATATGGATTTTTCCAAATTTGCAGTAACTTTAATCCAAAAAATCTTTCAAAAGTTCTGATAAATTATTAATTTTGTAAGTTGTGTTATTTTTAACAACTCTACCTTTTACTTGAGAGAGATATTTCCTTCGTCAAGGGACATTTTCCGGACGATCTATAAGAATAGATTTCCTATGCGGTTTTTCCCAGCAAAAATTAAGTTTTCTGAGCAATTTCCAGAGCTCAGTTCTTTTGATTTCAGGTAAATCTCGATCTTCATTGATTTTAGTTAGAATTTTGTTGACGGTTGTTATCTGCTTCTCATAATAAGATGTATGTACAACTCCTTTTATTGCAGTTTACATCTCTTCTTCCAACGAGGTTTTTCGTCGGCCTATGATCGAATGTGACTTGGGAGTACTAACAATTCCAGTCGTTTTCTTCTCCTTCAGTATTCGGTATATAGTAGATTTTCCAACTCCTGTCATGTCGGAACACATCTATTTATATTTTAGGGCATCATAAACATTCATAGTAAAAAGTTTTTCGTTGGGGAAAAAATGCCCTAGTTTAATGATTTTAAGAGGTTTCGGTAACAGTTTTATTACTCTCTCTAGTTCTTGAATAGAGTGTAGGAATGTATATGATTGCGATCGCCCCTCCCCTTCCCAAGAGCTTTCAGTTCAGGAAAATAGAACCGATTCTGCCCGCATCATCTCCCCCCTGTCGACAACTTGTTTTTTCATGTGATCGCCCCCCCTCTCCAAGAACTTCAAATTCAAAAAAATAGACCCGACCCTGGCTTTTACATTAGAAATGGGAATGTTGCTGATGTCCCCCCCCCCCCGCCGACAATTTGCTTTCGCTTGCCATACTATACTTTTGTGATATCACCGCCTCCCCCCAAAGAGAGGGGCTGGATCCGCCCCTGACGGGATGGCTGAGACTTTGGCGCACATTTTGAGAAAAAAAGTTCTGAATGACCACTAGAAGCTAAGACTGAATTTTTTTTTTCAAAAAATCACTGCAGCGTTGTTTATTAATATTAAGGGATTATTTAAGTAGAAACTCATAGGGAGATGGTTGTTAAACTATTGTATGCAGCAGTTTCCAACTCAATTATCTCAAAATTGTTGACGGTGCAATATTTAGAAAGTGATCGGTGAAAGAGGAGGGGACGTTCTTGCAGCCTGCGGCGCACAGAAGAAAACGTGACTCGGACGGTTCACATTCGTTTCTCTGGAAAAATTTGGATTATTTCGGCGAATATTGGTGGTAGAACCTTCATTTTATTTTTATTTTTATTTTTGGTTTCTCCACGAGATATGAACAATGGTTTTTGTAATCTAATTATTGTTAAATATAGCTATAAACAAATGGTTGTACTTTTATACATTTTATGCTTAATTATATATATATTTTTTTAATTGTTACAGTGGTCAACAAAATATTACTAATTATGAGTATTAAAAAATGTGTATAAAAAAATTGAACCGACTACTAAAAGTGCGCTAAAAAGAGAAAAATAACTATAAATTTTTATATGAAATTGAAATTTTTGAAGTCGGCGCCAAACTAATACCTGACAAAATGTGATTCGCATAAACAGATTAAAAATACTTTATTTGTAATTGCTTTCTTACCATAATTTTTATATATTAGTAGCTATTTATTTCATTTAGATATAACTTGGCACCGACTTCAAAAATTTCAATTTCATATAAAAATTTCTAGTTATTTTTCAATTTTTAGCGCACTTTTAGAAGTCGGTTCAATTTTTTTATAAAAATTTTATTTTTCGATTTTTAGTTTTGAATTCATTATGATATTCATAAATTATTTGAACTAAGTGCTAATCGAGATTAGTATACCTCGCAATGATTCGAAGTAACCATTTTATCCATAATTGTAAATCACCCTAAAATGAATTACTAAAAATTCTTAGATTCTTAGAGTTCTCCAAATACCAGTGAAATTGTGTCAAACAAATATTTAGTCTGTCATAGTAAATCCACCATCTTAAATTTCAAATTAATTTTAGATTGGTAATATAGGTCCCAACACCTTCCAATATCGATATTAAAAGAATTTGAGACGTAAAATTCTTAGCCCGATATATTTTATATTGCATATTGAATTTGTATACGCCCCAAGAACCCCTCAATATCAATTTTAGATGAAACCGGAAAATGTAAAATTATAATAAAAAAAAAATATTCGTAATACCAAATCTGAAAAAATGCGAACCCCGAAAACTCCCCCGTACCAATTTTGGAGAAAATTGGACAAAATCGATTTTTTTGTCCGCCATATTGGATCCGAAATATTGAATTTTTTTAAAATGTTTTAAATTCGTTATGTACAAACTCGAAAACTCCCCCATACCAATTTTGAAGAAAATCGGACAAAATTAATTTTTTTTGTCCGCCATTTGGATCCGCCATTTTGAATTTTTAAATAATTTCAGATTCGGTGGATATAACCCCGAAAATTCCTCCATACCAATTTTGGAGAAAATCGGACAAAATTGTTTTTTTTTGGCCGCCATATTGTAAGCGCCATCTTGGAGTTTACTGTACCATTTTCATTCAAAAAAATATGGGACCACCACTGAACATAACGCAAAAAATTTCATTTAAATCGGTGCAGCCGTTCCGGAATAATCGATGTACATACATAAAAAAAACATACATAGTGGACGAATTGTGTACCTCCTTCTTTCAGAAGTCGGTTAAAACAGACTTCAAATTAGGAAATACGCCAAGAGCACATTTATCAAAAATAAAACCAAAAAATACCGATAAAAAAGAATCTGTTTACAAAGTTTCATGTGAATGTGATGAAATATGTAGTTGAGAGACATTCAGTTTATACTTGATAACGATTAGAGATACAACCAAAAATAAAGACAATGCAAGCCCAACAATCACATTTTAACTAACATGTGGTTGTCGGACTTGCATTATCTTTATTTTTATATATTTTTACGACGTTTCGATTAGGTTGTATCTCTAATCGTTATCACTACATAGTATAAAACAAAGTCGCTTTCTCTGTCCCTTTGTATGCTTAAATCTTTAAAACTACGCACCGGATTTTGATGCGGTTTTTTTCAATAGATAGAGTGATTCAAGAGGAAGGTTTATATGTATAATAACATCCATTAAATAGTGGAGAAATACTGTTATTTTTGACGTTTCTAATGTGATGTCGTTAATTATCATATTTTTTTCCGCTTACATTGCAAACGCAGGCTGAACCCTACGAGATTTATCAAAATAATGTACTAATTATTTGTACACATTGAAAAGGTCTACAGAAAACTCCGCGATGGTATATGTCTATCTCTCATGGATATCCCACAATAACATTTTTTTGTCATTTACTTTTTACGACAAATAATGGCAAATTTTGAAGCGATTTTAACCAATACAGCATTAATCCTTATCCAATTAAATAGCTTAAATACATTGTTGATTTAATATAGATCTATATGGTCCTTTACAGCACAAGATTTAAATGAATATTTTCGAAGATATTACAGATTTAAAATTGCGGGAAGTAGCGCTTGCGGCGGTACTGGCCGACCGGGGCGGCGGCAGCGTGCCTATAAATAGCGCGTCGGAGGCCGATGTAATAATTGTTGTAAAAATAAAATAAATAGTCACAGTTTTTCTGTAGTGTATTTAGTATCAGCATTGCACCCGTGCGAAGCCGGGGCGGGTCGCTAGTCAAGTATAAACTGAATGTTTTGTCTTAAGACTACGAGCTTATATAGGGACTGTGTCCATTGAAGTGCAACGTTTCGCTTCTCGGTACATATCCCAATGATTTTATGTTACAAAGTAGTGGTTGTCAAAAATTAGATATTTCAACACTCGGTTTACTGACGATTCCATTATTGTTTTTAATGTATGCTGCTTCTATAAATTCTTTTTTTAACCGACTTCTAAAAGAAGGAGGTTCTCAATTCATCGAATATGTATTTTTTTTTATGTATGTACACCGATTACTCCGGAACGGCAGCACCTATTTGAATGAAATTTTTTACGTTATATTCAGGAAGTTGCTGCGGTGGTCCCATATTTTTTTAG
Organism: Diaprepes abbreviatus; assembly: GCA_034092305.1. Taxonomy (NCBI): domain Eukaryota; kingdom Metazoa; phylum Arthropoda; class Insecta; order Coleoptera; family Curculionidae; genus Diaprepes; species Diaprepes abbreviatus. Next base: position 1,469,121 of record JASJET010000242.1, read on the forward strand.
ATGAAATTGGTTTAGTAAAATCCAAGATGCTGCTTACAATATGGCGACCAAAACAATTAATTTTGTTCGATTTTCTCCAAAATTCGTATGGGGGAGTTTTCGAGGTTGCACATAACGAATTCAAAACATTTTTAAAAAATTCAATATGCCGGATCCAATATGGCAGAAGAAAAAATCAATTTTGTCCGATTTTCTCCAAAATTAGTATGGGGGAGTTCTAGGGGTCGTACATAACGAATCTGAAAATATTTTAAAAAAATTCAATATGGCGTATCCAATATTGGGGGATAAAAAATAAATTTTGTCCGATTTTTTTCAAAATTGATATGGGGGAGTTTTTGGGATTGCACATTACGAATCTGACATTATTTAAAAAAAAATTAAATGTGGCGGATCCAAGATGGCGGATTAAAGGTTCTACATATCTCAATTTTGTCTAAAATCAGTATTGGGGGATTTTTGTTGGTGTTAGTTACGAATTTAAAATATTTTTTGAGGAATTTAATCTGGCAGATTCAACTTGGCACCCTAAAAATTTTACATTTTTCGATTTTCTCCAAAACTGATATAAGGTGTAAGTTACGAATTTAATAGTATTTTTTTCAGGATTCAATATTGTGGACAAAAAATTTTACAGTTTACGATTTTGTTCAAATGTGGGACTAAATCGTTTTTGAGGATGTAAATAGCGAATATAAAATTATTTTAAGAAAATCTAATATGTCAGAGCAATATTAGGGTCTAGAAATTTTGAATTTCTGGATTTCATCCAAAATTCGTACTAGGGGGTTTTAAAGGGTTTAGATTTAGATTACATTAAGACGTTAAAATTATTTTTTTTGAAGTTCCATATGACGGAATCAATATAGTGAGTTGAAAATTTTACCTTATTTGCATTTTATCAGATTTTGTATTAGAAAGATTTCGGGGTCGTGTATTACGAATATGAATTTAATTTTTTACAATATTAGGTTGACAAGATACAATATTAGTGAAAATTTTACCTTTTCCGATTTTGCCTAAAATTGATATTGCGGGGTTCTTGGAGCGCGTACAAACTCGATATGCAGTATAAAATATATCGAGCTAAGAAATTTACGTCTCAAGTTTTTTAATATCGATATTGGAAGGTTTTGGGGCCTATATTACCAATCTAAAATTAATTTAAAATTTAAGAGAGTTGATTTACTATGACAGACAAAATATTTGTTTGATATAATTTCACTGGTATTTGTAGAACCCTAAGAATTAAAGAATTTTTAGTGGTTCATTTTAGGGTGACTACAACTTTGGATAAAATGGGTAATTTTTTGCCTCCTTGTAGTCATTGCGAGGTACACTAATCTCGATTAATACTTAGTTCAAATAATTTATGGAGATCATAACGAATTCAAAACTAAAAATCGAAAAATAAAATTTTTATCAAAAAAAATTGAACAGACTTCTAAAAGTGCGCTAGAAAGTAAAAAATAATTATAAATTTCTATATGAAATTGAAATTTTTGAAGTCGGGGCCAAGTTATTTCTAAATAAAACAAATAACTGCTAATATATACAAATTACGTTAAGAAAGCAATTACAAATAAAGTATTGTCAATCTGTTTATGCGAATCTCACTTTGTCAGGTATTAGTGTGGCGCCGACTTCAAAAGTTTCAATTTCATATAGAAATTTATAGTTATTTTTCACTTTTTAGCGCATATTTATAAGTCGGTGCAATTTTTTTTATAAAAATTTTATTTCATGTTGGGTTCCATATATATTGCTGCAGCCTCAGACCATTTTATATGATGTTGTTTATCAAAGGCGTGTTTTGCAATACCTGATCTCGACGTTTCCCCTTTTTGTGTATGAGTTTTATGTTCCTTAATTCTAACTTCTAGTGGTCGTTTGGTTTCTCCAATATATATTTCACCACACTCACATGGAACTTTATAAACACATTCGCATTCGTTCTTATCGGTAGTTTTTGGTAAATGAGCTCTAAGTGTATTCCCTGATTTAAAGGCTGTTTTTATACTATGACTACTGGCAATTCGTCTTATATACGGAATTGTGAAGAAAGAATGTGTTTCTTGCTGTCCAGTGTTCGTTCTTCTAAAGTTATTTTAACATCGTCAATTAGTTTTAAAGGATAACGATTCTGTTGTAAATCGGATTTAATATTTGCCACCTCTTTTTCCAATGCATAGGCATTATTGTATATAGATATAGCACGATTATAGAGGTTGCGTATAATTCCCCACTATATCTATATGGAATAATGCTGATTCATTGGAAAAATAGGTGGCAAATATTAAATCGGATTTACAACACAATGGTCATCCTTTAAAACTAATTGACGATGTCACAAATAACTTTAGAACAACGAACACTGGACAGCAAGAAACATATTCCTTCTTCACAATTCCGTATATTAAAGGAACTTCGGAGAAAATAAGACGAATTGCCAGCGTTTATAATATAAAAACAGCCTATAAGTCGGGAAATACACTTAGAGCTCATTTAACAAAAAGAAAACCTAAAACTACCGATAAGAAAGAATATGTTTACAAAGTTCCATGTGAGTGTGGTAAAATGTATATTGAAGAAACTAAACGATCAGTAGAAGTTAGAATTAAGGAACATAAAACTCATACACAAAAAGGGGAAACGTCGAGATCAGGTATTGCAAAACACGCCTGGTATAAACAACACCATATAAAATGGTCTGAGGCTGCGGCGATATATATGGAACCCAAAATGAAAAAAAAGAGAATTTATAGAAGCAGCTTACATTAAAAACAATAATGGAATGTAAACCGAGTGTTGAGATACCTAATCTTTGGCAACCACTACTTTGTAACATCAAATCATTGAGGTGTGTACAGTGAAACGAAACTTTGCGCTTCAATATACACAGTCCCTAGATAAGCTCGTAGTCTTAAGACAAAACTTTCAGTTTATACTTGATAACGATTAGAGATACAACCTAATCGAAACGTCGTAAAAATAAATGAAAATAAAGACAATACAAGTTCGACAACCACATTTTAGTCATTCTTCAACATTGTCTACAATCTTGAAACAAATCACATTTTAGTCAATCTCCAACACTGTCTACAACTTGCAAAGTAGTAGATATTTGTTGGACTTCCATTGTCTTTATTTTTTTGTTGAAGATCACGACGTTTCGGCTAGTAGTTATTTCTAGCCGTTTTCAAGTGAAACTAAATAAATCCCTTAGCTGTACGACTATTTATACTAAAAGTAAATGCAGTAGAGTATGAGTGAGATGGGTGCAGTCATGCCTGCAATGGTAAAATCTCTTTTTTTTAGGCTGCATTTAGTTTTAGTTTACAATTACTAAGAAGTGGTTTCCACACTTCCCTTATATCTAAAGATGGTTTACTAAAACAACTCGGGTTCTGATGTATAACCGCGGCTTCTTTGAATTTCCGTTTTCTCCAATGTTGTTCTCGGTGTAGTATTTTAGCTTCAGACCATCTTTATGGACTCCCGAAAATACATAAGCAAGACATGCCCTTACGACCCATCACGAGTTCCCGGAACTCTCCGACTTCTGAACTTGCCGAATTTCTTCTTCCAATCCTGAGACCATAACAAGGAAATACATCGTCCTGGGTTAAGAACTCGCAACATTTCGTAGAAATTATACGTGAAATAGAAGTACAACCAGAAGACCATTTTATTAGCTTTGACGTGGAAAGCCTATACACCATCGTTCCAGTTAAGGACTCACTAAAAATCATAAGGAAGAAACTTGAAGAAGACCAGATCTTGGCAGAAAGAACATCTTTACCACCGCACGTCATTATGGACTTGTTGGAAAGTTGTTTGAAGAATTCCTATTTTCAAGAAAAGGAAAAATTCTACATCCAGGATGATGGACTACCGATGGGACCTTCACTCTCACCGGTGGTCGCAAATATTTTCATGGAATGGTTCGAGACGTTTGCAATTGAATCCACAACTAAGAAACCAAAGTTATGGCTCAGATACGTAAACGATACTTTTATTATTTAGAGTGGAAACGACGAAGAACTTCGAAATTTCCTTTTTCATCTCAACAATATCACCCCAACTATTAAACTCACCATGGAGAAAGAAGTAGAAAATAAATTACCATTCTTAGATGTCTTGGTTGAAAGAAATGACAGACAAATTCGAACTTCGGTTTACAGAAAAGCCACGTATACAGGACAAGACCTTAATTATTCATCTAATCACTCTAACAACACCAAACAAGGAATTATAAGAAATCTCGTAGATAGAGCCTTAACTCTCTGCAACTCCAACGAGAACTTGATGAAAGAGATAGATTATATTAAAAATGATCTGACAGCCAATGGTTTATCTAGTGGATAAATTTCTTGAACAGCGCAGAAATAGGACAATATCGACAACGAATGAAGAACGAAAACCAATATTGAACATCCCCTATGTTAAAAGCATTTCAGAAAAAGGTAGAAGGATAGGAAAATGATATAAAATCAACGTTGTTTTCAATTCAAATAACTCTCTGAGAAGTCGGCTCACTAGGGTCAAACCAACAACTCAAAGAGACATGAAGAACTGAGTATATCAGATACCATGTGAATGTGGCAACTCCTACATTGGCGAAACAAAGAGACCTCTTGACGTAAGGATCAACCAACACCAAAAATGCACATCTCGAGGAGAAACAGAAAAATCTGGTGCTGGCAATTATACCTGGACTCATGGACACCACATAAAATAGTCTGAAGCTAAAATACTACACCGAGAACAACATTGGAGAAAACGGAAATTCAAAGAAGCCGCGGTTATACATCAGAACCCGAGTTGTTTTAGTAAACCATCTTTAGATATAAGAGAAGTGTGGAAACCACTTCTTAGTAATTGTAAACTAAAACTAAATGCAGCATAAAAAAAAATGGGATTTTTACCATAGCAGGCATGACTGCACCCATCTCAGTCATACTCTACTGCATTTACTTTTAGTATAAATAGGCATGTAGCTAAGGGATTTATGTAGTTTCACTTGAAAACGGCTAGAGATAACTACTAACCGAAACGTCGTGATATTCAACAAAAAATAAAGACAATGGAAGTCCAACAAATATCTACTACTTTGCAAGAAACATCATTGTCAATGACCTTCAAACAAACACTGTCTACAACCTTCAAACAAACGTTAAAAATGCAACAGTTAATTTTTTTTGGTTTTTATTGTAGGACGAAGAAAGCAATGATGAAAAATATGAGTTAGATGAACCGAGTAACAGCGGAATAGCATCGAACTTTTACAACGTTGAGTCATCAGCTCCGAAAAGAACCCTGCATGGACTTACTTATCAGTTAAGGCTGCTCATGCTGTTTGTTCAGCGGGTTCCTGATGGACAGGAATTTTATCTTTCGACCGAGATGCACGAAGCAGGACTATTTGATGACATAGTTTTAAAGTATCTTAAGGATGGTATTTGGCGGTACAGATTTCTTCAGGCGAAACATAAAAATGATGAAACGTATAAAATTAAAAAAATAGATCTTTTCAATAAAAAATCAAAATCGAAAAAAAAATCTCAATCTTCTAAAAATGTCGGAGAGACTAAGCCATATTTGTTAAAGAAATATTTTGAATCTTATTGCGCCATTAAAGAAAATACTGTCTTTAATAATGCTAAGTTGGAGGAGTTTTTAATTTGCACAAATGTCGGTTTTGACGATGAGGCCATGACTTATTTTAAGTGTACCAAAGGAAATGATAATGACCCCATATTAGGAAAGTGGGTAGATTTTCAGGGGATACACGATAAAGAGGTAAATCCGGTTAAAGTCAGATTAAGAAAAGAAAAAATTCCCGAACTGAAAGAAGACTTTAGAGTAAATTGTCAAAACAAAAACTACTTTTCAAATTTTCTCAAAAAGTTTAGGTTTTTAATTAATTATGAAGACAATGAACTAAACGAAAATATAGACAATTGTTTAAAAAAATGTCTTAAAATAGGAAATGTCGATTTAGCCAATGCGTATTTACAAAGTTGTGTTCTTAAATGGTTTGAAAGCTATAAAGACAACAAAAGTAAATATTGGCATATTAAAGATAAAGAAGAGTTTTTAAAAACACTGGAAAATTACATTGACACCCTGCTGGTAGCAGGATATTCCAATTTTTATATTGAGGAGTTAAAAAGTTATGGATTGCAATTTGAAAATATTTTGCCCCTGCACGAATTTTTCGCGCAAAAAAGAGACAAAATAATGTTTATTATAACCGCATCCCCTAAATTAAGTGTTATTAAGTTGAGTCAGCTGTTTGAAGAACTTGAATTAAAGCAGGATGAATTTATATTCACAAACGCCGATCAGTTAACTTATAACAAAAAAATCTTTACCACATTTTTTTCCGAACCAAGTTACAAGTGGTTAGTGATTGAATATTATTGTAACGAGATAATATTGGACAGGGAAATGTTGAATAAAATAATAAAATTAGATAATACAAAGATGGTTGTAATAATTGGCCAGGAATATAATATTTTAAATTTTAACAAGTGCTTGAGATTGAAAATGCCATGTTTTGATGATAAAAATAATTCATTCATGGATTTGACGGTAGTCTCACAAGAAGAAATATTGAAAAAGCCAGTTATATTTCAAGGGGAAATAATAATTCTAAATGAACTGATAGACATATATTCGGGTAGGAACATCATTGACAAACTAACATTGGAAAAACTGCTTAGCGAAAAAATTAAAATAGGAAATAATGATGCTTTCGTATCGGAGTTCTTCATTGAAGATTGTTATATACGAAGAAAATTGACTCAAAAAGAGTTAAATCTCGATATTTTACAAAATGAGGAAGTTTTAAAAAGTTGTTTGTTTATTATTTCTGGTATAGACAGGGAACAACTTAAAAATTTAAATATAAACAATAAATGGATTTACATGTGGGAAGATGGTAAAACTTTTCATAACGGAATTATTCTTTCTACATTAATCGATTCTAATAGTATATTTAATCAGTTATGCAAAGATGATACGAAAGATATATGTTTGTTAGAATATATAAACGGGTCGTTTTTAATTATCGGTATTAATCCTGGTACTGATATTTTTCGTAAACATTTTATTTGGTTTGAAGAAGATGATTTAAATAAGAAACAAATATTAGAGAAGAAAATCATAATTGTCGCTGATGGTCCGGGTCGTGGCAAATCCATGTTTATGACGAGAGTTGCACGTCAGTTGAAACAAATAATATCTAATATATGGGTCTTGAGATGTAATCTTTCTTTTTATGCATACAAACAAAAAGAACAGAGACGAGTTATGAAATCTCTGGAAGATATTGATTTTATAGACAATGAAATTGATCGAGCCATAGAATTTATGGCTGATCTCTTATTTCCTCAAGAAAATGAAAATCAAAATAAACATTTTGTAAAAGAACTTCTTACACAATCGCTGGACTGTTTGAACGGAAATAAGAAATTTCCTAAAATAATACTTTTATTTGACGGTTTTGATGAAATAAGTCCCACATTTAAAGAAAGAACTCTCACTTTACTCAAGGCACTTTTGAATTCAAATGTTGCACAAATGTGGATTACTACAAGGAATCACGAAGAACTTAGCTTAGAAGAGGCTCTGCATTCATCTTCTTTTTCTTTTAAGCCTCTTGATTTTACGGAGAAAGTTGATTTTTTACAAAAATTATGGAAATACAATTTAATGAACTTTGATAATATAAATCCCAAACCTGATACCAAAGATGTCTCAACGTTTTTTACAGAAATAACAAATAACATTTGTAATTGGAATGTTTATTCATTTGAGAATAGTTTCCTGAACTTTAAAAATTATTGGCATTATACACCTAATTATTCACTACCTATTCATAATTATTCTCAGTTACAACTCTTTCTAAGTGGTATTAACTTTTCAGTCATTGCAAAACATCTAATATATCACTTCGAATACTACAATGAAGAAAATATGTCAGAGTTTACTGAAAACCCTTTACAAATTAAAATGATGGCTGAAATAATTTTTTTTACAAAGTTCAGCTCTTTAGACAAGTTGGATCTATTTTCGTTATATGAAGAATTTATAAAATACAAATGGACAATTTTTCGTGACGATAAAGATGCTGCGGGACTATCCGTAGCAGGTCGGAACTCCTTCAAAAGATATTTAGAATATTTAACAACATATCATCAAGACATTGCTTTTAAAAATTTATTTCGTCCATATGACAATAATCAGGTTAAAAAAGAAAGTGATAAGATAGAATTATCAAGGGCCGGACTACTCGTAATTCTTGACGATCGTCTTGAATTTGTGCATCGAAGTTTTGCAGAGTATTTTGCCAGCAATTATTTCGCTGAACATTTTCAGTGCGAGGATGTACAAAAAATTGTTTTTTCAGATGTTTTAATGAAAGATGATTACGCATTAATACGAAAGTTTTTAAATAATAACGAAACCTTTCTAGACAAATTAAGCTTTAAAACGCAACAAATGAATGAAATAATAAAGGTCAATAGTTCCCTCCCACTAAATCAAATGCTCATAAGACAACTCTACAATTTATTCGAGAAGTTTCTTGAAAACCTGCCTCTTGACCTTGTTAAAAACAATATTTTGTTTAATGAAAATCCTTTCGAAGAAACAGTGCTGCACAGAATTTGTCAATATATGAATGATGAGCAACTTTTAGGGAATTTATTAAAAGCAATAAAAGACAGTGTTTCATCGGAAACACTCATCGAACTTTTCTTCAAAAAGGATTTTCTACAAAATACAGCATTACATTCCATTAATTTTGGAGGACATATTTCAATAGTGAAACAAAAATTACAGTTTTTTAAACTTAATTGTACTTCTAAGTTATTTTATGAACTTTTACTTCAGATCAATGGAAAAGGACAAACCATATTACACATTGCTTGTGATTGTGGAAAGGATATAAGTGATTTATTGGACGTATCTAACGAAAATAGAGACGCAATTAGAGAGCTCTTATTAAAAATTGACAATAATGGGCAAACGGCCTTGTTTAATACTATTCGTTACTCTAATAACACTTCTCTGCTAACAACATTACTTAAACTTGTTAAATCAGTTTGTAACTCTGAAGAAATTAATTATTTATTTTCAATACAAAATAATTCAAGGAACCTGCTGCACACTATTTATAAAAGGAACAAATATACTTTAGTTAATTTTTTAAATGCCATTAAAGATCACAAAGAAATAGTTCAAACACTTCTGTTGGAAACTAACGAAGATGGACTATCTGAATTGCATTATACTGTACGTAATTTCTTCGATCTTGATAGGCTAAAAATAGTACTAGACTTCGTTAATCTAAATTATAGTACAGAAACGCTGCATACAATTTTGTGCAAAGTAACTCTATCTGGGAAAACTATATTGCACATGGCCGTGGAAAATTTTAAAATGATAGATGGTCCTAACTGGTTGACAACTCTCCTAACTTATTTGTTTAATCTAGTGGATAATCACAAAGATATATTTATTAAGCTTTTATTAACAGGAGACGAGAACAGACAAACTATACTGCATTATACTTCCTCTCAATTGAAATATCCTTTTTTACTAAAAGAATTGATAGATTTTCTTCAAATAAATTGTGGTCAAAATATTTTAAATGAATTATTTCTTAAATTGGATAATGATAAAGCTAATATTCTACACTTTGTCTGTGGTCAAAATGATGAACATAACTTAATTTTTTTATTAAATAATATTAAAGACAATACAGAAATACTAAATGAACTTCTACTCCAAACCGATATCGAAGGAGACACTTTACTGCATTATACAGTTCGTTATTGTGATAACCCGTCTTTATTAAAGATTTTATTCGATTTTGTTAAAAAATACGATTCTAAAATATTGAACACACTTTTATTAGAAGAGAGTTTTAAAGGATGCACTTTGTTGCACTTTGCTTGTAAACATAATAATGAAGAAAGCTTAAAGTACTTGTTATATGCAATGCAGGATAACATTGCATTACGCGATATACTTATATTAAAAGCTGATCATAATGGGCAAACTATACTGCATTATAGTGTTGATAACTTTCAAATGTTAAAATTCTTCCTTGATTTTGTTAAATCACAGTGCGATCAAGAAATGTTCACTAAACTTATACTTAAATGTGATCAAGAAGGTCATACAGGATTGCACAAATTCTGTCAAATTAGTCATAATGAAGAAATCTTAACCTATTTATTAAATTCAGTTAAAGACAACACTACTCCTGATGTATTTAATACATTTTTATCTATAAAGGACGGTCATGGAAAAGTTGCATCAGATTATATTGCCCAGAAAACTAATAATTCTATTTTGTTGGAAGTTTTGTCAAATTTCGATCTTTAATTACCGAAAATAATCGACAATTCTCAGCTAGTGAAAATTTGTTAATCAAACAATTTGATATCCCAAATAGCACACTTCAGTCCACTGGATATCCATCGCTTATCCAAAGCTGGACATACTGGGTATCCATGGGATGTCCAGAATTTGTCCACCAACATCCTATGGATATCCACTAGACTATACGTTTGTCCCACTCATGGACGTCTTTTTGGATTACATATATTGTCCAAGTATGGATCATTTTTGGATATTAATAGGACTAATTTTGGATGTCCATATATTGTACATTCTTGACCCGATTGTGGACATATTATCCGATGGTATTGTGCTTTTTGGATAAATAGGTCATAATCTATGGTTCCCTCTTCTTGACGTTCCGGTAACGTGAATGGTAGATATTTTCAGAATTTGCTTAGGGTCCGAGAGCTTACAGTACCTAATTAATCTGCACTTCTGAAGACACAGACCACTCATGTCATCAAAACGTCGATAACAAGTAACCATAGATGGCCCTATTAGTCTCAAAAATTAAACAGATATAAATTACATTAGCGAACCAGGTAACAGGAACTGGATCCACATATTACACTTATTGATTACAATTGTCAAGTTTTTAATACAATACTATATAAGAATATAAAATTTTATAATTAGTCGAATTGCAAGTGCTACAAAATATAGCTTCAATTGATTTAAATTGTTCAAGCTGTAGAAGGATCGCTATGAATAAGTTATCTGGTTCCATAGTAATAGGTACAATTTCAATTGGGTAATAGAAAATATACCAATTATTTAAATAAAGACTTTTTATTGTTACAATAATTATTTTTTTCTAGATTTATTTCTGTCGTTTAATCTCTTCTGCCATTGTCTAATCTCGTCTTCGGCTGTTTTTTATCGGCCCCCCATGATGCAGTATTTTATGGTTTTGTAGGAATTTAAATATCTCTCTCTCTTTCTATGTATATATATATATATATATATATATATATATATATATATATATATATATATATGTATGTATATATATAGGTGTATATATATATATATATATATATATATATATATATATATATATATATATATATATATATATATATATATATATATATATATATATATATATATATATATATATATAAAACCAAATGCATCGTTATTGCTTAGAGTGCTTAAACCAACAGGCCAGAAAAAAAATTTTAACACACTTTTTGTCTGGGTATTATCAGAACAAGAGGATCTAGAGTTCAACGTGTGAAATCTGACACCTAATTTGTTCTTATTATTTACGAGTATGACAAATAAAACAGAGATTTTTTTCATCAAATTTTTATATTTAAGTGGTAACTTACCTACAAATAGTGAACATAAGTTCTTTAAAGGGCACTTTACTGTTCCATCATATGTATAATTCTTGGAAAGGCTATCTGTCATTGTTACAATAAAATATCTTTTAATAAGTTAATAGGTATAATTTCCTCCAATTTTCGCTAATTGTAAAACCTAAAATTATATTACTTTTTTGAGATAATTAGACGTTAATTCCACATATGCTAACCTAAGAATATTTTTGACTTTAAGAATCAAAGTAAAAAAATATATATAAAATAATCCTGTAAATTAAGTTTTTTTTTTATCAATAGACTCATACACATAAAGAAGCATTACTCGAATAAGTTTCAGCTTTTATTTCAGAAGAAGTGTAATAAACTTACTGCATCTTTGAAGTTTAAATTGTCCTGAAGATCTTATGTGACTTGAGGCAGCTGATTATTTTCTTAAGTAAAAGGATAGTTGAACTCCTGCAGAAAATTCTTTGTAGATACTTGTTTTTTCCCTATTTAAGATTACCTGATTATCCTCTCTAATTTGGTACAAATTGGCTTTCACATAGGAATTTTATTTGGACCAATCTGTGGAAAATTCATCCAAAAAATAATTAAAATAAATTAAATTATAAGTCTAAACCTAGAGTCGAACTGTCAAAACTTTATTATATATTTTTAAACAATTATACTGCACAAAAATACACATCAATGTAAACTTTTACTAGCGTTTAATCCAAAATAGTCATAAAAAAATTAATATAATTATTCAAATTTGCTATAGCTTTTATTCCATTATAAATTTTGATAACATTTATTAATGCCAGCAATCTTATTAGACTGATTACTCAATAATGACTTTGTCAGAGAGAATTTTCTATAAAATTTACAATTTTATTATTACACAAATTTTCAACTCTATCTGTGCTCCATTTTAACCAACAAGGTACAAAATTCATTGGCCTATCAAAATATTTGCACTTATTTGGGGTAATTTCCATTTAAATAAGTGATTGTATGAAAAAGTATAGCTACAAGAGCTATATTTTAACATATGTGTTTTGATACTGAATATTTTGTTCACTTTCAAATTTGTGCGAGTTTGATACTAAATTATCAGCTTTTCGTCGGGCATGTGTTACAGTTTTGTTATTTCATGAACAAGACTATAAATAATTTTACCAAAATGCCAACAATCAAGCCAATACTCACCATAAATTAAACTCTTATTTTCATCAAGTAGTCTCTTTAATACATATAAAATAAAAGCTAAAAGTTTTTGTCACTGTCACACAAAACCGGTTTTGTAAAAAAGAATCAAGTGTGCCTAGAAATGTATCAAACACTCCACTTTTCCACTTTCATCAAGGGTGTAGTTAGTTAATCTTTTGTTTTTTTCTTGGCGCTCTTGAGTGTCAGTAGAGAGAGTCTGGGCCAAGCCTTGGTTGTGAAAACTGGCAGAAGCCCAGAAAGCAAAGATTTTTTGCTGATTTTCTCAGAGTACAATACTACTTTTATTCCTGTTTGCAGCTAAAATCATAGTTTAGTGCGTTAAGGCATCATTTGCCAGATATTGAGGATAAACAAAGTTTTTATTGTATTCGTTTTTCGTTAAGTACAGTTTAGTGAAAGTGATCTCACCTAAGAAGTTAAAACACCATCTTTGTGACTTTAAATACTTGGTGCACCCTTAAAGACAATCAGGTACATGCCACAAACAGTTCTTATTATACCGGAACTTTGCCATCCTTGCCAATATATTACACACCACTGCTCCATAGAGGCCATCGGCTATCCAGCTTGCCGGAAGTGTTTGGATTTAATGACAAAACAGCCTTTCAGGTATTAGAACTTCCTAATAGACAGTGAAATTACCGGTTTTAATGTATACTTTCCTTTTTCCCCTGTGATTGGGAACTAATAAGACTTTATGCGAGCAATTACAGGACACTTTATTTTTAAATTTCATTTAAAATACCTTGTAAACCGAAGGTATACGTATACACTAGGTAATTTAAAACATCACTTCACAGATTAATAGTCCAGCACTTTTAATTAGGCTTAAGTAAACATAATTTTAGATTTAATCGGCCTACTAGATACTTTGTTAGTGCAAAATTCAACCGTACTCAAAAAGTAAGGTTATTCAGTTCAGCCGATAGTAAAAATTAAGGCCTGACCTACATCTAAACCGACTTGGCGTATGGCGCAGATGACGTCATACTTGTAGTAGGGTTATTCATTGTTTCTTTGTTTTTTTTTGTTATGATCCATTTAGCAAATAGTCACATATTTCTTTAGTTTAAAACTGTAATTCAAAATCCCTTTTTTTTATTGTTAAATATAGATTTTAATTGTTTTTGGAATCGGTGTGTTTTATTTTGGGATCTAGTTGTTTCCTGTTTTCGATAAGATCATCGCTTCTTCTTACCGACGGGCCTAAAACAGGTGGCGCTTTAAATTCAAATAACCCCCCCTAATCTCCGGCATGCTAAAGAAGGAGCGATCAACACCGAAAAATAACCACCTGTACCGAAGCATTCAATATTTAATTCTCATTCATTCTTGTTCATTTTAATTCTTTTTCTCTCCCGTGTCGTGGCACATGTCTATAGTTTCGTTCGGTAATTTTTGGTATAATTAAAAACATTAAATTAAAAATAACTATACTTACCTTTAACGGTGGCATCTTCTTCAAATAAAAAGCACACTTGATTTTAGCTCAACTAAAACTCCAAAGTTCTTTTTTAGCTCGACGTCAACACAATAATGGGTGTGATCATGGCGGGCCGGCGGGTTAAGAAATGACAATTCTACAGGCCGATATAACAGTATCCGATTTTACCGACAACCCGAAATTTAATTAATGGACGTCTGATGGACTTACACTGGACATCCAGATATGGACGTCCATATAGATTACAGGTCATCACATCTAATGGACATCCATAAACGGTCCATGGACATACAGGACATTATATGTACCTATTCTGGATATCCAATGGAAATTTTGTGCTATCTGGGTATTCTGGCTGATAATTTGCCTATTTGGTAATTCACTTTCAATTGTTCTAATAAACAGCTTTTCCTAATTAATCAATTTTGCTAACTAAATAAAATGTATGACATACTGTACATGTTTTTTTTTCGAGGTTTAGGAAATCTGTCTGACAGACACTCCAGCATTGATGTCGTTGCACTGGAGTAGTGTTGGTTTCCAGATGGTGCCGCCAACTAAAACCCTTTCCTCGTTTGGACCTGGTAAGTGTCCTCCGCGGAACTGCTGCGTGCATTGCTTCAAGGAGGTGGTCAGATAATTTGTTAATATCACCCCTCTATTCTTCTGATATCCGTCTCTTTTGTTGCCAAGATCGACTTGGTGAGCTTTGATACGGCCTTCCAATTGTTCACATTTTGCAGCATTTTTCCCACTAAGTTTTCTGGTGTGAGCTGACCCATATTGCTTTCTACCGTCCTTCTCTCCTCTGCCCATCTAGTGCACTCAAAGAACGTGTGCTCCACAGTGTCCACCTTACCGCAGTATATACATTTGTCGGTCTCCGCCACCTTGAACCGCTCTCTGTAGGCCTGGAAACATCCATGACCAGAGATCAATTGGGTAAGATGGTAGGTGACTTCTCCGTGTCCCCTCTTAATCCATGGTTCGATTTGTGGAATTAGTCTGTATGTCCATATAGCAGTCTCTAAGGTATGGTGTACCTCAATAGTCGGTATTAGGCCCCATCTTATTCCTCATCTATATAAATGGCCTGGCATACTGTAATGGTAAGGGAGTCAACACTGTTTTGTTGGCTGACGACACAACGTTTTACGTTGTTTCAATGGTTTCTAGTCAATCGCCTATCTTTGAATGACTCCCAAATCACAAAGAATTAATTTTACTCTAAGGAATAACAGTGAAATTCTACAGCCTTTTCTACCTAAATGTGCAATGGAAGCCAAATTTGCGGGAGTATACCTAGATGCAGAATTAACCTGAGAGCAGCATCTTGTTAATCTCTCAAAAAAACAATCTCGACAACTGTTCCTGCTCAGGAGTCTTGTACGGGTAACTTCCAAAGAAACTCTTCTGACAGCATATTACAGTAACTCTCATTCTCTTTTGGTTTATGCTATTCTTTCCTGTGGTCATTCTTGTCATACTGATAAAGCATTTGGACAACAAAGAAAATGCATTCGTATTATCTCTGGGCTTGGTTGTAGAGAAGACTGTCGAAATTCATTTAAGAATTTAAAAATTTTAACTTTACCTTGTGTGTATATTATGCAGTGTTGTACGTTAAACAAAATCCTGATCTATACAGATTACAGGAAAATATTCACAACTATCCAACAAACAATCTTGTACCAGACTTTGGCCGGCTTGAGAGATCCAGAAATGGTTAAAGATATTTTGCAATAAAGTTCTACAACGGCGTGCCAACTAGAATTAAAGCTCTTAACTTCAATCGGTACAAAAAACAAATCAATAGCTACCTTGTGCTGAATGCGTTTTTTTCATTTAAAGAATATTTCGAATCCAATTTTAGTCTGTAGTGTTGTTTCTGTCTGTTGTCAGCTTCTTTTTGCTTTTTTCTTAGGACAGCTTTATTACCAAACTTTTCTTCTTCAGAAAAAAATCAATATTGTGTAATTTTTTATTCGTATTAATGATAATAATAATTGACAATTGAGTTAATATAGTCCAGTACTTGCTGCTCTGCATACAAAATTTTAATATTTTTAACTGACTTCTAAAAGAAGGAGGTTCTCAATTCGTCGACTATGTTTGTTTTTTATGTATGTACACCGATTACTCCGGAACGGCGGGACCGATTTGAATGAAATTTTCTACGTTATATTCAGGAGGTTGCTGCGCTGGTCCCATATTTTTTTGGATGAAATTGGTGCAGTAAAATCCAAGATGGCGCTAACAATATGGCGGCCAAAAAAATTAATTTTGTCCGATTTTCTCCAAAATTGGTATGTGGGAATTTTCACAACGAAATTAAATTATTTTTAAAAACTCAATCTGACGGATTTAATATGGCGTCCTAAAGATTTTACATATTTGATTTTCTCCAAAACTGATATAGGGGGTTCTTGATGATCTACACCCTCACACCCTATGGGTTCTTGAGGGTGTAAACCAGGATTTTAAAAGTATTTTTTAAGTATTCAGTATCAAATTTTACATTTTCCGATTTTATCTAAAATTGATATTCTTGAGGCATATACAAACAATATGCAGTATAAAATATATCGAGCTAAGAAATTTACGTCTCAAGTTCTTTAAATATTTAAATAGGTTTTGGGGCCTATATTATCAATCTAAAATTAATTTAAAATTTAAGATAGTGGATTTACTATGACAGACTAAATATTTGTTTCCCACAATTTCACTGGTATTGGGAAAACTCTAAGAATCAAAGAATTTTTAGTGGTTCATTTGAGGGTGATTTACAACTTTGGATTACATGGATACTGTTTTGTCACTTTGGACCTCTTTGGAAATACCCTAATCTCGATTAGTACTTAGTCCAAATAATATATGGATATCATAATAAATTCAAAACTAAAAATCGAAAAATAAAATTTTTATAAAAAAAATTGAACCGACTTCTAAAAGTGCGCTAAAAAGTAAAAAATAACTATAAATTTTTATATAAAATTGAAATTTTTGAAGTCAGCGCCCAACTAATACCTGACAAAATTTCGAACTTAAAATGTTTTTTGAAAAACTCAATCTGGCGGATTCAATATGGCTTCCTAAAAATCTAACATTTTTCGATTTTCTCCAAGACTGATATAGGGGGTTTTAGATAGTATAAATTATGAATTTATAAGTATTTTTTCAGGATTCAATATGGCGAATCCAATACAGCGGACTAAAAATTTTATATTTTTCAATTTTGTTCAAATATGTAACTGAATCGTTTTTGAGTATGTAAATAGCGGATATAAAATTATTTAAAAAAAAAATGTAATACGTCAGATGCATTATGATGGTGTGGATATTTTAAATTTCCGGATTTCATCCAATATTGGTACGAGAAGGCTTTGAAGAATAATTTTTTTGAAATTTAATATGGCGGTTCCAATATGGTGGTTTGAAAACTTTATCTTATTCGCATTTTTTCAGATTTGGTATTAAAGAGTTTTTGAGGTCGTGTATTGCGAATATGAAGTTAATTTTTTACAGCTGTTAGGTTGATAATGTAATGGAACAAATGTTAATTATTTTCATTGTTCAATGTCAACTATATTTTGTTAAAATAAATAATTAAATAATCACTCTGTGAATAGATATGCCGTGGGAATAGGGTAGTTATATTTTTTATCACTATCCACGAAGGTCTAAAGGATAAATAAATCAGTTATCGAACTTAACTTTTATGATCTTAGTCGTTTAAATGTTTTCTTAAAAAAAATACATAAAGTCAGTTAATTTATGAAGACGTAAAAGACCCTCTCTTAGAACTGCCTATAAATCCGTCCAAGTAATCCTGCCCTGGTTAAGTATATAAAACCAGATGTGATAAGGGTAGTTTTAGCATATGGTATGTGGAATACCGTTAAAATGTTTTAAAACATTGAACGATTTTCCCATTATTAGGAAACAAAAGAATAATTAAATAAACTCATTATACTGTAATATAACGTTTGATCTGTGAAAGGAGGTACGTAGCGTTTGTTTTTCCTGATTGCAAGAAAGAATGATTCAAATACCAGCATTATGAATAAAGGGCACTCAGGTTTTTTCACAGACGTTATATTATCTTATTCCTTTAGTTATAGAAAGAAGTAGAATAGTTTTATCAATTGTGTTATATAAAAATTAAGCTTAAGATGCTCACAGGTCAATTCGTGAATCAAACATCCGGTATGGTACAGCTAACGCTCTCAGTAAGAAAACTCCCAAATCTTCGAACTTTAAGGGAAGAAATTTGCTGGGTTCCATCGCCTAATTTGGATATAAACGGAAAACAAAGGGAGAGGGGGTGTAAGGCTCGAATACACTCGTTTAAGGAATAGTAAATTTTAGTTCCAATCTGAAATTCGAATAAGGGTGATCGGTACCATTCTATAAGCCCAGTGCCGTAGTGTATATGAAGGTTTTCTTTGTTTGATTTGTTTTTGTTTAATTTGGGAAATTAAGGGATTATCGTGTGTTATTTTAGTAGGGCATTTCGCGATTTTCATACGGTTCGATTTAAGTAATATAAATAGCTGTTTTTCGCGTTTTATTCCTTTTGTTTTTTTGTTTAATATTTTATTAAGCTATTTATACGTGTTTCTTCAAAATTGGGTTTTAGATTTTTGGTTAAAATAACGACCGAGAAGAGCAATTATGGTAGTTTTTCGTAATTGTTATTAGTTTTAAGTTTCTCATTGTAAATAGTTCGTTTTTATTCTATTTATTTTGTTAATAGACTAAGTGTTTGAGAAACTTGTTTTATTCAACCTAATTAAAACCTTCACACGAATAAACTCGCGGGCGCGCTGTCGCGAGATCTACAAAGCAAGAGATGTCTACTGACCAACTAATTAACAGCCTTTCCTAAGTCCTGAAGATCTGAGTCATGGTTGTGGTAAGCTTTAATAACCGTAGTGTTTGGTACTAAAGCTGCAAGAGAGAAGTTGAACGATCAGACTTCCAGAGTGTCTTTATTACTATGAAATTCAATTATAGGTTATTAAAATAGTTACTAATTAATATGGGACAAAAATGATTATAGATAAGATAATTAACGCTACCTCAATATGTTATCGGCAAGAGTCTATAATCAAATTCTGTCACAATAATATACAATATGAGGGACACACACATTTTCTGATTTTGTCTAAAATTGACAATGCGGGGTTCTTGGGGCGTATACCAACTCAATATGCAGTATAAAATATATTTGGTTAAGAAATTTACGTGTTAAGTTCTTTAGAAATACCGATTTTGGAAGGTTTTGGAGCCTATATTACCAATCTCAAATTAATTTGAAATTTAAGATAGTGGATTTACTATGACAGACTAAATATTTGTTTGACGCAATTTCACTGGTATTTGGAGAACATTAATAAGTAAAGAATTTTTAGTGGTTCATTTTAGGTTGATGTACAACTTTGGATAAATGAGTACTTTTTTACCACTTTGGAGTCATTGCGAGGTGCACTAATCTCGATTAGTACTTAGTTCAAATAATTTATGGATATCATAATGAATTCAAAACTAAAAATCGAAAAATAAATTTTTTATAAAAAAAATTGAACCGACTCCTAAAAGTGCACTAAAAGGTCAAAAATAACTATAAATTTTTATACGATATTGAAATTTTTGAAGTTGGCGCCAAAATTATTTCTAAATGAAATAAATATCTGCTAATGTATATAAATTATAGTAAGAAAGCAATTAGAAATAAAGTATTTTTAGTGTCTTTATGCGAGTCACATTTTTTCAGGTTTTAGTTTGGCGCCGACTTCAAAAATTTTAATTTTGTATAAAATTTATAGTTATTTTCCACTTTTTAGCACACTTTTAGAAGTCGATTCAATTTTTTCTATAACAATTTTGTAAAAATATTTTTACTTAAAGGCGGTTTTGACAAGCTCCGTCAATAATAATATTATGTAGGTACCAACAATAACAATCTGATTTTTACCTGTTTGTGTTTAGCATTAGTAATATTTGAGTATTTCGCATAAAAACCGCCAGTTTTATCGAAATAAATTAATAGTACCTTTTTTGAAGAGAAATGACCAAAGTATTTAAAAAATCAGTTTTCAGCTCTGTAAAACGACACTGATCAAAAATTTGTTCCAACGAGTGTGGCTGCAAGTCCGTTCATGACTTCTGTGATGATCTAAAACATCTATTGTAGAATGGTTTAATGAGTCTTTATGGCCTCTATAAAATATTAAAAGTTCATTAAATTATACAAGTCGGTTCAAAACTTAGAGCCGATAAAGTAAATCGCTGTGTACCCCTTTAAGGCTCTGTATATCCATTAAGGGACACCTTAATAATTTTTCTTTTATGACAAAGTATAGTTATTTTGACCTCCCCTATAGGCTTCAGAGAAATTAAGTAAAGAAACACCATTCAAGTCAGGGAGCCAACGTACACTTTATGAATATACTAGCAATTATTTTCTTAATCGTTCTGAATAGCGGTGATGACTTTGTATTAGTAGGATCAAAATCTATTTAGAATGCAACTCGTAAATTTTTTATTCTTGTATAGCGATTGTTTACTTTCTATTATTACATTGTTTCGTTTGTAGAAATAATGACAACTATAAAGTTTCTCCAAGTTTCTCCGTTATTAGTAAAAATAGAAGGATATATAAGATTTTCGTAACACCGTGCGACTTTTTTAAGAAATGAACGATGCCACTAACAGAATTTTCATAAATCTCTTCGTTTTGGAGATTCAGAGTGATTTTGAATATTGTGCATTTTGGGGCACCCCTCGTATTCAGTTATCTTGCAACTTATCGCAAAGTTAAAAAAATAAAACTACTGGGGTTTTTCATGTAAATTTCAGTGGTGTAGTCAGTTATTTTATAGGGTTAACTGTTTCGGAAAAATAAATCAAACTTGCCTTTTCTCAAATGGGACACCCTGTATATTTTAGGATTCAGAAGTGTATTTAAACAGGTTTGAGAATGTTTGTATTCTTCTCAATTTGAAATTTATAATTGCCTGTAATTCGTAAATATTCAGAAAGAAAAAGTCAGATAAAAGAATTTAAGGAAAAAATCAAATTTAATTCAACATGGTTCATTTTTTAAATCACGGTCTAAAATCTACAACAAGGAAAACGGTGAGATTGATAGAAATTGAAGCAAATTTGAGATATCGGTTCGGTCGACTTGAAATTTGATATTTCCTTTAAAGTTTTCAGTACTGAAAAGAAACATGGACAAACTTAATCTGCAATGCTAAAAAACATGTCTTGTAGCGTTTTCTTCAAACGTTCAACTAACTGGCAAATAGCTGCTACAATTCTCAGATTGAGCTTGCATAAAACAGTGCAAGAGACCGCGTTACGTTCAAAATTCGGGCTCTTACAAAGTCTTCCCGAGCATGAAACTTTGCCATATTATTTTACGATATTAAAATACATTTAAACTAAAAAAAAATTTTTGATTTTTATAAATTTTAGAATGATTTATTCTCTTAATCTATATATATATATGTATATATATATATATATATATATATATATATATATATATATATATATATATATATATAGTGATCACTTGAAAATGCCAGCTGAGATGTTGGCGAAACGTTGTGAAGATATTTCAACTGACGAACGGATTGAAAACCGGAAAAACACCAGTACACATTCCACCATCCATATATATATATATATATATATATATATATATATATATATATATATATATATATATATATATATATATATATAAAATTTTCATTATTAAGAAATAAACAAAATGTCAAGGAAGATTAATAAGTAAAAAGAACAAAAAATGTTTGAAGATGCCTTAAATAAAGGGCGAAACGTCAAATTGTTTTTGATTTTCTATTAAATAAAGAACCTAAACCCAAGAAAAGACAAAAGAAAATGTTATAATCTATGGTTCAAGAATCTAGAAAATATATATATATATATATATATATATATATATATATATATATATATATATATATACATATGTCCATAATTAAATAACTTTTTGTTTTTATTTTTTTGAACCGCTATATCGATATATTCTTTTTTCTTGGGTTTTTGATTCGGTCAGTGGAATAAAAATTAATTTATTTCCTTATAACCAGGCGCGGATCCAAGGGCGGTGGGGGCGATCGCCAACCCCCCCCTCCCCAAGAGCTTTGAGTTCAGGAAAATAGACCCGATTTTGCCTCTTATACTATAGTTTATTCAAGAACTAGAGAGAGTAATAGATCATTTTTTTACCCTTTTTTTTTGTTCGCAAACTACCTGTGTTCTTTAATCCGGTGTCTTTGTCAAAATCTGTCAGGCACATATATTTTTCATAGAAATGGATTAGAAATTTTATAATCAAAAATATGGGTCTATAATAATGGACTATTTGGGTTGAATAACAATAGATATTTGCAAGTGTCAAGTATTAAAAAGAATTTTAATCCTTGTCATAGGCGTCGAAAAGAGGTTTATTTTATCATTAAGTATTTATGGCATAGAATATTATTTCGATAATAAACTTAAAATAAAAAGTTTTTATAATATTATTTTATTGCTTATGATTTCTTAATAATTCACATACATTACAAAATATAGATTATTTTGACATAGTTAACACAAATCACAACTATATTTTTATTATTTTCAATTTTTGGCATAGAAACCGTTTTAAGCACATTTAGACTAAAACGTAGCCTTATTCTCTCAAAAAATTCTAAGTTATAAGTTATAAGTTAAATACTTATACTAGGAATGTGTATGCTGGCATCCCCTCCTCTCCAAGAGCTTCAAATTCAGAAAAATAGACCCCACCCAGCCTTTTACACTAAAAATGGGAATGTTTCCGGTGTCTCCCCCCCCCCTCCGTCGACAACTTGCCAGCGCTTGCCATACTGTACTTTTGTGATATCATCGCCCCCCCCCCAAGAGAGAGGCTGGATCCGCCCCTGCTTATAACAATAACAATTTCCAAACATAAATATTAAAAGTTTCTTACACAAGAACGTTACATTTTTAAAAATTACATTCATTACATTTTTATTGTTTGTAATTTTTAAAAATGTGACGTTCTTGTGTAAGAAACTTTTAATATTTATGTTTTTATGTTTGGAAATTGTTATTATTATAAGTAAGAGTTTCACAAGATTTTAATTTTTCATTGGAAATAATTGCTAACTATTTCGAAAACTGTTTGTAGATGGGACACTGATGAAGACCAATAATAAGGTCGAAACGTTTGCAATAAAAAATAAATTAATTTCTGGCCGAACCGAAAACCCAAGAAAAAAAGAAGTGTATATATATATATATATATATATATATATATATATATATATATATATATATATATATATATATATACTTAAGTGATTTTTTGTTTTTATTTTCTTGAACCGCTATTTCGATATATTCTTTTTTCTTGGGTTTTCGATTCGGTCAGGGGAATAAAAGATTAATGTATTTCCTCACAGATGTTTCATTGTTTTTTGTCATAAACATTTCGACCTTATTATTGGTCTTCATCAGTATTTTTTCCATAAAAATAGCAATTCCCAAAACATAGATTCATAAATATTAAAAATTTGTCACAAAAGATCGGCACATTTTAAAAAATTTTATTATTTATTTATTTACAATCAAAGTACTCAAAACATAACAATTCAAACACATATGACGTTATTACCAGGTATATATATATATATATATATATATATATATATATATATATATATATATATATATATATATGTATATATATATGTTATATCGTAGATTTTCACGGATGGTAGAATGAATAGTTTGGTTATTCCGGGTTTCAATCCGTTCGTTCAAAAAATCGTTTTCTCAACGTTTCGCCAAAATCTCATTTGGCATTTTCAAGTGCGGTTCGTCTCGAGTTCTCAGCGAGTAACGAGACGAACCGCACTTGAAAATGCCAAATGAGATTTTGGCGAAACGTCGTGAAAACGATTTTTTGAACGAACGGATTGAAACCCGGAATAACCAAACTATTCATATATATATATATATATATATATATATATATATATATATATATATATATATATATATATATATAATTAAAACTTTCAATTTGTAATCATTAACTCTTAAGCCATCTAAATAATACTGTAGCTCTAACTCTACTTAAATAATCCAACCTATACTTTGTACAAACGCCTTGTAAATATAAATAATTAAAATTTATTAATTTTTTTATTAGTAATAAATAAGATCTTTACAACACATAAACATTGTAATGGCGCCAATGCACGTTTCAAGCAAAATGGAGGCATGTCGAGTCCGGTAAATGGTCCACCAGATCTATTGATGTACGAAGCTCTGTTCATCTTTCACACCAGTGCAGTTCCCAGATCCCGCTTTGATTCCATCCATGGTTACACATCCATAAGCATGCAAAATATTCTACAGTTACCATTGCCGGAAAGCATTTTAGCCAATGAGACTACATACCAATGTTTAAGAAATCGGACAAAAAAATCTCAAGGAATCAACACGCTTCAGCAACAACCAACTATAGAAAGAATTTTTCAAAAAATTGTATACTATTGAGCCAGACGTTAATGGAATAGCAATATTTAAGACAAGAGTAACATGGTACATTCCATCTCAATTTCTTAACAGCTATAATTTGGCAGAAATTCACATGTATTTTAGGTATGGGCAGTAAACACAGAAGATCATGCATGTCAAGCGTCATATGATGCGATGCCGACATCAACTTGTACCCATCCCTTCCCTCTTACCGGACAAGGCGACACGACAAATCCTTCAGACAAACTTTAGTGCAGTGGCGCAAAACTTTAAAAACTTGTAAAAGACATTTCAATTTTTTTCTAGTATAGTAAGTAAAGGAGGTAAGAAATAGGAAAAAAGTAGAACTTTTTTCTTGGTATTCAATCTTCAGCCATATTTGTACAACTTCTACTTTTCTCCATTGAGCGCTAGGGCCCAGCGAGGAAAGGGAAAAATATAAAAATATAATATTTCATAAATCCGCGTTTCTAGATTCTATTATTTTTTCTTTTGAAATTAAAACAAAAATAAATCGTGTTTCGTTTAACTTTTCATGACTCCATAATTATGAAATTTTATGTTTTTTACTGGTAGTCGATCATGCAAATGCACCAAGTCACCAAGGGCGCTTTTCAGGTTATGATGAGCCAAGGTTTGCTAAAGGATGCGAATTGTTGACTTGATAGACAAACAATAGAATGATAAAAGGACAGACCCGCTTGGGATAATGGTTAGTTAATATGAGGTTGGTTAGTCAATGTGAGGATAATCCGTTTGAGGTCAGTGATCAGTCCCAAGCGAGACCAGTCAAAAAGCTGGTCGACCATTAGTAATTATAGTGACAACCTATAGTAGAGTACTAGACATAGTCTTTATTGCAATATAAGTTGAACCTTTTTGTTAATACTGTATAGCTCAAAATGTTAGAAATAATTACCAATATTGTATAAATAATTTTTAATAAACCAAAGTCAAAGAGGCAGCTTAGTGTTTAATCTCCGCAAACCAAAGATCCCCACTCCTAAACGTCTCTAGTCATACCCCAAAATTGATAATGATAATATTATTTGCTTGGAAGAACATGATTTGTAACGTTTTACTGAAAATTTCTAACAGGAACGTGAACTTTATTTTGTTTGGTATTTTAAAAAATGTGATTCTTCATCGTAAGACTCATCTGGTAAATTGGAATTTATTTAATTGGTAAGTTATAAAGCATTTCATAATAATTATGAATATGGATATGATGTGTGATAATTTTTAAATACTATCAATATTTTAGTTTTCTAAGACAAAAGAAACTTCAAATTCAAGGGCTGAAGCAAATTTGTCATGATCATAATTCTTTTATACACCAAATGAGTAACTCTATTCAGAGCATTTCTTTGGAAAAAGTTTTATACAAGAAGATGAGCAAAAAATTTGTGCTGTGCTTTTTACAAATAAACTGCCTGAAAAAAACTATGAAGCACTATTTGATGTAAACATCTTGAAGCAACTAAACTTGGACTAAATAACATACACTGGCTCTACAAAAAAAAGTAATGAATTAGGTGCGCATTAACCAACAACAATATCGTTTTACCATAAAGTTAATGTTCCACTGACATATAAAGCTGAACATCGAAACTGGTATGGTGTTAAAATTTAAAATGATTATACGTTTAAAAACCAATATGCCATATTAAAATAGAAATAAATGATTGCATAAATATGAAATTTTTCAATATTAATAAGCATGTTTGGAAATTACATAAATTTTACTTTTATGTATTTGTTTTGTCTAAAAATAAAATAATAACCTTTTGTTTGATAATGTTATTAATTAATAAAACAAGAATTCTTGATTTTAACTCGGATAGGAAATTTGTGTCATGAAAATCCTCTGTCAAAGTAGTGAGAAGCTGTGATTGATTACCAATTCAACTCTAAGAAAGATCAATTCCAGATCCTCAAACAGTTAAGTAAATGGAAAGTTTGACCTTGTGTAAAAATTAAAAGTTGCTAGTAAATCTTTATGTATATATTTAGATTAAAAATGATTGTATTAATATAAAAATTCTCTTGTATTTACAAGCTTTTTTATATTTAAAGTGTCTTAATAAATATTGTTTTGTTTACAAGTAAATATAAACTGCTTTAACACTATCCCCTTTAGAGTTAATTTCTTTTTTATAAATTTGGTTTAGTACATAATTTTACTTTACTTCCTTTAAATTAAAGCTCAGTTATTATGAAGGAAATGTCAACATTATTATGAATGTTGTTAACCCTATATAAATACCTAACATGTCAGTTCCCTAAAAGCATTGAGGAGAAAATAATTTTAATAAAGATCTAATCGAAGCTATTTTTAAATGATGAAACTATCTTATTTTGCAATAGATTATGTGGACTGCTTTAAAAATGGTGGAAACTATTTATTTTCAATATTTTGTTTGAAAACATAACCTATGTTTTTTTTTTAAGTTTGTTGTTTTATTTATATTTTTTATTTTGCGAGTTTTGAAATAATGGATATTTATGAACTATGTTACATTGTTTTAATATATTGAAAATGCTTGTTGCCGAAGATCATTACTGCTTGATCCACCAAAAAAAACAATTATTGTTAATTTTTTAATTAAGTTAATATCAATTGCAATAATACAGTTATTCGTTATATAAATTAAAGCTAATGAAATAAAGGCCATTATATAATACAATTTCTAATCAACGACAATCTCTGATATCGAGACGTTAATCCACAGACATGCCCTTAGCTATGGTTACCAGATCAAATAATGAAATTCTTGACAATATCCCTGACTTTTCAGTAAATATCCGGACATTTTATCTGAATGTTGTATGTGGTATGTTAAGGCAGTGAGATTTTCAAAATATTTGCAATCGAAGCACCAAATGCGAATATTGAGGGAGTGTTCTCATTAATGGAAGCGTAGTGGACTAAGAAGAGAAATACAAAATTCAAATATTTTCTGCCGAAAATTTCACGACACTGATTCAGCTGGTCAGCAGAACTAGTCGGTGCAACGGTATGGAGGGAGTACGACCATGAAATTGCGTGTGACAGGTGCGCCGTCGAGACTCTTAAAGGCCAACGATAAAATTTTAGAAATGGTAAATTCTCGAAGAAAATTTTGCAAAATTTTAATTAATTAAAGAAAAATTTTAATTTTGTCAATAAAACAACGAAAATGCGGCTCGAAATGGCCAAAAAATATGTAGGGTATTGAGACAAGGCGTAATTAGTGGACTGTATATAGGTTGGTTGCGGGGATAAGAAATTATACAAATAATATGCGAATAGAAAATACGGCGACAGCGTGACACAAATACTAAATTGGCCTATCTTGAAGTTGCAATCGCTTCACTAATATCTTCTTGGTGGCCACCAGGATAATTCCATGCTTCACAATGCAGGAACTAGGAATCGAGGACGCTGTCACTATATTTCGGAGTAGTTTCTGAGGCGAGGCTTAATATATCTGAGAGCAAAACGATAAGCCTTTTCGATAAGGCGAGGGACGTACAATACGTCGAGTACTATACTATATGACTACTACTGTACTACTACTCTGTACCTTTTTATATCTGTCCAAATGCGTGAGGGCCAGTACAATGTGTCACGTGTAAACGCGAATAAAATTAAACTGAAAAGTAATGAAACCTAAACAACGTTTTTACGGAATACTGTGTGCCAAGAAAGACTTTCTGCTTTGGCAACGCTTTCTAAAGAAAGGGATCTTATCGAAAGCATACCTGATTACAATCAGCGGATTATTGATAGGTTTGCTTATGCCAAAGATCGGCGTATGGATTTTCTTTATAAATAATTCACACAGTAAGTTATACGTGCATTTTGTTTTGACTTATAATTTTAAAATTTACTGACTTCTCTATGTTTAGTTATTTAAAATACACTGCTTTGTTTCATACTGACTCAATTTTTAAAGACGTCTATTTTTTCATCCATCGGTGCCTATAGCAGGTTTTATAGATATCTACGTTTTTAATATACCACTATTTTTTTAATGCACCAGCTGCCACTGTTTTGGCGTCTTTTTTGAATACAGTTTAATCTTTTTATAAAAATTTGATTAGGATTTAAGTTGAATACATCGAACGGAAAACATATTTTTCATGTTGGAAACGATCAAAATTGAAATCGCAATTGACAAGTAAGAAAACAGCTGATTGAACTTATTCCATATCATCGAAATTATAAAAAAATTCAAGGAGAAATACTCTTTAATTTATACGTTTCTTCAGGTAATAAAAACAAAAAATGTAATATAGATCGTTGCAACTCTTTTAAGTTCGAAAAAATAAGGTTATTTTTAGTCTTCGACTATTTTGGATCTAGTGCTAGAAATTACAAAATATTGGGTCGTTTTGGTATGTTTTCAAAAATAAGAAAATAGTTTCGTTCGACCAGTCCATTTTTTGAGCAGTATCACTTAACTGCAACGAAATGATGATGGTATTCCAGAGAAAGTTCATATGCTCCTATACTATCAACTACGATTAGTTTTCGCGAGCATGTGAATGACCTCACCAATGTAATCATTTTTACTATGAATGTTAATAAAAAATTATCAGAAGTATGTCGAATGACAACGTATTTCAAGGAATAAAACAGATTTATCTTCCGTTATTTTTAAAAATGAATAGTTTTCATTTTCGCCGAAATATAGCACATCCAAATAATCAAGTTTTATGGGAATTACCCAACTCTATTCATTACAAGTGTTTATTTATAACCAGCGGTTTGATCCAACTAACAGCCAGTACAATTTATAGTTGTGAACTTTTACAAATTATAACAAAAATTATTTGCGTTTTCTGCGCTAAACTCTTAAAAAGTTTAGATTGTATGATATATTAGTTATTTTAGTGTAATATTAAAATGGCCACATCAAAAAACAACTCGGTAAGTACCAAAAAAATTGTAGTCGATAATCAATTCTAAAATAATTTGTTTACATTCAAAATTTCGCGAATACATTTTTATTGATGATAATTAAAAAGTTCATTATTGTGCTTACCACCATTACTTTTACAATTAAAATTTTGCTTTTGAAGAAAAGAATTTGAAGTCACATCCACTTAAACTTATCCATTGATTTCGGTGATTTGAATCTGGGTTGAAAATCAATATTTTGAGCTTTAACTAATAAGAGTTTTCTTTATTTTTCATAAACAAATATTTTGTTTTAACTTTAACGCAAGAACCCTGCTTCTAACACGAGGAGGACATACACAGGTTTTTCCATAGGGTATTGTAATAGTTTTTCTTTAGCTACGTTTTTCGAAGGACCATCAAAGTTAATAAATAAAAGAGTACCACAGCCGATTTCCTTGGTATTTATTAATAACAGTAAAAAGAAGAATTATAAAAATGGTTATTTACAGTATTTCTCTTGAAACTATATAATACGTCACTGCACTACTTTTTTACTTTACATTTATTATTTCACTTTACTTTTATTCCATCAAATCTACGAGAGAGGGAGAGATTTTACCAATACAGGATTGCACACACCGTGCCTTTCTTTCCAGAGATGTACAGGGTGAGTCAACGATTGGATGAAGTAGGTTTGTGCCTTTTCGGTGAAATTAACAAAGAAACTATATTTATTGTTTGATACAGTTTATTTTTACGCAGATTTTAAAAATATTTAGGACTCTACAGGGTGAGCCAAAAAACTAGGACAGCATAAAGTTGTATTTTTTTTAAATAGAACACCCTATATACGAATAGTATTTTCGATTTAGCTTATAATTTTAAATCTTTTTTATTAAGGGTTTACTATAACAAAACTTTATAGTTTCTGAGATAATTAAGTTTAAAGAAAAAAAGTCACATTTTCAAGCATCAATTCAATCCTAAATAACGTTTTCAATTTTGTGACAAATATATTCAAATTTGGAATTTAGCAAGGCCAAGGACAAGTTAACATAATTTTTACCTAATATTTGCAATAAAAGCTACAGGGTGTTGAACACATCGGCTCAAATTTGAACAAGTTTAAATGAATAAATATCTTTTTTTTTAAATGGTACACCCTGAATATTTTCATGTTATTTAATAGAGTAATAAAAACCCCAAAAGTTTTGTTCGATATATCCTATACCTATTTATAATAGTTTTTGAGATATTTCAGTTTTTCTTATTTTCCATACTTTTTTACAGAAATAGTCTTCATTATCATAGTAGCCATGGCAAAAACAATGTAAAAGAACATTTTTCTGTGTGTCAAATTTATAACCGCAATCGCTTCTTTTGGTTTTTATGTAGTGTAGTTTGGTTTTTTTTGCATTCATCTTATATTGTAAAATGAATTTTCCAAAGAATGAGTTAATAGATATGATTTATACAATAGGAGAGGCTCAAAAAAATTGCCTTCTTGCTCAAAGAATTTACAAAATGAAGTATCCTGATCGACGCCAGCCTAATACCCATACTTTTCAAAACTTAATGCAAAGATTTGATTCTTCTGGTACTGTTGATTATCCAAAACGTAAAGTGGTCAACAAACCAGTAACTAATGAAGAAAAAGAACTACAAGTATTGTTAAATGTTCAGGAAAATCCTTATATTGGTAGCCGTCAGTTAGCAGCATTATGTGAAACATCACAATCCACCGCTAATTGTACTACCAAGAAATATAGGTATCATCCATATCACATGGAATTACACCAAGAATTGCATGGACAGGATTTTGAAAGTCGTGTAAAGTTTTGTCGTACAATAAATGCGGAGATTCAATTAAATCCAAATTTATTATGCAAGGTAATGTTTAGCGATGAAGCTACTTTTAGAAGTAACGGTGCCGTAAATAGACGCAACATGCATTATTATGCCACAGAAAACCCATTTTGGATTAGAGAGGTGCAACATCAAAACCACTGGTCATTAAATGTTTGGTGTGGTATTCATCATAATCGAATTATTGGACCCCACTTTTTTAATGAACCACTAAATGGCCATAGTTACGTGAACTTTCTACAAGAAGAACTACCCCAACTGCTTCAAGGTCTCGATAGGGATGAGCTCGACAGTATGTGGTTCCAGCACGATGGTGCGCCTCCGCATTACCATCGTGAAGTTCGTGCGTTTTTTGACCAACGATATCCGCAAAAATGTATTGGACGTGGGAGTTTCATTGAGTGGCCACCAAGGTCTTGCGACATCACCCCATTAGATTTCTTCCTATGGGGTTATATTAAAAATAAGGTGTATGTTAATCCACCAACAACAGTGGAAGATATGCGAAACAGGATTAGGGATACCTGTAGAACAATAACGCCACTAATTTTGTCCAGGGTCCGAGAAAATCTGCAAAAAAGACTAAATTTGTGCATTGCACAAGAGGGTCGTTTATTCGAACACTTATTAAAAAGAAATAATTAATCTCAGTATTTAATAAGTAATTTTTTTGTTTCAATTTAGTATAAAAGTAAATATGTATTTGCCTTGTCGTTATTGTTGTGTTAATTTTTTCACATTATGTTTAATTAAACTATTGCTGTTGTAATATAACGAATAATGTATTTCATCATATTTAGCCACATTCTGTTTGTTTCTGTAGTTTCTTTTTATTATTTTACATGGCTACTATGATAATGAAGACTATTTCTGTAAAAAAGTATGGAAAATAAGAAAAACTGAAATATCTCAAAAACTATTATAAATAGGTATAGGATATATTGAAAAAAACTTTTAGGGTTTTTAACTCTATTAAATAACATGAAAATATACAGGGTGTACCATTTAAAAAAAAAAGATATTTATTCATTTAAACTTGTTCAAATTTGAGCCGATGTGTTCAACACCTTGTAGCTTTTATTGCAAATAATAGGTAAAAATTATGTTAACTTGTCCTTGGCCTTGCTAAATTCCAAATTTGAATATATTTGTCACAAAATTGAAAACGTTATTTAGGATTGAATTGATGCTTGAAAATGTGACTTTTTTTCTTTAAACTTAATTATCTCAGAAACTATAAAGTTTTGTTATAGTAAACCCTTAATAAAAAAAGATTTAAAATTATAAGCTAAATCGAAAATACGATTCGTATATAGGGTGTTCTATTTAAAAAAATACAACTTTATGCTGTCCTAGTTTTTTGGCTCACCCTGTAGAGTCCTAAATATTTTTAAAATCTGCGTAAAAATAAACTGTATCAAACAATAAATATAGTTTCTTTGTTAATTTCACCGAAAAGGCACAAACCTACTTCATCCAATCGTTGACTCACCCTGTACGACGAGCGTTTTCTTTTTCAACTTGAGAGAGCGAGATATTTCTTTTCTTCTTTATGCGATCTGAGACAGTTCTTATTACAAGAGCTGAGTACTTTCTGACCCTTTTCAAACGCGGAGAAGATATCTCTTTTTTAATTCGAATTCACGCCCTTTTCGATCTTAAAAGCACCCGGTGGCTGTTAAAACTGCCAATCGCAATTTTTCCTGACGATACCGAAAGTATCGGTTTATCTCTCGGTTTAATTCCACCGGTGTTCCGCTTTTCCTGCGGCACGGATCAAGTAGATCTAGCAATCTTAGAAGCAATAAAAAATTAAAATATGATATTTCAACTTATTTAAAGGAATAAGCAACTTTTAAAAATGTTTTAGAATAACATTTTCTTGTGAATGTTATAGAGAGTTTTGGCATGGCCAGATTGGTTTATTAGATTCATTTAGTGGAATTATCTTCTGACCCCGTTGTGAACGTTTTCACAACAGTTACAATCATATACTAGATCCTTACTTTCACCGATCTGAAGTTTTAGCAATTATTAACTGCAGCTTAAACCATCCACATGATTTTTTTTATTTTAAATTCATGACTTATAGAAATATAGGTGTAAACATTGTTTAATACAAAATTAAGATAAAACATTACAATATAATCCTCAATAAGAAACATTTCTTAAAACAGGCAGGTACTTGTAAGACACATTTCAAATTTCATTGTAATATCTATAAAGAAACACTAATTTTCCTGCTTTTTCTATTCCTAATTTATTTTAAACATGCGAGTGAACGAGCCCAAATGTAGAAAAAAACCCTTTCTACTGAAGCTGGCAGCAGATAAAAACTTCTTCAGAATTGGGAGAAAACATTCAACATCGGGAATTTTTTTTGTAAGACCCACCACTGTAGGGCACGAACCTTAGATAAAACCTCCTCTGAAAACATAATTGTTAACAATGGTACCATTTTAGCTTGGAGTTCTAAAATAAATGGAAGAAATCCAATATTTTCATACATTTCTACACATTATTTAAAGCTTGGTAGTTCTCCACATCAGTCAGTTCATATTTGGTTTTAGTTACATCTAAAATATAAGCGATAAAGTGACAGTCCTTAAGTTCCCGTTTATATCGTTTTTTAACGAATTTGAATTCGGTTAACGATAATTTTCATTCGTCCTCGAATATACTACTCAATTCCTTCCATATTTCTTCTGCGTCCGATAGAAAACAATTTTTTCTTTGTAGTTTATTAATTCCCACGGGTATTGGTTTCAAGATTTTCAGATATTTCTCAGCTGATCTTTTAAGACCAATGTTTTAAACTGTTTGATATATGGTCGAGTCTATTTCTTTTCTATTTTCTTCACAAATTTTTAACAGTTTCTCCCATTGGCTTACATATACATCTAGACATCTGCCATATGTTCCATCTTACGTCACCCGGAAGTACTATTGCTTTTCCATCAGCCTGTTTGTATTTGGCTCCTGCCAAATGGTTATTTCTGAAATATTGAATGACTTGTGTAATATTTTCTTTAATGTCTCTTATTTCTAAATCTTTGCAGGGTAGGTTTAGAAGGTGAACTAAGCTTCCATATATTATGACTCTTCTACTAATGTCTAACTTGTCTTCTGTAGTTTTTGATTCGTGATTTAACATCACAGTTGTATTTAAATTTACAAGATGAAATCACATAGCAAGCAATCTCAGTTAAATAATGGTCAGTGTGAGGATTTCTCGAAATATCTATTTTTTTTACCGACTTCTAAAACAATGAGGTTCTTAATTCGTCGACTATGTATTTTTTTATAAATGTACACCGATTATTCCGGAAAGGCGACACCGATTTGAATAACCTTTACGTTATGTTCAGGAAGTTGCTGCGGTGGTCCCATATTTTTTTGGACGAAATTGGTGCAGTAAAATCCAAGATGGCGCTGACAATATGTCGGCCAAAAAAAATAATTTTGTTCGATTTTCTCCAAAATTGGTACGGGGAGTTTTCGGGGTCCCATATAACAAAAAATAAATTGTTTTAAAAAATTCAATATGGAGGACGAAAAAAATCAATTTTGTCCGATTTTCTTCAAAACTAATGTAGGGGGTTCTTGAGGGTGTAAATTACGGATTTAAAAGTATTTTTTCATTATACAATACGACGAATCAAATATAGCGGACTAAAAGTTTTACATTTTTCAATTTTCTTATGACGGTTTAAAAATTTAAATTTCCGGATTTCATCCAAAATTGGTACTTCGAAGGGTTTAGATTTAGATTAGATTAAGACATCAAAATTATATTTTTTAAATTCAGTATAGCGGATCCATTATGATGGGTTGAAAATTTTACCTTATTCGCATTTTTTCAGATTTGGTATAAGGGGATTTTTGGGGTCGTGTATTACGAATATCAAGTTAATTTTTTACAACTTTTGATGATAACATTGATAAGATACAATATGAGGGATTAAAAATTTTACATTTTTCGATTTTGTCTAAAATTGATACTGCGAGGTTCTTGGGGCGAATACAAACTTAATATGCAATATAAAATATATCGGGCTAAGAAATTTACGTCTCAAGTTCTTTAGATATCGATATGGGAAGATTGTGGGACCTATATTGCTAGTTTAAAATTAATTTGAAATTTAAGATAGTGGATTTACTATAACAGACTAAATATTTGTTTGACACAATTTCACTGGTATTTAAAAAACTTCATAAATCAAAAAATTTTTTTTAGTTCATTTTAGGGTGTTTTTACAACTAAAAGTGTGCTAAAAAGTGAAAAATAACTATAATTTTTTTTATGAAATTGAAATTTTTGAAGTCGGTGCCAAATTATTTTAAAATTAATTAAATAACTACCAATATATAGAAATTATAGTGAGAAAGCAATAACAAATAAAATATTTTTAATCTGTTTATGCGAATTACATTTTATCAGGTATTGGTTTGGCGCCGACTTCAAAAATTTCAATATCATATAAAAATTTCTAGTTATTTTTCACTTTTTAGCGCACTTTTAAAAGTCGGTTAAAATTTTTTATAAAAATTTTATTTCATATAAGAAAGCAAGTCCCTCTTCAGTCGTTATTGTGGCACAGAATACAGGCTCATTATGCATATTAGTCTAACTATAAATCGACATGTTACTGCCATGAAAAAAATCAAAATAATCATGATTTTTTAAAATTTTTGATAAAAATCATTGATTTTTAATTTTTTTTTTTAAATCATGAGTGCTTTGTACAAACTCACCCAAACGACAACATTTTTTGTTTTCTATTAAACATTCATCTATGCACCTTAACCACAGT
This sequence comes from Diaprepes abbreviatus, assembly GCA_034092305.1. Lineage (NCBI taxonomy): Eukaryota > Metazoa > Arthropoda > Insecta > Coleoptera > Curculionidae > Diaprepes > Diaprepes abbreviatus. Next base: position 1,505,661 of record JASJET010000242.1, read on the forward strand.
ACGAAAAAAATATTTTTCTCCTTTAACAAACTTAATACCTGTCCATATAGAAAGTTGACGATAAAAATGCGTTGTATAAGTCTGTGTACACTATGTATATATGTAAGTTCTCAAGCAGGCTGTGAACAGCAAATATGGCGCTCTTTATTTCAGACGTCGCGTCAACTAGTATTGAAAAATTGTTGTTCTTTGTTTCTCTAATGGGAAAACCTATACTCAAGAATATACTACGCATATATACATATATATATATATATATATATATATATATATATATATATATATATATATGTCTATTGCCAAAACAGCCAAGAAAAGTGAATAGTTTTTTTTACAGTCTTTAACATATATTCTTTTCATTATAGGAAGACATAGGATAGTTTGTTTTACTACTCTGTTATATAAAAATTAGGATTTAGACGCTCAGAGGGAATCAAACATCCGATTTAGAATAGCTAACGCCCTCAGCACGTAACGATCGAAACCTTCGAACTTTAAGGGATAGAAATTGACGTTTACAGGGTTCCATCGGCTAATATGGGTACAAACGGGAATCAAAGGGGTGTCGAGGGGGTGTAAGATTTGAAGACATTCTTTTAAGGAATAGTAAACGCCAGTCATAATTTGAATGTCGTTAGAACGGTACCGTGAGTACCAGTGCCGTAGAATAATTACATCGTGGGTATAATCTTTGTTTAATTTGGGAAATTAAGGGATTATCGTGTGTTACTGTAGTGGGGTATTTCGCGATTTTCATACTGTTCGATTAAGTAATATAGATAGCTATTTTTTCGCGTTTTATTTTTTTTTGTTTAATATTTTATTAAGCTATTTATACGTGTTTTTTCAAAATTGGGTTTTACGTTTTTGGTTAAAATAACGGCCGAGAAGAGCAATTATGCTAGTTTTTTTTTGTAATTGTTATTGGTTTTAAGGTTCTCATTGTAAATAGTTCGTTTTTCTACTTATTTTTGTTAAATAGATTTAAGTGTTTTGAGAAACTTATATTATTCAATTTAATTAAAACCTTCACGCGAATTAACTTGCGGGTGCACTGTTGCGAGACCTACAAAACAAGAGATGTGTTCTGACCAACTAATTATCACCCTTTCCTGAGTTCTGAAGTCTGAGTTGTGATTGGTAAGCTTAAATAACCGTAGTTGTTTGGTACTAAAGCTGCAAGAGAGAAGATGCACGACCAGACTTCCAGAATGTCTTTGTTACTGTGAAATTTAATTGTAGGTTATTAAAATAGTTACTAATTAATATGCGGCAAAAAATGATTATAGATAAAATGATTAACGCTACCTCAATATGTCATTAGCAGGAGTCTATAATCAAATTCTGTCACATCACTGTCCTAAAAGAGATAAGGAAAGGAAATGTCAAAAAATATGCTTACAGAAACGGGGCTCGGTGATCCTACAGAAGAAAGTTGGCAGAAAGCATTTTTGATGAATAGCTAAGCACGATACTCCAAACGTCATTGGATACCCCTGTCCCTGACCGAAATTAGAAAGAGAGATACTACTCATCGAAAACGCTCTATCTCTTCTTAAGAGTGAACCAACTTTTTCCTATAGGATCTCCACTCTAGATTAAATGATAGCTTTATTTGCAGAAAGGATTTAGAACCGATTCTGAACTAATACGCATGCGCAGTTGAAATAGTAACGTTCGCGGATAACAAAGTTGAATTTTTAGTTACAGTCTCATGTTCGCGGAGAAAATAATTCAAGACAGTAAAACTTTCCCAACTACGAAATAACAAACGCGGCTTCGCGAAATGGAAATAAAAGGGTTGCCATTTTTGAGCTAGAATGCAACGAAATGATTGGTTAAATAAATTGACAAACCGCTTAATTCAAATATTCTGATTGGTCAGATATTCCGATGGATGACAGTATTAATAGCTGCGATTATTTCATTCAGGGTTGCGTAGGCCCACGAACTTGAGATATAAAACTGGACTGCTCATGAAAATAATTTTTGACCCCCCCTTATTGGTTGCCATTCGGTGCAATGATTTGTATGGCAACATTGAATTCCCTGCTAGTTTCTTACATTGGCGTGAATGTGTCGCGAATGAATGTCAATTCTATTATTCTAACTAACAGGTTTAGACAATAACTATCTCTTTCTATACTATATCTTAAACAATAAATCGCTCTTCCTTGTTTTACTTGACAGGTTAATCGAGTATATTCAATAAAAAAGACCAGAGCTCCGATTCTGTAAGCATATTTTTTGACATTCTCTTTCCTTATCTCTTTTAGGACAGTAATATACTTATGTGTTAATACAGACTGAACAAAGATAGAAGATCCTTATTATGACATTCTCTTTCCCTTTACTCTTATAGAATCGCAGTCCAGGATAATTGTTTCTGTAAAACAATATTTAACTTGAATTTCTACTTTTAGTTTCCTCAAAATTATAATTTTTCTGTTTAAAGCAACTCCAATAAAACAAATTGTTTTAATTTCTTTGGAACAGCGTAAATATGTAACAATTTTATTATTTTTAGATAACAAGCATGAAATGTCAGTTGTTATAAATAAATGAAAATGCTTTTTCTATGACTGTTTACATATTTTATTTTTTACAATACAACTGTTATTTAGCTAAATAGCTAAAATGTGAAATATGCGCCAAAACAAATCGAGACTAATTTTTTTTTTGAAATATCTGTTTTAGAAACATCCTTATTCGGACGTAGAGTATAAGAAGTTAACGAAAAAAAGTATTAAGGCATTTATTTTTAAAAATTTTATATGATGAATTAATATAGTATATTGTTGAATGTAAGGTATCAAAATGTCCACATAATCTATTGCAAAGTAAGATAGTTTCATCATTTAAAAATAGCTTCGATTAGGTCTTTGTTAAAATTATTTTCTCCTCGATGCTTTTAGGGAACTGATATGTTAGGTATTTATATAGGATTAACAACATTCATAATAATGTTGACATTTCCTTCATAAAAACGGAGCTTTGATTTAAATGAAGTAAAGTAACATTATGTACTAAACCATTTTTATAAAAAAAAAATTAAACTCTAAAGGGGATAGTGTTAAAGCAGTTTATATTTAATTGTAAACAAAACAATATTTATTAGGACACTTTAAATATAAAGAAGCTTGTAAATACAAAAGAATTCTTACATTAATACAATCATTTTTAATCTAAATATATACATAAAGATTTACTACCAACTTTTAATTTTTACACTAGGTCGAACTTTCAATTTACTTAACTGTTTAAGGATCTGGAATTGACCTTTCCTAGAGTTGAATTTTTGAAATGGTAATCAATCGCAGCTTCTCACTACTTTGACAAAGGATTTTCATGACACAAATTTCCTATCTGAGCTAAAATCAAGAATTTTTGTTTTATTAATTAATAACATATTCAAACAAAAGGTTATTATTTTATTTTTAGACAAAATAAATACATAAAAGTAAAATTTATGTAATTTCCAAACATCCTTAATAATATTGAAAAATTTCATATTACATGAGATCATTCATTTCTATTTTAATATGGCATATTGGTTTTTAAACGTATAATCATTTTAAATTTTATCACCATACCAGTTTCGATATTCAGCTTTATATGTCAGTGGAACATTAACTTTATGGTAAAACGATATTGTTGTTGGTTAATGCACACCTAATTCAGGACTTTTATTTGTAAGAAGCACAACACAAACTTTTTGCTCATCTTCTTGTATAAAACAATTTCCAGAAATATGCTCTGAACAGAGTTACTTATCTAATCTATAAAAGAATTATGATCATGACCAATTTGCTTCAGTCCTTGAATTTGAAGATTCTTTTCTCTTAGAAAACTAAAATATTGATAACATTTAATAATTATCATATATCACATCCATAAGATTAAACTTGTTACCCTTAGATTTACAATTTGATTCTAAGATAAAATTTTATATAATTATTATTGAATGCTTTATAACTTACCAATTAAATAAATTCCAATATACCAGATGAGATATTTGCACGTCTTACGATGAAGAATCACATTTTTTAAAATACAAAAAAAAAACCTTAAAGTTCACATTCCTGTTTGAAATTTTCAGTAAAACGTTACATAAAATGTGATAAAATGCATAAAACAGCAAAATCAAAAATAAATTATTGTCAAAATGAAAAGTATTCAGTCAATGTCAAAAATATACTTTCACCAATATCATAAAAACTTAGGGAATTCATTGTTGCCAAAGCAATTATTTGCACCAAATGGTACGGAGCACGGTGGGGTCATTTTTTTTATAAGGGAGATATGGAACACGAGCAGTCCAGTTTTATATCTCAAGTTCTTGCATAGGCCTGAACTTAACTACAAAAAAAATTGTTGGTCATACCAATTTAATGTGTAACGGGATCAACGTCTTTTGCGAATGCGCAGTAGAAAATGTAGCATATATGAGAATTTTCGCAAATAAAAAATTTGTCGGATTCATTAAAATGAAGCCACGCACAAAGTTTCTAAAGAGTGATTACGTCATATCCAGTATATGATTATAAGTTGGTTTTAAAAACATTGTAAAATTTAATTTAGTTTGTGGTAGGTATTTGTTCGTATTTATTAAGTATTATTGTAAAAATATATATAGAAATTAGACATCTAAAAATTTTTCTCCTTCGTGCCAATTTTATGATTCGATTATTATTTGAAAGGGTGTCAGTGTTGTTTGGGCGGATTATCGACTTAATATATATTGTTGTATGGATTATAATCAAACATTATGTAAAGTGTCGGCAAATTAAATAATATTGTTACGATTTCATCCCTTCAAAAATCGCTCCCTGGGTTCGCAGAATAAAACACAACACCTTTCACTAATATTTTCAATATTTATATTAACACAACTCTCTTATTATTACTACTTAATCTTCACTATTCAAAAACAACTATATAACTAACTCTTCCCAGATAGCACAAGATTTCCATTGGATATCCAGAATAGGTACATATAATGTCCTGTATGTCCATGGACCGTTTATGGATGTCCATTAGATGTGATGACCTGTAATCTATATGCACGTTCATATCTGGATGTCCAGTGTAAGTCCATCAGACGTCCATTAATTAAATTTCGGGTTGTCGGTAAAATCGGATACTGTTATATCGGCCTGTAGAATTGTCATTTCTTAACCTGCCGGCCCGCCATGATCACAGTGCCCATTATTGTGTTGACGTCGAGCTAAAAAAGACCTTTGGAGTTTTAGTTGATCTAAAATTAAGTGTGCTTTTTATTTGAAGAAGATGCCACCGTTAAAGGTAAGTATAGTTATTTTTAATTTAATTTTTTTAATTATACCAAAAATTACCGAACGAAACTACAGACATGCCCGACGAAAAGCTGATAATTTAGTATCAAACTCGCACAAATTTGAAAGTGAACAAAATATTCAGTATCAAAACACGTATGTTAAAATATAGCTTTTGTAGCTATACTTTTTCATACAATTACTTATTTAAATGGAAATTACTACAAATAAGTGCAAATATTTTGATAGGCCAATGAATTTTGTATCTTGTTGGTTAAAATGGAGCACAGATAGAGTTTGTGTAAATTTGTGTAATAATAAAATTGTAAATTTTAGAGAAAATTCTCTCTGACAAAGTCATTATTGAGTAATCAGTCTAATAAGATTGCTGGCATTAATAAATGTTAAAATTTATAATGGAATAAAAGCTATTGCAAATTTGAATAATTATATTAATTTTTTTTATGACTATTTTGGATTAAACGCTAGTAAAAGTTTACATTGATGTGTATTTTTGTGCAGTATAATTGTTTAAAAATATATAATAAAGTTTGGACAGTTCGACTCTAGGTTTAGACTTATAATTTAATTTATTTTAATTATTTTTTAGATGAATTTTCCACAGATTGGTCTAAATAAAATTCCTATGTGAAAGCCAATTTGTACCAAATTAGAGAGGATAATCAGGTAATCTTAAATAGGGAAAAAACAACAAGTATCTACAAAGAATTTTCTGCAGGAGTTCAACTATCCTTTTACTTAAGAAAATAATCAGCTGCCTCAAGTCACATAAGATCTTCAGGACAATTTAAACTTCAAAGATGCAGTAAGTTTATTACACTTCTTCTGAAATAAAAGCTGAAACTTATTCGAGTAATGCTTCTTTATGTGTATGAGTCTATTGATAAAAAAAAAACTTAATTTACAGGATTATTTTATATATATATTTTTACTTTGATTCTTAAAGTCAAAAATATTCTTAGGTTAGCATATGTGGAATTAACGTTTAATTATCTCAATAAAGTAATATAATTTTAGGTTTTACAATTAGCGAAAATTGGAGGAAATTATACCTATTAACTTATTAAAAGATATTTTATTGTAACAATGACAGATAGCCTTTCCAAGAATTATACATATGATGGAACAGTAAAGTGCTCTTTAAAGAACTTATGTTCACTATTTGTAGGTAAGTTACCACTTAAATATAAAAATTTGATGAAAAAAATCTCTCCGTTTTATTTGTCATACTCGTAAATAATAAGAACAATTAGGTGTCAGATTTCACACGTTGAACTCTAGATCCTCTTGTTCTGATAATACCCAGACAAAAAGTGTGTTAAAATTTTTTTTCTGGCCTGTTGGTTTAAGCATTCTAAGCAATAACGATGCATTTGGTTTTATATATATATATATATATATATATATATATATATATATATATATATATATATATATATATATATATATACATAGAGAGGAGAGAGAGAGAGATATTTAAATTCCTACAAAACCATAAAATACTGCATCATTTAACGTTAAACCTTATTAATTTTCAGCTGCGGTAGAAGAATGGGGGGCCGATAAAAAACAGCCGAAGACGAGATTAGACAATGGCAAAAGAGATTAAACGACAGAAATAAATCTAGAAAAAAATTATTATTATAACAATAAAAAGTCTTTATTTAAATAATTGGTATATTTTCTATTACCCAATTGAAATTGTACCTATTACTATGGGACCAGATAACTTATTCATAGCGATCCTTCTACAGCTTGAACAATTTAAATCAATTGAAGCTATATTTTGTAGCACTTGCAATTCGACTAATTATAAAATTTTATATTCTTATATAGTATTGTATTAAAAACTTGACAATTGTAATCAATAAGTGTAATATGTGGATCCAGTTCCTGTTACCTGGTTCGCTAATGTAATTTATATCTGTTTAATTTTTGGGACTAATAGGGCCATCTATGGTTACTTGTTATCGACGTTTTGATGACATGAGTGGTCTGTGTCTTCAGAAGTGCAGATTAATTAGGTACTGTAAGCTCTCGGACCCTAAGCAAATTCTGAAAATATCTACCATTCACGTTACCGGAACGTCAAGAAGAGGGAACCATAGATTATGACCTATTTATCCAAAAAGCACAATACCATCGGATAATATGTCCAGAATCGGGTCAAGAATGTACAATATATGGACATCCAAAATTAGTCCTATTAATATCCAAAAATGATCCATACTTGGACAATATATGTAATCCAAAAAGACGTCCATGAGTGGGACAAACGTATAATCTAGTGGATATCCATAGTATGTTGGTGGACAGATTCTGGACATCCCATGGATACCCAGTATGTCCAGCTTTGGATAAACGATGGATATCCAGTGAACTGAAGTGTGCTATTTGGGTTAACAATACATCCCTAAGACTGACTAACCACGCTTATCCTATCTTTATTTACATATCAATAACTTTCAATTGTTCGTAACAATACGTTGTATTTTCTTCTAACCAAATTGTTTCTATGGCCCATAACTTACATAAAATCAAATCGAACTTTTTGGTCGGCACTCTGTTATTATATTGATTAATGTTGTAGAATATACTGAAGGACACTTTTATTGAATACTTATATATTATTTACTTTATTTAAATGACCAATTTAATTTTTAAATCTCCACCGCATTGTGGTAATTAATCTCTTTTCCAGCTTCGTGTCATCGAGAGTGATTGTGCATTAATGCGAATTTTGTCACCTATAATTTATCCAGTCATTTCCATTAGTTCGGTACGTCTCTTCCAACTATCACTATCATTTTTCCAATTCTAGATATCCTCTGAATTTTGAGAGCGGTGGAACTTCGATACGCCGTGTTGGATTTAAACCTGCTTCTTTTGATCTTGATGTGACTGTTTTCGAAAATCACATTAATATTTGTTATATTTATTAGCTCATTGTTGAGATGCGTGGATGTTAACGAGCGATTTCATGTAAAATTAAGTATCAAAAGACTCGTTAAAGTCTTTGGACGAAATTTTTAATTTTTTGATATTCTTTTAAAATTTTCGGTACTGTCAATTGATCTCTTCGTGCGAGATCATTCGGTCTATAGTGTTCGCTATACAAAGTTACAGTTTGTGTAGCTTTAGCTTCATTACAGTGGCATATTGTTGTTTTAAATAGAGGGGAAAGCAAACAGGATTCATTGGCATGGTTTATACGTGGTCTTTTAATATTGTCTTTGTTGGTTAAAATGAACTTATTAGAAAACAAATATATAGCAATAATTTTCTTTTCTTTCATTGTAGGTCAACTATTCGACGGATGAATCCAGAAACGAAGGAAGTAATGAAGTTTCATGTGCAGGCAAGCATTCTTATGGAGATGATGAAGATTATCTAGCTAAAAGGTCCAGAAATGAAAAACCAGAGTTAGATGAACCCAGTACCAGTGGAATGTCTACTTCTTTGAGCTTTAAAACATCGTCTTCAAAGAACACTTTACTCAGACATCAGGTAAGGCTGCTCTAAGAATTATTCTTTGCAATCAAGATGCATGATGCCAGACTTTTTGATGGTATAGTTTTATACAGATTTCTACAGGTTCAACATAAAGTTAATTGCAATTATAAAATTTAAAAAACTGATTTCTTTGATAATAAAATTTTTATAAAAAAATTGAACCGACTTCTAAAAGTGCGCTAAAAAGTGAAAATAACTTATAATTTTTATATGAAATTGAACTTTTTGAAGTCGGCGCCAAACTTATACCTGACAAAATGTAATTCGCATAAACAGAATAAAAATATTTAATTTGTAATTGCTTTCTTAATATATTTTGTATATATCGGTAGTTATTTATTTCCTTTGCGCATAATTTGGAGCCGACTTCAAAAAGCTCAATTTCAATTTTTTTATAAAAATTTTATTTATCGATTTTTAATTTTGAATTCATTATGATATCCAGAAATTATTTGAACTAAGTACTAATCGAGATTAGTGTACCTCGCAATGACTCCAAGGTGGTAAAAAAGTACCCATTTTATCCTAAGTTGTAAATCACCTTAAAATGAACCACCAAAAATTCTTTGGTTCTTAGAGTTTTCCAAATATCAGTAAAATTGTGTCTAACAAATATTTAATCTGTCATAGTAAATCCACTATCTTAAATTTCAAATTGATTTTAGATTGGTAATATAAGCCCCAAAACCTTCCAATATCGATGTTTAAAGAACCTGAGATGTAAATCTCTTAGCTCGATATATTTTATACTGCATATTGAGTTTGTATACGCCTCAAGAACCCCACTATATCAATTTTTGACAAAATTGGACTATGTAAAATTTTCTGTCCCTTATATTGTATCTTATCAACCTAATAGTTGTAAAAAAGTAATTCCATATACGTAAAACACATCCCCGAAAACCCTTTAATACCAAGTCTGAAAAAATGCGAATAAGGTAAAATTTCCAACCCACCATATTGCATCCGCTATATTGAATTTCAAAAACATTATTTTTATTTTAAGTCTTAATCTGATCTTAATCTAAACCCTTTAAAGTCCCCTAGTACCAATTTTGGATGAAATCCGGAAATTTAAAATTTCTAGACTTATATTCGCTATTTACATCCTCAAAAACGATTCAGTCCCGCCTTTGAACAAAATCGAAAAATGTAAAATTTTTAGTCCGCTATTTTGGAATTGGCATATTGAATCCTGAAAAAATATTTTTAAATTCATAATTTACACCCTCAAGAACTCCCTATATCAGTTTGGGAGAAAATCGAAAAATGTAAAATCTTTAGGACACCATATTGAATCTGCCAGATTGAGTTTTTCAAAAAATATTTTAAAGTCATAATTAGCACTATCAAAAATACCCCAATACTGATTTTAGACAAAATCGGGAGATGTAGAATTTTTAATCCGCCATCTTGGATCTGCCATATTGAATTTTTTAAAAATAATTTCAGATTCGTGATGTGCGACCCCGAAAACTCCCCCGTACCAATTTTGAAGAAAATCGGACAAAATTGATTTTTTCGTCCGCCATATTCAATTTTTTAGAAATAATTTTAGATTAGTTATGTACGACTCTGAAAACTCCCTCGTACCAATTTTGGAGAAAATCGGACAAAATTGATTTTTTTGTCCGCCATATTGAATTTTTTAAAAATATTTTGGATTCATTATGTGCAACACCGAAAACTTCCTCACACCAATTTTGGAGAAAATTGGGCAAAATTTAATTTTTTGTCCGCCATATTGGATCCACCATATTGAATTTTTTAAAAATAATTTCAGATTCTTAGTGTAAGCCCCAAAAATTCCCCCATACCAATTTTGGAAAAAATCAAACAAAATTAATTTTATTGGCCGCCATACTGTCAGCGCCATCTTGGATATTACTGCACCAATTTAGTCCAAAAAAATATGCGACCACCGCAGCAACTTCCTGAACATAACGTAAAAAAATTTCATTCAAATCGGTGCTGCCGTTCCGAAGTAATCAGTGTACATACAGGGTGAGTCAACGATTGGATGAAGTAGGTTTGTGCCTTTTCGGTGAAATTAACAAAGAAACTATATTTATTGTTTGATACAGTTTATTTTTACGCAGATTTTAAAAATATTTAGGACTCTACAGGGTGAGCCAAAAAACTAGGACAGCATAAAGTTGTATTTTTTTAAATAGAACACCCTATATACGAATCATATTTTCGATTTAGCTTATAATTTTAAATCTTTTTTATTAAGGGTTTACTATAACAAAACTTTATAGTTTCTGAGATAATTAAGTTTAAAGAAAAAAAGTCACATTTTCAAGCATCAATTCAATCCTAAATAACGTTTTCAATTTTGTGACAAATATATTCAAATTTGGAAATTAGCAAGGCCAAGGACAAGTTAATATAATTTTTACCTAATATTTGCAATAAAAGCTACAGGTTGTTGAACACATCGGCTCAAATTTCAACAAGTTTAAATGAATAAGTACCTTTTTTTTTTAAACGGTACACCCTGTATATTTTCATGTTATTTAATAGAGTAATAAAAACCCTAAAAGTTTTGTTCAATATATCCTATACCTATTTATAATAGTTTTTGAGATATTTCAGTTTTTCTTATTTTCCATACTTTTTTACAGAAATAGTCTTCATTATCATAGTAGCCATGCCAAAAACAATGTAAAAGAACATTTTTCTGTGTGTCAAATTTATAACCGCAATCGCTTCTTTTGGTTTTTATGTAGTGTAGTTTGGTTTTTTTGCATTCATCTTATATTGTAAAATGAATTTTCCAAAGAATGAGTTAATAAATATGATTTATACAATAGGAGAGGCTCAAAAAAATTGCCTTCTTGCTCAAAGAATTTACAAAATGAAGTATCCTGATCGACGCCAGCCTAATACCCATACTTTTCAAAACTTAATGCAAAGATTTGATTCTTCTGGTACTGTTGATTATCCAAAACGTAAAGTGGTCAACAAATCAGTAACTAATGAAGAAAAAGAACTACAAGTATTGTTAAATGTTCAGGAAAATCTTTATATTGGTAGCTGTCAGTTAGCAGCATCATGTGAAACATCACAATCCACCGCTAATCGTACTACCAAGAAATATAGGTATCATCCATATCACATGGAATTACACCAAGAATTGCATGGACAAGATTTTGAAAGTCGTGTAAACTTTTGTCGTACAATAAATGCGGAGATTCAATTAAATCCAAATTTATTATGCAAGGTAATGTTTAGTGATGAAGCTACTTTTAGAAGTAACGGTGCCGTAAATAGACGCAACATGCATTATTATGCCACAGAAAACCCATTTTGGATTAGAGAGGTGCAACATCAAAACCACTGGTCATTAAATGTTTGGTGTGGTATTCATCATAATCGAATTATTTGACCCCACTTTTTTAATGAACCACTAAATGTCCATAGTTACCTGAACTTTCTACAAGAAGAACTACTCCAACTGCTTCAAGATCTCGATAGGGATGAGCTCGACAGTATGTGGTTCCAGCACGATGGTGCGCCTCCACATTACCATCGTGAAGTTCGTGCGTTTTTGGACCAACGATATCCGCAAAAATAGATTGGACGTGGGGGTTTAATTGAGTGGCCACCAAGGTCTTGCGACATCACCCCATTAGATTTCTTCCTATGGGGTTATATTAAAAATAAGGTGTATGTTAATCCACCAACAACAGTGGAAGATATGCGAAACAGGATTAGGGATACCTGTAGAACAATAACGCCACAAATTTTGTCCAGGGTCCGAGAAAATCTGCAAAAAAGACTAAATTTGTGCATTGCACAAGAGGGTCGTTTATTCGAACACTTATTAAAAAAAAATAATTAATCTCAGTATTTAATAGGTATTTTTTTTGTTTCAATTTAGTATAAAAGTAAATATGTATTTGCCTTGTCGTTATTGTTGTGTTAATTTTTTCACATTATGTTTAATTAAACTATTGCCGTTGTAATATAACGAATAATGTATTTCATCATATTTAACCACATTCTGTTTGTTTCTGTAGTTCTTTTTATTATTTTACATGGCTACTATGATAATGAAGACTATTTCTGTAAAAAAGTATGGAAAATAAGAAAAACTGAAATATCTCAAAAACTATTATAAATAGGTATAGGATATATTGAACAAAACTTTTAGGGTTTTTATCACTGTATTAAATAACATGAAAATATACAGGGTGTACCATTTAAAAAAAAAAAGATATTTATTCATTTAAACTTGTTCAAATTTGAACCGATGTGTTCAACACCCTGTAGCTTTTATTGCAAATATTAGGTAAAAATTATGTTAACTTGTCTTTGGCCTTGCCAAATTCCAAATTTGAATATATTTGTCACAAAATTGAAAACGTTATTTAGGATTGAATTGATGCTTGAAAATGTGACTTTTTTTCTTTAAACTTAATTATCTCAGAAACTATAAAGTTTTGTTATAGTAAACCCTTAATAAAAAAGATTTAAAATTATAAGCTAAATCGAAAATACGATTCGTATATAGGGTGTTCTATTTAAAAAAATACAACTTTATGCTGTCCTAGTTTTTTGGCTCACCCTGTAGAGTCCCAAATATTTTTAAAATCTGCGTAAAAATAAACTGTATCAAACAATAAATATAGTTTCTTTGTAAATTTCACCGAAAAGGCACAAACCTACTTCATCCAATTGTTGACTCACCCTGTACATAAAAAAAACATATATAATCGACGAATTGAGAACCTCCTTCTTTTAGAAGTCTGTTAAAATATTAAAATAAAAATGTATGTGTTAATAATTTTCAGCACACATGACGTTTGTCACATATTATGTCTGATGATTTTTTCAAATGATGACAACTTCCCGATGTAATATAAAACTCTAACTTTGAAAAAACTCTAGTATGCAATTCATCTAAATTTTTATTTTTATTTTTTGTTTTTATTGTAGAATGAATCCAGTAAGAAAGGAAACAGTAGTAAAGAATTAAAGTCGAATGAATCCATTACCCGCGAATTAAAACCGGACTGTTATAGCGTAAAAGGATCAGCTCCAAAGGATACTCTACATGGACATACGTATCAGTTAAGGCTGCTCATGCTGTTTGTGCTACGGATTCCTGATGAACAAGAATTTTGCCTTGCGACCGAGATGTCTGAAGCCAAAGGTTTTGACGATATAGTTTTGAAGTACCGAGGTAGAAATGATCATAAGTGGAGGTACAGATTTTCTCAGATTAAACATAGAATTGATGAGAACAAGAAAATTAGCAGGAATGCTCTGTTTCAAATTAAAGACAAAGATTTTCTGTTAAAAGAATATTTTAAATTTTATTGCAACATTAAACAAAATGATGAGTTTGAAGGAGCTGATTTGGAGGAGTTTCTAATTTGCACAAATATCGACTTTCACGATAAGGCTCAGTGTTATTTTGATCCTGACGAAGAAAATGATTCAATATTATTAAATTTCAATGAGATAAATACAAATAACGCAACTCCAGTTAAATATAAATTAAATGGGAAAAAAATTTCTGAAAAAGAAAAAAAAATTGTAATAAATGATCAAAAAGAAAATTTGTTTTCGGATTTTGTCGAAAAGTTTAGGTTTTTACCTAATTATAATGATAATATATTAGATAACAACATAGTATATTATTTAAAAGAATATCTTAAATTGAGAAATGTAGAATTACCTTATGGTGATTTGCAAAGACGGGTTCTTGATTGGTTTGAAAGCTATAACAACAATACAAGTAAATATTGGGAATCTGAAGATAGAAAAAAGTTTCTAGAATCACTAAATATTAATATCGACTCCCTGCGGGTGGCAGGATATTCTACTTTTTATGCTGACGAGTTGAATAATTGCGAAAAAGTGTTTAATGATATTTCACGCCTGCGTAAATTTTTCGAACAAAAAAAAGAAGATAAGATAATATATATTATAACTGCAACCCCAAAATTAAGTGTTATTAAATTGAATCAACTGTTTAACGAACTTAAATTAATGCAGGATGAATTTATACTTACGGACGCAGATAAATTACGTGCTAGCAAAAAAATCTCTGATACATTTCTTGCCGCTGAAAATTACAAATGGCTTGCGATTGAGTATCACAACAAGATTGAAATGGATGAAATTTTTATTACAATTTTAACAACAAAAAAAGAAAAGAGGCTTGTAATAATTGGAAGGAAAAATCATGTTTCAGAATTTAGACGAGGTTTGTTTGGCAAATTTTCATATTTTCCTGATAAAAATAATTCATTCAAGAACTTGACGACTGCTTCACAAGAAAAAATATTAGAAAAGCAAGTTGAATTTCAAGAGGAAAATATTACTCTAAATGAATTAATAGATATAGATTCGGGAAAGGAAATTATTGACGAAGAAACTCTAGAAAAAATTCTCACAAAAACTATGAAAATAGGAAATAATGATGCTTTCGAATCAGATTTCTTAATAGAGGATTATTATATGAAAAGAAAATTAACTCAAAGAGAGCTAAAACTCGAAATTTTACAAAATCAGGAAGTTTTAGAATATTTTTTGTTTTTTATTTCAGATGTAGACAAGAACCAACTTAAAGCATTAGATATAAGCGATGAATCTATTTGCGTATGGGAATGTGGTAAAATTCCTGATAACGGAATTTTAATATGTTTAACACTCGATTCTAAAGATATGTTTAATAATTTACGCAAATGTCATATTGAAAACCTTTGTTGGTTAGAATATAAAAACGAAAAGTTTTATATTAGGAATTTTTTAAATGAGAACGAGATTTTTCATGAATATATTATTTGCTTCGAAGAAGACGATTTAAACAATGAATATATATTAAAGGAAAAAACTATAATACTTGCTGATGGTCCTGGTTGTGGTAAATCCATCTTTATGACGAGAGTTGCACGTCAACTTAAGCGAATAATGTCAAATATATGGATTTTGAGAATTAACCTTTCTTCTTATACATATAAACCAAAAGGAAAGAAACAAATTATTAAATCTCTTGAAGATGTTGTATTTAAAGATAATGACATTAATGCAGCAACAAAGTTCATAGCTGATCTCTTATTAACTCAGAAAGATAAAAATGAGAATAAACGTTTTGAAAGAGATCTTCTTGCCCAATCTCTGTACCGTTTGAAGAAAAATATGAAATTTCCTAAAATAATATTTTTATTTGATGGTTTTGATGAGATAAGTCCTGATTTTAAGGATAAAACTCTCACTTTACTTCAGGCACTCCAGAAATCAAATGTTTCGCAAATGTGGATTACCACAAGACATCACGAGGAACGTAGCTTGCAAATGGCTCTGGATTCATCTTCTTTCTTTCTTAAACCTCTTGATTTTACAGAGAAAGTTGATTTTCTACGAAAATTATGGAAATACAATTTGATGCACTTTGAAGATATAGAACCTAAACCTGATAGCGATAATGTCTTTACTTATCTTACAGAAATAATGGATAATATTTGTAATTGTGATGATGAATCGATTAGAAGTAGCTTCCGGGACTTTCCGAAACATTTGCTACTTACTTCTAGTGTTTCTAAGATTAACAAATTGATAAGTAAAATTGACTTCTCAGGTATTGCAGATCGTTTAATATGTGATTTTGAATACTCCTTTAAAGATTCAATATCAGAGTTTACTGCCAATGTCTTACTACTTAAAATGGTGGGTGAAATAATTGCCTTTAACAAGTTTAGTTCTTCAGATAACCTGGATATATTTTCTCTACATGAAGAATTTATAAAATACAAGTTTAGAGTTTTTAATGCTGATAAAGAAGTTGCTGCAAAACACCCAACAGGTCGTAAGATATTTGAAAGATACTCAGAATATTTAACAACAGTTCACCAGGAAACGGCTATTAAAATTTTTTTTCCTAATCATGGTAATATTCTGTTTAAAACTGTAAATGATAAAGAAGAATTGTCAAGGGCCGGACTACTTGTAATTCATGACGGTCGTTTGGAATTTGTGCATCGACGTTTTGCAGAATATTTTGTCAGTCAATATTTCGGTGAAAATTTTCATCGTGAGAATATACAAAAAATGTTTTTCCCAGATGTTTTAATAAAAGAAAATTTCTCAATAATAAGAGAGTTTTTAAATATTAATAAAAATTTTTTAGACAAATTAAGCTCCAAGTCTCCCGAAATGATTAAAATAATAAGGACTAATAGTTCAGACCCACAAATACTTTACGAATTGTTCGAAGAAAATCTGTATTATCTATTTGTCAAATTTCTTGAAAATTTGCCTCAAGACCTTTCCAAAGATGCCATTTTCTTTAATGAAAATGAATACAGAGCAACAGTATTGCACAGAATTTGCAGGTATATAATCGATAAGAAAATTTTAGCAGATATATTAAAAGTAATAAACAGCAGGATTCCATTGGAAAAGTTTAAAGAACTTTTCTTCAAAAAAGATAATGAACAACGTACAGCATTACATTGCATTAATTTTTATGGAAAAACTTCAGTAGTTAAACATAAATTAGAGTTTTTTAAACTTAATTGTACTTCTAAGGTATTTTATAAACTTTTACTTGAGGTAGATGAAGAAAAAAAGACCGTATTACATCATGCTTGCGCAAGCGGAAGGGATATAACTTATTTATTGGACGTATCTGACGAAAATAGAGACGATATTAGAGACCTTTTATTAGAAATAGACCATAATAATCGAACTGCCTTGTATCACGCTATTAAGTCAGATAACTCTTCTTTGCTAGCAAAATTAATTAACTTTGGTAAATCAATCTGTAATCCAATAGAAATTAAAAACTTTTTTGCAATAAAATTTGATTCACTTAACCTGTTGCACTATGCTTGTTATAAATTCAATGAAGACATTCTAGAATTTTTTTTAAATGCCATTAAAGACTACAAAGCAATGTTTCAAGAATTTTTGTTAGATACTGACAAAGATGGACTATCTCCATTGCATTATACTGTGCACGATTTTCGCAATTTTGATAGGCTTAAAATATTACTAGACTTTATTAATTTAAACTGTGGTGCACAAAGGCTTCATGAGCTTTTGCACAAACAAACTCGACTTAAGAAAACTATATTACACATGGCCGTGGAAGATTTTGAAGAAATATATGATCAGGGCTCTTTGACATCTCTCCTAACCTATTTATTCAATTTGATGACGGACAATAAAGAAATATTTAACAACCTTTTATTGCTAAGAGACGAGAGCCAACGAACAGTACTATATTATACTTCTTCTCAATCGGAATATCCTTTTTTAAAAAACGAATTGCTAGACTTTGTTCAAACAAATTGTAGCGCAGACATTTTAGATGAACTATCACGTGAAATTGAATGATAATATAGGAAACACGTCACACTAAGTCTATTGTTAAAATTATTAAATTAACTCAACTCTTTTTATTAGATAAAATTAAAGACAACACAAAAATACTCAACAAACTTATCAGGTGGTTCGAAAATTCCCTAGACTGACACATATATGGCGACTCTAATAACATATCCATACGATTTGAAGTTAATCTCAACCTTTAAAAGATATCTTTAAAAATTTTATGACATTTCGGCCATTGACCATCGAGATGTTGAAGTTTTAATGATGCACCTTTTCATATTTTCAAAACAATGGAAGAAGCGAATTTCGCACTTTGATATAACCCAAGTATTTGATAAACAAAAATACCGTTAAAACTCAAGAATGGCTTGGAGAGTGTTATAAGCATGGACGTCTGGACATGGAATGTTTACAAAAACAAAACGCCACGAATGGGTCACAATCAGTAGTAATTTGCCAACTGTTTTGGAAAAAAATAAGGGAAAACAATATAATTTGTTAATACCCAATTTTATGAAAAAAAAATATTATTATGATAATATATTTCATATAATATTTATAAACAATTTATTGCTACAATAGTAAACTAATATCTTTAAAATAGTATACTTTATAATGCGTCAGTTTAACTCCCAGAAAATTCAAGATTTCTAAGTAGTGTGATAAACTATGAAATCTGGCAACCTCGCAGATTTCTTTTACGCTATCTTACGATCAAGGTTGAATCCGGTCCATTCATAAAAATTTTGGCATATGACATTTTTGTGGTTGACGTTGTGTGTCTTGGATCGTTTTTTAATTTTTTGTGATTCCAAAAGTGTTTTTGTAAGTGACTAATTATTCATTAGTGACAAAATAGTCAATCATTGCCAAGTTTGCCGAAAATTGGATTATTTATTTTCAAATTTAACTTTTCACAGGTAGGTTAGGTTAAGTTTGGTATCATAGGCGGGTAACTTGGGATTTTAGATTTTCTTATCAATGATTTTTTATAGGTTTCCCAGTGATTCTAACCGCCGAGACCTTTGGATTAATATATTAGGACTACAAGATAAAATCTTGCCCAAGTCACTTCGTATCTGTAGTGAACATTTTGGCCCAAACGATTTCTATTATCGATTTGATGGTGTTTGTGTTTAAAGTGAGACCAACATAATAAAAGCCCACCATTTTCTATTATTTTTCGTTAACATTTCCCTTGTAATATTACACCAAATAGTACCGCTTTTCCTATCTTTTTACAATTGCAATATGACTTGCATAATAACTGTCATGTGTGAAAAGTCCAGAAATGAAACTTCAATTTCTGCAATTTTTATTTATTTTTATTCGATGTCCGATAGTTACATAGTCTCAGATTTGCTTTACACAAATTAGATAGTCAGTAAGTAAGAAAAAAAGTATATTTTATTGTAGGTTATTCTATTTTATATATATATATATATATATATATATATATATATATATATATATATATATATAATTGTAATATGACCAACAAGTAATATATTTAATAATAGCATATACTTATTTTTATCCCACACATTTCCTTATCGGTATATTTTGTCGTAAATATTTTAGGATACTAGAAACAGTGAAAATCAAGAAATACACTAATCATATTAAAATAAATAATTTCAGTTAGAAACACATGACAGATTGTCGATTCGAGATATTAAAAATTTTCAACATTAGTACTGCTAAAACTTAATGGGCAAACAAATTTAATAGTTATTTTTATTAATTTGTTTTATTGTATTTCTTTATTGACCAATTTCTTATGATTGGAGTTTGGGGACTGTTCAGTAAAACAGGTTTAACTGTAACAAGTCTTTCAGATTAATACCTAAATTGAAACAGTCTATCATATATATTCCAAATCATAATTGAAATTATATACAAATATTAACAGGTTATTTCTTGAAAATGAAGTTGTAAATACTCTATTTTCTCCTGAACACATACACCGTCGAATATATATTTTATAAATATTTCCATTTGTAATTTGCTTCATTTATTAACTTACAAAAAATATCTCCATTTTCTCGTTTTAGGAATTTTGTACAAGTGTTATTATTTTTACAAATAATTGGTATACTAACCAAACGTCAAAGTAGTCATTTGCATACCGCGACGTCGTTACATTTATTCAGTATTGCACTTCAATATTTGAGACATTAGAACTTTGGTAAGACTACTTTTTGACGATGTTCATGGCTGACGTTAAATTTCATATGCGAGTGTCTGTACGGCATAGACACGTTGTTAGGAATAATAAAAATAGACAGCGAGTCCATACAATTTAGAAAAAAAATTTCAATCACAGTAATGTTCAAGAAACAAAGTTTTTGTCGGTTTTAGAATTGTGGGCATTAATTAGCCACTTAACTAAAATCCGGCAAAATATTACGCAATTTTTTACTTTGGACTTGGATAATTCTTACATGGTACTCTGTTTTAAATAATAACTAGTGCCTTGGATAAAAAAAAGGTTATTTCAAGTCATTAATGTCGTAAAAGATAAATGATATGAATATTACGATTATTTGTATATTGATAGAGTAATTAACTATTTCTTATGAAAAAATATTTATTTCAATTCTGCAAATAAAAGCATCATAGAATATTAATTGATATTTTTATTCGTTTTAAAATTGTTACGCCGCTGGCGTATGATAGATTGTGAGCTATGACACCCCTCTAACCCCTGGCCTACAAACTTGTTGGCGCTTATAAATTTCATATTCATGAATGACTAGCCTGGTCCATTCTCTACTATGTCTATGGTTATAAGGAATCTGCTCCGTGGAATGCAATGATTTGTGGCTGGTTTGCTGAATTTAAACGTGGTCGTACAGATACAAATGATGATGAACGTTTTCGACGTCCAAATGAGGTTTTTACAAAGGAAAACATAAATAAAAGTCCAGAAAATCGTTGTGAAACAATGTGTTCAATTTTCGATGGTTTTACGAGTTATCTCCGTTATTACTAAAAATAGAAGAATAAGGTTTTCATAGCAGTGTCCTACTTTTTTAAGAAACGAACGATGCAACTAACAGATTTTCCATAACCTCTTCGTTTTGGAGACACAGAACGATTTTGAAAATTATGCATTTTGAGGCACCCTTCGTGTCTCGGTTATCTTACAACTTATCGCAAAGTCAAAAAATAGAACTAATGGGATTTTCCTTGAAAAGTTCAGCGACGTAATCAATTTTTTGGAGAAATAAATCAAACTTGCGTTTTTTAAAATGGGACACCCTATATATTTTTGAATTATGTGATTTAGTTCGCTACAAGCTCTTCAAAATTATATAAGACGAAATGTTTCAGAAACGTTTCATGCAGGGATCTAAACGTTTCAAAAAGGTTGCATTGAAACTTTTTAGAAATGAGGATATGACAAAGAAATAAATGTCTCTTAAAAGATTCCAAAAAAGTTTCGACAATATTGCATGGAAGTTTAATGAAATATTATAATAAACGTTTCTTGAAATGTCAATGCAAGATTGAAGAAAACATTTAACCAAATTTAATGTGAGCTACTTTACATACTTCTGGAAAAGTTAACGCAAGTTTTTAGAAATGTTTCCAGAAACGTTTCATGAAATGTTTCAAAGGCTTTTAAAAAATCTTTGAGTGAAATATTCATTTGCAC